>CM076575.1:115914137-116514137 GCA_034641835.2 Pinus albicaulis
ATCGCCAACTATCCTCAAAGCTTTGATGGAAGAGGATTCCATTCGTATGGTATTTTACAGGATCTACCTATAGAGGTCAAAGGAAAAACCGTTAATCTAGATGTGGAAGTGGTTGACGCCCCTCTGGATTACAACCTTCTCTTGGGTCAGAGTTGGTCTTACGCCATGACTGTTGTCGTATCATCGGTCTTTCGTCTCATCATGTTTCCTCATAAAGGAAAGATCGTTAAAATAGATCAGCTCTTATATTATTCATCCGACCCAGCCACTACTGATAGCATCCAACATGTCGGAAAATCGACTATTCCTTATAAAGATGTTGGAGTAGGTTTAATTAAAGATTCTGCTTTACTGGGAACTTTTTCCCTGCCTGCTCCCAACGTACCACCTCCTATTGCTAATATCAATATGATTACATCAAGTACTATTTCCTTTGATGATCCTTGGATAGTACCTTCAGACTCAGAACTAGATTCTTTCGATGGCGCGATGCCTTTGAGTCCTTTTGAATTAGCATATCAGGCAGTACAGTCATTTTCTGATACTCCTTCAACTAAACCTGATCTAGTGAATGTGATCACTGAAGAATCACTTTCCATATCTAGCTCAACTTCGACATCAATTCCGGATCCTGTTCAACAAGTATTCAATACTGATGAGCATATTCATGAATTTTTGTCTATAGATGAATTACCATGGGAAGATCTACATCATCGATCTTCGTTTTTACCTGATCTCGATCATTATGAAACTGATTTTTCCTCCATTTTTACTGCTGATTATGTCAATGAACCTCGGAATCCTCTCATGACTTCCGATTCTGAATTGAACTTAGCAAATATCTCAACAACAGTTCCTATTGACATCTCAGTGAAACCAGGAATTGTTGAAAACGTTCATATAGGTGCTTCTTGAACGCCAAATGAAATCCAAGCATATAAAGCCCTATTTCAAGAATTCTATGAAATTTTTGCCTAGTCATATGAAGAAATGCCAGGAATCGATCCTGTAGAAATTTGAATAATGGATGAGTTATTCACCGAGATTCTCCTGATCACACACTATTTTAGCTTCATGCACAATACAGAATCTCTTCTACCATTGATCATCACATGCGGAAATAAAATCAATTGCATGCACACATTAAAGCCATAAAAATTCACACATATGAACACAGTATTTCATGGGAAAGCTTAAAGCTGAAAACCCCCAACTGTCTGTATATTATACATGTCATGGAGATCATGTAACAATCATAGTACAAAGCTCTTTGCAAGCTCTCATGCACTACCTCCCTTGCTACACACTATCAAGCTAGATCCAACAAAACTCATGCTCCAACCTTTAGCCACTTGATAGCCAACCTGAATTGCTTGTTTAAATGCTATAGGATGGCCTCTTTATATAGATAAACCACCTGGATTTAACTGCACAATCCTCATTGATTACTCCACCTATCTGTGTGTTGCAAATAGCAACAGTATAGTCACAACCGATAGTTAACCTGCTCTTTCACCTATTTCTGCACTGGTCTCCACTGAAACTGTCCATGCACTGAAGTTAACTGATGTATTCTTTAATTGATTTATGAGTTTATAATTAGTGAATTAATTAATAATTAATTCACACCACTCTCACTAATTGTATCTATTAGTTAACTTGGATACAAAAGCTCAACTATGTTTAGATTAGTTAAACTGAATACAACTCCACTAACTTCCTCAATCAACTCCACCAAACTCTGTCACATGAGTTCTAACTGAAGTCTTCATGCAATAGCTCCACTTAAACCCTAGGAAAAGCGTATTTCCTTCTGTCAGCTGCATGTGCCACATCCAGGCATCAAACTGAAGTGCTCCAAGAGAATAAGATAATGTTTAGAGTCAAAATATTATTAAGAGCTAATAATATTAGGCTTATATTTTAGGATGGCGATCCAAAATAGACTTCGACTATAGGTCCAAAAAATAGAGTCCCATCTATTTTTACCAACATGACACATACTCCAAGAATCTCATACATGCAATCCCTGAACCATGCTCCATATGTCTAAAAATAGACATAGTCTAAAAATAGATTTTTCCGACAAAAATCACATGTGTGGTCCCCACCTAGTTTAGGTGATCACTTTCCAACTAGAATCGGGAAAGATGTTTCAGGAGGCCTCCTTCACTGTTTCTTGTTGCCATTTTCAACACTCCCTCTCAACAAGAAAGGACTGTCATTGCATGCGACATGCAACTCCATGCATTCGCCTTGCAACCTTCACAAGCGCCATGCAACTCCATGCATGCGACATGCAACTCCATGCATTCGCCATGCACCCTTTGCATGCGCCATGCAAACTCATGCATGCACCATGCAACTCCATGCTTGTGCCATGCACCCTTTGCAAGCGCCATGCAACTCCATGCATCTGCTCTGCAACTCCTCTGAAACTGAATAGGCTCCAAACAACTCAATCAGTCTTGATGTATCTAGCATCTATCATCAAAGTCTTCGACTTCTGCTTGGCCAACTGCACATGTCATCAGGAACCACTGCGCTGTTGACTCTTTGCACGAGGCAATCTTGCGCTAGCATCCCACCGGTCCCAGCGCTCCGATGTCAGGCCTTTGTCACTTTGATCTGCATCACTCCAGCGATCTTGCTCTTCTTTGCTTGGCTGTGGGCACCTCGTAGCAGGTTCAACTCATGAGATCCACACCATCTCATCAATCTGCTTGAAATCTCCTCTTGGGATTACTCATGCATGTCGCCCCACCTCTCACCTGGTGGTATATTTGCATCACGCTCCTCACCGTCACGGCACCCGAAATTTCTTGCATGAGTGGTCTCTACCGCTCCATGATCCTCTTGTTGGCTGCTCCACATCTGAGGTTCACTATCACGCATGCAAAACTTGCTCCCTCTCAAGCATCGGTTGCATGTCTTTCTGCTCCTTGAGCACTCTCCCTCTCGAGCTTCAGTTGCATGTCTTCCTTGCACTTCCCATCAGCAGGAGGCTCCGTAGACATCCCATCTACTTCAATACCTGCATGCAAAACTTGCTCCCTCTCAAGCATCAGTTGCATGCCTTTCATGCACTTCCCATCAGCAGGAGGCTCCGTAGACATCCCATCTACTCCAAGTCTGTAGAGATTCTTTGCCGAATCAACCTTCTTGACTTGTCCTCCACGGTTTGCATGTTGAGAGGCTCCCTCTCAACCACCAAGTCACTAACCTCTACTTTTCTCCTCAAAGCTTTGCATGCATCTTGTACCTCAATGCATGTAGATTCTTGGCTCATGCAAATTGCAATTGTCCCGCCATCGCAAAATTTTCTAACAAAAGAGTTGATTTTAAATTGACGATATCTCCCTCATCCAAGCTCCGATTCGACCGATTTTTTTTTTCAATTTGGGTATTTTTCGCAAGGAATCCAAATATGCTATTCGTTTCTGAAAATATTTCACCAAAAATTTCAGATCTTCTCTGCAAACTCGCGCGCCCAAAAATTCTTGCTCTCATTCCATGTAGAAAAACTATAACACAGCTCGTGGTTTCTCCGTTTTTATTTTGCTGAGTTTATCCTAAAACTCAACTGCTTCAATGTTTTGAAATTGCTCCAATGATCAATATCGCTCTGATACCATGTAGAAATTTTAATAACTGACATGTTACCCACTGATATTCTCCTGATCACACACTATTTTAACTTCATGGACAATACATAATCTCTTTTACCATTGATCATTAATTGCGGAAATAAAAACAATCACATGCACACATTAAAACCATAAACAACCACACATATAAACACAGTATTTCATGGGAAATCTTAAAGTTGAAAACCCCAAACTATATATATATTATATGTCATAGAGATCATGTAATAGTCATCATACAAATCTCCTCACAAGCTCTCATGCACACTACCTCCCATGCTACACACTATCCAAGTTAGATCTAGCAAAACTCATGCTCCAACCTTTAGCCATGATAGCCCAGCCTCAGTACTTTTGTTTCATGCTATGGGATGGCCTCTTTATATAGATAAACCACCTGGATTGAACTTCACAATCCTCGTGATTTACTCACATACGTATTATTTGCAAATAGCAACCGGTATAGTTACAGCCCGATAGTTAATAACACCGCTCTTTCACCTATTTCTGCTGGTCTCCTTGGCTGTCCATACTGCGAAGTTAGCTGATGTATTCTTTTAATTGATTAATGAGTTTATAATTAGTGAATTAATTAATAATTATTCACACCACTCTCACTAATTGTATCTATTAGTTAACTTGGATACAAAAATCTCAACTATGTTTAGATTAGTTAAACTGAATACAACGCCACTAACTTCCTCAAGCAACTCACCAAACTCTGTCACATGAGTGCTAACTGAAGTCATCATGCAATAGCTTCACTTAAACCCTAGGAAACGCGTATTTCCTTCTGTCAGCTGCATGTGCCACATCCAGGCATCAAACTGAAGTGCTTCAAGAGAATAAGATAATGTTTATGGTCCAAATATTATTAAGAGCTAATAATATTCGACTTCCATATTTTTAGGAGAGGCAGTCTAAAGTAGACTTAGAACTGGTAAAAATAGAGTCCATCTATTTTTACTACCTTGATAATACTCCAAGAATAACATACGCAATCCCTGAACCATGCTCCATATGTCTCAAAATAGACATAGTCTAAAAATAGATTTTTTCGACAAAAATCACATGTGTGGTCCCCACCTAGTTTAGGTGATCACTTTCCAACTAGGATCAGGAAAGATGTTTCAGGAGGCCTCCTTCGCTGTTTCTTGTTGCCATTTTCAACAGATCCATCAATTTTTGTTCACGAAATTAAAGCATACCCGGATGCTAAAGCTGTTCGACAAAGATCACGTCAGATACATCTGCGAAAAGTTGCCGCTATTAAAGCAGAAGTTGAGAAATTACTTCGTGCAGGTTTTATTTATCCAATTCCTTTAATGGATTGGGTATCTAATATTGTTCCTGTCAATAAAAAATAAGGGACGATAAGAGTATGTATCAATTATAGGGATATAAATCGAGCTTGTCCAAAAGACAATTATCCAACCCCTTATATTGATCAAATTATTGACGATTGTGCCGGAAGTGAAATGTTTTCGTTTATGGATGGATTTTCGGGCTACAATCAAATCAATATACTCCCTGCTGATCAACCCAAAACAACTTTCATTTGTCCGTGGGGGAAGTTTACTTACTGCAAATTACCTTTTGGACTTAAGAACGCTAGCGCATTTTTCAGAGCACAATGTCTTATGCATTTCATGACATTAAACACATTGTGCAACCCTATCTCAATGATTTACCTGCTTATTCATCGCGCAGAGCAGATTATCTTACTCATCTACGAGCTATCTTTATGAGATGTAGGCATTATATGATTCGTCTGAATCCTCACAAATGTGTCTTTTGTGTTGAATCTAGACAATTGTTGGGTTTTTTGTCTCAAAGGAAGGCATTCGTGACGATCCATCGAAGGTTGAGGCTATCATCAATTTACCTCCTCCTTCTACTCTTCGCCAACTCCAAAGTTTGCAAGGGAAAGCGAACTTTTTACGTCGATTCATTCCTAACTATGCTAAGTTAACCAAAGGTTTTACCAGGTTGTTAAAACATAATATTCCTTTCTTTTGGGACGAGATCGCTGATCGATCTTTTGATGCTCTTAAACACGCATTGACCCATGCACCGTTATTGCATCCTCCCAATTACAATCAGGATTACTTTTTATACCTAGCAGCCTCCAATTCTACGATTGGCATGGTCTTATTTCAGGAAGATGAACTCCTCAATGAACATGTGATTTATTATCTCAGTCGCAATCTGCATCTGACTTAAATAAAATACTCACATGTGGAGAAATTGGCCTTGGCAACAGTTCAAGTTGTCCAACGATTCCATCATTACATACTGTTACGAAAAACAACAATGATTTCTGATTGTAACCTTATGATGTATATTTTGACCAAACAACTGCTAGGGGGCAAATACTCCAAATGAATTGTTATCCTACAGGAGTTTGATTTAGAATTTGAAAAATCCAAATCAAAGAAATCATTGGTATTCACTGAAATTATGTGTGACTTCCCACATACTGATACGGAAACCGTGGCAGAAAATCCGATCGCAGATGAATCCTTGTTTCTTATCAGTACCATCGATCCTTGGTATGGAGATATCATCATTTATCTCCAAACCCAAACTTTTCGACCCGAAATCTCACGGTCACAATGACGAAAAATTCATTTCCAGTCTCAGCAATATCATATTATTGGTGACACACTATATCGTCGTGGTGCGGACTCTGTTTTTCGACATTGTGTCACTCTTGACGAAGCTGAAAAGGTTTTAAATGACTGTCACTCTGGAGCATGTGGCAGTCATATGTCTGGGTATGCCACAACCCAAAAGATATTGCACGCTGGCTATTTTTCGCCGTCCTTATTTAAAGATTGTATTTCTGCTATCCGAAAATGCCACAACTGTCAAATATTTGATCGAAATATGCGTGCACCACCCGCTCCTCTTCACCCTATAATTGCTATCGGTCCTTTTGAAAAATGGGGCATTGACTTCATTACATGTAACCCTCACTCGGTCGGGGGGCATGGGTATATTATTCTCGCAGTAGTATATTTTGCAGATGTCGACGTCCCTTAAAACATAAATTGGATTTGCTGATGGTGCTTGTCGTAATACATGGAACATTTCTTCTGTAGCTTAGGTTATTTATTCACCCACTGATGAGTTAGTATCTATGCATGGGGTAAGCCTCAGTCAAATGATGAACAATATTGCAGAGTATAGCGCAGTTATTGAGTTATTGTCTGAATCCATTTCATTTGGAATTTGAAGTTTGATCGTTAGATTAGATTATGAACTCATTGTATTACAATTGAATAGAGTATATGCAATTAAAAACCCAGTGTTGTTAAGATTATTTTTGAAAGTTCGTCTCTTGGAACGAGAACTTTATTATATTGAGTATCAACACATTTCAAGAAATTTGAACACATTAGCTGATGCAGTAGCTTCTAGTGTTATAAGCAGACATTTGCGATAATTAAAGTAGTAGATCAAAATAACATTCGATAACATGTTAAGACAGATAACTGGAAATAGTAGTAATATCACATCATAAGAGTAGTGTTTTCAAAAATATTACATCGTCCTCGATCATAGGTTCAAAATGCCTTATGATCGGAAAAAGGTGATACAAAAAATGATATAAGTCTACATAATCAATCATCCACTATCCGTGGTGATGGTCATGATAAAATACTACATCCCGTGCCACCTTGCTCAGAAATATCCTGAATGGTCCTGGAACCCCGATAACATATCTCTGTAAGCGGAGTGGAATGTCATCTATGGTAGTCTCTGGAATATCTAAAGTCAACCGCTCTAGATGGTTTTCCAGGTCAGTAAGGACTTCTGCTGTTTGATCTTGTGGTGGTGGTGGTGTTGTAGCTGGCTTCCTGTCAAAAGGACGGAGAGTGGTTGGTCGACGTGGACCCACATCTGCATTTCAAATTTTTGTCATCAGTTTTGGACGATTCAAAAAACAAAATAAAAATAAAACATTAGAACATGTCAAAATGAATCTTACCCGAGTCATCCCATTATGTCCCTGGAGGAAGAGACATCTCGCGGTCACCGTGGAAATCCATCCCAACATAAGGAAAATCTTCTATCGTGAAGATTTGATTCTCCAGCCAATGGAAATATGCCGGGGTAAAATGAACAACCTAGCCGCCTTCACTATGACAGGCCATCAATGCAACCCATCGAACCATC
Source organism: Pinus albicaulis (assembly GCA_034641835.2). Lineage (NCBI taxonomy): Eukaryota > Viridiplantae > Streptophyta > Pinopsida > Pinales > Pinaceae > Pinus > Pinus albicaulis. The sequence goes on from CM076575.1 coordinate 115,921,967, forward strand.
TGAGGCTCTTTGACTCTACCATGATCAACTGAAATCAGCTGTGGGGCCAGAGAAGGAATTCTCTCTAAAGAAAATGTAACCACAATCGCTCCATCCCCGAAGTTTTTCAACTTCGAGTTTTTTGCTCTAGTCAGTTGGCCTTTGACATTGGCCAACACTGCCTTGCACCAGTTGAAAATGGTGCCTCTAAAGAAGTCAAAGACAATTTTTATTTGAGATATTGTAGCAACATGTGGAGCTGCGCTCCCACACAACCGGGTTACAGTAAATGCAACCAATTTAAGCTCAGGATGAATAATGGTTTTTATGTTTATGCGTTTGTCCTTGGGGTCTGCTTCTTCATTGCAAAATTCTTCTTTGAGGCTAGCGACAGACTGGCCACCTGCCCTAGCCTTGAACAAAGAGAGTGGCTTGCCCCTCTTTGATAAACCAGTGAGGAAATATATGTCTTCCAGCTCAATTTCGAGCCGGTGACCTCCAATGATAAAACATTTTTCCTGAACATCCCATTTGTTTACCAGCCAGGTCAGTAAATCTACTTGAGCCCTCATATCTTGAATGGCCCAAAATTTGTACAAATCGCATTCTCTCAATACATGTAATGTAGGCGGATGTAACATGGCAGCATCGTCAACCTCTTCATGCTCACGTTCTCTCCACTCAAGCATTGTAAATATACTGCAATGGACAAATTGAAAGGTCAGAAACAATTTGAATGAGAAAATTTGGTCTAAATTGGGAGATTTATTCATTTTATTTTTCTTACAGTGCCTCCGCACTTTTCACATTAAAACAGTGCATGGATGTGCACCTGTCTTATGCATAAGGTGCGGAACCCCAAATATTTTCCCTTTGCAAAATTGTCGAGGTTCACAAGTTTCATGTGTTCTACCTACGAACCCCCGTGAGCGATTTTTTGAACATATTTTCCTCCTTAAAAATCAATTTAAGCCCTAAATCAAGAAAATAAACAAATAGAAATGAAGGTAAGGATGATGTGGATTACCTGGAACTGACGGTTTTCGATTCTGACGGGCGAATCTTCCGCAATCTCCTCCAGAACTTTTAAACCAAAAGCTCTCAATTTTTCACTCTGAAATCAAATGGTAAAAATGATTTAGAAAAGCCTCTTTTTATAAGATTTTTTGAATAAATAAAATATAATTTTGTTTATTTTTCACTTTGAAAAGTTGTTTTCCGAATTATTTTTATTAATCATAAACAGGTATGTTTAATTTTTGAGTTTTTGTGCAGAATACAGGATTTTTCGGGTAAAATGGTCTTTTTGAAAAAGGAGTATACTTTTTATCACTTTTTCAAACTCGGTAAAACTTACAGAAAAAGTGAAAATATGAGTACATTTTTATCACTTTTTCGAACTCGTTAAAAACTTACAGAAAAAGCGAAACTACTGAGTATAATTTTATTTCTTTCTCGAGCTCTTGAGAATTACGAAAAAGTGAAAACTTTGGAGTTCTCTTTTAAGCCCTTTTCAGAATCTCTAAAAATGAAAATATTGTCGAGTACTTGACCATTCGAACTCGTTAAAGGAAATGAACAGTCGTCCCTTCAGTATAAGTTTATCCCTTTTCCGGACTGAAATGGACTATTTATGAAAAATGTATACGTTGACTAATCATGGTCAATAGAGTTATCTCTTGTAGTATTTTATCCTTTTTTGGGCTTGAGAGACTAAATTTATGAAAAGTACACCCATGGAGTTTTCTTAATTTTTTTCTTCTGACTCCCTAAAATTGAAAAACACCGAGTTTTTCCTATACTGGACTCGTTAAAATTTAACAGTAAAGGCACTGTCGATTACAAACAGGAACGAACCACTCCTTAGGGTTCTATTTTATACTAAGTTGGACTCATCCGAAGGATGAGCTTATATAACAAGCAGATGTTATCCTCCTCAAGCTTGTCAAAAATAAATAGGTACTTTCCAGAAATGGTGGGGGAAAAAGAGAGAAAACGAATTCATTTGTTACACTTTGTTTAAAAAGTAGTTTACCAATCTTGAACACGACACTTTTTGTCACACTTCTACCTGGGCTGGGAAAATCCTTTGCCTATCAGTTAATCAAACCATATTGAAAGTCTTCAGCCGGTTTCTGGGTTTTAGCTTAGGTCAATTGTCACCAGACTATCTGTAGTGTCATTATGTGTTCAAGAGGACAGTTCAAATAAACCATTCATTTGCAAACATGTGTCTCCATTCGTGTTGACCATCCCTGAGTCAGTCCTTGAAAAAAATTTCTACAAAGCTTGATCTAATGGTTTCGTGTCGTGGGCTTTCCCACGACGGATCACTTTCTATCGACGAAAACTCATCATCTAGGAAGTTGATCTAGAATCCTTCAATACCTTGAAATCTGCATGCTTTAATGGCAGGTTTCTCTCCTACGACGACAGGTTGCATCATCGACCTTCGATCGAACGATTCCGTGAAATGTTCGAATTCAGATCATTTATTCACATTTCATAGATTGTACTGAGTACTTTGAGAGACATTGTCATTATTGGTGGTTTCTCTCACACTTGTTAACATTTCACATCATCGACTAGTAATCAAGTGGTTTCTACCATGTTCGACTTCAAAACAATCAATCGCATGGATAGAATCGTACTACTTCAGGTAGCGGAAATCAAGACCCTGGATCTAGTTTCCACCATCCAAGCTGCGAGGAGTTTTATTATTCATTATGCAGTAGACTATTCATAACAAATGGTTGTGTCCATACTGTGTCTACATTATTGATGTGATAGTAAGATCATTTCTACATCAGAACAAGTTTTAGTTAGTATTTGATCTGAGTATGGGAATGCCTACCTCAGCGATGATATATATGTGTGCGTGTGTGTGTGTGTGTGTGTTGCATTGAATGTTTTTACAAGATTCCGACTAGGGTGTCCACAAGCTAATCCTCGAAATGATAAAGCACATCACTCTTCGAATGGTCTCAGACTTCACACTTTAGGGGGCAATCTGTTACACTAAAATTGTCACCATGACATTTTACTATCTGTATGGGTTCATTATTACTCATACAATACTCCCTTAGAAGTCTACAAACATCAAGTTCCTAAAACCAAGCCTTGAAATTGAGAGAAAAGCTTATAGAAGTCATAAAAGTACTTGTACCGCACTTTCTCTTAGTATTACCTGCGGTGCCACATCTGTTCCTTCTAGAGCATGCGGAACTGGCCGCACTTTTTCTTCATTTAAGGTGTGGTTCCCTGTAAAAGGTAAAGTGAAGGTGGAAGTAAAATTTGGATCCCAGCAGGTTGAATGTGGAAGCTTCTGGAAGCAATTATTTGGTGGAAATTTCGCTCCTTTCATGTACATTCATCCCTCCATTAAAGGAGCCTGCCCCTTGATATGTGGAACTTAATCCTTTTGAAAGAGGATTCTATCCCCTCTTATTTGGAGCTGCAACCTCTTCTCTTTTGCTATAAATTGAGGCCATAGTTCAGCCTCAAGGGGAGTTAGGCTTAGAGATTTTTTGAGGAGAATTGCTGGAAAAACTCAGTCTCTCTTAATTGATTACCATATGGGAATGATTACACACTCATGTGTATGCGAGAGAGTGAAAAGGCTTGTCAAAGTAGAGGAAACGCTTGTTCCGGACCCCGGAAGGACCTGTACGACATCAAGGCGAACACGGTTGTAAGGCTCCTTTTTTCATTAAAGATAATAAAAATGGATCCTGTTTTCTCAATGAGCTGTTTATTTAAATGGCTTATTTCTTGAATTCCTTGATCATCAAGATAGATTTATGGTGTATGAATTGGTCTATATTATGCATGTGCTTCTGATTCTTTCATGTTTTTGATTGCAGATCCTGAAAGGAGACGTATTCAAAGTGATAAGAAAGAAGACTATGATCAGCACTGGACTACAGGTAAGTCCTAAATCCTTCATTATAGATAATTCTAGATCAAATATAATCTAGAGAAAGTAGTTTACATCTGTTTGTTTGTTGCTAGTTATCATAGGATACTAGGGAGATTTGTCTTGTCCGCAAGAATGATTTATCTGTCCAACACTCCCATGTCTTAATGGGTGAGACAAACCTCATTTGGGCCTCTGATCAACTGCCAAAATCCATATATACTTCTAAGCTGAATAGAGGCATGTTGGTCCAAGTCCATCATCTCATGAATAATGTGGGGAAAATTACAGACTGTTGTGGTGTTGTAGGTGCCCATGGAATAGAGTGATGGTCTGCAAGTGATAAGAGTCCCATGGCTATCAACGCTTCACTTGTAGGGTGTCATAATTCTCCTCTAATGAACCTATGCCCCAGTTAATTTTCCCAACCCATGATGAAAACCACCTACCAATCACACAATGTCTAGCATTGCATCCTCACCATTGGGTATAATTAATCATTCACTAAGTGAACAAGGCTTATTAATCAAGGAAAAATTGAGACTTCATATTGGGTTTCTCGTCCAAATTTGGGGCTTTGATCACATAATAGTGTTACCTCCCTGGGTAGGAGTGGTTAGTGACATGACCCTATTAGGCATTCCCGACCCCTAAGGGGAAACACAGGTCCCTGATACATCCTTAAATAAATATGTGGCATATGAATACAAATAGAACAGATGGGGATTAGGGGTCTCAGATCCAAATTTGGTGTACATATGTGAGGATGTTGCAATTATGGATGCACAAGTTACCTCAACATTTGTTTTTCCACCCCTCTTTATTTTCCTTTTGATTTTTCTTGATTTTTATTTGTATTATTGCTCAAAGCTCAATGAAATGAGAGCATTCTATGAATAATCTATAGCAATTATTTCCCCCTTAAAAGTGGGACAATTCATTTCCCACCAGGGGTTGGGACCAGGGTTACGAGGGAGCAACCCCCCCCCCTTCTATCGAAGCAAACTGTGAACGAAAGCATTTATGGAGCGACCTAGGTGGTTAATTACTCTTTTCTGAAGATGTGTTGGAGCGCCTATAGCTTCATCCACAATGTCAAAAGAGACTGCCTCAAAGAAAACCAGGGAGAAAGCTTGGTTTATGTGCACTGTAACTTAAGGTTGTTGACACATTATAAGTGGGCTTGATTTGATAGAGCATATATCACTTGGGAAAACATCCAAAAGGAATATAATTTGGAGGATGGAGCTTGACATATAGAAGAGTTGGAATCATAACTTTTGGATGATGAGGATAAAGCAACATCAACAACAATGCTACCCCCATCCACTAATAGGGCTCAAGTTGCACTAGTTTTTCCGCCACCTCCATATACAACATTGTGTGGAGGTCATGTGCCTTCTATTTCTGGATGTGGTCATCCGATTATGCAGGAGGAGACTCTAATTATTCATAGACCATGAAAAAAAAATTAGAATTTTCTCATGGAAAGAACAATTTCTAGTAAATAGTATATTTACTTGTCTTTTCTAGTTTCTAATACATTTTATAATTATTGACTCTTTCATATTTATTATGGTATTCTTTGTAAAAAAATATGACAATTTAAGTTTGAAGTTTGAAGTTGGAAATTATAACTCATCGGTAATAAATTATGAATATGATGCTTCATGAAAGTTAAAGAATTTCCTTTCATGTTTGATATTATTTTTTGTAGTTTCATAATTGTTACAAGTAACACTTTAGTGATGACAAATGTTATATATTGATTTTTGAAGCTTTGAAGCTTTAATAATGATGGGAATCGAGATGTTGCAACTTGTGGTCCTTTAAAATAACTTCTACAGACAGATCTTCCTCCTAATGAACGATCCAGACCCCCCCTGTAATAGTTGTGGGGGGGAAAGCCCACCCACATCCCCCCCATCAGCGATTGGGATCCAAATGTGGCTGAAAAAATACCTTTGAATCAGGAAGATAATCAAGATCGACACCCAACATAATGAAAATCAAGATGTCGTAACTTGTGGACCTGTGGTTGACGAAGATTATAACTACTAGATGATTGGTGTTATATGGTTTAATCCATGTTTTTATGTTTTTTATAACTACTTCATCATTCTACATGCATTTTTTTGCACATAGGCATAAAAATATATATTATATAAATAAATAAAAAATCCCAAAATCGCTCTCGACCTAAAAGCTTTTGAAAATTGTCGCTCCTCACTCCCACTTCCAAGCAGCCTTGGTTGGGACATGCTTAGGTTACTTTTATGATGATATGGGTTCATTTTTGGCCCTAGGAACCAAGGTGATGTCCATAATGATAAGAGGTATATCTCATGATTTTCTTTTACCCACGTGCTATTATTAATGTACCCACGTTCTATTATTATTTTGTTTTGTTTTGTTTCTTGCTTGTGGCCATGATATGCTTTCAACTTTGTTCTAGTTGTGTCAACCTCCAAGGAAATGTTTCCTAGCCCAACCCATATATGTGGACAAGGGGAGGGGGTGTGCTAGCACCCCATGTACGTAATGGTCATGTGGACCCGGAGAAGGGAAACAGTGAATAGGTTCCTTAATGTACAGAGGGAATTTATAAATGTGGAATGGGACAACAGGACCATGCTACCAAAATAGGGGTTTCCCAAGTAGTGTCCTTCCTAAAACCATAGACCAATAGGGGGGATCCCATGGGACTAGGATTGAATATTAAACCCCCCCCCCCCCCATTTAAGGTAAGGGAACAAAACCATGGTCAAAGCCATTCCTTCTTCCAAGTCGCCCAATAATTCATGCTCAGCCCAAATGAAAAACATGCATAAGCACTCAATTTCACAACAAAACACATACCTTTTTTGTCGATTTTCCCACCTTCTAACATGTTCTCTTGACAAATGGGAGAGAAAACATACAACTGGTGCAGGTGATGGAGATAAAGTGGCTCATCACATCGACTACAAGGTGGTTGTTAGCTGGGACAACTAGTTGTTGACTAGAATAAGATGAATAGGAGAATATTTCTCCTAGAGGTACCCACTTTTGTTGTGTAACAGGCCAAAGAGATAGAGGAGACACTCCAATGGGCCATAGCAGAAGTGTACCGTAGAATATCAGGTGTCCCAGTGGAAATTGACACTCTCATGAAGGAGAAATTGTCAAAAATTGGAGAGATCGCTCAAGGCCTCAAAGTGCAAGAGGAAGAGCTACAACTACATATAAAGCCCACTACTCTACCAGAGGAATTCAAAATAAGAGAACGAGTACATGTAGCCTCTAAATATTTTGAGAGTACAAGGGAGCTCAGGCATGAGTGCACTATATTATAGGATGCCACATAAACATGTGAAACAAGTTGCATAATAGTGTCGAGCTTAAAGATATCGGTACCAAAATTCAAACTGTGGAGCAAAAAAATGAGCCTATACATAGTAGTTTTTTATTTCTACCAGTGTCAAAATGCATAATTATAATGGTATAAAGTGTGGCATTTTCTATAAAAACTAACCAATGGAGAACAGAGCAGCATCAAGTAGCTCAGAAATTTATATAACTATATTATGAAGCCATGCAACTCATAGATGACTTTGCTATAGCATGGGCTACAATGCACCAAGTCATTGTCGAAAATGAGCCCTTATTTTAGAATCTTCATATTCTTGTTGAGATTGCAAAAACTCTTATTGGATCGGTAGAGGAACCAAGGACAACCACACACAGCCAAACAAATGTTTCAATTTTTTTTGGAAAAAACTATAGAGGTCCTACCCTCCCTTGGTGCACAACTAGGTTAGAATGGCCCAAGGGTGAGCCAGGAATAAGTTTTTGGTCCTGTTGGGGCCAAGGAGGAAGGAGGAGAAAAGAGATAATTTTTTTGAAATTTTTCCCAAGTGTGGAGAAATCACACAGAGGATGGTGGACATCATGCACAACATGCCACACAAATGTCCGACTGACTGCACAGATGTGAAACAAGGACAAGACCACAGCATAATTAATATTAGATGAAATGTTAGCCTAGAAGTGGCCTTTGAAGGAAAAATAATAAAATAATAGGAAAATAATAAAATTAGAGTTATAAATTTTGAAGGGAAAAGAAGAAAATTATTTATTTTATTTTATTTTTGGATTATCTCCTTATAATTTTACTCAAATTTCAAGTGTAAACACTCATTGGATGCAGAATTAAATTATGCATCCAAAAAGTACCCATTATGCATACTTTTGAGAAGACTCGCATTGATCAAAATTGAAGATACATTAAAAAACATGTTAATAATGTATCTTCAACTTTTTATCAATGAGGGTCTTCTCAAAAGTATGCATAATGGGTACTCGTTGGATGTGAAATTTAATTATGCATCCAATGAGTGTCTACACTTGAAATTTGAGAAAACCTATAAGGAGATAAGGTAAAAATATAGTTAAAAGAGTAGTTTCTTTTATTTCCCCTCCAAAATATTTACTTGTACCTCTTTTTAAATTTAAAGGATTTTCATTGGTTTACATATTATGTACGTGAAAATTTCATGGTCACTTTTAGGCTGAAATTTCCTCTAATGAAGATTCTTTCGTCGACAGTGCAAACTCTAGTTGTGCAAGTTATTTAGTTATGGGCAGTGGTGGAAATTCGGCTTGATATGGTCAAGTAATTGGATCTGGTTCAGCACATACAAGGATGTATCATTAGAGTGAGTTGGTTGGGTGAGATGGTCTAAGATAAAGTTATATAATGACTTGTTGCCAATGGTAAATGGTTTTATTCAGTGATGGTGCTATTCAATAGTGGTTCAGTTCAAGTATTGTGTTATTAGACGTATATCTTGTTTTCATTTTGTTATCCTATTGTTTTTATTGTATTTTTGGCTCATTGAAGGATCCTTGTATAATGTGTTCAACTTAATGTTGTGTTTTTTAATCTTTAAACTTTTTAGGTATTTCCTAGATGTCTATCATGTTAATTGTAATGGTGTTGATCGAATGACATAATATGGACAATGATGGTATGATTTCTCCCCATTTTGGGTGTATGAGACTGCTTTGTAACTATTTTATTGACTTTTGTTGTTAATACAAAACCTATGGATATTTTTAGCTAGTTTATCATGGCTCTCTTTATTGTACTCTGGCTTCAATGGGTGAATGAATGAATGAATGATGGAGTCTTGACAAAGTGTTCTAGCAAATGTCTTTAATCGATATGTTACAAGTTAATGATAATGTCTTGTACAAACGAAACCTTGTTTCCTCTTTTTTTGTCGAAGTTAGTTCTGCATTAGCACAATGAATTCCTATTGAATCCTTTGTTGAAATTATAGTGTTGTTATAACTAGATAGTTTTTCACAATTGATATTACTACTTCTATTGATATAAATTGTTCTTTCTTTATACTTTAGTCAACAAGTAGCTTATACATGAAAAACTTCAACCATTATTCTTCAACAAGAGCAGTAAATAGATATCATAGTAGACAATAAACAATAGACAATAAGAAAGAGACAAGAGACAAAAATATTAGGCTCACAACTAGGGAAAAAACCCAAAATTATTTCCTTATGAGAGAGAGACTTTGTCCATCAATCATACATTTGAATGCTCCAACAAATCCAAAATAATCAACAATGAGATTCTCAATAAAAGTTTGGCCATTAAGAAGAGAGCCGTTATATTTATGTCTAAAGAGTAAGGTCTACAAGGAGGCCAAACTTTAGGCCTGTATATATTGTGATAATAGGTTGAAGTCCTCACTATAGTTATCACAAAAATCTGCCAATGAGTTGTCAAGAATTTGGCCCAAAAACCCTTTTTCAATCTTCGAGAGTAAGTTTCTCTGTAGCTCTAGCCTCAAAAGAATCAACAAAACTGATATTAATATGATCCCAAAACTTTCACAAGTCACTGTAGTCAACAAACCTTTGAAATAGATCCAAACTGAAATCAAAAGAACATTCTTTACTCTCTTCGCAAGTATGGATATCCTTTTAATAGAAGACCGAATTTTGTTTTTAATTTAAAACAAAATTTATTGTGATTGAAGGTGAAGAAAATGAGGATCAATGAGCTCCAATATGTAGGTGTTATGTGTGGGATAATTAAACCTAATAGGGCCGACAAGATGTCTTCTTGGAGCAGACTTGGGGGGCTTAGATGAACCTTCTTGTAGGTGACCAATGATAGATTTCTTCTTTGTATTTGCAATGTAAAATATCAACCATAGCTACATTACTTTTCAACATCCTCACTTTTCCGGTTAAATAAGGTATTTCCATTTGACTGATGTATGCCCATTTTACTGGAAATGTTTCAATTTCTGTAATAAATGTGTTTGAATGTATTTCTGTTTAGTGAATATATTTTTGATATATGGTAGGTACACTAGTTTGGGGTGGGTTCTTCTAAACTAGAGTCATCACTATGTAATATCCCAAAATGGGAACAAGCATCAATATTCAACAATACTGCTAAGAAATAACGCAGTTTAGCCAAATGAGAGCAGGAGGCCAATATGGAGGCTCAAAAATAACATTTAGATCAGCAAATCAAATTTACAATGAGGCCCATACAATGTATAACAGGACATAGAAGACATAAATAGAACAAATCCCTCAAAATGAGGTGCTGCAATCACATATATTCACTTCAAAAGTCTTGACAACGTTATTTTTATTATGCTACAACAGTTGTTGATTACAACTTAGATCTAGAGCAAAATAGTGCATGAACATTTAGATATATGATAGATCCATACACTATAGAGTCTCTACTTTACATACCCCTTGGGGTTTTCAGCAATACATGAAGCACATGGAGTAGATCTGAGATCTAAAGCTGCAGATATGCAGAAATATTCAAAAATTATGAAGACAAATACAGGAGTATCCAGATCAGATCTGAATATAACATGGATTAGATCTGAAATCCATGGATCACCACAGTGAAGGGCAGATTCCCAACACTAGATATCTCTCCTCCAAAGTTATGCCAAAAGCCCTTACAACAACACCTACAGAAAAACACAGATCTGGAAGATAGACTGCGCTGTAGGGTTCAAGATCAGTTTGGCCTGAAGCCAAGATGTGGATCTGATGCTCCAATGATCCAATACACTCTTGCCAATGGGATAGAAGACTTTCCCACTGAAAAGAGGCACTAGATTGTCCTAGATCTGAGTAGATCTATCCTCCACTTGCTGCAGCTTACAAGGACAACCAAACCCTCAACAGGATCTGCGTTGTAGTGGGAAGATGAAGCTTGGCCAATTGCCTGATAGTGGATAAGAAGTGAAAGGCTCCTCCAAGAGCTACTCAAGGAAGGAAGTGGGATTCCCAACCAGGAACACCCAGTGATAAACATCACTATTCTCTGATAAACATCCAAGAGAATGAGAAATGTCTAAACAGACAAATTCTTCAGAAATAATATGTTCAACAACCTTCTCATGCTTCCCTTCTCTTCCTTTTCTAATATTGAGAGCTTGCAAAACCCTAAACCATCTCAATGAAATAGCTTCTTTCGCATGTGCCACCTCCAACTAAAACTGCGTTGTGCTTCAATGAAGATCACTCCTTCTAGACAGCGTTGTTGATTTGGTCATGGTTGACCCAGTCAAAAGATTCATTCCCCTTTCACACATAAGGGTGTTTATGTAAATAGCCCAAATTTAGCTTTGTTCACATGTGGCATTGATTTATTTGTTGTTCTAGAAGTTTTTATTGTCCTCCTTTACACATTTATTCATACAACAGAAAAATGAAACAAAAATGAATATTCCCATTAGCTTGGGCTAATTAGGAATATTACAGTCCTCCCCTCCAAAATGTTTCTTGTCCTCAAGCAACTGATAAGGTGAGTGTTGCAACTCTTCTCCTCCTCCATTGCTGACACCATAATGAATTAAGCTTCCTCCACAAGCTAAGTGTTCACCAATCCATCCCTCCATGAATGGTTCCTCCAAAGTCATCATGGGATGTACATAGTCCATCCCAGAAGGAGTCAAAAACTCAAATGAAACAAATAAGGTTGAACCAATACTCTCCTTGAAACATGTAGCATATGATACATAGAAATTCTCCATCCCATGTGGTACATACATGCCTCCCATCCTCCCTCATTACATACCCATAAAAAGTACAAGTATATCATCAATGTATGGAAGATAATCTACATACATACAAATAGAAATTTGAACATGTGGTGGTGGGTCATAGTCCCACATATGGTACCAGTGCAGTGCATCTCCTGCCTGCATCAGATCAAGGTATGGTAAGTGGTTTTCCCACCACTTACTTGCTGCCCATGTCATCTCACTGTGGTAAGTGTGAGATATGTTTGGTGCCTTTGGGAAGCACCCATCATGATGAAGAATCTCCCTTTGTTCATCAAGGGAGTGGCAAATTTCAGAAATTTGTGTTACCCAAAGTTTGCCATGAAATTTACAAGATGTATTTCCCCTTCTTGGAGCCATGGCCTACATAAACATGGTGAAAGAATATGTACAATCAGAAAATAAATTTTTCCTTACATGATCAAATTCTTCACCAACAATACACCTCCTACAAATGGAGTGGTGCATGGATATATCTCCTGTCTCACAAGAGGGAAAAGATGGCTAAACTAACTCTTGCATAGAGCCATATGTTTGCCCCAACTCCACATAGTTCATGAATCTTTGACAATGCTGATATAGCTCTCCTTCAAAGCCCTCCCAATAGTCTCTCCTCAAAATGATGTTATTGAGCTTCATAGAATAGGTGTGGCTGAAACAGAGCTCTTTGTAGGCCCTTTGTAGCACCCTCTCCTTGAGCTTGGAGGCTCTAGATAAGAAGATCATGTCATGATGATAGATGACTCCTTCATGGACTAGATAACCCTCTTCATGCAACTAGTCATCAAGTATCATACAAGTGTGAAGATCCTTGGAATAATCCACCAACAGTTGGGATTTCCAATATGGATCTAAACTGCCCAACAATGACAGCGCTGATAAGGTGTCAACAGAAATGTTTGTCATGCTGTTGATCTCTTCATTGACGTATCCCATGCCAAAGGTGAATGTTGGAAGGTCATTCCTTCCATTCTTCTCCTCCCACAATGCAGTATCAGAAAGGAGAGTGGGTGGTGATGATGAGGGGAGAAGATCTCCCTCCTCCTTAAGCTTACCCAGGCCTCTCAGCACTGTAGCTTTGTATTCTAGTGCTCCAATCCCTCCTGGATCTAAGCTTGGAGCAGCATGTTGTGAGGCCTTCCCAACTAAATCTAAATCAGGTGGCCCCCCAGGTGGTTTTCCACTAGATAGTGCTGTCTCATGGACCATCCTCATATTCATATCAGAGGGGATCATCATATCCCTGCCTCCACTGTGCAAGTTCCTCTCTATTTTTTGTGGGGAAGTCTCATGATAATGTGGTATCACTCTTAAAGATGCAAGAGTGCTTCTAATTGGAGCATTTGCTCCATTCTCTCTTCCATGCAATAGTGGGTCATCTCCTGCTATGTCAGCACTGTGATCCCTCCTTTGTTCTACCTCATTGTCTATCATCATAGACACATACTGCCCATGCTCTTCATGTGTAACATCCTTGGGGACCTCTTGCAAAGATACAAGAGCCCTCCTAGTGGAAGCAATTGCTTCATCTCCATATCCCAATAAAAATGGATCTTCTCCTACTATCACAGCGCTGGAGGATCTTCTCTGCTCTCTCTCTCCCTTCTCCTCATCAATGGAGAATGCCTCATCATTAAGAGACCCTTTTCCTTGATCTCTTCTTGAAGAAGGAACCCTCATGTCTTCTCCTTGAGAAGAGAGTCCTTGCTATAGTGGGGCTTCCTTTATGTGAAAATTTTCTTGAGGGATCTACATATCTTTCCCTCGTATCTCTTCTTTCATCTCATGAATAGCTTGAGAAAGAGTTTTAGAGAATTCTTCTCCTTTCATCCTTCCATATAAATGGGTTTCACCCTTGTTTTCTTTGTCTTATGTGTAATCAAATTTCTTCTGTCTTCTTCTTAGATACCTCTTCTCTCTGCCAGTAAGAGGCTCTTCTTCTTCTGAAGACATATTGGCTTCTTTACAGGCTGTGCCAAGATTATTCCTCGGATACCACTGTAATATCCCAAAATGGGAACAAGAAGCAATATTCAACAATACTGCTCAGAAATAACGCAGTTCAGCCAAATGAGAGCAGGAAGCCAATATGGAGGCTCAAAAATAACATTTTATATCAGAAAATAAAATTTACAATGAGGCCCATACAATGTATAACATGACATAGAAGACTTAAATAGAAGAAATCCTCAAAAGGAGGTGCTGCAATCACATATATTCATTGCAAAAGGCTTGACATCGTTATTTTTATTATGTTGCAACAGTTGTTGATTACCACTTAGATCTAGAGAAAAATAGTGCATGAACATTCAGATCTATGACATATCCATACACTATAGAGTCTCTACTTTACATACCCCTTGGGGTTTTCAGCAATACATGAAGCACATGTAGTAGATCTGAGATCTAATGTTGCAGATCTACAAAAATCTTCAGAAATTATGAAGACAAATACACGAGTATCCAAATCAGATTTGAATATAACATGGATTATATCTGAAATCCATGGATCACCACAGTGAAGGGCAGATTCCCAACACTAGAGATCTCTCCTCCAAATTTATGCCAAAAGCCCTTACAACATAACCTATAGAAAAATTCAGATCTGGAAGATAGACTGCGTTGTAGGGTTCAAGATCAGTTTGGCCAGATGCCAAGATGTGGATCTGAAGCTCCAATGATCCAATACACTCTTGCTAATGGGATAGAATACTTTCCCACTGAAAAGAGGCACTAGATTGGCCTAGATCTAAGTAGATCTAGCCTCCACTTGCTGCAGCTTACAAGGACAACCAAACCCTCAACAAGATCTGCGTTGTAGTTGGAAGATGAAGCTTGGCCAATTGCCTGATAGTGGACAAGAAGTGCAAGGCTCCTCCAAGAGCTACTCAAGGAAGGAAGTGGGATTCCCGACCAGGAACACCCAGTGCTAAACAACACTATTCTCTGCTAAACAGCCAAGAGAATGAGAAATGTCTAAACAGATAAATTCTTCAAAAATAATATGTTCAACAACCTTCTCATGCTTCCCTTCTCTTCCTTTTATAAGATTGAGAGCTTGCAAAACCCTAAACCATCTCAATGAAATGGATTCTTTCACATGTGCCACCTCCAACTAAAACTACATTGTGCTTCAATGAAGATCACTCCTTCTAGACAACACTGCTGATTTGGTTATGGTTGACCCAGTCAAAATATTCAGTCCCCTTTCACACATAAGGGTGTTTATGTAAATAGCCCAGATTTAGCTTTGTTCACATGTGGCATTGATTTGTTTGCTGTTCTAGGAGTTTTTATTGTCCTCTTTTACACATTTATTCATACAACAGAAAAATGAAGAAAAAAAAATGAATATCCCCATTAGCTTGGGCTTATTGGGAATATTACAGTCCTCCCATCCAAAATGTTGCTTGTCCTCAAGAAACTGATAAGGTGAGTGTTGCAACTCTTCTCCTCCTCCATTGCTGACACCATCATGAATTAAGCTTCCTCCACAAGCTAAGTTTTCACCAATCCATCCCTCCATGAATGGTTCCTCCAAAGTCATCATGGGATGTACATAGTCCATCCCACAAGGAGTCAAAAACTCAAATGAAACAAACATGGCTGAACCAATACTCTCCTTGAAACATGTAGCATATGATACATAAAGAGACTCCATCCCATGTGGTAGATACATGCCTCCCATCCTCCCTCCATACATACCCATAAAAAGTACAAGTATATCATCAATGTATGGAAGCAAAGCTACATACATACAAACATAAATTTGAACATGTGGAGGTGGGTCATAGTCCCACATATGGTACCAGCGCAGTGCATCTCTTGCCTGCATCGGATCAAGGTATGGTAAGTGGTTTTCCCACCACTTACTTGCTTCCCATGTCATCTCACTGTGGCTGAAAGTGTGAGATATGTTTGGTGCCTTTGGGAAGCACCCATCATGATGAAGAATATCCCTTTGTTCATCAAGGGAGTGGCCAATTTCAGAAATTTGTGTGGCCCAAAGTTTTCCATGAAATTTACAAGATGTATTGCCCCTTCTTGGAGCCATGGCCTGCATAAAAAAGGTGAAAGAATATGTCCAATCAGAAAATAAATTTTGCTTTACATGATCAGATTCTTCACCAACAATACTCCTCCTACAAATGGAGTGGTGCATGGATCTATCTCCTCTCTCACAAGAGGGAAAAGATGACTGAAATAACTCTTGCATAGAGCCATATGGCTGCCCCAACTCCACATAGTTAATGAATCTTTGACAATGCTGATATAGCTCTCCTTCAAAGCCTTCCCAATAGTAGCTCCTCAAAATGATGTTATTGAGCTTCATAGAATAGGTGTGGCTAAAACAAAACTCTTTGTAAGCCCTTTGTAGCACCCTCTCCTTGAGCTTGGAGGCTCTAGATAAGAAGATCCTGTCATGATGATAAATGACTCCTTCATGGACTAGATAACCCTCTTCATGCAACTGGTCATCAAGTATCATACAAGTGTGAAGATCCTTGGAATAATCCACCAACAGTTGGGATTTCCAATATGGATCTAAATTGCCCGACAATGACAGCGCTGATAAGGTTTCAACAGAAATGTCTGTCATGTTGTTGATCTCTTCCTTGACATCTCCCATGCCAAAGGTGAATGTTGGAAGGCCATTGATTCTAGAGT
This sequence comes from Pinus albicaulis, assembly GCA_034641835.2. NCBI lineage: Eukaryota > Viridiplantae > Streptophyta > Pinopsida > Pinales > Pinaceae > Pinus > Pinus albicaulis. The sequence continues at coordinate 115,938,641 of CM076575.1, forward strand.
GGACCCAATTCTAAGGGTTTGTTTATTTAGGGATTGTTTGTGGAGATTTTTTTGTGGTGGAATTTGTTCATTCTATGCATCTACATCTCAATCGTATTCCTTTTGGGCTCAACAATGAAGAAATTTTGAGGTAAGGAAATCAAGGATGTAATGAAATTACATATTAAGGAGGTTAGCCATTTCTATCATGGCCAAAAACATAAAAGACAATTAATTTCTTAAAAATAAGGTAGTGTCAGCCTTGTTTATTACAAGTATTAAGATCCTAACCTACTGAGATGTTTAAAACCGGCATCTTGGGTTAATATTTTTCCCACACTCATAACCACAACAAAAAAATAAAAGACAAGAATGAAATTTACCTTTTTGCTATATTCCTAAGGATGAGTGAAGCATTCATTTGAAATGCCACACATAAAAGCATCTCCCAAAATTACAAAAAAAGTGTTGGAAAATATGGTAGCCATGGTCGGTATTTTCATCTTGAAAAAGAAAATGAAATTTGAATTTTTAAATTTGCCTCCAAATTTATTAGGTCGGATGGGCCCCTATGAGGCACCCATTCAACTCCCACTTGAAGGTTAAATAAAGGAGATCATTTATTTTCATTTGGACACATCAACATCTCATACATCTCTAATCCAGTGAAATCACAAGAGGGCCAAAATTTTAGGAGCAAACCGAAATTTGATAAGGCGACCAAAATTTTAGGGAGGGTCGAAATTTTAGGGACTTGGATTTTGACATGGCACTTGTTCAATTTTTTTGTTATTGGTTTGGATATTATTCTTCTATTTGTTACTTATGATGTATTTATGAATCTAGAAACTCTTTGTCTTATAAGGAGGAACTTTTTTTGGGTTTTCTCATTGTGGGTTTTTCTGTGGCTATGTGCCTGATTTTTTGTGTATATTGTCACTTTGTTTCATGATTACTTTATTGCTCTTTCATGTTTATTAGCCAATGTTTTTTAATTCTATGTAACTGCCTATATGAAATTGAATTTAATGTATTGTGAAACTAATGTTTAATTGATCATTTAAGTAGTTATCAAGTGAAGTAAAACGCAATTCTAGCAGGCGCCCAAGAAAAATCAACCTGACATCAAGCTTGGGGGGATTTCAAGAGAAGCTAATCTTGATCCTTATTCTATGATTCGGATGCACTTTTGTGAGCACATCTGAGGAAGTTCGTATGGTTTTTCTGTGACAAGAAGGATAATTGCGCCTGACAACTATATCTGTGATTTTTGTATGATTTCGTATGGACTTCTCCGAGATTTTCAGATGACTAAGCTCCGCAACTCGGATCACTCTATTGGTCTGCAATTTGCATGGGTAAGGGTATCTGAAATTTGCATGGATTATGGATCATCTCTGTGTTTTTTTTCTCATGGAAGAACTCGTAGGGCACTCCTTTATCTTTGTCTCGGATAACAAGTATGGTCTTCATATGACATATCTTTATCTTTTTCGGGGATGGCAAGCAAGACCTTCGTATGGAACATAATATGATCTTTAATTCTAACAGGTGTCCTAGAAAAATAAACATGGTATTAGAGCTGGGGGGATTTCAAGAGCAGCTAATATTGATCCTTATTTTATGATTTGGATGCAGTTCTGTGAGCACATCTGAGGAAGTTTGTATGGTTTTTCTGTGACAAGAAGGATATTTTTGCATAACTATACCTATGATTTTTGTATGATTTTGTATGGACTTCTCTAATATTTTCGGATGACTAAGCTCTGCAACTCGGATCACTCTATTGGTTTTCAATTCGCATGGGTAAAGGTATATGAAATTCGCATGTATTATGGATCATCTCCGTTATTTTTTTCGCATGGCAGAATTCGTATGGCACTCCTTTGTTTTTGTCTCGGATGGCAAGTATGGCCTTCGTATGACATATCTTTTATGCAGGGTATGGAAAGAAAGACCTTCGTATGGAACATAATATGATCTTTATATGATATACATGGCACTTTTGTTTTGCATGAATTATGCAATCTCTATATGGAAGAAAAACCTTCGCATGACACTTATATTTCTGTAGTAAATCCTGCATAGCACTTATGGACAGATCTCACACTTGATCTCTATATTCTTGATTTGCATGGTAGACAATCATTTTCATCTCTAGTGGCAGACATATAATGTGTATGGCACAATCTTAGATGGCAGACCTACTCTACATATGATGTGTATGGCACAAGCTTAGATGGCAGACGTGATCCTTATGTAATGGCAGATATAACCTGTGATGATCTTTGTTGATGGCACACATTGGTATGGAAGAAAATCTTTTTCATATGGCACCATATGGTATGGCATTACAATCTTTGTTCTTCATATGACATCATCCTCACATGGATGTGGCACATAATATTAGATTGTATGGAAAATAGAATATGCATATGATAGTAGACCTCATCTCTTAGGATGGCAAACTTACTATTCGCTTGGAATGGCATACATGATACTCCTATAATGGAAGAGAATATTTATGCTATGATATTTATAGGATATGACCTTTACATGGCATAGAAGACATGACTCGAATTTGGAAGGAAAACCTATCCTCGGTTTGCATGACAGACACATCTTCGTTTTGATGGAAGACATATCTTATATATTAGCTTCAGATATAAGATGATCTAAGCTGCTGTATAAATATGTGGTTACCATATAGTGTTGAAAGGTTAATTTCAACTGCCCCTGTACTCTGGTCGCCTTCTAATTTTGTTTGGAAGGACTCTGACAAAAGCCGCTTGCTAAATTGTTGCACAGTCAATTCGAAATGAGAAACCCTGTCTAACACCGCTTTCCATTTGCATTGCACAGTCATTTTCAGTTTGAAACCATACAGTCCTCTGTACATTCAGAACAGAGTTTACAATGAAAAACAGGGCATTTTTATACACAGGAGAGTTTTGAACGCGGGAGATTGTTTTTTGTTTAAAGACCAGTGGTCCTCGCGGCCACGATAGCAGCCAAGTCAGAGGACCACGTGGAGCAATTGTATTGGCTCGCGTTTTATTTTGGGCTGTCCCCGAAACACATTTCCAGACACGATGTGGTTTATGAACTAAATTGAAATGTTCATCGCGTGTTCAAAAACCTCCGTACCCAAAACCATTTGGCGGACGCGATGAGCTATTATAAGCTCGATTGAATATCTCATCTCGCGTCCAAGTGCTGACGTCACAGGAACAATTTTGTAACGCGAAATGTTTTATTGCAATCGGGTTTAAAGTCGTTAAAGTCCGGGCATATTGTTTTGTTAAAGTTTTATGTTATTTGTTTTGTTTATCGCGCGTTGAAACGTTATGTTTTGACATATGCGCTAATGTTTTGTTATATGTTTCTTTTATATATAGCGCAACAAAAAGGTATTACACCTTTGGTCATTTATATATATGTTTTAACATATATTAATTTATATGCGCCTTTTGTAATAGTTGAAACATATCCGCGCAAATGTAATGTGGGCCCCGGGAGGTCTTTTAATTTTAGTTTTTGTTATGTTTTATATGCTGCGACATATATAAACGAAAAAGCCCGTGAGGCTATTGTAATTTTTAGAATACACACTAGTGTATTGTTTTTCATACACAGCAGTTTAAAACAGAGTAGTGTATTTTTTTTGTTTGTAACAGAGAAGTGAAACAGAGTCTTTAGTAGTGCATTGTGTTGTGCAAATTTTAGTGAGACAGAGAAGTTGTCTTGGCACTGCGTTTGCAGCAGTCCAGCATTTTGTAATCCCTCTTAGAGGAAGAAATTTTGTAATAGTTTTTTACAGTAAATGAAATAAAAGAAATCATTTTCATGCCATCTCTGTCTGCAAGCAATTTTTTTATAATTCTCAGTGTTTAGAGGAGAGTATCATTCTCTCTGTTTTGTTTTGGAATTCTCAGAAATTCCAACATGGTATCAGAGCTAGTCCAGGCTCTTTGAAGGTGTCAAAGAAGCTGAAGGAAGGATTTCTTGTTGCAGCGGCTTCTCCAGCAGAGTGAAGACTCAGTCAAAAGAATCCAAGGTATTTCTCAAGACATAATTTTGTGTTACTATTTGAAGACAGTCAGTTTAGTTTATAAATACACAGTCAAGTATTTGAAGCATAGTTAGAGTGCAAGGATGGCTGGAGCCAGCACTAGCATGAGTATTGGTAATGCTCAGCTCCCACAATTTAATGGGAAAAACTATGATTACTGGGCAATAACTATGAGAGCCCTGTTTGCCTCTCAAGACTTATGGGAACTTGTTGAGGATGGTTTTGAAGAGCTAGTAGATGAAATTGAGTTTAATTCCTTAACACAGGCAGAGAAGCAGTTCTTGAAGAGCAATAAGAAGGACTCTAAAGCCCTCTTCTATTTGTATCAAACAGTACATGAGAGTGTGTTTCCAAGGATAGCAGCAGTTGAGAGATCCAAAGAAGCATGGGTAACTCTCAAGATAGCTTATCAAGGCATGGAGAAAGTGAAGATAGCAAAACTACAATTGCTGAGGAGAGATTTTGAGACTCTCTGCATGAAGGAGTCAGATAACATTGACTCATTCTTCACACATGTGATTGGAATGGTCACACAGATAAGGTCTCATGGAGAGACACTTGAGGAAAGGATGATTGTGGAGAAACTATTGAGGAGCCTACCCTCAAGGTTTGATGTGATAGTCACCACCATAAAAGAGACAAAGGATCTCACAAACTTTTCAGTTGATGAGTTTCATGCATCACTGATGACACATGAATAGAGATTGGGTAGAAATGAAAACTCATCTTTGGAGCATGCCTTTAAGACCCAGATGTCCTTTGGAAGAGGAAGAGGTCAAGGCAAAGGAAACAAGAGAGGAAGAGGCAGAAGCCAAAACAGAGGTGGAAGAAATAGTCCAGCAAATGCTCAAGGAAGGGGCAGCAATAAAAATCAGAACCAAGGCCAAAGCAACAGCCAGCAAAGTGGACAACAACATGCTCATGGACAAAGGTATGATAAATCCAATGTCCAATGTCATTATTGTAAAAAATATGGGCATTATGCAAATGAATGTAGGAAGAAGCAGCATGATATGGGTAATAGACCCAGTGCAAATTTCACTAGAGAAAATATCAGCCAAGATAAATTGTTTTTAGCTTGTAATATGGTTGAGGAAAAGAGTGAAGATTTATGGTTTCTAGACTCAGGTTGCAATAACCATATGACAGGAAACATAGCCATGTTTTCTATGTTAGATGAGAATGTGAAGTCACAAGTCACATTAGGGACAGATAGTAAAGTTTCTGTTATGGGAAAAGGAGATGTAAATGTCTTAACAAGGAAAGGAGAAAAGAAATCCATAGCAGATGTTTATTATGTTCCTGGAATGAAATGTAACCTCTTAAGTATTGGACAGCTTGTTCAAAAGGGGTACAATGTTTTTTTTGAAGATGATGTATGCACCATCATGGATAAACCACCAAGCAAACAGTGTATTGTTGAAATGAAGATGACAAGGAACAGAATGTTCCCTCTCAGGATGAGGCTAGATTTGAAGAATGGAGAAGAAATGGTAGCAGTGACACAAGAGGCTTTCCAAAGAGAAAAAAAATATGAGAATTGGTTATGGCACTTGATATTTGGACATCTCAACTTTGGAGGTCTTAATTTGTTACATAGAAAAGTAATGGTAAGAGGATTGCCATTGATTGGAAAACCGGACAGCCTTTGTGAAGGTTGTATCTTGGGTAAACAACACAGAGAAAGTTTTCCATCCGGGAAAATCATAAGCGCAAAATCACCCTTAAAAATTGTCCACTCAAATTTATGTGGACCAATGCAAACTCCATCACTTGCTAGTAGCCACTACATGTTAACATTTATTGATGATTTTACTAGAAAAACTTGGGTTTATTTTTTGAAAAACAAAAGTTAAGTGTTTAAAAAATTATGCAATTTCAAAGCACTTGTGGAGAACCAAAGTGGGTTGCATATCAAAGTCCTAAGAACTGATAGAGGAGGTGAATACATCTCTAAATAATTTATGCGTTTTTGCAGAGAAAATGGGATTCATAAGCAATTTACAGCAAGGTACACTCCGCAGCAAAATGGAGTTGCCGAAAGGAAAAATAGGACAATCATGGATATGGTAAGGAGTATGCTAAAGGAAAAACATTTGTTGAATGATTATTGGGCTGAAGCTATACATTGTGCAGCGTATATTTTAAATAGATGCCCAACAAAAGCAGTCATGAACAAAGTTCTGGAAGAAGCATGGAGTGGGACAAAGCAAGGAGTCACCCACATGAAAGTTTTTGGTTGTGTGGCTTATGCACACATTCCAGATCAGCTAAGGAAGAAGTTGGAAAGAAAGGGGGAGAAATGTACTTTTATTGGATACAGTGAGGAATTCAAAGCTTATAGGTTGTATAACCCATCCACCAAGAAGTTTATTGTGAGCAGAGTTGTTCAGTTTATTGAAGAGGAAGCTTGGGATGGAAGCACTGAGAAAACAGTGAATGTTAAAAATTGTTTGTCTCGTGATGAAGATGATGAAGAGATGGTTGAAATACATCCCTCAATAGCAGCACCAACACAAGGACAGCAAAGAACACCGTTGAGGAGAAATGAAAATGCTTCTCCAAGCACACCACAAGGAGGAGATTCGAGTGCTACTTCAAGCGCTTGCACACCAAATGAAAGAGGAACAAAGTTCAGAAATTTAAATGAGATTTATGAGAAAGAGGCAGCAAATGAAGGTATGAACTCTTTATTTGCTTTATATTGTCATGTTGATGACCCTATTCATTTTGAAGAAGATATTAAAGATAGGAAATGGATAGAAGCTATGGATGAAGAGATTAATGCCATAGAAAGAAATAAGACATGGGATTTGGTTGAACTCCCAAAAGGTAAAGAAGTCATTGGAGTTAATGGGTCTACAAGACCAAAAGTAATGTTGAAGAAAAAATTGAGAGACACAAGGTCAGACTTGTTGTCAAAGGGTATAAGCAGCAGCATGGGAGAGACTATGAGGAAACTTTCGCACCGGTTGCAAGAATGGAAACCATGAGAGCAGTGTTGTCCATAGTAGCACAAAACAAGTGGAAAGTTTACCAAATGGATGTGAATTCAGCATTCCTAAATGGAGTGTTAATGGAAGAGGTTTACATTGAACAACCTCTAGGCTATGAAAAGAAAGGCCAAGAGCACAAAGTGTGCAGATTGAAGCAAGCGCCAAGAGCATGGTACAGTAGGATAGATTCCTATCTACTAGAAAATGGATTTGAAAAATGTGAAGGTGAACCCACCTTATACATCAAAGAAAAGGATGGTAAGATGTTCATTGTTGTGTTATATGTTGATGATGTAATTTTTACAGGTAATGATGATTACCTTATTGAAAATTTTAAAACAATCATGAAAGATGAATTTGAAAGGACTGATATGGGATTGTTGAGATACTTCTTAGGAATAGAAGTAGAACAAAATGAAAATGGGATTTTTATCTCACAAGAAAAATATGTTAATGAAGTGTTGGAAATATTTAATATGCAGGAGAGAAAAGCAGCAATAACTCCCACAGTGATGGGATTAAAACTCAGCAAAGAGGACAACAACAAGGATTTTGATCCTAGTTTGTACAAGAGCATAGTTGGCAGCCTCATGTATTTGACTACAACTAGGTCTGATATAATGCATGTTGTTAGTTTGATTTCCATATTCATGGAGAGGCCAAAAGAAGCACATTGGCAGGAAACAAAAAGGATTCTTAGGTATGTTAAAGGAACTAAAAGGTTTGGTATTTTATATACTACTTCAGAAAATTCAGAGTTAATTGGATACACTGACAGTGATTGGGCTAGAAGTGTAGATGACTGGAAAAGTACTTCTGGTTATGTTTTTCACATGGGTTCAGGATCCATTTCATGGGCTTCTAAGAAACAGCCTATTGTATCGTTATCTACAGCAGATGCAGAGTACGTGACAGCTACAACAGCAACGTGTCAAGCAATTTGGATGAGAAGAATGCTAAGGAGTTTATGTCAAGAACAAGTAAAAGGCACAGTGATTTATTGTGACAATAGCTCAGCTATTGCATTATCAAAGAATTTTGTGTTTCATAAAAGAACGAAACACATTGATACCAAGTTTCACTACATCGGGGAATTGGTAAACAATGGAGAAATTGTTTTAGAACACTGCAGAAATCAGGAGCAGTTTGCAGACATTCTGAACAAGCCATTGGGGCAGAAGAGTTTTGAATTTTTAAGGAAATGTCTGGGTATGACTGATAACCCAGCAGTTGAACTTAAGGGGGAGTGTTGAAAGGTTAATTTCAACTGCCCCTGTACTTTGGCCGCCTTCTAATTTTGTTTGGAAGGATTCTGACAAAATCCGCTTGCTAAATTGTTGCACAGACAATTCGAAATGAGAAACCCTGTCTAACACCGCTTTCCATTTGCATTGCACAGTAATTTTCAATTTGAAACCATACAGTCCTCTGTACATTCAGAACAGAGTTTACAATGAAAAACATGGCATTTTTATACACAGGAGAGTTTTGAATGCGGGAGATTTTTTTTTGTTTAAAGACCAGTGGTCCTCGCGGCCACAACAGCAGCCAAGTCAGAGAACCACATGGAGCAATTGTATTGGCTCGCATTTTTTTTTGGTCGTCCCCAAAACACATTTCCGGACGCGATGTGGTTTATGAACTATATTGAAATGTTCTTCGCGCATTCAAAAACCTCCGTACCCAAAACCATTTAGCGGACGCGATGAGTTATTATAAGCTCAATTGAATATCTCATCGCGCGTCCATGCGTTGACGTCACAGGAACAATTTTGTAACGCGAAATGTTTTATTGCAATCGGGTTTAAAGTCGTTGAAGTCCGAGCGTATTGTTTTGTTAAAGTTTTATGTTATTTGTTTTGTTTATCGCGCGTTGAAACATTATGTTTTAACATATGCGCTAATGTTTTGTTATATGTTTCTTTTATATATAGTGCAATAAAAAGGTATTACACCTTTGGTCATTTATATATATGTTTTAACATATATTAATTTATATGTGCCTTTTGTAATAGTTGAAACATATCCGCGCAAATGTAATGTGGGCCCCGGGAGGTCTTTTAATTTTAGTTTTTGTTATGTTTTATATGCTGCGACATATATAAACGAAAAATCCCATGAGGCTATTGTAATTTTTAGAATACACAGTAGTGTATTTTTTTTCATACACAGCAGTGTAAAACAGAGTAGTGTATTTTTTTTTTTTGTAACAGAGAAGTGAAACAGAGTCTTTAGTAGTGCACTGTGTTGTGCAAATTTTAGTGAGACAGAGAAGTTGTCTTGGCACTGCGTTTGCAGCAGTCCAGCATTTTGTAATCCCTCTTAGAGGAAGAATTTTTGTAATATTTTTTTACAGTAAATGAAATAGAAGAAAGAATTGTCATGCCATCTCTGTCTGCAAGAAAAAAAATTATAATTCTCTGTGTTTAGAGGAGAGTATCATTCTCTCTGTTTTGTTCAGGAAATCTCAAAAATTCCAACATATAGTTCAATTTGTTGAACGAAGTATGAGGTATGTTATTTATTTGTTTTTTTATAGCGACCTAACCAGGGTTGACCTTCATAAGTTGAACAAAGATCTTGTAATTTAACTTGAGGTATGTTTGAAGATTATGTATGGCAATGAAACCTATATGTCATGTGGCAGAAAGATACTTGATTTATACTGCATAATAATGACAATGATACTCAGTAAATACTTGACTACAGTGATGTAGGTCTTGGTACTTATCCCACATTATATGAGCATTGACAGTGATATATTGTAGTGATGTTAATGCACATAGATCTCATGATGTTACAATATTTAATCTTGTGGCGATGATCTTGATATTTAGGGTAGAAGTATGGAAAAAATTATTGGGCAGTATGAAAGTCACTCATATTATTTGGAAAGCAAATATATTTGACAGTGATTTGGAAGAATAGGCTAGTCATAGAAGGGCTAGTATAGGCATATACTCTTATGGTTCTATGGTCATCCCTTAGGTTGGATTCAAGAGGGCTAAAGATCAAGAGGAGTTTTCCTAGTCTCAAAAAGATAAGTATCTCATATTTTCTTTATTATTTTAATCATTACTGACATTGGATAGTTTATAAACCCTAGCTAGGGCTTGAAGATGAAAAATGAACCGAATCCTAGAACTAATTATGTTCAAAAGAAGAAACCCTAACTTCTTGATGTTAATATGGACTTTTTAATGATAGGGACTTATTGATGATTAAGTGAACTCGTGATGTGGACTCTTTAATGATATAGACTTCTTGATGATGTGGATGTGAACTCTTTATTGATGTTTATGTAAACTCCTTGAAGATATGGATGATGGACTCCTTGATGTTGTGAACTCTTTGATGTTGATATGGACTTTTTGATTATGTGGACGATGATATGGATTCCTTGAGGATGGTGATGTGGATTCCTTAATGATGAATGATATGAATTCTATAAATTGACGATGTGTACTCCTTGTTGATGATGATAAGTACTCCTTGCTTACAATGATATGATGATAATGCGGACATGTTGATGACATTGACTCTATGATGAACTGGATTAGAATTCTTGGTGATGATGATGATGATGATGTGGACTCATTGATGATATTGATTATAATGATTTTGACTTGATGGTGATATGGACTCCCTAATAATATAGATGATATGTACTACTTATTTGGACTCCTTAGTGATATGGACAAGATCAACTTCTTGATGATGACATGAACTTAGTGATGATATGATGATGATGATATGGATTCCTTAACGATGTAGACTACTTTATGATGATGAAGATATGGACTCGATGATAATGCAGACTCCTTGATGATGATGATGATGATGATGATGATGATTCGTTGATGATGTAGACTTCTTGATGATGAAGAAGATATGGAATCGATGATAATGTATACTCCTTGATGATGATGATGATTCATTGATAATGTAGACTCATTGATGATGGTGGTGGTATGGACTAGATGATAATGTATACTCCTTTATGATGATGATGATGATGTGGAATTGTTGATGATACTCCTTGATGATGATGATATTGACTCCTTAATGACTTGGACTCCATGAACTCTTTGTTTATTATGATAAATCCTTAATGATGATGTGGATTCCTTAATGGTGTAGACTCCTTAAAGATGTGGACTCTTAAATAATGTAAACCCTTTGATTATGGTATGGACTCCTTGATGATGTGATGATATTGACCCGATTAGAAAAGGCTAAGATCAAGATGGATTTGACACACTCTCAAGAGATAAGTATTATCTTGATTATTTCATTATAAGTCTCTTGGATTGCTTGCTTGTTCTTATTCTTCCATAGTCTCCTAGTGAGTTTTGCAGGCACATAATAGAGACTTCCATGATATGTAAATCGTTGAAAATGACGGAAGAACAATGTGATAAGAATACTTGTGATAGGATTTTTACTCAGAGGGAGCAAACACGAGCAGCCTGATTGAAGCACGTTCCTCCTCTATGAAGGTGGCTAGAAATTCTGAAGACTAATGTTGATTTTGATATGTTGAAGATGAACTTGTGATTTTTATGCTATGTATAGGAGTTTTTTTTAAGAGATATTTTCTTTTTGCATGAACCCCGTGATATCTTTGGCACAATGGACTTTAGGTCCAAATAAATGATTTGAAGAAGTTGCAAGAATCTGATATTAACTTGGTTGATTCTCTAATTGGTTCATTGATCTATCAGATGAGGTTTATTTCCGCTAAAGTTTATTATTATCTTTTGAGTCCGCTTATGTTTTTTTGGATTCTAATATGGACGTTAATGTATGATTCTGTGAGAAAGCACTTGTTATCTATTGGATTCAATTATGATATGTTGGATTCTACTATGGTTTTTGATGCTTGCTTCTGTGAGAAGCCACTTGTTATCTGTTGGATTTGATTATGGTATGTTGGATTCTACTATGTTTGTTAATGCCTCCTTTTTCGATAAGCCACTTGTTATTTTTTTGATTCGATTATGGTCTACTAGATTCTACTATGGTTGTTGATGTATGTTTTTTTGAGAAGCCACTTGTTATTTGCTAGATTCGATTATGGTTTGTTGGATTCTACTATGGTTTTCAATGCCTCCTTCTGAGAGAAGCCATTTATTATCTGTTGGATTTGACTATGGATATTGACATTCACTTTTGTAATTCATATGATTGATTTTGTGATAATCCATTGTTGAAATCTATTATTGTCTACAAATAGTTGCTGATGTTTGCTTCTAAGAGAAATCTCGACTGAAGTTGGATGAACAGTTGAATGTTGTTGTTCGCTGAAATATTTGAGATATGCCATGGCTACATTTTTATAATGAACTGGTTTTTGATGTCTATGTGAAGAATATAGAATGGTTGAGAATCCCCTTAAATAGGGATCACTAATTACATGGCATCATATTATGTACCATCTCTTTTAGGTTGTGTGTCATGAGATATTATGGTCTCGGAGATGTATTGTTGATTCCTCTTGTAGGTTGTGTTGTGATACCTTATGGTCTGGGAGATGTATTGTTGATTCCTCCTATAGGTTATGTATCATGAGACCTTGTGGTCTAGGAGATGTATGTCGTGAGACCTTATGATCTAGTAGATGTATTTTTGGTTCCTCCCTTAGGATGTGTGTTGTGAGACCTCATGGTTGAGGAGATGATTTGAGATGGATGTTGTGTATCTTTCCATATGATGATATTGTTGATCTCTCCCTTAGGTTGTGGGTTGTGAGACCTATAATTGATCGGGGAGATTGATCCCAATGGAGAGAGAGATTTTTATATGTGATCTCTTCCTTAGGTTGTAGGATGTGAGACCCATGGTTGGTCTGAAATATTGATAGAGAGAGAATGAAAAGTACCTCCCTAGCTAAGAGGGAGTGTTGGAAAATATGGTAGCCATTATCGGTATTTTCATCTTGAAAAATAAATGTGATCCAAATCCGCCTTTTTTAAGCTTTTATATGGTAGAACTATTGCAACCCTTATATTCCCTGCAGCTCCTCATCAACTCTCAAGCGCTAGGGCAAACATTTCCGTGAAACAATATATAGTTATAGGAATAAAAGATCTTAATATGAATTCCTCTGTGGAAACATCCCCATGACCGTGGCTCAAATGCTCTCTCATCTTGTTAATGGAGACTCGATTGTATTCTTTTCCTTGTCAACAAACAAGTAAGTCACTACGCAATCCCTCTTCCATGAACTCGACACAATATAGATGTAAGTTAATAAAACCTCCAGGTTCAATAACCTCTAGGTTGTCCCACCTCTGGTTCTTTCCATGTGAGCCCGATTGCAATAGCCTAACGCCATATAAAGGTGAGAAAATAAAACCCTTCGGGTTCACAAACCTCCGGGTTGGCCCACCTTCGACTTCTGCCACATAATCCCACTCATCCAAGCCCGACTCGGTGGAAATTGTGTTTGTAAAATTTGTAGGGGTGGAAACCTCTAAGCGAGACCCTCACTTAAAGTTTCAGTGGCTCGCAAGCCAGCTACTGGGATAAAAAGGTTACCAAGAGCTACCAGGGTAGAAACCTTTGGGCGGGCCCTCCACTTAAAGTTTTGGACCACTCACTTAAGCCTAGCTCGTTGGGAATTTAAACTTAACAAATTGTTAGGGTGTAAAGACTATTGGTGAGTCCCACTGAATCGATTATGAATAACGACGACCTGTGAAGAGACGGATTCCCATTGCTTAAAAAAAAATAAGTGTGTGTGATTGCCCTATTATGGTTTATATAGTTGAAGGCTCCCAACTCTTTTGTTTCCACTGAGTGTTATGCTAACCTATGGTCACCCCTGTGGCTTCTTTTGACCCCATCTTCCTTCAGTTCTTACTACTCTATTAACTTTGCCTTCATGCACCTTTGCTCCTGTAAGCCCTTACTAATGCCTCCTCGCATCCCTCCTGCAATTCTAATCTTATATATATATATTCTCTCAACCCTTTCAACGCATAAACCAAGAATTAATCAATGTAGGATTGTGAATACGTTATAAAATATAATCAGAGAATAATATATTACAAAAGGACTGGTTATTGGAAATAAAAATCACTCTTCACACCACACACAGATTTTTTATTAAAAAGAGGCATATAAATATTAAATTGTCAATTCAGTCCAGATCCATAATCATAGGACATGAAAGATATTTTAGGAAAATAATTAAAATCACAAGAAACTACAACAATTTTCCTAATTTAGTGAATTACATAAAAAATATAAAACAAATCCTAACTAACAAACCACTCATTAAGGAATCAAATTCTTTAGTAAAAAATTTTAACCTCTCGGTCAATCAGACTTTTTACAGATATCCATGCATCATACTCTCAAGGAACAAAAAATTCATGGGCTCTTTACCATGAGGTATTCAAAAATATTACCACTTTTTTGTAAGAGTGTAGCAGTCATCCAAGTTGCATCAGCCACTCAATGGTTTTTCCATTTGACCAAGTATTATTTTCCTCGACTTTTCTTGATCGGCCGTTTATCCAGAATTAATTTTGGCCACAAAGGGTTCTTTTGTTGTTAGTTTTCTCTGCCATTGAATCTGATGTTGTTCATTGTCCTGTGTTGTTTGTAGTTATTCCCTATATTGATATTTGTATAATTATGCAACGTTAAAAATAGGAGAATTAATACCAACCCCCAAGGGTAATTCCAACTCATAAGCATTTGCTAAGAATTTTCTAAGAATCCTACAGGGACCAATATTTTTCAGCTTCAATTTGTTATATTCTCACTTGGTAAATTTCTCTTTCCTCAAATGTGATAACACATTATCTTCTACTTCAAAAAAATTCTCCCTCTTTTTAAGGTTTGCTCTATTTTTATATTTAAGGTTGATTTCCTGATGTTTTTTCTTGACCTGTTCACGAATTTCTTGTATGGTTGTGGCAAAAACTTCACCTGTTGCATTTATTTGTTCTGTTCTTCCCAAACCTCTAAGTTCATGTACTCCCCTTGGATGCATTCCATATAAAATTTGGAAATGGATTTGACCAGTACTCTTGTTGGTAGAGTCATTGTAGGTAAATTCAACTTGTGAAAAACTTGATCCCACTATTTAGGGTGATTACCAATTAGACTGCGTAGAATATTACCCAAACACTTGTTCACCACTTTAGTTTGGCCATCGATTTGAGGTTGATAAGTTGAACTAAAGTCTAACTCAATCCCAAAAAATTTCCACAATGTTCTCCAAAAGTGTCCCAAAAATCTAGTGCCTCGATCAGAGACAATGATTTTGGGCACTCCCTGTAGCCTTACAAATTCCTTATAGAAAAAATTAGCTATATGAGTAGCATCACTAAATTTAGTGCAAGGAATGAAGTGAGGCATTTTGGAAAATCTGTCTACAACCACAAAAATAGAGCCATGGCCCTTTTTTAGTTTTTGGCAGTCCTAAAACAAAATCAATACTTACTGAATCCCAAGGCCTTTCTGGAATTGGTAATGGAGTGTATAATCCATTGTTTTGACTCCTCCCTTTAGCATATTGACATATTCGGCAATTACTCACAAATTTTCGCACATCTACTCTTAATCTTGGCCAAAAATAATTTCTCTTTAATAGATCACACGTTTTATCATCCCCAAAATATGCTCCAAGACTGCCATTATGCTTCTCCTTCATCAAGTTTTCCCTCATTGAGCAGTTGGGAATGCAAGGTTAGTTATTCCTAAATAAAAAACCATCTTGAATCATGTAATCAATACATAAACTCTGATCTTGAATTGCTAGCGTTTGCAAGCTACATAAGCTTCCTTGATATCAACATCACTATCATATAGCTCCTTCACGAAATCGATGTTGGGTGTGTGGTATCATATAGTTTCTTTAAGGTTTTTTGCATGGGTTTTGCACATGGTTTTGGGCATGATGGTTTTCTTCCCATGGTATTTTGTAGAACCAATCAGTGAAACTACGATTATGTTTTAATCCAAGGTTAATGGATTTGGATTTATGAATGCTTCGGCATGTATATATATGTATTATAACATTGAAAGGAACATAATGAAAAATCAATCTAGTAGTCCCGGTTTTGAGATGATCCGGAGGAAAATATCTATGTATATTTGTTTTATGTTCTCGCCATTGTTTATTTTTTTGTTTTAAGAATTCCTTTGCAGGTAATTTTTGTCCAGGGTTAAAACCTACAACCAAACCCAAGCAGTTGGATTTGACTTTCCTGCAAATATATTTTCCTCCTACTTAATGCATCAGCAATTTTATTAGATTGTTCTCTAATGTGATTTAAAATAAATGTGAAACTTTTTAAATATTCAACCCATTTAATATGCTTTTGGTTCAACTTAGGTCGCTGCATAATAAATTGCAATGCATGATTATCAGTGCAAAGAAAAAACTACTTAGACAACAAATAATGCCTCCACTTCTTTAATGCTTTGACCACTACATAAAATTCCTTGTCATAAGAAGTGTACTTCCCTCAGGCTTCATTTAATTTCTCATTGAAACATGCTATGCATCGATCTTCGTGACTGAGAACTGCTCCAATGGCTTCATTGTTGGCATCACATTTTACCTAAAATGGTTTACCAAAATCTAGTAACACAAGTACTGGTTATTCATTAATCCTTTTCTTCAACAGTTGGATCCCCTTTTTGGCCTCAATGGTCCATTGGAATGGTTGATGGTTTTTCTTAATTGTTTCTACAATTGGAGCACTCAGTTTGCTGAAATTTTTAATAAATTTCCTATAGAAGCTTGCTAACCCATGGAAGCTATGAACCTCAAAAATATTTCTAGTTGAAGGCCATTCAAGGATTGCTTTTACTTTCTCGGGGTCCATCTTTAAACCTTCTCTTGAAATAACAAAGCCCAAATATACAAGCTAAGGTTTCAAAAAGGAACATTTCTTCAAATTAATCAACAACTTCTCTTGTTGCAATTTTTCTAATACATACCTCAAGTGTCGTAGATTCTCCTCCTTTGACCAATTGTATACCAATATATCATCCAAATATACTAATACAATTTTTTCAATGAAATCCTTCAACACTTCATTCATTAACCGAATAAAAGTGTTGGGTGCATTTGGCAGACCAAATAGCATAACCAGCCATTCATACAATCCATCATTTGTTTTAAATGTGGCCTTCCATTCTTCTCCTTCCTTTATTCTGATTTCATGAACCAGCTTTTCAAATCAATTTTGGAAAACCATCAAGCATCTCTTAAACAATCCAACAAATCAGCAATACGGAGAAAAGGGAATTTGTACCTGATAGTAGTTTTATTCAGAGCTCTATAATGGGTGCACATATGCCATCCTCCATCCTTTATCGAACTCAAGACTGTAGGTACTGCACATGGGCTGAGACTTTCTCTGATTAAGCCTTTGTTCAATAATTTCTGCACTTGCTTCCTGATGTCTTCATTTTCTCTTGGGAGTCATCTTGTGCACTTCTTTGTTTGGAAAAGTTTACCCTAATATCAAGTTAATGTGATGACTGATACTTTTTATTGGTTGCAATTCATTTGGCAGATCATCCACTATAATGTCACTATGTTCATTTAACATATCTTGGATTTCTAGAGGTAAATCAGTAATAGTGGTGGCAGTAAAAATTATTGTAGGCTTGAAAATTATAGCAAAACTTACCTCTTCTTCTTCCATTTGTTTTAGAAACTCCTTGTCGCTTAATAAAAAAAATTTAGAGTCGTCGCTCTCACATTTTCCCTCTTCCTGTAATAGAAGAAAAGTATGATTTATGCCATCTTTTTGGAACTTATAAGTCTTCCTTTTCCGATCATGCACTGTGCTCTTGTCAAATTGCCAAGGCCTCCCTAAAAAAATATGGCATACATCCATAAGCATTACATCACATAAAAAAAAAACTTTATAACTGCCCATATGTAGTTCTATCTCACACTACTCATTGACCAGTAATTGGTGACCGTTTTGGATCCATGACACTTTGTAAGGTGCCAGGTGCTTTGTATTCTTCAAATTCAATTTTTCCACTACCTCCATAAACACAAGATTATTAGTAATTTCGCTCTCAATTATCACCTTACAACATTTTCCCTGAACCTTACAAACAATGTGAAACAAATCCTTTCTCTGAATTGGATCAACAACTTCTTTTTCTTGTTTTATCAGCACCTTCTTTAACATCAAATATTCTCTTGTCTTTGGCACATTCTTAGCTTCTTGCACCTCGCCTTTATCTCCCTCTACTAGAGCAGCAACAACATTCCTTTAGTATGTTTCTCTGATTTCATTGGACACTCATATGCCATGTTCCCAACGTTACTACATCTATAACAACAAACTTCTCTTCCTTTGCCTCTTCCTCTTCCTCTAAAAAATCACCTTCGGCCTCTGGATTCTCCATCTTGTTGTCTTGGTGCATTAGAACTACTATATCCCTCTCCTATTTTTGTCGATCTCACTCTGTTAGATTGTTTCCCTCTTCCTCTAACAACACTCTTGCCTCTGCCAGCGTGCTTCCTTGTAACCTTTTCTTCGGCTTTCAAAACCAAATGATATGCCTCTTCCACTGTCTTGGGTGCCAACACATTGATCTCATCTTGAATGTCTAACCTAAGACCATTTATGTATCTTGTTGTCTTTTATGTAGACTATTCTACATATCTTTCCTGGATATTTACCTTGTAGAATTATTGTGAACTCTCTTACTATCATCAACCTCTGTCTAAGGTTTTGAATATCTCTAAACAAGGTAAGTTGGTAATCTTTTGGTAGAAACTTTCCCCTGAGTTTTGCCACCATCCTATCCCAACTTTTAATCTTCTGCTTGTTCCCTTATTCTTTCTCCTTGTACACCATCCCACCATAGAGTTGCATGGCTTTTTATTCTAGTCATAGCAAATTTAAGCTTCTTCTCTTCATCTATCTCTTCATACTCAAAAAAATTATTCAGACAATAAGTTCTTATGGATTCATACTACATGTATAAGAGGATAAATCTAGCTTGGGTTTCATGACATATCCTAAAACTTTCCTTAAGCTCATTACTTCCGCTACTTCTTCTTCTTATGTTTCTTCCTCAATCATACTTATATCTCCTGCTTCTAGTTCTCTTTGCAAAACAGTCTCCATTGTTTCCATTCTCTCCTCCAATCGTTGCATCACCCTCAAAACTTCAGTTTTGGTTATAGGCCTTTGTCCCCTTCTACCTGTTCCAGCACCTCGTCCAACTATTTCTGCCATAATCGCTTCTTGTACCTTGAGAAGACACGGGGTCTACTCTGATATCACTTGATGCAGATCTGCCTCTTTTAAGATGTTATATTTCATAACCATTGTAGCCCTTCTATTCCCTACAGCACCTCGTCAACTTTCAGGCACCAAGGAAAACATATCTACGAAACAATATATATTTAAAGGAATTAAAGGTAATAATTTTAATTCCTTTGCGGAACCATCCCCATGACTGTGGCTCAGATGCTTTCTCTTCCTGCTAATGGTTACTCAATTGTATGCTTCGCCTTGTCAACAAACACGTAAGTCACTCCACAAGCCCGCTTCCATGAGCCCGACGTAATACAAAGGTAAGTTAATAAAACCTCCAGGTTCAATAACCTTCGGGTTGGCCCACCTTCGGTTTTTTCCACATGAGTCTGAATGCAATATCCCGATGTAATACAAAGGTGATAAAATAAAACCCTTCAGGTTCACAAAAATCTCAGTTGGTCCACCTTCGGCTCTTGCTACATAATCATGCGCATCCAAGCTCGGCTTGATAGAAAAAGTGTTTTTAAAAGCCACCGGGGTGGAAGCCTCTGGGCGGGGCCCTCACTTAAAGTTTCGGCCACTCACAAACCAAATAATGGCATAAAAATGTTACCAAGAGCCCCTGAGGTACAAACCTTTGGGCGAGCCCTCACTTAAATTTTTGGGCCACTCACTTAAGCCTGCCTCATTGGGAATTTAAACCTAACAAATTGTCGAGTTATAAAGACTCGGGGAAGGTCCCACTAAACTGGTTCTCTCTAATGACGATCTGTCAAGAGACAAATTCCAATTACCTTAAAAAAAATTAAGTGTTGTGAACTTGCCCTGCTATGGTTTATATAGTTGAAGGCTCCTCGCTATTTTGTCTCCTCTACGTGCCAGGCCAACCTATGTTCACCCCTTTGGCTTCTTTTGCTCCTATCTTCCTTTAGTCCTTACGGCTCCTCTATTAACTTGGCCTTCGTGCGTCTTGACTCCTATAAGCTCTTCCTAATGCCTCCCCATGGCCCTCCTACAATTCTAATATTATATATGTTCTCTCAACCCTGTCAATACTTAAACTAAGAATTACTCAATGTAGGACTGTGCATATGTTATAAAAATAATCAAAGAATAAGAGATTTCAGAAGGACTGGTTACTGGGAAAAAACTCTCACTCTTCACACCACACACACGGATTTTTATTAAAAGAGGAATATAAAGATTACATTGCTAATTTGGTCCATTTCCATAATCATAGGATAGGAAAGACCATTTTAGGGAAAATAATTAAATTCACAACAAACTACAACAATTTGCCTAATTTAATGAATTAAATAAAAATTCTATAACAAATCCTATCTAACAAACCACTCATTAAGGAACCAACACCTTTACTAAAAAAAATTTACCTCTAAGTCCCCTGCATCAAAATGGAAATTTGAATTTTTAAATTTTCCTCCAAATTTATTAGGTTGGTTAGGCCTCGAAGAGGCAGCCATTCGACCCCACTTGAAGTCTATATAAAGGAGATCATTTCTCCTCATTTGGACACATCAACTTGGTCTCATACATCTCTGGTCCAACGAAATTTTAGGAGGCTGAAATTTCAGGGACTTGGATTTTGGCATGGCACTTGATCATGATTTTGGTTACTAGTTTGCCTATTATTCTGCTATTTGTTATTTATGATGTATTGATGAATCTACGAAATCTCTTTCCTAAGGAAGAAATTTTTCGAATTTTTTTTGGGAATGTTGGAAAATATGGCAGCCATTGTCGGTATTTGAATCTTGAAAAATAAATGTGATGCAAATCCGCTTTTTTAAGATTTTTAATGGCAGAACCACGACAACCTTTCTATTCCCTGACACACCTAATCAACTCTCAGGCGCTAAGGAAAACATTTCCATGAAACAATATATAGTTATAGGAATGAAAGGTTTTAATATTAATTCCTCTGCGGAACCATCCCCATGATCGTGGCTCAAATACTCACTCGTATTGTTAATGGTGACTTGATTGTACGCTCTGCCTCATCAACAAACATGTAAGTCACTACAAAATCATGCTTCCATGAGCTCGATGCAATACAAAGGTACGTTAATAAAACCCCAGGTTCAATAAACCCTAGGTTGGCACGCCTTTGGTTCTTACCATGTGAACCCGATTGCAATAGCCCGACGCAATATAAAGGTGAGAAAATAAAACCCTTCGGGTTCACAAACCTCCGGGTTGGCCCACCTTTGACTCCTGTCACATATGCCCACTCATCCAAGCCTGAGTCAATGGAAAATGTGTTTGTAAGAGTCATCGGGGTGGAAACCTCTTAGCAAGGCCCTCACTTAAAGTTTCAGTCGCTCACAAATTAGTTATTGGGATAAAAAGGTTACCAAGAGTTGCCAGGGTAGAAACCTTCGGGCAGGCCCTCACTTAAATTTCAGGGTCACTCATTTAACCCTAGCTCGCTAGTAATTTAAACTTAAAAAAATGTTAGGGTATAAATACTTTGGGCGGGTCCCACTGAATCGGTTATGCATAATGACGACCTGTCAAGACATAGATTCCCATTTCCTAAAAATGAATTAAGTTTTTTGTGCTTGCCTTGTTATGGTTTATATAGTTGAAGGCTCCCGTCACTTCTGTCTCCTCTAAGTGTGATGCAAACCTATGTTCACCCCTTTGGCTTCTTTTTCTCCTATCTTTTTTCAGTCCTTATGACTCCTCTATTAACTTGGCCTTCGTGCACCTTGGCTCCTGTAAGCCCTTCTTAACGCCTCCTCGCAGCCCTCTTGCAATTCTAATCTTATATATATTCTCTCGACCTTGTCAACGCTTAAACCAATAATTACTCAATGCAGGATTGTGCATATGTTATAAAATATTATGGGTTGGTTATTAGAAACAAAACTCTCACTCTTCACACCACACACATAATTTTTATTAAAAGGAGAAATATAAAGATTACATTGCTAATTCGGTCTAGATCCATAGTCATGGGATCTAAAAGACATTTTAGGGAAAATAATTAAAATCACAACAAACTACAACAATTTTCCTAATTTAGTGAATTACTTAACAAATCTAAAACAAATCCTAACTCATAAATCACTCATTAAGGAACCAACACCTTTAATGAAAATTGTTGACCTCTTGGTCAATCGGAATTTTTATAGATGCCCCTGCATCGTACTCTCGAGGAACAAAGAATTCATGGGCTCCTACCCATGAGGCCTTCAACAGTTTTTTTGCTTTTGTGTAAGAGTGTAGCAGTCATCTAGGTTGCATCAGCCACTGGATGGTTTTTCCATTTGACCAAGTATTCACAGTATTCTTTGCCTCGAGTTTTTTTTTTCAATCTTTTATCCCGAATTATTTCTGGATGCAAGGGTCATGTTGTTGGTAGTTGCCTCCTCCATTGAATCTAATGTTGTTCATTATCCTTCGTTGTTTGTAGTTCTTCTCTAGATTGATATATGTGTAAGTCTGCAACGTTAAAAATAGGAGAATTAATACCAATCCCCGAGGGTAATTCCAACTCATGAGCATTTGCTAAGAATTTACTAAGAATCCTACAGCGACCAATCTTTCCAGCTTCAATTTGTTATATTCTCACTAGGGAAATCTTTCTTTCCTAAAAACTTCAAAACTTTTCTCCTTTGTTTTAAGGTTCTCTCTATTTTTATATTTAAGGTTGCTTTCCTGAAGTTTTTGCTTGACCTGTTCATGAATTTCTTGTATGGTTGTGGAAAAATTTTCACCTACTGCACTTCTTTGTTCTGTTCTTCCCAAACTTCTAAGTTCATGTACTCCCCTTCTTATATGGTTGTGGAAAAATATTCACTTTTTTCACTTCTTTGTTCTGTTCTTCCCAAAATTCTAAGTTCATGCACTCCCCTTCTTGTATGGTTGTGGAAAAATCTTCACATGTTGCACTTCTCTGTTCTATTCTTCCCAAACTTCTAAGTTCATGTACTCCCCTTGGATGCATTCCATACAAAATTTGGAAAGGGATTTGACCAGTACTTCTGTTGGGAGATTCATTGTAGGTAAATTCAACTTGTGCCAAAACTTGATCCCACTGTTTAGAGTAATTACCAATTAGACTGTGCAAAATATTACCCAAACACTTTTTCACCTCTTCAATTTGGCCATCGGTCTGAAGGTGATAAGTCGAACTAAAGTTTAACTCACTCCTAATATTTTTCCTCAATGTTCTCCAAAAATGTCCCAAAAATCTAGTGTCTCTATAAGAGAAAATGATTTTGGGAACTCCATATAGCTTTAAAACTTCCTTAAAGAACGAATTAGCTATATGAGTAGCATCACTAGTTTTAGTGCAAGGAATGAAGTGAGGCATTTTGGAAAATCTGTTTACAGCCACAAAAATAGAGCCATGGCCTTTTTTATTTTTTGTGAGTCCTAAAACAAAATCCATACTTACTAAATCCCAAGGCTTTCCTAGAATTGGTAATGGATTGTATAATACAATGTTTTGACTCGTCCCTTCAACTTATTGACATGTTTGGAAATTACTCACGAATTTGTGCACATCTGCTCTTAATCTTGGCCAAAAATAATTTCTCTTTAACAGCTCATATGTTTTATCATGCCCAAAATGTGCTCCAAGACTACAACTGTGCTTCTCCTTCATCAAGTTTTGCCTCATCGAGAAATTGGGAATGCAAATTTGGCTATTCCTAAATAACAAACCATCTTGAATCATGTAATCAAGCCATAAACTTTGATCTTATATGCTAGGTTTTTACAAGCTGCACAAGCTTCCCTAATATCAACATCAGTATCATATAGCTCCTTCATGAAATCGAACCCAAGCACTTGCATTTGACTTTCTTGCAAATATATTTGCCTCCTACTTAATGCATCAGCAATTTTATTTGAATTCCCACTAATGTGCCTTAAAACAAATGTGAAACTTTGTAAATATTCAACTCATTTAATGTGCTTTTGGTTTAACTTCAGTTGTTGCATAATAAATTGCAATGCATGATCGTCAGTGTAAAGAATAAACTCCTTAGACAACAAATAATGCCTCCACCTCTTTAATGCTTGGACAAGTGCATAAAATTCCTTATCATAATTGATCAGAATTGGATCAAGGACCTAAGGATTAGCTCAAAATTCAAAGTTACAGGATTAGGTTGAAACTAATATGGTTGCATAGGTCTCGTCTTCCCGATTTTGGCGCCGTAAACGGTTCGAAAAATGGACACCGTATGAAGAAGTTATTTCACTTTGAATGTTGAGTGGGTCCGGCGGAGCACGGAGGGGCCAACCCTCCTCCCATGGAACCTCATCACATGACCAATGAGGGAGCTTAATGTTAAGTGCGCTTAAGGAGCATAATCCCAGGTTTAATATTTAATTAAACTTCAGTTAAGTGGAGTTTAATATGGTGGAGATTCTGGAGACGCTCCCAAATTTAGGCGGACTTCCACTTTTAGTGGAGTTAATTGGCAGTTGCCCCACATTTAGTAGAGGAAATTGGGGCAAAGTTGTTTTGGTCATAACTCACTAAATTTTCAACCATTGTGAGAGTGCCAATAGTAAATTTCGACTATCTAAAACCTTTTGAACTCAATGGAGTAGGTTTCAGAGCCATCAGAGTGCTTCTAAGCATGTTTTCACATCTGTAAAGTTCAAGGGGCCACCACGAGGCAAAATCAATTTGAGGCCTAGCCAAGGAAGCTAGAGGCCTTATTCATATATCCAATAGTCAAAATTGGGTGTTTCAGATGTTTTGAATTTGATGAGATGGTTTTCAAAGCCTATAGAGAACTTTTGAAGGCCGAAAAGCTTCAGAAAAATTCCAGGGGCCATAAGTGCAAGCAGCAGTGCAGGGCCTAGCCAGAGCAGCTAGAGACCATATGCAACGAACCAATAGTCATTATTGATTGTAATAAGCATTATGAATCTAATGGAAGAGGTTTTATAAAGTTTTGAGGACTTCTAGAGGTCGAAAACCCAGCAGAGAATTTTTCAGTGACCCTAGTGCCAGGGGGTGCCAACAGGTGTTGGAGGCGAAACTGGAGCAGCCGGAGGCCATTTTTGATGAACGAATAGTCTAAATTGACTAGTTCAGATATTTTGAAACCAATGAAATTTTTTGCAGAACATTTTGATAACTTATAGATATCGAAAAGCAGAAGGGAAGTTTTGGACAGCCTTGGGCAAACCGTGCAGGAAGGCCTGGTTTGGGGATGTAGTGCTCGTTTTGAGAAATTTATCAGTTGATATTTGGTGTCTGATTTTTTTTGGATACAATAGGTGTGGTTTCAGGGAAAAATAGAATTCTAAAGGATTTTGTGCCATGTAGAAGCTCAGTGTAGCTCAGTGCACCGACAGAAGGAATCGTGTCTAAAGGGAGCCTAAAGTTGTTTGCAGAGTTTGGACAGTCATGAGAGGAATGTAGATGGTATTCTCAAACCTTTGGATCAGTTTAGTATCCATTGGAGTTAAGTGTGGAACTTGTAAAATAAACCTTACCATAATCCCAAAGAGCCAAGTCATGATGACAAAGCTCAAAGGAGACGTAGCCCATGAGATTCGGGTGAACTACTAGATTAATTTTGTTGTTGTGCTTGAATTTTTATTGTTGCATTATGTTGTTGTTATACATGTTAAATTTCAGCAAGAACAAATGAACTTAAGACACATAAACAATTTAAATTCATACACCACTTTCAAGCATAAATTCCGCAAATTGTCAAGTACAAGCTAGATCATTTAATTGTTAAAACTTAGTGGGAGGTTCTTTAATACATAACAAGTTATCCAGGCCATTTTCAGATCAATAATAAGTGTACTTTATTCTGGCTTCATTTAATTTCTCATTGAAATATGCTATTGGTTGGTCTTCTTGACTGAGAACCGCTCCAAGGGCTTCATTATTGGCGTCACATTTTACCTGAAATGGTTTACCAAAATCTAGAAACGCAAGTACTAGTTGTTCACTAATACTTTTCTTCAACAGTTCGAACCCCTTTTTTTCCTCAATGGTCCATTGGAATGGTTGATGTTTTTCCTGTTGATTCTACAATTGGAGCACTTAGTTTGCTGAAATTTTTAATAAAATTCCTATAGAAGCTTGCTAACCCATGGAAGCTATGAACCTCAAAAACATTTCTAGGCGATGGCCATTCAAGGATGCTTTTACTTTCATGAGGTCCATCTTTAAACCTTCTCTTAAAATAACAAATCCCAAATATCCAAGCTCTGGTTTCAAAAAGGAACATTTCTTCAAATTAATCAACAATTTCTCATGTTGCAATTTTTCTAACACATACCTCAAGTGTCGTAGATTCTCCTCCTTTGATTGAATGTACACCAAGATATCATTAAAATATACTACTACAAATTTCTTAATGAAATCCGTCAACACTTTATTCGTTAACTTCATAAAAGTGTTGGGTGCATTTGACAGTCCAAATGGCATAACCAGCCATTCATACAATCCACCATTTGTTTTAAATGCGCCCTTCCATTCATCTCCTTCCCTTATTCGAATTTGATGATACCAGCTTTTCAAATCAATTTTGGAAAACCAACAAGCACCACTTCAAACAATCTAACAAATCAGCGATATGAGGCAAAAGAAATTTGTACATGATAGTAGTTTTATTCAGAGCTCTAGAATCAGTGCACATATTCCATCCTCCAACCTTTTTCGGACTCAAGACTGTAGGTACTACACATGGGTTGAAACTTTCACTAATTAAGCTATTTCCAAATAATTCCTACACTTGCTCCCTGATGTCTTCAATTTCTCTAGGAGTCATCATGTACATTGTTTTGTTTGGAAAAGTTGATCTCAATATCAAGTCAATGTGATGAATGATACTTCTAAATGGTGGTAGTTCATTTGGCAGATCATCCACTATAATTTCACTATGTTCATTTAACATATCTTATATTTCTAGAGGTAATTCAATAAAAGTGGCAGCAGTAAGAATTATTGTAGGCTTGCAAATTATAGCATAACTTACCTCTTCTTCTTCCATTTTTTGTAGAAACAGACCTTGTCACTTAATAACAATGCTTTAGAATCATTGCTCTCACATGTTCCCTCTTCCTATGATGGAAGCAACATATGATTTATGCCATATTTTTTGAACTTGTAAGTATTCATTTTCCGATCATGCACAACGCTCCTGTCAAACTGCCAAGGCCTCCTTAAAAAAATATGGCATACATCCATAGGCATTACATCACATAAAAAAATTCTTTATAACTGCCTATTTGTAGTTCTATCTCACACCACTCATTGACCTATAATTGGTGACCCTTCTGGAGCCATGACACTTTATAAGGTGGCGTGTGCTTTGTCTTCCTAAACTTCAACTTTTACACTACCTCCATAGACACCATATTATCAGTACTGCCACTGTCAATTATCACCTTACAACAGTTTCCCTGAACCTTACAAACAGTTTGAAACAAAGCCTTTCTCTAAGATGGCTCAACAACTTATTTCTTTTTTTATCAGCGCCTTCTTTAACATCAGATATTCTCTTGTCTTTGGCACATTCTCAACTTCTTGCACCTCTACTAAAGCAACAACAACATTCCTTTGGTTTGTTTCTCTAATTTCACTAGACACTCATACACCATGTGCCCAACTTTACCACATCTATAACAATGAATGTATCTTCCTTTTCCTCTTCCTCTTCCTCTATAAAAGGACCTTCGGCCTCAGGATTCTCCATCTTGCTGTCCTGGTGCATTAGAACTGCTAGCTCCCTCTCTTAGTGTTTTCAATCTCCCTCTATTATATTGTTGCCTTCTTCCACTAACAACACTCTTTCCTATGCTAGTCTGCTTCCTTGCAATCTTTTCTTCGGATTTCAAAGCCAAATGATATGCCTCTTACACCATATTGGGTGACAACACACCGATCTCATCTTAAATGTCTAGCCTGAGACAATTTATGTATCTTGTTGTATTTTCTGTAGACTCTTCTACATATCCTTCCCAGATATTTACCTTGTATAATTCTTGTGTACTCTCTAATTGTCATCAAACTCTGTCTAAGGTTCTGCATATTTCTAAACAAGGTAGGTTGGTAATCTTTTGGTAGAAAATTTCCTCTGAGTTTTGACACCATCCTATTCCTGCTTTTAATCTTTTATTTGTTCCCTTCTTTCTGCTTGTACACCGTCTCACCATAGAGTTGCATGGCCTTTTAGTTTGGTCACAAAAATTTTAATCTTCTTCTCTTCATCCATCTCTTCATACTCAAAAAAAATTATCCATTTCTATAATCCAGACAATAACCTCTTATGGATTCATACTACCTATATAAGAGGATCAATTTGGCTTGGGTTTCATGACAGATCCTAAAATTGTCATTAAGCTCTTTGCTTCCACTACTTCTTCTTCTTATTTTTCTTCCTCATCTGCACTTGTATCGCTCGCTTCTATTTCTCTCTACACATCAGTCTCCATCATTGCCATTCTCTCCTCCAATCGTTGCATCGCCCTCAAAACTTTAGTGTTGACTACAGGCCTTTGTCCTCTTCTACCTTTTCCAGCACCTCATCCAAATTTGCCTGCCATAATCACTTCTTGTAACTGGAGTAGACATAGGGTCTGCTCTTATATCACTTGATGCAGATATGCCTCTTTTAAGCTTTTAGATGGCAGAACCGCAACCCTTCTATTCCCTGCAGCGCCTTGTCAATTCTCAGGTGCTAAGGAAAACATATCTGCAAATCAATATATATTTAAAGGAATGAAAGGTCCTAATATTAATTCCTCTACGAAACCATCCACATGATCATGGCTCAGATGCTTGCTCGTCTTGTTAATGGTGACTCGACTATATGCTTTTCCTTGTCAACATACATGTAAGTCGCTACACAAGCCCGCTTCCATGAGCCTGGCGCAATATAAAACCTCCAAATTTAATAACCTTTTGTTTGGCCCACCTTCGGTTCTTCCCACGTGAGCCCGACTGCAATAG
The DNA here is from genome assembly GCA_034641835.2 of Pinus albicaulis. Lineage (NCBI taxonomy): Eukaryota > Viridiplantae > Streptophyta > Pinopsida > Pinales > Pinaceae > Pinus > Pinus albicaulis. Next base: position 115,967,909 of record CM076575.1, read on the forward strand.
CCCGATGTGATATAAAGGTTAGAAAATAAAACCCTTCGGGTTCACAAACCTCCAAGTTGGCCCACCTTCGTCTCTTGCCACATAATCCCGCTCATCCAAGCTCGAATCAATGGAAAACGTGTTTGTAAAAGCCACTGGGGTGGAAGCCTCTGGGTGGGGCCCTCACTTAAAGTTTCGGCCACTCACAAACTAGCTACTGGGATAAAAAGGTTACCAAGAGCCGTCGTGGTAGAAATATTTTGGCAAGCGCTCACTTAAATCGAGTTGTCTTTACTAACAATTTTTGGAAGCATTTTAGATGGATTTTTCCAGTCTAATTTCTCTAAAATCTGGCAGAAATTTATCGAAATCACAAGCTTTATGAGTAACCCCAGCACAATCGAAGTCCCCTAGGGGTTTTACAGGGTGTTGAATCCATATATACAGTCAAAAAAATAGTTTAAATTGTTGAAAAGTGTAACTAGGTTCGGTCTTCATAATGACATGTAATTATGAATTTATGTAATAAAGAGACATAGATAAAATAATGTATTTTGTAATGCTTGCCTCATGGGTTTCATGAGCAGGGAGTTTTTATTATAGGTCAAAGACTTCTTCGTGATGTCTTTAAGAGTTTTTCATCTTGTCATAAATATAATTTAGAATCATGTATATGAAGTGATTTTACACTTGCAAAGGGACAAATTATTGATGTAATTGTATGCTCCAAGACCTTGTCAAATTGCCTCTTGAAGTCGGCTTAAAATATGATGGAAGGATCTCCTTAGTAAATTCGGCCTACTCTTAGATCATCATGTCGGCCGAGAATAGTGGAGACAACCTCTATAAATAAGGAGACTGCAGCCTCATTTGGATACAAACAATTTGGATTGGGTCTGAGATCGAAGTGCGAGTTAAGGGTCTTTTATTGGTGCGAAAACAGAAGGTTAAGTAATGAAGGAGAGAAGGGCTTATCTGGCCCTGTCTTAATTCTATATCTACCTCACATACTTCAGGTAGGTCGAGGGCTACCTCAATGAGGAAAAAGGTCTCCTATACAGTGCAGAAAAGGTCTCCTATACATTGCGGAAAAAGGTAACTATAAAGTGCAGAAGGAGACTAGGTAGCGAAGAAAGGAAGGTTGCAATGTGTGCAACGGAGGGACTTGGTCTTGAGTCATCACATTTCATATATCTCTGAATTTGACAGAGGATACACATAGCGTAAGGAATAGGCATCAAGTGTGCTGAAAGGAAGGTTGAGGAGAAGTCTCCAGGAGGCCGAGGATCGATCAAAGGAGGGCAGAGAAGGAGCACATCATTTGGGACTAGGAACCGAGTTTTTCCTAGTACTAGTACAGTATAGTGCAGAAAGGAATATTAACATAAGGAGTTGAGAAGAGAAAGTGAAAAGGGTCTTGGAGGCATACTAGTGTCAAGGGCTTTTGTTATGGTCTTGGTACTCGAAAATTGAATATCTATAAGAAGAATTACTATTGGGTTTTCCTCTCCAAGAGGGAGAGGTTTTGGCCTTGGATTGAAAGCCTAAATATTGTGTCTCTTGTGCATTTGATAGTTGAATTGATGAAGAACATAATAATCTAACGAAGATAATATCTAAGTGAAAGAAGCATAAAAAAATCACAAGTAATTATCAAGAAGAGAAATTTTAATAAAATCCTTAATTTCTCAACGTGGAATCAGAGCTAAGGTGTTGAAGACAAGAAAGGGCAGCTTAGCAAGAAGACACATAAGAATCAAACTTGAGAGGAGATATCAAGGATCAGTTTTTAAGAAAGCATCAAGGCAAAGTAAAGGATCTACATTTAAGAGTCAAACTGTAGATCGAAGATCCTCATTCATCAAAGTCCTTCCAAAGGAAAAAGCTAGATCAAGAAGGAGATAGTTATCTTTAGAGAATATAAATCTATCTTGTGTTGAAGTCAACACTATTGAAGACTTCATCGAATCACCATCATTTTGTTGAAGTCATCATCAAGCCATCCTTGATCTTCATCGTCATCAAGGATTCAAGGATTCCCTCTGAGAAGAAGCTTCTACATTATCTACATCATCATCAAAAAATAAGTTGGTGGAAGAAGAAAGCATATATTCAAGTAAGTATATTTATGAATTCATCGGAATCTGTCAAAATGTATTTTTGAAAAGAAAGCAACAAATTGGTTGGGGTTTCAAACTTTCTTGCATGGAAGAAAATGACAAATCTAAATCCTTTTTAGAATGAAGTCATGGACCATATCAAAGGGTCATCAACTCTACCTTCAAAAGAAGATACTCAAGCTCATGCCAAATACGTTAAGGGAGAAGTGAGAGCCCAAAGGATTCTTATAGAATCCATAAAGGACTCTCTCATCTCGTATGTATCAAAACTATAAACTTCAAAAGAAATATATAACAAATTGGTGGAGTTGTTCTTTGTGAGTACTGCAGGAGAAGTAATCTCTCTGAGACAAGAACTAAACAAGTTGAAGTTGTCTAGAGAGGAAGGAATAACTTCATATTTTATGAAGATATCTGAAATACGAGATCAACTACAAGAATTGGGAGAAGTAATGTATGATAGAGAAATGACTACAATGGTGCAGAATGTTCTACCGGAGGGATGGGGAAACTTCACTTCAAGAATCTATGGGAAGAAAGAAGCAACACCATTCCAATATCTATGGTATCTATGTAAAATAGAAGAGATAAGATTAAAAGCTAAAATTGATACAGGATAAAATCAAGAAAATCAAGCCTATACTACTATGTCAAGGAGAAAGGGAAGATTTGGTAAATTTGGTCCTCATAATAGAAAGAAAAATATGGACAAGATAAGATGCTATGGATGTAATGAACTTGGGCACTATAAAAGAGATTGTCCCGAACTTAAAAAGGACAAGAGGAAAAAAGGAAGAAGCCCATGTTTCCGAAGAAATGGAAGAATCATATTCAAAGAAGCCTAAGAAAGAAGAAGTGAGAGATCTATACTATGATTGAATTCATCTTCTTCTTTAGGAGGTATCTGTCAGTTGTAAAATAGTAAGATAGGAAGCATTGTATATTGTATAGATGCATCACATTAGGAATGGCATCATGATAGAAGCATTTAAGGAGGAAAACTTGTCATAAGGGGATGTAAGAAACTAATTTATGTGACAATCATGCTATGAAATAAGTGGCTCCTATGAACATCGCTGAAAATAACATGTATGGAATACATTCATCTAGATCAAGGTTCATCATTCATTAATCAATCTGAAAACATGTGTTGATACTTTCTAATGGAATCCTATTTGGATTCACTATTTTAGAAAGGAAGCAAAAGGTTTCATCAATAATTCGAACTTGCATAAATCTGGGATTAGGATATGATGACATATTGATGAAGCAGGTCAAGGGAATGAAAATTTTCATTATAAGGAAAATTGTTGTAGGATGACACAAAAATATGAGGTACATGTATATATATGCTTACACTGGATATTATAAAGTCATGCCATATGGTTGTAGGTAGTATACTTCTATCTTTATAATTATGAAAAAAATAAAGAGAATCTCCTCCTATGCACATATTTTCAAAAGGCATGATCCACACCAGATGAAATCAACATAATATGTCATCATATGGAGATGAGGTGGTTGTACACAATCTAGGAACTATATATTGGAAGCTCCTGGGAATGAAATAAAATTGTGTGGAGAAAGAAAGGAAGAAATCGTGAGAAGTGCAACCATGGTAAAAAGTAGTCAACATCCAAGGAATCCAAGAAGACTTGACTAGGAAATCTCCTGAAAAGATATGTAAACTCTGATAAGAAGTCTGGAAAAGATGGAGACCCTTGACAATACATATCTTTAGGAGATGTGTCAATTTGTATGAAAGATGTCGATGCCTATAGAAGATGTCATGATGAAAGATCATCACTAAGGTAATTTTTTATATAAGTGTTCATATTTGTAATTAAAATATCTGATGAGCTTATGCAGGGCTGCCCAAAGGAAAGTATATGTCTTCCACAGTTGATAACCATATGGTAGGATGAAATATCCTTGGAATAAATATGGTTCAAAGGAAAGCAGCATGACATGAAGCTAGACCATATGAGAAACCACTTTCTGATAGAATACATGACTCGTGGATGAAAGTTATGGATGATATGTGCCCTATGAAGAGATCCCAAAGATGAAGACTCCTCAACAATGAAGAAGTTCATGGCACCGAAGGAAGGAGTTCTTCATGAGCAACTGGATGTCCCATTATTTATTCTATAGAGCTGCTGCAGGTCCCTGATTAAGAGGGATCCTGATAATAAGTTTCTTACTTGGAAGAAACTTGGTAATCCCTAAGCCGAGAGGGAGCTTAAGTACATTCCTTGTATAGGAATGAGTACAATGGTATATGTCCTTCCTAAATTAAAAGGAAGGGACATATATGATTCTCTAGTTCATGTGTCATGCACTAGACCATGACTAACAATTTTAAGTCTAAGTGAAGGCCATGAGGATAGAATGGGATAGACACATCATTCTGGTCTTCACCTGGGAAAACAGAATGGACGATTGGGTAATCATATGGCATCTGATACTCCTTGAGGATGTATTAGGGCATCCAAGATAATATTAGTCATGGAAGGACTGATATTCTTTGAGGACTAGGAATCCAAGATAAGAATAGTCCTGAACATACCTTGAGTGAACCCAGGTGGGGTATGATCCAAGAGAGACAATGATGAAGGTGTTTATTCATCACTGGTCTCGCCAGCATTGGGGCCCAAAGATCTCGTGGAGAGATGGATCTGTTATGCAAGGCCTTGCACTATGATAATGATGGTTGATATGATGCTATACACATGGGATTACCAATTTTATTCTTCTTATGAGATTCTTCAGATTGAGAGTGACCATGTACCATTATGAATACCTCCCTAGTTAAGAGGGAGTGTTGAAAAGTGTAACTAGGTTTGGTCTTCATAATGACATGTAATTATGAATTTATGTAGTAAAGAGACAAATATAATAAAATATATTTTGTAATTCTTGCCTCATGGGTTTCAAGAGCAAGGAGTTTTTATTATAGGTCAAAGACTTATTCTTGATGTCTTTAGGAGTTTGTTGTCTTGTCATAAATACAATTTAGAGTCATGTATCTGAAGTGATGTTACACTTCTAAAGGGACAAATTATTGATGTAATTGTATGCTCCAAGACCTTGTCAATTAGCCTCTTGAAGTCGGCTTAAAATATAACGAAAGGATCTCCTTGGTAAATTCAGCCTACTCTCGTATCATCATTTCGGCCTAGAACAGTGGAGACAACCTCTATAAATAAGGAGACTACAACCTCATTTGGATACAAGCAATTCGGATTGGGTCTGAGATAAAAGTGTGAGTTAAGGGTCTTCTATTGGTGCCAAAACATAAGGTTAACCAACGAAGGAGAGAAGGGCTTATCTAGCCTTGTCTTAAGTCTATATCTACCTTGCATATTTCAGGTAGGTTGAGGCCTACCTCAGTGAGGAAAAAGGCCTCCTATACAGTGTGAAAAAAGGTAACTATACAGTGCAAAAGGAGTCTAGGTAACGAAGAAAGGAAGGTTGCAAGGTGTGAAAAGGAGGGACTTAGTCTTGAGTCATCACATTTCGAATATATTTGAATAGGACAGAGGATACAAATAGCGTAAGGAAGAGGCATCAAGGGTGCTGAAAGGAAGACTGAGGAGAAGTCTATAGGAGGCCGAGGATCGATCAAAGGAGGGTAGAGAAGGAGCACATCATTTGGGACTAGGAACCGAGTTTTTCCTAGTACTAGTATAGTACAGTGCAGAAAGGAAGATCAACATAAGGAGCCAAGAAAATCAAGTGACAAGGATCTTGGAGGCATACTAGTGTCAAGGGTCTTTTCCATGGTCTTGGTACTCATCAATTGAAGATCTATAAGAAGAATTACTATCGGGTTTTCCTCTCCAAGAGGGGGAGGTTTTGGCCCTGACTTGAAAGCCTAAATATTGTGTCTCTTGTGCATTTGATAATTGACTTGATGAAGAACATAATAATCTAACGAAGATAATATCTAAGTGAAATAAGCATAACGAAATCACAAGTAATTATCAAGAAGAGAAATTTTAATAAATGCGCTAATTTCTCAACATAAATAACACAAATCAAGATTTCACCTCATTTTATGTCGGATTCCATCACCAGAAAGTCCAAAAAGTCGCACTAAAGACAACTCCCATTTAAATTTTTGGGCCACTCACTTAAGCCCGGCTCGCTGAGAATTTAAACTTAAAAATTTGTCAGGGTATAAAGACTCAGGGTGGGTCCCACTGAACCGGTTCTCTCTAATGAAGACCTGCTAAGAGACAAATTCCCATTGCCTTAGAAAAATTTAATTGTTGTGCACTTGCCCTCTTATGGTTTATATAGTTGAAGGCTCCTGGCTCTTTTGTCTCCTCTACTTGCTATGTCAACCTATGTTCACCCCTCTGGCTTCTTTTTCTCCTATCTTCCTTCAGTCCTTACAGCTCCTCTATTAACTTGGCCTTCATGCGCCTTGGATCCTATAAGCCCTTCTTAATGCCTCCTTGTGGCCCTCCTGCAATTCTCATCTTATATATATTCTCTCAACCCTGTCAACACTTAAACCAAGAATTACTCAATGTAGGATGGTGCATATGTTATAAAATATAATCAGAGAATAAGAGATTGTAGAAGGACTGGTTATTGGGAAAAAACTCTCGCTCTTCACACCACACACAGATTTTTTATTAAAAAAAGGAATATAAAGATTACATTGCTAATTCGGTCCAGAGCCATAATCACAGGATATGAAAGACCATTTTAGGGAAAATAATTAAAATCACAACAAACTACAACAATTTGCCTAATTTAATGAATTAAATAACAAATCTAAAACAAATCCTATCTAACAAACCACTCATTAAGGAACTAACTCCTTTACTAAAAGTTTTTAACCTCTCGGTCCCTTACATCAAAATGGAAATTTGAATTTTTAAAGTTGCCTCCAAATTTATTAGGTCGGCTAGGCCCCTAAGAGGCACCCATTCGACCCCCACTTGAAGGCTATATAAAGGAGATCATTTCTCCTCATTTGAACACATCAACTTGGTCTCATACGTCTCTGATCCAGCGAAATTTTAGGAGGCTGAAATTTCAGGGAATTGGATTTTGACATGGCACTTGATCATGATTTTGGTTACTAGTTTAGCTATTATTATGTTATTTGTTATTTATGATGTATTGATGAATTTGGGAACTCTCTCTCTCTCTCTCTCTCTCTCTCTCTCTCTCACATAAGGAAGAACTTTTTATGGGTTTTCCCCTTGTGGGTTTTGCCCTAGCTATGTGCCTAATTTTCTGTTTCTCTTGTCTCTTTATTTCATGGTTACTTTACTGTTCTTTCATGTTTATTAGTTGATGTATTTATATGTGCATTCTTGTACAACATTCTTTGAGACATTCATTAATATATTGTTGAGTTTGTTTCCAATCTTGTGTGTTTTACAATGGTATCAAAGCGGGTGAGATGCTCTGTTGAATGATAGCATGGTTAATTTGCTCACTTAGAAGGTTAAGTTGTTTATAAACTCCATGCCTACTGAGTTTGTCTTTTAGGAGGCATGGTTTGTTTGAAGTTTATGGATGGGAGAATGTACCAGCTTCATAAAATGCATTTTGAAGAGAGCATTGCTTGTAGACGCATGAGAGAAAGACTGCAGGACTACTGAAAATCAAGTTAAAAGCAACCAAGGTAAAAGATATTGTGAATATTGATTAATACTAGCATGGTGAAATAAGTTTTTTTTGTTGGCTATATTATGATTTATTGTTGTTGATGAATTGGAGGCCATATTGTGTTGGTGAATCATAAACTCTGTTGGTAAATCTTTATTGGTTGGTGAACAACAGTTTTAATTTTCGAAGTTAAGAGCAACCAAGGTAAACGATACTGTGAATATTGATTAATACTAGCATGGTGAAATAAGTTTTTTTGGAGGCCATATTATGATTTATTGTTGTTGATGAATTAATTTCTTGGGAGGCCATATTGTGTTGGTGAATCTTTATTGCTCGGTGAACAACAGTTTTAATTTTGGAAGAAGCGAGGTCAATTTTTTTTTGGAAAAAAACTTTTATCATATTTACTGCCGTGAACGAGAAGTTACAGTGGTAGATATGTTATTTACCTGCAGTGAGAAGTTACATTGGTAAATTCAATGAGAAGTTACAGTGGTAGATATGTTATTGAAGTCAAAGTGTTACATTGGTAATTTTGGAAGAAGCCAAGTCAATTTTTTTTTGGAAAAAAACTTTTATCATATCAGTGAATGAGAAGTTACAGTGGTAGATATGTTATTTACTTGCAGTGAGAAGTTACATTGGTAAATTCAATGAGAAGTTACAGTTACATTGGTAAATTCAATGAGAAGTTACAGTGGTAGATATGTTATTGAAGTCAAAGTGGTAATAGTAAACTGAAAGTTACATTGGTATGGAATTGTGAAATTCATTTACTACAGTAAAATAAGTAAAGTAAAGTAAGTAAACTGGAAATTACATTGGTATGGAATTGTGAAATTCATTGTGAAAATGAAGGATATTTTTATGAGGGTAATTTGAAACAAATTTTAAATTAAAACCAAAATATTTGTGAAATAAATTTTTATTAAATATTTTAAAGGGCAGCAGTGTTGACATTTGAACCAAGATTCATCAAGATCCTTTTGAAACATATCATTACACCACTAAGCCAACTTAATTTGCAAAAAAAGGAATTCAAGGATTGTAAGGAAACATTTAACCACCAAAATTTGAAATGCAAAGGTATTAAAAAGAAGATTTAACAGTTGAAATTGAAATGCAAAGGTAACTTTAATAGGCAATCTATTAAATGGATGAAGTTCAAAATATAGAATTTACGAAGGTTCATATTATTTACTTCAAGAACGAAGACTTTATTTAAAGACAAGGGTATGTTGTAAAAGGGGTACTTTGAGATATTGAAGCCTGGGAAGTTGACATCATCTTTCATTGAGCTTTGAAGTTTAATTTGATTAACTTTAAGTTATAGAGTTTATGTATATAAAACAAGAAAAGAAAAGAGCATTATGGTTAGCAAAGCTCATATAGTTAGATGGACTATTTGAAGGTATTAAAAAGAAGATTTAACACTCAGAAATTGAAATGCAAAGGTAACTTTAATAGGCAATCTATTAAATGGATGAAGTTCAAAATAAAATCTAAAGAGAGGCATATGGTGGTAATTAAGAATTTACGAAGGTTCATATTATTTACTTCAAGAAGGAAGACTTTATTTGAAGACTAAATTTAAAGACAAGGGTATCTTGTAAAAGGGGTACTTTGAGATATTGAAGCCTCGGAAGTTGATAGACACATTAAATTTGGTTTCCATGGGTTGGAGACCCTAAGCATGTTACCATTTGTTGTTACTATTTGATGAACTCTGTCAGATATTTGAGTTTGCAGATTCCTTTAGCAATCATTGTATGGAGAAAAGATATAAATAAAATCCCTACTTATGTAGTTGCAACGATCATCTTTTTACTTGAATTTGTATTGTTTATGGGTGCATGATCAATTGAACCCGACACCCGATTAAATCATTGAAAATTTGTTTGTCTTGGGTGCATTTTCAGTGGTAGCCGACACCCCTTTTTATGAGTTGATTGCAAGTTTACTTTGATATTGCACTGGAGAAAATGGCCAAACTAAATTATTTAGTCCATTTATTAAGAAATTTAATGCTATCTACTATCCATAACGATGTCCAAGTCAGCAAAAACATGCTCTCTGACATCCAATCATGTTTGCAAAACACTAAAAGCAAAATTGAATTCTTGGAGCTAGAGTTGTAGTTTCAACGAGATGAATTACATGAATTACAAAAGAAGAATTCTGAACATGTGCTTGCTCAGAACAACAGGTTGTTTGAGCCTGATCATTAGTCGGAGACTGGTCATAGAAATGAAGTGATTTCAGGTAAAAATTTGGATGCAGTCCTGTTATAAGACCATGGGAAGAGATTACACATAATAAGCATAGAACTGGTCTGGTTATAACAATGATGTATCTTTTCACATTCCAAATTTCGCTAAACCTATAAAATTTCGAAGTGTAGGATTTCTGGAGGGTGTGGTTCCAGAAAAAGTTGTTAAATGCCAACAGTGTAACAAAGTTGGACATATGAAAGATCGGTGTTTTTATCTTCACTCGTGTGAGCATTGTGGAAAGCATAATCACCATTCAAAGAAATGTTCCAAAAAGAATACTGCAAGAGATAAGCAAAATTTTGGAAAATTTTGGATGGATTGCTTCTTGGGAATGGTCGAAGGCAGCGAAAAAGATCTATAGGTCATATCGAAGAATTTGTTCAAGAATGACGAGTCTCGCAGTGATGACGAGTATTTCACCCTGTATCCGACAAGGGGGGATTTGTTGGTGGGTGGTGTGCTACAGGTTCGAGTCCAAGATGTCAAGCGAGCTTGAGTCAGAGATCTACATCTAAAGCCACAAGCTATACCAGTGAGAACCAGAGTTGTGAGACTTCAGCGAACACTTCCAGATTCAGAATTGTTCGAGGAAATGTGGTGATAGTTCTAGAGTTTGTGGCCATCTTAAAACCACAATTTTCGTTGTTCTGAGAACTGCTATGTAGGTTCCAGATTGGTGTTGGTGGAGACCTTGAGTTCTCCCATCTTGGGTTTGTGGTCATCCTTAAAAACCATTTCTGATAGACATTCAGCTATTGGCTGAGATGCATTTCTGCATTATGAGCTCTCATTCTTGGACTTTGGTATATCCCTTCGAATTAAGGAGGGAATGTTAGACAACTAATCCTCGGGTTAGTTTGTGTTAGGTAATTGATTATTAGAGTCCAAGAAACCCCGAGAACTGATTCAATGGTTTTTTTATGTATTTATATGTAAATTATTGTACAACATTCTTTGAAACATTCATTAATATATTGTTGAGTTTGTTTCCAATCTTGTGTGTTTTAAAGTTATATATTATCTTCCAACAGCCCAGCCAAAGCACTAATGGAAAGGAAATGGCTAAGCTTGAGATATGAGTTTCACAGTAAAAATGGAAAGGGATTCTAAGTTGACTTTATTTCTCAAATCGTAAAATGAAAGAAGAATCTTGACACTCCAGACACATTAAATCAGTTTGGCACTAGGAAATTTGGGAAAAGTTTCTTTTTATCATGTAACCATGATCATAGTATAGTTAGCTAATAGTATTGTTACAAAGATGTCTTCTTAAACCACCAATCTATAGAGATGCACGATGAAAAACTCCACTTGTGATGCAATCTCCAGGTAAGAATCCTAATCTCTGGCCACCTCTAATCTCAATGGTTTTGCCACAAATTGAGATCCAAGTTCCAACCAACAAAGGGGGAGGTGTAATAAGCCTAGCAAGTCAAAACCGATGGCATGAGAAGATGGTGCAAGCTTTGAGTGACGTTGATCCAAGGCTTGAAGCCATAGAAAGGAGGGCAGGTTCCACAACAGAGTAATGGCTAGGAAAAAGCCACATAAGCTCATTTCTTTTTCAACCATTAAAGTTTAATTTCAAGTTTAAAGCCGTAAAAGCTCATTTCTTTTTCAATCATTAAAGTTTAATTTCAAGTTTTGCAGTTAATAAAATAGATGAAGAATTTATCCACATGGAACTCTTGATTTTGCTATGCAAGTCACGTAGTAAATGTTGTTATCCTGCAAATGTTCGATTTCAATCCCAAAAAAAATCTAGATTACATATGCAAAGTCTTAGAGGGAGCAGCTAACAACAGATTCAACGTTGAAAATGTCACTTAAAAGTTGGTAAGGGGCCCTTTGTGCTCGGAGCTTCACCCTTGGGGTGAATATATATAAATAAATAAATATTTTCTTAAAAAACAATTAAATCCCAATTCCAATTATAGTCTCAAAATTAAGCAATTTGTATTGAGATGCTTAAAATCATATGCTAATTCAAAAACATTGATACTTCGTTTAAATTGGATGCCCAGTTTTTTAATATATATATATATATATATATATAAAGAGGCTGCATGTCTCTCCAGAAAATGTTCCAAAGGTTGTCGGGAGTGCGTGTTGCTGTCATTTAAAAGAACAGAAATAATGTTGCTATAATAGGACTACAAACCCAACCGAAATTTCGACATTAACGCCCTTAGTACTCGGTCTCAAGAACCCATTGCCTTGGCTGCTCATCATACCTGGCACTCTCTTAAGAGGAAAAATTGATTATTTTCATCAAATTTGGGTGAAACTCTTGCTAGTAAGGATCATGTCTTCTACTCAAAACAGCAACAAAAACCCTTCAGCGTCGAAAACAAATCTTATAGAAAAACTAGTATATCGAACTGCATTTATAGCATGCCAATTCATGTTGCATTGATTTAATTGCCCTTTTAACTCCTCAATAATGCATTCAACACAATTCTGAAGTGACAGGCCATCAGCGCAAGTAACTTAATAACGGCAACAAAATTTGACAACACCAACGGTCTGAATAACTGAAATACCAAACCGAAAAATACTTCAAATTTTAAAAACGCCCAGGAGATACTGCAGCATACAGAAGAACCCATGGGTGCTGTTATGTCATTTGAGCTCCAACTCTGCAAAAATCGTGAAAATTATATTTTCCATTTCTAAACACTTTTAATTGCATAAGAATATTAAGTAAGAAATAGCCACTGAATACGAGAGCGATAGAGAGCAATGCATACCAAAATAGAAAAAATCAACTAGTATTCACTGAAGCTGCTTCTTGTCCCTTTTTCTCCCTCTGTTTCTCCCTTTTCTTCTTGTTTTTAAGTGCATTCTTACTTATCTCTCTGCAAGATTGCCACAACAAATTAGATTAGACCCTTCAGAGAGAGAATATCATTAAAATTCATTTAAAGATAAAGAAAAGTTACAAGGATTGCACTCGTAAGGTGAAAATACACACTGGGAAGAATTTGTCTCGCCAAAAAGCTGCCATGCAAAAACATTGCGAGTGACTGTCAGCAACTGGATATAATTCTTAGATCAAAATTGTTTACCATATCATCAAAAACGTTATTATTTTCAAGTCTATAAACACAACACAGTATACCTGAGCATTAACAGCTATATTGCTTTTAGCATGTGGTGGCTGATATGATGCAGGTTTTGGTGCAGATGCAGTTTTAGCATGGGGTGGTTGATATGCTGCAGGTTTTGGTGCAGCGACAGCAATCTTTGGAACTTGATTTGAGGTTTTGGAGGCTGAAAGAAAATCAAAAAACAGTCAGTGAATCTACCAAAATTTATAAAATAATTACCACTTTCCAAGTTTCCAAAGACTTTTCCTGGACGACTTTATTGCAAAAGATGTGATATTGTAATGTATTATGCATACAATACCTGCATTAGTTGTCTCAATCCGCAGATTTTCCTTTACTTGCTCTACTAACTCTGGAAGATCTCCATATATAGTGGACTCTGCTGGGCGCCACTCTACCTATACAAAACAACAGTGTTGAAAATATTAGTGAGAAAAGGGTTCCTTAATCATAGGAGCCAGAACGAGTTCTTTCTTGTGCATGACTTGAGTTCCTAAAAACCAACATAGATCCATCTTAAATATGGAGCCGAGAGGGATTAAATTTCTTCACATGCAGCAAATAAAGGTTTTAACCATAAAACTTATTTTTTTCATGATATATACATAATATTTTTTAAATCATATATAATATATACATCATTGACATTAAAATATTTTACATAACATGTACACATTTTATCACGCAAATTAAAATGGTTTTTCTATTATTAATGTATTTTTAAATATAAGTCAATATTAATTCGTATTAAAATATTTTATTGATAACCCACATTGAATATTTTTTTACATACAACATTAAAATATTTTATTTTAACAATTTTTCTCTATATATAGATATATATGAGTTGATATCGACATAAATTAGTTAATATAGATCTTCAAATAGTTTATTTAAATCTCTGGTTGAAATATTTTTGAAAAGTATAAGATTTAAACATCTAACTAACATATTCATTTTTTTTATTATAGCCGACATTATTTTTCTATTTAAAATATTATTTTTATTTTTATTTTTATTTTAAAAGGGACGGACGGACAAACTTACACATCCCCTCGTACTAGGCTGTAGAATGACCCTCTCGGCTCAATTAGGAGATTCCCTATAAATTAGGACGAGTTCCTATAGTTTAGGAATCAGTCCCTAAAAATTAGGATGAGTTAAGATGCAGTTAATTAATGTGTTAAAATTGAAAGTCGAGTTCTTGATTTTCTAGTGTGAGTTGATTGAGGAAAAACAGAAGTGATTGAGTTTCAAGTGGTTGACTTGAAATAAGACGAGTTGCATGAGTAGTTAACTCATGCTAACTCAATCAATCACAAAATCATTCATTCATTAGAAAACTCACTAATTTTAACCATTTGAATTGCCTTTCAAAGGAGGAATGAAGGCACAAATTTGATCATTGTTTTGGTGAGCACGAGTTGGTGAGACCAAGCAATAAGAAGCACGAGTTTGTGCGTAGAGCTTGTGAGAGGAAGAGTGTGCAAGAGAAGTTTATGCACAGGTTGGTAGAGGGAAGAGGACACCAGAGATCAGCAGTCTTGCAAGGGTTTCAAGCTTAGAACAAACAGGAAAGACAAGTGTGTCTTTCAAATTGAAACAGTTGTATTTTGTAAGAGACCAATTGCTCAGTTTTTGCTATCAATAAAATTCTCATCAAGCAGAGGGGTTTTCCAGTTGGGTTCTGTAAATTTTTGTAGATGTTCTATGCTAGGAGCAATTTTACTTTTCTTACAGCAATCATACAAATAGTTAAGCAAAATGCAGATAGAACATATAAGTGGATCTTACAGAAGACAAATCAGAAACAGGAAAAATGTGGTGGTTCGTTACGGCGGTCAACAGGATGCTTCAACAAGCAAAGTCTCCTTGGTCAGCCAACCCAGCGTGTGTCAAAACAGTCCTCCAATCAGTAAACGAGTCAACCCAAGTCAACTCCAAAAAAGTCAACGCTGTCCTGGAAAAGTCAACGCAGGGCAGCAAGCTAAAAGTCAACGCAGCAGCAGATTGGTCAACCCTTTGACCTCGATTTCTGTGCCAAGTAGTACGGCCTTCCAAAATCGAACTTCCCACAAGTTTTCAGCCCAATTGGACCATGCGTTGACCAAAGTCAACGCTGGTCAAACTTTCTGCAAAACCCTAACTGCAGAAAATCGTCCTTCAACTCAGCCGTACTGTTTTGTCCTTCTTCTCCTTCACACGTGTGGCTGAACTCGTCCTCCAAGGAGCTCGTACTAAATCAGATGAGAGAAGTTGTTGTGAGTTGTGTTGTGATGAAATGCTCTCCAACTTTGCCTGTATTTATATCCATCATTGGGGCGTGTGACACATCTGCTGGGGGCGTGCAACCTTAAGGCCGACCTGCACATATAATTTATTAAGAATAATAAATTCAAAATAAATGTTATGCTCATCGGATTAAGACATATTATATATGGATTTTACACCTCTCCGAAAGAGGATTCCAACAAAAATATTAGCCTCTTAATCTGAGCATCATAACATGGAGTTTGGACCTAGTTGTCCAAATTTAACAGGTTCCCTAGACAATTCTATGTTTTTCAATTGTGTGAATGTGTTTTTTGTTCCTATTCCACTGCATCTAGTAGAGAAATTTTGTGTTTATGTGAGAAGAAATTTTATTTCAGATTGCTCATATTAGCATATCGGAATTTAGTGGATTTTTTACATGGTATCAAAGCATGGAACAAATTTAAGATCACCTTAGGAGCACATTCTGGAGTAGCCATAATCTTGACAAGCGGGCAGTCCTTGAAGTCCTCATGTACAGTGATCATTGAAGAACTAATGAGCTATTAGGAAGAAGAGTTGTGGAGCGCTAGTTTAGTGGGTTGCAGATGGCCAAACCATTGATAAGAGGGCAGATCCAAAAGACACCCAATGAGCAAACTTCTTAGTGGAGCTAGAGGCTTGCTAGTGGGACAGATTAGTGAGCCAAAGTTTAGTGACACAAAAGGAGTTGTGATCATTGATAGTGGCAGATTGTGCAACTGGAGATGCCAGATGCACGCTTTCTGAGGGAACAGAGGTTGGAATGATTAGCAAAAGAGGAGGCAAAGTACTTGCTAGATGTGTTTAAGGAACATTCTTACACATGACCGGGAACAAGAAGAGTTTCAGCAACCTGAAGGAGAAAGACATGCAATTTCAGATCCATCTAGGAGATGATGATTAGTATGCAGCTAGAGGAGTTGGTACTGTTAGTTTTCAAAGGGAGTCGGGTAATCCTCTTCTCTATGTTCCAGGATTGAGGCAGAATCTTTGTTTCAGTAGCTACCCTTGAGGACAAAGGATATGATGTCATCTTTAGCAGAGGTAAGGCATACCTCCAGCACTTAGCTTCTGGATGTAAGAAGCAAATAAGTGTGAGCATGAAAAATCTCTACAAGTTGCAGGTAGAGACAGGTGCAGCCTTGAGCAACAAGGCAGGGAGTTCTTAGAGTAGAGATGTGGTGGTTGAGAGAGAGCAAGATAGAGCTCTCAAGATGGAGACTCAGCCAGTATCTCAATTTCAATCTAAGCTAGTTAGCAGTTGGGCTGACTAGCAGGATGATGGTGACGAGGACCATAGCCCAGGGCGAGTGGAGGTAGCCACTTAGTCTGAGACTTCCAGTATAGGGAGAGTTTGAGCCAAGAGGGTAGAGGATTTGGTTAAGGGAGATCAGAAGAGAATTGAGTCTCCCAGCATCAAGAAGCAGACGCTAATGTACACTGGGTACATGGCACTTATGAATAAAGTGGTGGACTCGCAG
This sequence comes from Pinus albicaulis, assembly GCA_034641835.2. Taxonomy (NCBI): domain Eukaryota; kingdom Viridiplantae; phylum Streptophyta; class Pinopsida; order Pinales; family Pinaceae; genus Pinus; species Pinus albicaulis. The sequence goes on from CM076575.1 coordinate 115,984,804, forward strand.
AGCATGGTGGGAAAGAACAGGTCTTCAAAGCAGGTTCCGTAGAAGAAAGTAAGTAAGTCTTCTAATTCAGAGGGAGCAACTGCAGCACCGGAGAACGTGGTAATGTTGGAGACAAATCTAGGTGGACGAGGTTCTTCCAAGAACACCTTCCTCACTAAGAGGTAGAGTGTGCAAGAGAAGCCTGTGCACAGGTTGGCAGACGGCAGAAGAGATCAGCAATCTTGCAGAGGTTTCAAGCTTAGATCAAGCAGGAACGACAAGTGTGTCTTTCAGATTGAAACAGTTGTATTTTGTAAGAGATTAATTGCTCAGTTTTTGCTATCAATAAAATTCTCATCAAGCAGAGGGTTCCCTAGACAATTCTGTGTTTTTGAATTGTGTGATTGTGCTTTAACTTCTGTTCCTATTCCACTGCATCTAGTAGAGAAATTCTGTGTTTATGTGAGAAAAAATTTTATTTCATATTGCTCATATTGGCAGATCAGAATTTAGTGGATTTTCTACAATAGACACCATTCTAATTCTACATGCCTATATATACATATTAGACTGAAAATTCTCTTGTGCTTAAATCAAACAATCTACAGTACCAAACAAACCTGATATAGTTTGTCAAACATCTTCTTGAAGTATAGTGATCCATTATAAGAAAATATCTTGATCCTGCAGTATAAAAATATTAGTACTCTTAATCATAAATATCTTCAGTTAAACTGTATACCATTGACGAAAATTATAGAATGGGAAAGCATACCCATTGTCCACTTGCAACCGAGGAGCCGTTGTTGCTGTCATAAAATATCGTCCATCAGGCGACCATTCACTTGTGACTGACCATTCAGCCTTTGAACTTCCAAGCAACTTTTTAGCAGAACAATCCCAAAATGCCTGCAAAAATTCTCTAGCATACTCACTACTATATCACAAGATCAGGCATGTATTCCTAATAGCTATAACAATTTAAAAGGAATCTTTGCAAGCTTGGATTCAAGAATCTTAGAGGCCCAGTTCATTTTTTCAAATCTACTCGAACTTTGATAAGAAACATTAGACAATAACATCTCCCACAATTTAATCTACGGGCAAGCAAATGTCAGCATCTGCGGCTAATTAAAAGAATATAAAAAATGGCACAAAGTGCAATACATATTTCAATCAAAATATGTAATCCATAAGGCTCTAAATCGCCTTTAGTGTACAAAAATAACTACATATTATTAAAATGAACCAAGTCCGATCTCAGCGTCATCTCTTCTAGGACAATCAATAAGACCAATTGATAATTTTGAAGAAAATTCTTAAGGAGCAAATTCTATAATCAAATCTAAGACTCTGGTCCATTAACATGCCAGTTCTAAATGTACCAACAAAACAACTAATGTTCGATTACATGTACAAGTAGGAAAAGCTATATCACAACAGCTAGTGGGTATGCTCCTAGTGAACCAAATGGTTTGATGACAATGACAATGACCTAAGAAAAAGGAAACCAGAGCATGTTTTGATTGTAGCGAACCCCATTGAAGCCTAAGCAAATAAAGGACAAGAAGATAATCCAACTAAGAAATAAAAAATCCCTAAAGATTTGGTTTTATGTTTTAAAAAAATTTAATAATGAAATTTCCTCAAACCATGCATCAAGAAAATTCTGAAGGATGGTACTTTAACTTTAAGTGGAGAAGCTTTGGCCTATCTTACTAGTCCTTGATATGCAATCTATAAAATGTTTGGCAATATTTTTGTAAAAATATTCAAATTTCTAAGGATTTTATATAGTTTCTATATATCTTTGACAATTTCTAACATAAAATAATTTTATCCTATAAAATTTGGGCAAATCATTATTAAAAAAATCGAAATTAGTGAATCATTTTTTGAGAAAAAACATGGAAAATTAGCCCATGGGTGAAATTTAGCCCCTAAAATTTTGCATGCTATGCATTGCAGTGCCAACGGGGATTAACTTGGCTAAACAGCTATGGACTTGGCTGAATTGGACCAGTTTGGTACTAAACTGGTTGAGTTGTACATTGAATCAGCCAGTGCGGTACCAACCCAGTCCCCAAACCAATTAGAAGGTTAGGTCTGTACAATTTGGGGTTGACTTGGTCAACTCAACTAATTCTGAGTCCAAGTCAACCAATTTTGAAAACACTGCCTCAGACTACACAGCTGAGAGGTCTCTTCCACATGCTGTATGTTGATGACAAGCTGAGTTGTGTGCTCCAGAAGGCTTGAAATACGTTGAAGAACTAGTTGTTGAGATATCGGACAAATGAGGAATTTCAAAAAGGGATCATGCAATTATTAAGGCATTGAAGAAGAAAACGAGGCTTAAATAGCCTATGGGGCTGACATTTTACGGCAGTTAGTAGGGCCCTGCTTATCTAATCTCATTTTCAAGTCATAGCTTTGCCACCAGAATATTATATCAATGTGTAGACTGTGGACTGTTCCTCAAGGCATGATGGTGCTGATCTCAAGTCTCCTTGCAGCGCTTTCTTCATGCATTCTGATTGGGTCCTCACTCTTGCTCTCAATTGTCCAGACTCCAAATCTCCACAGAAAACCAATGCTTGAGATCAGCACCATCATGCCTTGAGGTTCTGGACATGGTTCTGGTTTGAGTGAGCCAATCTGCACACATTCAATCAGCAGAAGGCATTGTAGTGAAGGGTGGAACCAGGGTTGTGGGGGAATCCCCCCACCCCCCCCGCAAGGGGAATAAACTTAATGTTCTACTACATGCCGTGGCATATATCCCTATGCCAAAATACTACTTTCCATCTTGGTTGGACCAACCTGCACCTGGGGGTGGGGTTAGGATCAAACCTCATACAGTTCCAGAGGTACAAGAGGGATATATGAAAGCATTAGACAAGTTGGTCCCTGACAGGGAGGAGTGTGCTAATTTTTGAGATTTTGTGTATTTGGAGTAGCATCAGTTGTGCTCTAGGTCCCAAATTTTGAGGAAGGACTAGAGTTCACCTGATCTACAAGACCCAGGAATGGATTTGGGAAACTTCATCTGGTTTAGGAGATATTAAATTAATTAATTATTTTAATGTATTTCCTAAATTAAAACTTAGGAAAATAAAATAATTAAAGTGAATTTAATTAAACATGTGATGAAATTGTCTTAAGTCACACGGATCAAGCTTTCTTTTAATCTTAGCCATTGATTAAAGATTTAATCTTGGCCGTTGATTTGTCAACAAGAAAAGTATAAAGGAAAGACTTGGGGTCATTTGTAACACACACAGAGGCAGAGCACTGAAGCTAAGCTGAGATTCTAGGGCGGGGTTGCTAAGAATTCTCAGAAGTGTTTCAGTTGCAGAGAGGGGAATTTAGACCAAGGGGATGATCTGATCCCGAGGTCTAGAATACAAAGGAAGCAGAGAAGGGATCAGCAAGGACAGCGCAGAGGAAGGCAACAGCAGCAGCAAGGACAGCGTGATTTTCAGGAAGCCCTTCAGGGGTTACGCAGAGACCCTTAGTGAGGTAACGCAGTCTGGGGTAACGCAGTCCCTTCCAGAGGCAGCATTGAGGGTTTGGAGGCCATCCAAGGCTGACACTGAGCTTGTCAGGGGCTTCAGAGGCTGACGCAGCAGTGTCTTTCAAGGGCAGATCTAGGGTTTCTAGGCCTAGATCTGGCTGAGTTCTGTAAATCCCATTTGAGGGTGTGGATCAGTCAGTATTTTTGGTCTTAGATCAGCCAGAAGCTATAGATCTAGAGTTTTGTCTGCAGGGTTTTCCAAATCTGGAACCCAGAGTTGTGTATTCAGAAAGATTCTTAATAATAGAGCCCTCCAGCAGCCTAAGACCGGTTTTCCCACCTTGGGTTTTTCCGGGGACAATTTGTCCAGAAATATCTGTGTCACTTTGTCAATGAGTGCATGTGCTTATTCTAGATCTGAATTGGTAGAGATCTGTTATGTGTTTTGCTTTGATGTTAACTTGAATTTATTCAGTTGATAACTTGTATAAGTAGGAGAAGCTTAACCGGATTAACAGTAATAATTTCTACATAAGTATTAAGATTCAGAAATTTCTACATGGTATCAAAGCAATTGCAGATCTAGAAGGGTCACCAGCTGAAGAATCTGAAGGATCTAGCTGCAGAAAGCAGCTGGAAAGGCAGCAGAAAAGCAGATCTGAAGGGACAGCGCAGTTTTCAGGAGCAGATTCACATAGAGGGAAGGGTGACGTTGTCCAGCGCTGTGTCCTAGCATGCCCACGCAATTACTACACAGAGGCAGCTTAGAAACAACGCTGGTTGGGTCTGAAGCCAGCCAGTGTGATTCAGATCTGAATTTGTCAAATCCAAAAAATTTGTAGAAATTCAGAAGAGCTGGTGGGGTTAAACTTCTGAAGTTTTCAGATTTTTAGCCTTAGGACAAGTGACAAAGTTTGGGAAGAGATCAACTTCTCAGAGAGTTTCTTGCCAAAGGAAACTTGCAGTTTGGTCAGAGGATCAAAGAAGAAGCTGAATCATAGTTGATTTGGTAGATTTCCAAGGAGGGAAATCAAGTGTCAGAGGGAGCCCAGTTCGAAAGGACCCTAGATCCAAATCTTTAGCATAGAGAAGAGGAGCTCCAACACATTCTGAGCAAATGGCTCCTCATGGACTGCGTGATCAGGATAGGCTAGAGGGCCTCTCAAACTTTTTGGTATGGAAAGCTAGGATCCTGATTGTCCTTGAGGCATATGGTCTAAGAGACCATGCAGAGCAGACCCTAGCCACACCGACAGATGCGGATCTCCTATGAAAGCATAGGGAAGCTGTTGAGCATGCCAAGCAGCTGATAATGGACAGTATCAAGGACCATATTGTACAACACATACCTAAGAAGAAGACAGCTAATGAGATGTGGAAGGGCTTGACTTCCCTATATGAGGGAAAATCATTCCAAAGAAAGATGTTGTTGAAGGCCCAAATGAGGTCATTCATGATGACCAAGGGAGAAGACATCAAGCATTTCCTCTTCAGATTGCAGTCAATCAAGGATCAGTTGACTGCAACGGGTGCAACCATAGATGATGCAGTGATAGTCAGAACTGCCCTCAATGCAGTCACGGATGAGTGGGAAACCTTTGTCCAAAGTATCTTGGGCAGAGCAGACCTCCCAGATTGGGAAAACTTGTGGTCGATCCTGCGGCAAGAAGAACTATGAAGGTTCACCAAGAAGCAGCACAGCCCTGCATTGAACAAGGTTAAGAAGGAAGAGGAGGAAGATGCAGCCTTGGCATCGAAGAAACAGCCGAAGAAGAAGAAGGATCTTTCTAAGATCAAGTGCTTCCAGTGTGGCGAAATGGGACATTTTGCCAGCCATTGTCCAAAAAATAAAAAAGACAAGGAAGCATCTTCTTCCAAAGCAGCGGTGGCAGATGATGGGTCAAGAGATGATGCAGCCATGAGTGCTCATGAACCACGGAGGTGGGGTGACATGGACATGTAGAGGAGCTACATGGAAGAGAGGTGGGATCCTTGAGCAACTCATCTCTTAGATCACAAGCGAGCTACGACAGCCTTAAGACAATAGCGGAGCAAGTGGAGCATTGGGTGCATAGATCACAGATGAAACAGAGGCAGAGGCAGATCTAGAGGCTGGGAGGAGCAGCGCAGAGCATAGCAACAATAGCGAAGAGGCAGTAGCAGCACAGAGGCTGACATTACTTCAGCAGCGCAATGCAGTACTGCTTACGCAGTGCAGAGCTGCAACAGTGCAGAGAGCTTCAGAGGGACAGCGCAGTGCAGCAGCAGTGTGATAGATTTCAGCACAAGGAGCTGATGTGACTTTAGTAGTGCAAAGGGAGTCTGATTACGCTAGCAAAGTTGTAGTTGTGCATCGTTCTTTAGATGCCAGCACAAATTTGTAGCCTATGGAGCTTCAGTGATGAGGATGCAGCCCATCTGACTTGTCTGTCAAAGATTGGGCAGGAGATTCAGTTGTTACTCTCAACAATTGAAGTTACAATGCAGCAAATTAGTAGTGGCAGTGCTATGAGCAGCACAGATGCAGCATATTGAGAGGGAGCTATAGTACAGTGGTTTCAGTGGGAGTGGCAAAGTCATGGGCAGCAATATAGAATGGTAGCAACAGTGCAGAGTTGAGTGACAAGAGGCCAAGCTTCAGCAGCACAGAACCAGTGCCCAAAATCATGTAATGCATAAGTGTGATGTATTGCTAGAGTACACCCTTGATGCTAAGAGGAAGTGTTGAGATTGTGTATTTTGGGTAGCATCAGTTGTACTACTCTAGGTCCCAAATTTTGAGGAAGGACTAGAGTTCACCTGATCTACAAGACCCAGAAATGGATTTGGGAAATTTCATCTAGGAGATATTAAATTAATTAATTATTTTAATGTATTTCCTAAGTTAAAACTTAGGAAAATAAAATAATTAAAGTGAATTTAATGAAACATGTGATGAAATTGTCTTAAGTCACACGGATCAAGCTTTCTTTTAATCTTAGTCATTGATTAAAGATTTAATTGTGGCCGTTGATTTGTCAACGAGAAAAGTATAAAGGAAAGGCTTGGGATCATTTGTAACACACACAGAGGCAGAGCACTGAAGTTAAGCTGAGATTCTAGGGTGGGGTTGCTAAGAATTTTCAAAAGTGTTTCAGTTGCAGAGAGGGGAATTTAGACCAAGGGGATGATCTAATCCCGGGGTCTAGAATACATAAGAAGCAGAGAAGAGATCAGCAAGGACAGTGCAGAGGAAGGCAGCAGCAGCAACAAGGGTGTACTCTCCTCCATTGTCCAACCTCAGGGACTTGATCTTTCGACCTGTCTGAGTCTCCACAAGAGCTCTGAACTCCTGAAACCGCTTGAAGACCTCACTCTTGGTCTTCAAGAAATAAATCTAGGTCCTCCTGGAGTGATCATCAATGAATCAAACATAATACTCATATCCACTCAAGGAAACATGAGACATCCGACTGCTCACATCGGAATGAATCAAATCAAGTATCCCCACTGTCCACATACCAGATACCCGAAGATGCTCCGCTAGTCGAAGGAAATGCATGCTCCCTGTTGATCATCTTAGCCCCTTACTAATTTTTGGCAAGCAATCCTGCTTAAACCTTTTCAAACCCCCCTCTGTTTGCCCTGAGAATTTCCTCTTGAGTTTATCGTCACCTTCCTATGCCTCCGAATTACATTATGAAAGGTCGAAAATTCATATTCGGACATATATAAGGCCTAACCATCTTGGTCCCAGCTCCCTATAACTCATTATCCATGTGACCCAGACCCTGGACCGTGTGTAAAAGCTTTAGCGCTCATCAAAGTATATCGGGCGTATTCCAAGCCGTCCGACCAAATCATAAAAAATCTGACGCCACAATCACAGCCCACCATCGTCTCACGACTACCGACGTATAGTCCCAGAATTGCTATTATTGCCCCTGCTTCCATCTCACATTGTGGACTTCTACTTGGTCCCATCTATGCTATTGTCATCACAATTCTACTTACTGTCATATTTCCATCCCCACACATGCTTCATTCATTTAATGTTCTTTCTATTTCATCAGGGAACTTCTACCTAAGTCCATTCCTTCTAAGTCCATTCCTTACCATTTACTCATTCTTCTCACTACTCGTATCGATCCGCTCATTTCACTCCTCCGCACAAACCTATTTCCATTAACCCCGTCACGTCCATCATCCCCTCGTGTTTGGCTCTTGACATGTTTGTGGGTTTTGCAGGTTCCGGGCGACGGATAGTCATCATAATTTGCAGCAGCCATTACAAAGGCTGAGAACACATCAGAGGACTAAGTTTCAGAGGCGAATTTATGAGGAAAACTCTGGGGAGCTGTTGTGACATGACCTTCATTAAATAAAGCATAATGGAAATCTGTCAAGCTCCTCAAAATAATTCGATGGCAGATTTCTACAGATCAAGACATTAATGTCGCAGCATGGGTATCAATTGAAAGTCTTGGAATGCAGTATCCGGCGCTGAAGATTTTAAATAACAATCCAGCATTCGGAAGGCAGAAAGTACAAGCACATAAAAATCATATCCTCCGGGCTTTACTCCAGCAGATTTTTCCTTTCAGGAAAGTACAGATTGATTCATTTTGCTACTACCTCGAGCCACGTTCCTGATGAGTTCTTCTTTCTAGCATTTACTCCATAGAGCAGTAGCAGGGTACCTGTAACAGTTTAGCGCCGTCAAACTATATGGGCGGGCTCTCTCTCACCATTTTGCTCAAATTAAGCATATTAAATGCTCTCAACTACTTCTTTTATGGGGGATTCCTTCTTCTTCGTCTATAAAAACCGCGAGAAAACTCATTGTGGAGGTTCCGAATTTCTATCAGCTAGCTCTGCGCTGAAAAGTTTATGTATACACTTTTTAAAACTTCCGCATGAGAGTTCAGAGCCCATAGGGTCTCGATGAGGAGGAGCTATACTTGTTTGAAGAGGATTCTGATCTTTAAGATGTCACAGTCTGTAACTTTCTTTCATCTGTGTTAGTATGATATAACATTTCATTTCATTTTATCCATTCTTCTGGTATCATGTTTTGGAATGCGAGTGGCTCGCTGGTTTTAAGTATGGATTCATCCTAATTGATGCCCATGTTTAGATTCGCTGAGCGCTTTAAATACAGCTCATACATGATATAATGTTTCATGCTCCTTTCATTCATAGTTCTGCTATATTAGTTACTTTGGGAGGATACTTTTAAAATGCTGTCATCTTGTATGGATTCTTAGAGTGATAAGCCCATGCGAGGTGGTATTGTATATCTGGGTATTTACTCAAAGCTAACTAATATCTTCTCAATCTTTCTCTCGCTACACACACCTTATGATAACTGATGTCTGTGAAGTATTTTTGAATCAGCCCTCTTGGCAGGAAGCTGTCTCTGAATTGTCTGTTCTTTTATGCTGGAGTTGTGCATGCTGTCCCTACATTATTCTCCTCTCTGTAGCAGCTGCTGAGTGAGAATTTGGTCCCATTCAGAATCATTTCCCTTGTTTTACAAAGAGATAGCATGAGAGCATCTGGATTGACAACCAAAATATATTATGTTCTCTTTGCTATGCTAAGATGTCCTAGGCACTGGTCTATGGCAACTCTAGGCTGTCTCTAGGAGTTACAACATCTTTATGGCGCCGTTGCCGGGGACGAATTTGAGAAAATCAGTTTCCCTGGGCCTCGACAAAATTTATTTCACTCTCCAAGTAGGTGAGCATGGAGAGGTGAAGAGTTGTAGATCCCTCACCTTGGCGACTCCACATTTAATTATCAGAAAAATTTACTTGCAGTCCCGACTCCGCTGGGGAAGAGACAAATGGCTTTGATTTGGTAAATCACTGTGGTGGACAGTAAGATCTTAGATCATCCACCTGGCGACCCCACAGTTCCTAAATGATTAAAAGATTCCATTGGGTGATCAGTAGGCCGCTGACTATCTTGGTTTCACGAGACTCCACTGGGAGACTATGTCACAGTACAACATCAGCCATGCTGAAGACCAAGCCGCTTCACCAATGGAAGACTCTGAGCAGTTTGCAAAAGTGCATCCAAGTTTCATGGCTGAGTGTCGAAATGAAATGTCACGTGGCTTGGCAAAAATGGAAGTCGAGGACCTTCCACGGATCACTCTTCTCATCCCAAGTTGCACACCCGTGCTTAAGAAAATCCTTCTAAGAGTGATGATTGAAAGATATGAAGCTGAGATCAAACTCTTGAAATCACAAGAACAAACTCGAGACCTAAATAATGAGCAAGACACTTATGATGTTTTGAAGCCCACGGAAGATAAGGAGGAAAGTGATCAGGAACTGCCTGATTGCTTACCTACATCTTGTATTATGCTGATCAGAGAGTATCACGATCTAATAGTAATGGAAAATAGGGAGCGCTGCCTCGAGGAAACAAGAGACCACATAGAAGAGGCAGAATCTGATGTAGAAGAGGAGGCTCAAGAGAACATCCCGCCTCCCAGTCAGCTAATGCAAGAAAAAGAGAATCGTTGTGCTTCTGTCAATGATGACAAGGAAACCCCCCTTTTGACAGAAGAAGAGATTGATCAGATATCAAATCAGCAGTCCACCTCAGAAATCTTTTATAAAACGCACATTCTTGCCCATTCATCTTATGAGTTTGATGATACAGATCCAGAAGACCCCTCTGTGGATCGGGACGAAGAAGGACCTGCTGAGAACCCGATAGGTTTGATTGGTGACATTGCTTACGATTATGACTTTCCTAGTTATGATCTATTTGATGATGATTGTTTCCAGAGAGAAGCTGAGCCTGCAGAACCATCATCAGTAGACCCATGGGAGGAAAGTCAGGGCCAACAACTCCAGAGGAGCAGTGAACCCAGTCAGCCTATCTATGACACTGATGGGGAAAGTTATGAAAGCATCAATGATGAGTGTCATGTGATCGGTGATCAGTAGTCTTTCCTTTCAGAAGATGAGGAGGAGAGCAAAGAAGAGATTCTTGAGCAAGATGAAAATAACGAGCCTTCTCTTGAAAAAGAGGAAGTAATGGAGCAAGCCCCTGCTCAAGAATACATAGACCTTTTCACGGAGCCCAACACATCAGAGCCGAATATATCAGAGCTCCCAGAGCACTCAGCTCCAATATATGATGAGTCCTCCAGTTCAGAAAATGAAGAAAATGAGAGAGATTCTCTTTCTCAAGAGAGTCTTGTTCTTGATCCAGTGGAAAAAGAAGAAACCCCGGTTGAAGCCTGCTTGCCCAATATTCATAGCCAGGTATCATTTCATGATCCTTATGCCCATTTCCTGCAAACATTCGAGGGAGGATCAGAGGTCTTTTTGAGCAGCATGTTACAAGCAGAAAGAAAAATTTTCAAAGCTGCTATTATGGAACAAAAAGAAGAGATACCACTGCTTTTCGAAATACGAGAAGAAGGTGATCAGGCTTTCAAGAGCCATATTGAAGATGCAGTGGAAAACGCCAAAATCAAAGCTGCCCAGGATGAAGACAGCCTACCAATCACAGAAGGCCTAAAAGAAGAGCTGGTACATCATGTGTTCATTGATCCTGTGGCAGAATATATGAAGGCCCTGATTTGCTCAAATTCCCCAGCATTGATCCTTTGCCAGGGCCGGATTCATCAAGAATGGTCACCATTGATGATGACCGTATTTTTGAAGAACCACATGCAGAACACCTTGTGGTTATCTCTGACAGGCAGTCAGTGCTCCTTTCCCTTTTTGTTACTGCTTGACTGGCTGCATTGGCATTATTGTATTACCTAGAGCATCAGAGTTTTCCAGAGTAGAGTAGGGTAGGTAGGAAAAGCTGAATAAAGCTCAGCGTATGAGCATGTAGGTAGTTGTTCCGATTTCTGCAAAATCCAGCGAATCAGATAGTCTAATCTTGGCTCAGCTATTTTTAGTTTATGTTTCTACCTTTGTTTGAATAATGTGGGTGTTGTAATGAATTATCAAGTGAAAAGTGAGAAGTGCTGGGGGGCAAAGTGTGCACAGAAGATTATCAGGTGGTCTGCGAGTTCTCGACACGCTCAAGGATGAACGTGCCGTCCCCAGGTGGAGCCAATGTTGATCATCTTAGCCCCTTACTAATTTTTGGCAAGCAATCCTGCTTAAACCTTTTCAAACCCCCCTCTGTTTGCCCTGAGAATTTCCTCTTGAGTTTATCGTCACCTTCCTATGCCTCTGAATTACATTATGAAAGGTCGAAAATTCATATTCGGACATATATAAGGCCTAACCATCTTGGTCCCAGCGCCCTATAGCTCATTATCCATGTGACCCGGACCCTGGACCGTGTGCAAAAGCTCTAAGCGCTCATCAAAGTATATCGGGCGTATTCCAAGCCGTCCGACCAAATCATAAAATCGACGGCCCAGCGTTAATCGCAGCTCCCCTCCGATCACCGTCCCTTGCGATTGATCGCATCGCACATTCCCCCAATTTGCGATTGCGATTAGTCCCTGCTCCCGATCTGCGATTGCGATTTCCGATTTGGGTCCCACCTCATGCGGTCGTGTCATCACAATCTCCACGTGTTCGTCGTATTTCCATCCGCCATTATATGTTTCATTCATTTTCTAATGTTTTTCATTAAAAACTTACCCAAGTCCATTCCTCATCATTTTACTGCATTCTTCCGCCACTCTGTATCGATCCGCCATTTCACTCCTCCGCACAGCCATTTCCATTAACCCCGCCATGTCCATCATCCCTGTGTCTGGTTTCCCTTGACATGTTTGTGGGTTTTGCAGGTTCCGGGCGACGGATAGTCATCATAATTTGCAGCAGCCATTACAAAGGCTGAGAACACATCAGAGGACTAAGTTTCAGAGGCGAATTTATGAGGAAAACTCTGGGGAGCTGTTGTGACATGACCTTCATTAAATAAAGCAGAATGGAAATCTGTCAAGCTCCTCAAAATAATTCGATGGCAGATTTCTACAGATCAAGACATTAATGTTGCAGCATGGGTATCAATTGAAAGTCTTGGAATGCAGTATCCGGCGCTGAAGATTTTAAATAACAATCCAGCATTCGAAAGGCAGAAAGTACAAGCACATAAAAATCATATCCTCTGGGCTTTACTCCAGCAGATTTTTCCTTTCAGGAAAGTACAGACTGATTCATTTTGCTACTACCTCGAGCCACGTTCCTGATGAGTTCTTCTTTCTAGCATTTACTCCATAGAGCAGTAGCAGGGTACCTGTAACAGTTTAGCGTCGTCAAACTATATGGGCGGGCTCTCTCTCACCATTTTGCTCAAATTAAGCATATTAAATGCTCTCAGCTACTTCTTTTATGGGGGATTCCTTCTTCTTCGTCTATAAAAACCGCGAGAAAACTCATTGTGGAGGTTCCGAATTTCTATCAGCTAGCTCTGCGCTGAAAAGTTTATGTATACATTTTGTAAAACTTCCGCATGAGAGTTCAAAGCCCATAGGGTCTCGGTGAGGAGGAGCTATACTTGTTTGAAGAGGATTTTGATCTTTAAGATGTCACAGTCTGTAACTTTCTTTCATCTGTGTTAGTATGATATAACATTTCATTTCATTTTATCCATTCTTCTGGTATCATGTTTTGGAATGCGAGTGGCTCGCTGGTTTTAAGTATGGATTCATCCTAATTGATGCCCATGTTTGGATTAGCCGAGTGCTTTAAATACAGCTCATACATGATATAATGTTTCATGCTCCTTTCATTCATAGTTCTGCTATATTAGTTACTTTAGGAGGATACTTTTATACACACACCTTATGATAACTGATGTCTGTGAAGTATTTCTGAATCAGCGCTCTTGGCAGGAAGCCGTCTCTGAATTGTCTGTTCTTTTATGCTGGAGTTGTGCATGCTGTCCCTACATTATTCTCCTCTCGGTAGCAGCTGCTGAGAGAGAATTTGGTCCCATTCAGAATCATTTCCCTTGTTTTAAAAAGAGATAGCAAGAGAGCATCTGGATTGACAACCAAAATATATTATGTTCTCTTTGCTATGCTAAGATGTCCTAGGCACTGGTCTATGGCAACTCTAGGCTGTCTCTAGGAGTTACAACACTCCCTCTGAACCTCTGTGGCAGGTGATCCTGCACTAGTGGACTCACAAGCACTGAACCCAAACTCTCGGTCAAATCTATCTGAAAAGTCCTCAATCTCGGCTGATGCTGCCATGGTCTAGTTCTTCCCCTTCTTCTTCTCCGAACACACAACTGCATAGTGTCCCATCTTCTGACAACTCCAACACTTCCCTTTGGAGTAGTCCTTATGTGTGTTATCCTGTTTACCTTTACCTTTGCCTTTCTTGCCTCCTGCCAACAGTGCTCAACTGGCTTGGCTACCCCAAGCTGACCCTTCCTGATCTCTGTCTGTATGCAATCATCCCAAAACCTCTCCCAAATGGGAAGGGTCTCAGGTGCACAAACCCCATCAGCAAAGTTCAACCATGAACTAGGGAGGCCATTCACTGCAATCCGCACCAACTCAGTGGATGGAATGACCTCTCCAACTGCTGCCAACTCATCTCTCACATTAGTGATCTTTGTGAGATATCCAGCTGCACTATCAGTCTTACCCATCTTAATGGTCTTCAGCTTCTCCCTTAGGACCATTTTCCTGTTCTCATTGGTACTCTGGTAGAGATTAGTCAAGGCAGACCACATCTCATGAGCATTTCTCTTTCCTCTCACATGAGAAATGCAATGGTCTTTGATTCCGTCTAGAATTGATCTCTTACCCTTGTTATTCTTTTTATTATACGCTGCCAACTGAACAGCATCAGTAGGCACAACAACAAGGTGTTGTGCTGTATGCACCATGACATCCCAGACTTCTGCCTCTTCAAAGATACTCTGCATTCTCTCCTTCCAAACGTTGTAGTTACTATGCCCATCCAACCTATCCTCCACCCTCAATCCCAATGACATCCTTGCTGTCCTAAAAACTGAAAATAACACTGCTGTAGTAAAGATCAAATTTCTGTGAGAAAAATCAGCTTGTTGGAATTTTCTGAGTGAAAAATCAGCAACCTGTAATTTTTCTCTTTGTTGTCCCAAACTGCACTTTCAGCACCCAAGCTCTGATACCATGTAGAAATTTCTGTTTTCCCACCCCGGTTTTCAGTTTCACCTTATTTCTCCAATTAGTTAAATGCCCTTTCCCATAACCTTACATTCAACAAGCTGGAAAATAAATATTTTCTGAAAACACATTCTGGAAAATTTTCAGTGCTGGAAATTGCAGAAATAAAAATCACTAGACTAAAACAACCACACAAAACATTTTAACACAGTGATTTTTGGTCAACATGACCCTAGAAAAACTCCCTACAACTCTTGGGGAAAACCAATTCGAAAGATTCTCTTTATTTTCTGAATATTGCTTTTATAGTGATGCAGAAATTTACACAGAGAAAAAAAAATTTACAGCAACTTCGAAACAGAACTTATCTCGAAAACCGTGCCAAACTCCACCTTGGTTTCTGTGCCTACAAAACAAAAAAATTACAGCAAAAATTACAGCCTTCAAAACTGTACGAACAGCCTCGAAAACAGTGCCTGAATGGCTGTACGGCCTCCCTCAAAATCTGCAGTTTTCTTTCCTCGAAATTCGTGCCCACTTGCCTCAAACTTCGTGCTCCGCCCTGCTATACAGATTTGCTGAAAGTTAGTGTTGCTGCCCTCCTTCTTCTCACTGCTCAGAAAATTCTCTTCAGCTTTCTCCTTCTCCTTCTCTCAATCTGCTCATGAAAGAATTAATGAATGAATGACCTTTTCTCTCATTTTCCTCCTTTAATAGAACTCTAAGTGACTTTTGGGTTATCTCCAAATCCAATGGCTGAAATAGCTTTAGATCTAGGGCTGAGATTAAATGCTCTTTTAAATCTCACTTTCTATTTTTTAATTCACTCCACTTTAATAAAGACCCACTTAGTCATTTATTTCCAAAGTCACTTTTCCTTTCTAATTTTACATTAACTTTATTAAAGTCACTTTAAAATTAGATTTTAGTAACTTTATCACTTAAAGTCACTTTTAAATTAGATTTAACTTTATAACTTTATAAAGACACTTTAGGAGAAAAATTAAATTCTTTTGGACACTTTTCCCTAGGCCAAAGATCAAAGCCTTAGGGAACCACCTGTCCTCCGATAACCAAATTTCAACAATCAAGTGCTGATATATCCCAGGGGTACTCCAGCTGAGTCAGGTAGAGTGATAGGTGTACACCATGCAAAGGTGTACAAGTTTGCATTTCAGCCCCTTATGGCATTGAGCAGTAGCACCGACAGAAGAGCTAGCAGTTCTGAGCTGTGTGAGATTTGGCACCGCAGGATGGGGCACATGTATCATGGAGCCTTGAGGACATTGCGGGAGATCACTATAGGTATGCCAGATTTTAGTACTGATCACATTGATAAATGCAGAGGATGTGCAATGGGCAAGTCTGCCAAATCCCCTTTTCCCAACAGTGACAGCAGAGCGACTAGGATACTTGATTTGATTCATTCTGATGTGAGCGATCGGATGTCTCATGTTTCCTTGAGTGGATATGAGTATTATGTTTTATTCATTGATGATCACTCCAGGAGGACCTAGATTTATGTCTTGAAGACCAAGAGTGAGGTCTTCAAGCAGTTTCAGGAGTTCAGAGCTCTTGTGGAGACTCAGACAGGTCGAAAGATCAAGTCCCTGAGGTCGAACAATGGAGGAGAGTACACCCTTGGAGAGTTTGTTGACTATTGTGCAGAGGCAGGCATTAGGAAGGAATTCACTGTTCCTTACAACCCCCAGCAGAACGGGGTTGCGGAGAGGAAAAACAGATCCATCGGAGGGGCTACCAAAGCCATGTTACATGATCAGGGGTTGCCATTGTTTTTGTGGGCAGAGGCCTGCAACACGGCTGTTTATTTGCAGAAAAGGAGTCTGCATCGTGCCTTGGGGCATATGACTCCGGAGGAGGATTTTTCCTGGGAAGAAACCTGATATTGGTCACTTCCGTATCTTTGGGTGTATTGCATACTCCTACGTATCTAAGGAGAAGAGGACCAAGCTAGAGCCCACCGCAGAGAAGGGTGTCTTTGTGGGCTACAGTGAGACCTCGAAGGCCTTTTGGATTTATATTCCCGCACAAAGGAGTTGTTGTCAGGCGGGATGTGAAGTTCGAGGAAGACAGGGCCTTTAGGAGGTCACGGGAGTTACAGAATCTAGATCAACCAGACCCTCAGGAGCAGCTGAGTCAGTTGCAGGGATCCAGTGGGCAGGGATCAGGAGGATCTGGAGGTACATCGATTACGGTGTCAGGTCCGTCAGTGAGCAGTGGCTCACAGAGTCAGAGGGGTGGTGCTTCGAGCAGCATGCAAAGCAATTCGCAGAGCAGTTCACTAGGGAGTCCACTGATGGACAGTTCACACGGTACCTCAGCATCTACAGGTTCAGGTGCAGGCAGGAGGACAGCAAACAGACAGTCAGGAGTTCAAACTTCTGATGAGGAGGAGTTTCATTCTCCAGTGGGAGAGGTGTGCTCAGGGAAGAGGAAGCCCAAGTGGCTTCAGGATACCTTGAGAGAGGCCACATCTGTTGTTGTGATCCGGATTTATGCAGGAACGCAACAAAATAAACATATAACCATAAATATAGAGATGCAGCGGAAATAACACTTCATTTCATTAATATCAAAGAACTGAAATTTGCTTACAGACAAAATGGAAATAAAACTAGCTAGGGCGTTGGTAGTTATCTCTGAGAAGAGATGTGGCGGCTACAGGCCTCTAAACTGAGTTACAATGAAGCTCGAGGGCCTATTTATTATTTAGAAACAATGGGAAATCCTAAACAGCCAAAACCCTAACCCTAGGAGATGAAGCGCCAAAACTATGGGCCCCGTTTGGGTAAATTGGTGTTTCAACTTCCCGAAGTGATCTGCTCAGGGACTACAAATTTGGAACGAGCAACACGGAGTGGACCCATGTTGCTCTCCGTTTCCCCAAAAAACGTCGTTTAGGGCCTCAAAACGGCTCCGGAAGTTTAGGACCCGAAAAACTGCTAAAAATAGTAAACTGTGCCGAAACTGAAAAACTGAAATAGACAATGGTGGAGCCCCAAGTGGAATAGGCGGGTGACCACCAATATCCACCTGGATCATTCCTCCCCCTTAGGAAGCAATGGTCCCCATTGCGTTAAGTTCCTCCATGAGATGAGGAAATTTCTGCTGAACTTGGTCCCTGGTGAACCACTTTCCTTGGTGCAGGAGTTGGCCAGCTTTGACAACCCGATACAGTTGGATCTTCTTTTGGCGAGTGTTCTTGATTTGCATGTCCATGATACAATCTGTGGTGGCCTGTTCCATGCAGTCTGGGTTTAACTCTGTTGGTGTGAGTTGTTCTGCAATGTCCGAGGTGTCCGGCAGAGGTGGAAAGTAAGGACGAAGGCGATCCACATTGAAGACTGGGTGCAGACCAAGGAATGGTGGAATACTAAGCTCGAAGGCATTGTTACCTACAGCCTTGGTGATGGTGTACGGCCCGTATCGGAGCGGCCGAAGCTTGCGGTGAGGTCCAGTGAGGCGCTCCTTCTGCAAATGTAGCCATACTTTGTCGCCCACCTGGAAGTGGTGTGGCACCCGGTGTTGATCATGGCGCTGTTTGTACTTCGCATTGGCTCTGTCCAATATATCATGAACTTGTTGGCGGATGTGTTGAATGCGCTCGATGAAGCTACTTGCTTTGTCAACTTCAGACTGGACATGAGCTGAATCGGCCTGAGCAGCTGCAAACGGCATGGCTATGTCAATGGGACATAGTGGATGGAATCCCAAGCCCACCTGAAAGGGGCTATGGCCAATTGAACTGTGGAGAGCCCGGTTATAACTGTGTTGTACATAGGGGAGGCTCTCGTCCCATGTGCGTGGATGCTTTGAGTTGTACATGCGCAGAATGTGTACAATCATTCTGTTGACGACCTCTGTCTAGCCATCTGTTTGGGGATGGAAAGCTGTGGACTTGGTGAGCTTTGTGTCCAACATTGACCAGAGGCTGGACCAAAATGTGCTGAGGAACCTGCTATCTCGATCTGATATGATAGACTGTAGGATCCCAAAGTGCACCCACACTCGTTCAAAGAAGAGTTTAGCAGTGGCTTCTGCTGTGATATTCTTCTTGCAGGCCGCCATAATGGCCATCTTCGAGAATCTGTCGACGACCACAAAAACACAGTCATTTCCCTGCTTAGTAGAAGGCAGGCCCGACATGTAATCCATGGAGATGGATTCCCAAGGTCGACTACGGGTAGGTAGAGGAGTATATAGGCCTTGCTTCTTGATGGTCGGTTTGGCAATGGCACAAGCAGTGCAGGATCTGATGTGCTTCTCGACATCCTTTCGAAGGTTCGGCCAATAGAAATACTTCTATAGTATTGCTATTGTTTTCTCGACCCCGAAATGCCCAGCGACTCGACTGTAGTGTGCTTCCCATATCATCTTGGCACGCTCGCTTGAAGGAACACAAAGGTGTCCCAGGTGACATAAAAGTGCATCTTGGAGGTGAAAATTTGGAACTTGCGTACCCCCCAAGAGTGCCTTGTAAGTGTGGCCGAATTCTGGGTCACTCTCATAGAGAAACGACCAATCAGAAGTCTCGTGCCCACAAGAGTTGAGCACGGTGGTGAGCGCCACGATCGGTGGTCGGCTGAGGCAGTCTGCAACATTATTGGTGCTACCCTTCTTGTACTTGATGTTCAAATGAAATTGTTGCAGATATGTGGACCACTTCTGATGGCGATCATTCTGCAACTTCCCTTGTGTCTGTATGAACTGCAGGGGCCGGTGGTCCGTGTGGATGATTGTTTCCTTCCCCAAAATGTAATGCTTCCATTGTCGACAGGCTTGCACAATGGAATACATTTCTTTGTCATAGGTGGGATACTTGCGAACTGTCTCAGACAATGTCTCGCTGTGATATGCCACTGGATGTCCCTGTTGAGTAAGAACTGCCCCAATAGCATAGTCGGAGGCATCTGTCTCGATCTCAAATGGCTGTTGCAAGTCTGGTAAAGTGAGCACTGGGGCAGAACAGAGGCGGTTTTTCAGTTCTGTGAACGCCTTCTGTTGAGGTTCCGACCAAAAAAATTTGCTCTCGCTCCTCCCTTGGTGACTTGACTCAAGGGCCAAGTGATATGAGAGAATCCCAACACGAACCTCCGATAGAAATTAGCAAGACCCAGAAAGCTGCGAAGCGCTGTTATAGTGGTTGGGGCTGGCCAATCCCGAATGACTTGGATCTTGGCTGGATCCACATGCACCCCCCTTTCATCAATAATGTATCCCAGATATTGAACCTGGGTCATGCCAAAAGTGCACTTCTCCAAATTGGCACACAACTTGTGTTGCCGCAGTGTTTGAAGGACTTGTCGGATGTGGTGAAGGTGCTCTTCCCAAGTCTGGCTGAAGATCAGAAAGTCATCCAAGTACACCACTACAAATGAGTTGGTGAATGGCCGCAAGATGTCGTCCATCATCCTCATGAAGGTGGCGGGAGCATTTGTCAACCCGAAAGGCATGACCAGCCATTCGAAAAGGCCTTCCTTGGCTTTGAAGGCAGTTTTCCACACATCAGAGGGTTCAATTGGTACCTGGTGATACCCAGACTTCAGGTCGATCTTGCTGAAATATTTTGCACCTTTGAATTTGTCCAAAAGGTCATCACTCCGTGGGATTGGGTACCTATTCCGGACAATGATCTTGTTCAGCGCCCGATAGTCAATACAGAGTCTCCACGTCCCATCCTTCTTCTGTACCAACACGATCAGGCTCCCACAGGGCGATGAACTTGGTCTGATGTGACCTTTCTGCAACAGCTCCTAAATCTGCCTCTTGATTTCATCATTCTCCAGAATAGAGCGCCGATAGATCGGTCCATTAGGTAGCGGCGCACCTGGGGTCAGATCAATCGAGTGCTTGACCTGACAGTGCAGAGGAACCCCTGTGGGTGAGGTGAATATGTCCCCGTACTCCTCCACAACCTTATCCATTTGTTGTTGTTGTGCAGAGGAGCCCTGTCTGGAGGTCATGGCCACAGTCTTCTTCTTGTCCTAGGGGCGGATCATCAGGAAAACGAATTTCCTGGTTTGGGAAATGAGCTTACTGCATTGTTTTGCGGTAACCAAAGAGATAGCGGCAGGAGGTGGTACCTCTGGTATCCTGTACAACTTATTTCCCAAAGTAACAATAACAGCACGAGGTCGAGACTCATACACAGCATGACGCTTCCACAAGTATGGTTGTCCTAATAATACATCAGAAACATCAATAGGAGCAACATCACATAATACCTCATCCGTGAAGGGCTTGATGCTATAGGAAAGGCGGCACTGCTGGCTAACGCGGAGATCTCGTCCTTGGTGAAGCCACCCGATGGTGTATGGATGTGGGTGAGCTGTGGTTGGCAAGCCCAACCGCTTCACGGCGTCTGCTGAAATGAGGTTCTTTTGGCTCCCATTATCGACAATGAGCGCGTTAGTGGCCACATTGGCGTTGGGCTCCGCATCAATAATCTGTTTCCCTTTTTCATTCCCCTTTTCAGGTTCTGATTCGGAGTCGGAGCATGCATCTGACTCAGAAGCCCTCATCTCGGCCACTAGCGACTGCTTGGCCCGACACTCCCTTGTGTTGTGAGTGGAGCTCTTATGGAACTCACACCACTTTCCCGTGTCCTTCTTTGGCTTTACGGTGTTGTTCTTTTCTTGTGGCTTTGACGGGTTGTCTTTAGCCGCCATGCCTTGGCTCTGTCCTTTGTTTTGCGGTTTGGAAGCACCTTTTCCTTGCTTTTGATTCGCAGATCCAAAGTCTCGCTTCTTCTGTTTGAATTTCTGCTCAATCTTGGCAGCATACCGGTATGCCGTACCAAGCGAGGAGATGTCGACGAACTCCATTTCCTCCTGAATGTATCTGTGCAGACAGCTGCGATACTTTAGCACTAAATGTTTCTCTGAATCTTTGATACCCAACATTGTGCGCGGGGTATGGAACAGATTCGTTAGCTCATGCACATCTTGATCCCTTTGTTGTCGCAGCGTGGTCCATTGTATGTACTTGTCCTCATATCTCCCCACGGGATAGTACTGTTCCTTGACGGCGTCTCGGAAAGAGTTCCAAGTTGGTACGGCCGAGAACAGAGAGGGTTCTGTTTGTTCCTTGTTCTCACAGTAGGTTTCCCACCAGTCCTTAACATGGGGGGTAGCTTTGAGGAGTGCAAAAATAATCTTCTCCCGGTCTGAAAAGTCATGAACCGAGAAATATCCTTCTAACAGATTCAACCATCTATCTACGGCATCCGCATCTATTTGACCCTCAAATATGGGAATGTCAAAATTTACTTGTACCTTAAAAGGAGTCGCGCCTCCAGAGTGGCTGCTGGATGCAGATGCGCCGCCGGTGGGTAGCCGTTGAAGGATCTGAGCAAAGTTATTCATCATCGCGTTCCTTTGTTTTTCGAGGGCCTCCTCGAGCAATATTTTGATAGGATCTCCTGCTCCCTCATCTTTCTTTTCGTCCCCCATGGGCATCCGTCGAGGTTTGCGAGGCTGATCTTGCAAAGGTTCCACCAGATCGAGCCCTAGCTCCTTATACCCCGGCCTCGTTGGGGACATGCAAAGAAGGATCGAGAAAAAGCAGACCGCTCTGATACCACTGATCCGGATTTATGCAGGAACGCAACAGAATAAACACATAACCATAAATACAGAGATGCGGCGGAAATAACACTTCATTTCATTAATATCAAAGAACTGAAATTTGCTTACAGACAGAATGGAAATAAAACTAGCTAGGGCACTGGTAGCTATCTCTGAGAAGAGATGTGGCAGCTACAGGCCTCTGAACTGAGTTACAATGAGGCTCGAGGGCCTATTTTTTATTTAGAAACAATGGGAAATCCTAAACAGCCAAAACCCTAACCCTAGGAGATGAAGCGCCAAAACTATGGGCCCCGTTTGGGTAAATTGGTGTTTCAACTTCCCAGGGGCGTAACTTTGGCATACGATCTCCGTTTGACGCGTACCATACCTCGTTAGAAAGATCTATCCGACTACAAATTTGGAACGAGCAACATGGGTCCATGTTCCCATGTTGCGTCCATGGACCCATGTTGCTCTCCGTTTTCCCAAAAAAACGTCGTTTAGGGCCTCAAAACGGCTCCGGAAGTTTAGGACCCGAAAAACTGCTAAAAATAGTAAACTGTGCCGAAACTGAAAAACTGAAAGAGACAATGGTGGAGCCCCAAGTGGAATAGGCGGGTGACCACCAATATCCACCTGGATCATGTTGGGCCTAAGAGGCCGGTCAAAGAGAGCAGACCACCTGAAAGGTTTTGTAGCTATATGGCAATGGATGCCAACATCCTTGACTCTGAGCCTTCTAGCTATGAGGAGGCAGCTAGCCAGCAGGTCTAGAGAGAGGCCATGCAGGAGGAGTATTCTTCTATCATGAAGAATGATGTTTGGGAGGTGGTGCCGAGGCCTGATGGCTTTACAAGGTAAAGCATGCTGCAGATGGCAGCATTGAGAAATTCAAAGCGAGGTTTGTGGCTAGAGGGTTCTCCCAGGTAGAGGGAGTTGATTATGAGGAGACCTTCACTCCCGTGGCTCGATATACTTTGATCCGCTCCATTATATCGATAGCAGCAGAGATGGGTTGGAAGATCCACCAGATGGATGTGAAGACCGCATTTCTCAATGGCTTCATACAAGAGGAGGTATACATTGAGCAGCCACAGGGCTTTGAGGTGCATGGGAAGGAGTCCCATGTGTGCAGACTGAAGAAGGCCCTTTATGGCCTGAAGCAAGCTCCCAGAGCTTGGTACTCCAGGATAGATACATACTTGCAGGAGATGGGTTTCACAAAGAGTGAGGCAGATCCGAACTCATACTTCATTGTGATAGGTGAGGAGCCTCTCATTCTGGTGTTGTATGTGGATGACTTGGTCATTATGGGTGCAGAGAGACTCATAGAGCACTGCAAGAGAGATCTTGCGTCGGAGTTTGAGATGAAGGACATCGGCTTGATGCATTACTTTTTGGGTTTGGAGGTGTGGCAGGAGGAGGGGCGTTTCTTCCTGGGGCAGGGGAAGTATATTGTGGACATCCTTGGCAGATTCCACATGGAGGATTGTAGACCCATGTCGACACTGATGATCACCAACTGGAAGAAGCTTCATGCTTTGGATTCCGAGTTGGTGGATCCCACATTGTACAGACAGCTGATTGGTTCCTTGAAGTATTTGGTCAACACCAGACCAGATATATGTTTTGCAATCAACACGATGAGTCAATTTATGTGTGAGCCTAGGAAGGTTCACTGGATTGTTGCAGTACACATTTTGCGATACTTGCAGGGGACAGTGGAATATGGTCTGGACTACAGCCAAGGGGATGGAGTGAGATTGGCAGGTTACACTGATTCTGATTGGGCAGGTTGTGCTTTTGATAGGAAGAGCACTTCAGGGTGTTGTTTTGGGTTGGGTTCGGCAGTGGTGTCGTGATTCAGCCGAAAGCAACAGTCAGTAGCATTGAGTTCAGCGGAAGCAGAGTATATGGCAGCCATTCTAGCTAGTTGTGAGGCCATCTGGCTTCGCAAGATGTTGTTTGGCTTATTTGGTCAGTCGTTGAGACCTTTAGTGATTTACTGTGATAATCAGAGTTGCATTAAACTCACGGAGAATCCAATATTTCATGATCGGTCAAAGCATATCGGCATCAAATATCACTTCATCAGAGACTGTGCAGAAGGGAGTTGTGAAGCTCGAATATATTCCCACTGATGAGCAGGTTGCAAATATTCTTACCAAAGCCTTATCACGGGGCAAGCATGTCTCCTTCAGAGATAAGATGGTTGTGGTGAGGAACACCTTCCTCGGTAAGAGGGAGTGTTGAAATTTGGTTATCGGAGGACAGGTGGTTCCCTAAGGCTTTGATCTTTGGCCTAAGGAAAAGTGTTCAAAAGAATTTAATTTTTCTCCTAAAGTGACTTTATAAAGTTATAAAGTTAAATCTAATTTAAAAGTGACTTTAAGTGATAAAGTTACTAAAGTCTAATTTTAAAGTGACTTTAATAAAGTTAATGTAAAATTAGAAAGGAAAAGTGACTTTGGAAATAAATGACTAAGTGGGTCTTTATTAAAGTAGGGTGAATTAAAAAATAGAAAGTGAGATTTAAAAGAGCATTTAATCTCAGCCCTAGATCTAAAGCTATTTCAGCCATTGGATTTGGGGATAACCCAAAAGTCACTTAGAGTTCTATTAAAGGAGGAAAAGGAGAGAAAAGGTCATTCATTCATTAATTCTTTCATGAGCAGATTGAGAGAAGGAGAAGGAGAAAGTTGAAGAGAATTTTTTGAGCAGTGAGAAGGAGGAGGGCAGCAGCACTAACTTTCAGGAAATCCGTACAACAGGGCGGAGCATGAAGTTCGAGGCAAGTGGGCACGAATTTCGAGGAGAGAAAACTGCAGATTTCGAGGGAGGTCGTACAGCGATTCCGGCACTGTTTTCGAGGATGTTCGTACAGTTTTGAAGGCTGTAATTTCTACTGTAATTTTTCTGTTTTATGGGCACGGAAACCGAGGTGGAGTTTGGCACGGTTTTCAAGATAAGTTTTGTTTCGAAGTTGCTGTAATTTTTTTTCTGTGTAAATTTCTGCATCACTGTAAAAGCAATATTGAGAAAATAAAGAGAAGCTTTTGAACTGATTTTCCCCAAGAGTTGTAGGGGGTTTTTCTAGGGTCATGTTGACCAAAAATCACTGTGTTAAAATGTTTTGTGTGGCTGTTTTAGTCTGCTGATTTTTATTTCTGCAATTTCCAGCACTGTGAAAATTTTCCAGAATTTGTGTTTTCAGAAAATATTTATTTTTCAGCTTGTTGAATGTAAAGTATGGGAGAGGGCATTTAACTAATTGGAGAAATAAGGTGAAACTAAAAACCGAGGTGGGAAAACATAAATTTCTACAACAATTTGTTGCCCTACAAGTTACCCAAACATGTATCAATGAGGATTTTTGTCTTGGAGTATATCAGGGAAATATTAAACTCTGATTCTATCAATTTCCTAGCAGCAAAGAAGAAAACACTGTTTAAATTGAAGAATCAAGTAGGACCATTCATTTGCAATAATAAAGATGCAGAGGCAGAAGCAGCTAAACAGCTGTTGGAGTACAGATTTGAAGAGAGATTTTCTTGGAATTATGATCCCCAAGGAATCCTATGTAAAATGAGGGTTAAGTGTAAGCTAACACCCTTCATTCATGTGAAAAAACCAGAGATAGAGAAATATGCCAATTAGACTGAATGGACAAAAAATACTTTAATAGATGCAGTAAAGAAAAGTGATACTAGTCACACTTTACAAACTGCAGATCAAACAGAGAAAGCCACCAAGAGAGTAAGAGAAGAAGGTACCTATGTTGCTAAAACCACCACTGAAACTAGGTTCAAGTTAAGATACAACAAAAAGCCTTAAGTTAAATCCAGTGAGTAAACCAATGCTCTCTTATGGAATTAAAGCCTAACATGGTCTCTTATGGAGCATGTTATCTCATTTGTTTATCTCGGATGTTCTACCTCTTGTTCATGTATGAACGTTTTTGCCTTAGTTATCTGTTAATATTTTCTCCAAGAAAACCTAGGAGATAATTGCAAGTGATAAGCCTAAGGTTAGTATGAGTGCTCAATACTAACCAAGAACACAAGAAAGTTTTAAAATCAAATATTATGAGAAATTACATGTAACATTCCCTCCCACCCCCTTGGTTTTTCTTGAGTTGTGGAAGGTGTTACCTACTCGCCTGAACCCAACTTCCAAGATCTGTTATGAAGATGGGATTACCAAAAGCCTCACTTTTCAAACTTGATGGGTGGATCAGCACTAATCCCAACCACGGCTCCCCTTGTTCGTTAAACATCGAAAACGAGGGGGCCCCTCAATCGATCTCGATTGTGTAGAGATTTTGCTCAATTAACTTGCACGGAGTTTAACACAAACTCCACGGGCAAAAAGGTGATCCACTCTCCATGTACGTGAGCCAATCAGAGTTATTTCGCCCCATTTGGAGAGAGTTCTAAGTGTGGGCCAAAACCATCAAGATTTGTTGGACAGTAGGGCCCACCCCAAGCCATGTCACCTCGGCCACGTCATCACAAGCCACATTACCCAAGCCATGTCATCTTGCCATTGGGTTTCCTCTTTGTCCCAATCTCAATTGTCATGTTGTGGTCTGAGCTTTGAGACCCAACAACCGATGGCAACTTTTTGGTACTCAAGATTCCACATAACTCCCCTTCGCAAGTTTGGCCATTGGCCACCGAAGTTAGCAAAGGCTCAGCACAGACGAGATGAGACGCTAAATTTCTATGTCAAATAAAGGATTGTTTATCGGCCATCGACCTGACACAGGTTGCAAAACACCAACAGTCCTACGTGAGGGTAATCCTATCAACTAACAAAGAACCAAGACAAGGTTTCTCGTTTACTGCCATCCATCTATCGAACATTTCCTATTAGGTTTTCTTCACGAAGTTTTATTGCTTTCGATATCTCACACCCGATTCCACATCCCATTTGTCAGGATTTATCCTCTGCATGTTACAAAAAAGGGGAGTGTCAAATGTTCTAAAAATATGTCGACCATATCGGATCAGGATCATTTGTGTACAATTGGAATAAAAGGAAAAGCGTTGACGGTTGCGGGGGCCCAAGAGGCCCTTAGTGCCTTTTGATTTAAGTCTCGGGTTATGGCCCGTAGTCATATGTTCTAATATTGCTAAGTCCTTGGCTAACGGCTTAATGAATTTGGGGAGTACGCATAGTTGCGCGTTGGTGATTGTGGTTGCATTAGAGAGTTGGGAAAGCGCTAATGTCGTTGTATAAAATTGAACACCGATCCATGGTCTTGATTTAATATAGGAATTGTGGGATCCCCCCACCAAGAAACATGAAGGTATATTGAATATAGGATAATAGAAAGGAATTTGAGCGCCATGCACAAAGAAAGTGGGATGCATCGACATCACTCTTAAATAGGCGGAGCTATTATTTATGAATCAAGATTGTCAAGTAAAGAAAAAGAGAGCATGAACACATAGTTTATTACTTCCATCATTAACATAGCATTAACCAGTACAGCCCAAGGATTTATTTCCACTTTAAACAGACAATATAGCTACAATTCACAAGTATGGAAGAAACCTTCAGAATTCAAGCATTCAGCACAACTATAAACTTGTAAGGTAGCTTGTCAATCCCAAGTTTGATAGTGAAATTTAGGAAATCAATTATAAGCATTTAAGGTATCCTGTAATCATGCATATGATAGTGAACTACCTAGTTCAAGCATACACTCTATATCCATAAGCAGGCAGATAGCTAGTCAATTGTTAGCATATCAGTGAGTTTCAAGCATTCACTCATGAACATACAAGATTAAATATTAATTATAAGCACAACAAGGAATATAGTCTATAGTCTAACATGCATAAACAAGTATATTTATCTGTGTGTTAAGGTGGTTGGCGACTAAAGGAGGGACTTCTACTCTCCACCCAACCATAGGCCAACTACACTACAAATCTTTCTTACCACCCTCGAGCTGGATCTAAAGTTTGAGGGGATGCTTGCTCAAGGGAAAATTCACACCAATTGCATGGTAAATACTCAGAGATGGAGTCCACTGTCCAGGTGGTTTATCAACTGTCCTCTGGCAGTAAGCACCACAATGACCCACTTACTCTCCCGAGTTCAAATACAGGGATTCACCTGGGGTCCAAATGGGGTATTGCTCAACCCAGGACATTGAATCCACTGTCCAGGTGGTTTATCAGTTGTCTTTTCATTGCAAGCACCACAAGGGTCTGCAATCCATTGTCCAGGTGTCAGCTCTCTAACAAGCACCACAGTGACTCAAATTGCTTTTTCCAAATGGCTTGTCAGCTATACAGCAAGCACCACAGTGATTCGGTCATCCATAAGCCCCCACTGACCACTTTAGGCATACACACACAGTCCAGCTGACTCAAACACAATATACAGGGAATAACACCCAAATTCACAGATCATACAGCTCAGCAATAAGCTCCATAATTGTCTCGGCTTCCTTCTGTCTTGCTCCACAACTCCACACTGTTTGCACCAATCTTGAACGCTCCAAAGACTAGTAGCCAACCAACCAAGAAGAATTAGGAGAACCCAATCAAGAAGAACCCCACTCACTTCTCTGTTGTGCGTACATATACTTTCCATTGTGTCCCTTCATTTTTTGAAGGAGCACAGTCTCTTTTGGCTTCTCTGCTTGTTAGGGAAACGGGCACCGCCTTATGTTTCCACCACCCTAGTCCAATCACATAACTGACTAACGACAAGTCAACTCTTCCCTAATCACATCATATACAAAATTTGTCAAGTTGTGGCTTTGATTGGCCTGCAACTGAATTCCAAATTTAATTTTGCTGACTTTAGTATCTAATTCTGCTGGCTTTCAAGGCACTCAAGCTCACCATCCCCTCAAATTGTGTATTCGTGCGTCCCTTCCTTCAGGCCAGTATCAAAATTTAATATTTTAAAAAGATTTTCAGGTGTTCATAGAAATTCAACTCAATTAGTCGTGTCTTTCATGCTGGCATAAACAACATAAACAGTCGTAATTAATTTTACAATAACAGGGAGAGGTGGGGATGTTACATTCGACTTCACAACAACTAAACTATGAAAGAAGGAATATGGACATACCCTTTAAGTGATAAAAATCAAAGTAAAGACACTTGAGCAACCCACACCACTGAAACAAAAAATCTAAACAAGTTAGAACTTATCAACATCATTTCAAAGCCAGGAAATAAGACATGGAATCATACCAACTAAGAAAAATATCATAGAGTCATCTGCTAACACATATGAGGTGATGTTGATCCATAAGTAAGATTTTTAGTTCCAAGTACATGTGTTCATATATAGAGATCATGAAGTTTGTGTATATGGGGCAAGAGAAGATATACTACTACAAGATGAATCTGTAAGCACAGGTGTACCATGGAATGTAAGAAAGAACCAAGACTGGATATGAGAAGTTGGAACAAAAACTTCATACATGCAACTAAGGTAGTTACCCTAAAGGGGCAACCTCCATAATGCAAGTGATCAAATCACTTATGCCAATCAACTTGCCACTATGATGCTTTAGAGTGCCATGCTTTGTACGATAAACAAGGAATTTGTATAGGCCTTCTTCTCTCATAACTCTAGTCAAAAACTTCAAACAATCCTAGCTGCAATCTTTGATGGCGCATTGTTGATCATTGAACTCAACTACACATTTCCTATCTATGATGGATAAACAAAAAGGTGTTTTCTCAAACTAGGAACAAATAAAACTTTAGTCAAATCAAGAACGTCATCTACAGGTATTCGAAAAGTGATGGTTGCATCATCACCCAACTTTGCTTCCATGCCTCCCTCTTGCTCTCAAAACTTGTAGAAGATCTTCTAGTTAAAGGTCATGTACCTAGACGCACCATTGTCCACATACTAGCCAACACCAAAGGTGTTATTGGTGGACAAACAACAAACCATAGTTGCATAATGTCCCTTTTCTAACATCTTAAACGCGTCACGTGACTCAAGTCCTTGGAGCCATGACTGAAAGAAAATGTCTCTTCCTTCTGACCCCTCTCATGTCGTCCTTTCTTTGCACCTTTCTTCATCCTCCCCATGACTGCTACATCTTGCACTTAATCAACTTAGCTCCCATGGTTTCTCACATTGTTTCTTCCTAGACATAATCATTCAAAGCTTTTGTAATGTGGGGGTGCATTCACATCCACATATCCTTGCACAAAGGTTTCTCATGCTAGTGAGAACCCATTAATGCAACATGCACTAGCTCTTCATCTTCGACCTTCATACCAGTAGCAAAGCGTTGGTCTCTAAGCTTGGTGATCTCCATCAAATAGCTAGGTATGGTGCATGTATTGCTCATATGCATATGAGTGAGTTTGTTCTTCAGAAGCATCATCTAGGACATGTTGAAATTTTGACGCAAGGAGGTCAACACCTCATACATCTTTGCTGACTCCCCCACAATGTGAGGGATCAAATATTCCTTCACAACATCCACAGAAGGATTCTTTCTGCCTTGGCTACTTTCTTCTCATGTTTTATCAGCTCCCTATGGATCAGTAAGTACTTTGGCTTTCCCTTCGATTATGCTCCATAGTTTCATCTCCTCCACCATCTGCAATCTGAAATTATACGGAGTAAAGCTTTAAGCTGCCTATAGCTGATTACACTATCTAAGCCCTGACACGGAAGCCATTACAGCTGTTCCTTAAACACAATTCATACAAAACAAATCTTCCAGAAAACAAACAACCAATCATTGGTTCAAACAACCCTTCACAGGCACTAACAATGGCAGCAGCATCTCCCACACATGAGGCAGCTCCAGAGTCCAATCACCAGAGCTCAACTTTTCACAGGTCTTATTGCCTCTCTGAGGCACAAATCACCCCACTCTCTAGAAATTTCTTGGCATCAGACCTGCTGAAATCCTCAGATAGCAGCTCCCTTTCACGGGGAGCAGCCTTCTCCACATGCTGGTTGGAAGACTTCAGCTGTAAAGTTTTGATATCATGTCAATATTTCATCTCATACAATCAGATCTGCACTCATCCTTCTACAAGTTAGATCAGAGCAGCAAATGAAAGCACATAGTTTTACATAAAACAGAGATCTGAAAGGAAATTTAGATAGTCCACAGGAGTGTAGCTCAGTTGGCGATCGCTATGAAATTGAAGTCTTGTGAGCAAGAGATCAAAGGTTCAATTCCCCTGGTCATAACCCAGTCTACAGAGAGGACAGGTCATAGGCCCCAAAGGTTATAATGGTAGTGGCCAGAATCGACCCCATGTCATCCAAGTATGAGACTGACCCAGTTGCCAATTCCTCTGGATACCAAAAAAAAAGAAAGGAAAATTAGAAAAATTACAGTGCTTCTCTTGAGAGCATAATGCAAAACACTAGCTACCACACTCAGGCAATCACACCAACATACTTGCTGATGTGCCCAGCCATCTCTTTTATAGAAGAGAAGAGGCAATTACAAAACTAACCTAAACATAACCTGAAGTGGTGCACCCTCCTTGCAGATATAATTCCTATATTTAATGCTCCACTTATACAAATTATCTCTCTTCAATTAGTGTGCCCTCCTAGCTGTCATAAGCCCAAAGGAGGCACTCTACATGCTGTCCATAACCACCCAGCAATCATCAGATATAATACCCAAAGAAGATGCGATGTTTGCTGTCATAAATGTTGACAAAAAGGTCTGACATGACAGCCTTTGAGACTGCAGCATGTTTGCTGTCATAACTACTAGTCACAGGCAAGAACTAACAGTCAAGGGAGCCCCCAGAATAGAGGAGTAACTCCTTAAGTGCACCACGCTTAAGTGTACAACTCTCAGATTAAATGTGCCTCACCTCCATGAATGATGTCATCATAAGCAACTTACCATGCTTGAGAATCTCTCAGAGTGCAAGTGCAGACTAACTTCAGACAAGCAATCCAGGACTCAACTTTATGAAGATAAATGGGGAATTGTCTTGGAGCAACCAGGTAAACTAACATCAGGTTGGCTTTCACTCCATTTAAACAGCTAAAAGGTTGCAAAAGCAGCTTCTAGTTCAAGCACAACAAGAAGCACATAAGGTTGTTTCTAGAGTCTGATCTTGACTACCATATCATATTTGGAGAATTTATTAGAACTAGCAAGTAGCAAAGCATTGTAAAGGGGTTGTCAAGACCAACAAATAGCGGACTGTAGATATTGCACAATGCTAACAGTTAAAAGTAAAAATTTCCAATATGTATCCACAATTAAGCAATGTTGTTTGCACACCCATCTACAAACAATGTAACAACAAACTCAGTCTAAACTGCAGAATCGCAGATTACAAAATTAACTCTGCAAAAAGCATACTCTTACCTTGTATATAAATCTAGAAAAATAATAGAATTAATAAAATTATATGAACTTACCATTTCGCCAGGTAAATTACCAAAACCTGCTATGCATAAAACTATCAAAATAGAGTTAAGGCAACGGAAGCTAACATTCCATTTGGGAAATAAACAAAATCTTAACTGAACTAAACAGTTGTTTTTTACTATTGCTACTGCCTGAATGAATCAGACAGCTGCTCTAAAAATCCAGAAAGGTTACTAGATACTATTTGACAATATTTTAAAAAGCTTTACACATTATGCTATGACCTTAACAACCTGCATGGGTTATTTGATAGTATTTTCAAGGATACGTTTTCCATGAGGGTTCCATCTGAGTGTATTGTAAGGGCCTGTTCCAAAATCAAAGAGAGGATTGCACTTTTTGTCGAACAACGTTGCTCTTGCAGGCATGACTGAAACATGTCAAGGACTGCAATATTGAGCATCAAAAATATTATAAG
Organism: Pinus albicaulis; assembly: GCA_034641835.2. Lineage (NCBI taxonomy): Eukaryota > Viridiplantae > Streptophyta > Pinopsida > Pinales > Pinaceae > Pinus > Pinus albicaulis. The sequence goes on from CM076575.1 coordinate 116,017,804, forward strand.
GGTAATATAAGTCAAAACCAGAACAAACAAGAGTATCCATGAATTCAAAGCCTAGTAAACCAAGTAACATGAATAGAATAGGATACATCCGTAAACCACTGCAAATTCAGTTCCTGAAGGAGACCACTTAACATCATGGACAGGTCCCTCCTTACCTAAAATGTCATTACAGGGAAAATACATATACTTTATGTCAGATTTTCTTGTATTCGAGAGTCATTTACTTTGAAAGTTAGAAATAATTAAGCCAAAAGTTTGAAAGAACAAAACACTGATTGGTATTGATAATCCATACGGAGAGGCACAAGTCCTTCATGACTCCCATCAGTCGTCAAGTAATGCAATCTGGACTCCCCATAGTAACTTTGATTGCTTTTGTCAACATCAGACTGTGCAATAACCAACAATCCAGTCGATCCATGGTTCCAAATTAACTGAACATTGGAACACTTAAAAAAGCTCCGTCGAGCTACAGGCTGGGCCTGGCCAACATCCTCTCGCTTAAATATCTGAATGCTAGCTGGTATTCCCTGAAATCCATGAAATACAAATATTTCACAATGTATTCTTAAAATGAAACTACATGAAGTATTCAAGGTGATGACAGCAATGTCAACATTGTCAATGATTCTCCGATTTGAAAGGCAGAAATATGTAACACATCCACATGGATCAGACCTGGAATGTGCAACCACCATTATCTTGAAGCACGAGATGCTACAGATAGAGGTTACCAAAAGGATAGAGTCTAGACAGAGGCTACCAAAAGTATAATTATCCATATTCTTTCCAATACCAGCATTTTAATAAACCATCAAAAGAAGGAAACCCTTGCACTTTAAGAAGTACAATCAGATGTTAACAATTATTAAAAAGTTTACTATGGCCATTGTCTAGGTATAAAGAAAGTACAAATCAAATCAAAAGCAAGCACATTAAATAAAGAACAAAGGCAGACCTTTGATTCAGGAATATATGCCGCAAAATATGTTGGAGGAGCTGTAGCAAGTTGCAAACCAGCTATTCCAGGAAGGCGGATCTTATTCACGATTCCTTTAGCAAAGTTTTCAGGATCAAAAACATGAATCTCATTGGTTGCCATTCGACAAGCAACTGCCTCATCTTCACTGAATTGGAATGAAGGCCTGGAAAACAGATATATAGATGATGAGCATACAACAATCAAGAAAACTCAGTAAAACTTTACAATTATCTTTTTCTAGAGAGTCACTCACTCCATTTACACCATAAGTGGTCAAGACAAACTTCAAAGATAAAAATACATTTCAAAACAAATGAGTCAGTTTTTCATCAATGTATCATATGGTTGTGTTTATTACAGCAATACCTCATATAAATAATGCATTTTTATAAAAAAACTTTGCACCACCAAATATCACTTCCATACACAAACAAGGTGAATCTAACAACTAAATTCACATGGCTTTCTACCTTACACACTTCATGCAGCCCAGAGATGGACTTATTGTTCAACCTACATAAACATGCAAGCACTGGATGCATGTCCTCAATATTCCTTTGGGTCAGCTTAAAGTGGGTTTTCATCAATTCCTGGTTGAAAGCAATCACCATATTCTCCATACAGATAGGATCTGCTAACATCGACACCTATAGGAGACAAACTGACAAAGATGGGGATCAACATCTTTAGATACCCCATTTACTACAAGATCGAAGGGAGGTTCTGAACAACTAAATTCACATGGCTTTCTACCTTACGCACTTCATGCAGCCCAGAGATGGACTTATTGTTCAACCTACATAAACATGCAAGCACTGGATGCATGTCCTCAATATTCCCTTGGGTCAGCTTAAAGTGGGTTTTCATCAATTCCTGGTCGAAAGCAATCACCATATTCTCCATACAGATAGGATCTGCTAACATCGACACCTATAGGAGACAAACTGACAAAGTTGGGGTATCAACATCTTTAGATACCCCATTTACTACAAGATCGAAGGGAGGTTCTGTGAAAATTTCTGAATGTTACTTTATGCAGAAATCTATTGTTAGATCTGGTTATGCTCCTCCTACTTAATTAAGTTATTAAGTTGAATATTCAGATTAATATCGAAGCAAAACACATAACAGACTTTCACCAATTCAGATCTAGAAAAAGTACATGCACACATAGACAAAGTGACACAGTGATTTTCTGGACAATAGTCCCCGAAAAAATCAAATGCGGGAAAACCGGTCTTCTGGCTGCTGGAGGGTTTTATTATTAAGAGTATTTATGAATACAACAAATCTGGGTTCCAGATCTAGAAAACCCAACAGAGAAATATAGATCTGCAACTCACCGGTTGTTTTGAAGCCAAAATATTGACTGATCCACACCCTCAAACGGGATTTACAGGACTCAGCCAAATCTAGGCCCTAGAAATCCTAGCACTGCCCCTGAAGCCCCTGCGTCAGCTTCTGCAACCTCTGCGTCCCTCAGCGTTGGCCTGGAAAGGGCTGCGTAACCCCAGACTGGGTGACACAATCCCTACGCTGCCCCTGAGGGTCTCTGCGTAACCCCTAAGAGTCTCCAACTACCTTATGTTGCCCTGGGAGTGACTGCGCAGCACCTGCGTAGCTGAAGTTGCCTCTGCGTTGCGCAGCTGCTGCCCTCTCTACTGCTGCTGCTCCTGCTTCTCTGTGTTGCCTTTCTGAAGTTGCTCTCTGTCTCTTGTTGATTCTAGACACTGGGATCAGACCATTCCCTTTGTCTAAACTCCCCTCTCTGCAGCTAAAACACTTCTGAGAATTCTTAGCAAACCACGCCCTAGAATCTCAGCTTAGCTTCAATGCTCTGCCTCTGTGTGTCTTTACAAATGACCCCAAGCCTTTCCTTTATACTTTTCTCATTGGGAAACCAATGGCCATGATCAGATCTTGAATCAATGGCTAAGATTAAAAGAAAGCTTGATCCATGTGTCTTAAGACAATTTCAACACATGTTTAATTTAATTAACATTAATTATTTAATTTTCCTAAGTTTAGACTTAGGAAATACATTAAAATAATTAATTAATTAAATATCTCCCAAACCAAATGAAATTTCCCAAATCCCTTTTTGGGTCTTGTACATCATGTGTACTCTAGTCCCTCCACAAATTTTGGGAGCTAGAGCACATTCGATGCTACCCCCACTACACAAAATCTCAACACTCCCTCTTAGCACGGAGTGTGCTCTAGCAATACATCACACCATGTATCACAAGATTTTGGGCACTGGTTTCTGTGATGTTGATGCTTGGCCTGCTACCACTCAACTCTGCACTGTTGCTGCCATTTTGTACTATTGCCCATGACGCTGTCACCACCACTGTCATAACTGTACTACAACTCCCTCTCAATCTGCTGCATCTGTGTTGCCCATAGCACTGTCACTGCTAACTGCTGCACTGCAACTTCAGTTGTTGAGAGAAACAACTAAATCTCCTGCCCAATCTTTGACAGACAACTCAGTTGGGCTTCAACCTCATCACTGAAGCTCCATCGGCTACTGATCTGTGATGTCATCTGGAGAATGATGCACAGCTACAGCTCTGCAGTGCGTAAGCAAACTCCCTTTGCAATGCTAAAGTCACATCAGCCCCTTATGCTGAAATATCTCACGTTATTGTTGCACTGCGTTGTCCACCTGAAGCCTTCTACGCTGTTGCAACTCTGCTCTGCGCTACTGACGTCACATCAGCCCCTACGTTGTTGCTGCCTCTATTCTGTTGCTGCATCTGCACTATGCTACTCCCTCTAGCCTTCAGATATGCCTCTGTTTCATCTGTGATCTATGCACCCACTGCTCCACTTGTCCCACTACTCTATTAAGGCTCTCGTAGCTCGGATGTGATCTAAGAGATGAGCTGCTCAAGGATCCCGCCATCATTCTGTAGCTACTCTACAAATCCATGTCGCCCCACTTTCGGGGTTCATGAGCGCTCATGGTTGCATCATCTTCTGACCCATCATCTGCCACAACAGCCTTGGAAGAAGAAGCTTCCTTGTCCTTTTTCTTCTGAGGACAATTGTTGGCGAAATGTCCTAGTTCGCCACACTTTTAGCACTTGATCTTTGATAGATCCTTCTTCTTTGTCTGCTACCTCTTTGATGCCAAGGTTGCATCTTCTTCATCTTCCTTCTTGACCTTACTCGATCCCGTGATGTACTGCTTCTTGGTGATTCTGCAGAGTTCTTCTTGACGCATGATTGCCCAAAAGTTGTCCCAGTTGGGAAGGTCCGCTCTGCCCAAGATAATTGGACAAAGGTTTCCCACTCATCTGTGACTGCATTAAGAGCAGTCCTGACCATCACATCATCCTCAACCTTTGCACCCCTGGCAGTCAATCGGTCTCTGATCGACTGTAATCTGAAGAGAAAATGTTCCATGTCTTCTTCCTTGGTCATCATGAATGACCGCATCTGAGTCTCCAGAAGCATCTTCCTCTGGACAGACTTTCCCTCATATAGGGATGTTAAGGCCTTCCACATCTCATTAGATGTTTTCTTCTCAACTATATGTGGAACAATATGGTCCTTAATTCCATCCATTATCAGCCTCTTGGCATGTCCCGCAGCTTCATTATGCTTCCTCAAGAGATCTGCATCGGTCGGCGTGGCCAGGACTTGTTTTGCATGGTCTCTTAGATGATATGCCTCTAGGACTATCAGGATTCTAGACTTTGATGCAAGAGCATTAGCACTAAAATTAAATTTAAATTGTTGATTAGCCCAAGGAGGGGTCAAGTTGTGAATATTGTAATATTCTCTTGTAATTCTTAGCAAGCATAGGTGAGGAATATGCTTAGTTGTTAGGTGTCAATGAGTGATGAGTTAATGTAACAAATCCCCTTGAGAAATGGGATATTAGAGAGAATATTTGTTGTTTATGCTAAGAAGATAGGAGAGTCATAACTTAGGATTTCCTTAGAATAGGAATCAGTTATAAGTTTATAGGAGTTGAGTAAGGGCCAGATAAGCTCTGAATTGAATTATAAATCAAATTGTAAGCTTCGAAGGAAAGGAGGCCAATTTAAAAGAAAGAATATTAGGCCTAGAGAGAGGGGCGAGAGCCAAGAAAAGGCCAAATTAAAGAAAGAAGATCTGGCCTAGAGAGAGAGCCCGAGAGCCGAGATGGTTCTATAGAGAGGAGAAGCCCGAGAATCGAGAAGGTTCTGCTGAAGAGATGAGGGCCATGTAAAAGCACAGCGTGCAAAGTTTGATTGTAAGCAGTTTTAATGTATCTGTACATTTGTTAATTAACGAGAAATTGAATTCATGTGATTGTGTTGTGTCTTGTTTACAAGTTGATTGATCCATAACGAGCAAAAATGGTTTCTGTGTAATAAACCACTGTGGTATGAATTCTGATAAATGTTTAAATGAATGAATAAGTCTTTTGAGTGAATAAGACTTAAGTGGCTAGGTAAAATCTGTATGATTCCAGTCTGGAAGTTAATTTGTTGATACTGTGTGAGAACAAATGAAGTGCAGATAATGATTGTGTGTAGGGCGAGAACGAGAAGAAATCCGAATTAGAGATTTGGAGAAGCAAATACAGAGGATGTTCTGTATTCACGCTTGCGACAGCAAAATGGTTATATGAATAACCAGAAGAACAAGCTCAGGAGAGATCAGCGCTTTTAAGTACTGAACAAAGCTCAGGAAGAATAGCGGAGATGTAAAGTAGCAGTAGTCAAAGAAAACAGAGAAAAGACTAACGCAGAAAAACCTTTAGAAGATTTCCAAAGGAAGAGAAATGGACAGCGAGGATTAAATCGCAATGATTTGAGCAAGACCGACGGTCCAGATTGAGTTCGCAAGTTAAATTGGGGAAGTTGTGAAGTGGATACGTGTCTAGCGGAGCAACCAAGCGCACATCGCAAATCGGCGATTTTAACATTTAAGTTTAAGTCATCACAAGGTAAATGATATAACTTGCGATGCGAAGAAGGGCGAGCAGTGAGGACCGTTAGATCTGGGCGCAGATCAACGGTGGAGGTTAAATCGCAAACAGAGCGATTTCGCATATTGGCGATTATTAAGTTTAGGTGTTAAGGACTTCGCAAGTTAAACAAGATAATTTGCGATGCGATAGAGGGGAGAGCCATATGTCGGCCCAGCGCTCAAGTGCATATCGCACATCGGCGGTTTTAGTGTTTATTGTTAAGGACATCGCAAGGTAAATGACTTAAGTTGCGATGCAATGAAGAGGAGCCATGTGTCGGCGGGGTCCATGCGAATATCGCATGTGATATGGTATAAAGGTTAACCGAGGGAGTTAAAAGGCGCGACATGTGAAGAGGTATAGCAAGACCGTTGGATCCGGCGTAGATCAACAGTGGAAGTTACATCGCAATATCGCGAAGATCGTTAAGTTGTGAATCTGCAGGGAGGTAAGTTATAAGAAGTGTGAAACAGCATGATTGGTCACCGTTTGGGTGGGCCATAACCCACAGGTCTGTGAGTTTGTATAAAGTTGCAGCAGTGTAAACAATACGAGTTTATATTGTGATGTGATATGGTACAGTGATACCGTATGCGGTGCATTTGTTAATATAGAAGAGGCGGCCACGAGATAAAGGTTTAAGCGCATCAGCGAGAAGGATTACTTTGTGATAAAATGGGTTCCCATAAAGTTAATTTCCGCGCGTAAATTGAACTGAATACTCTTTTACGAGTACTGGATCTTGGGAACGGGCAGACTTATTAAAAGTTTCTGCATATGTGGGTAAAGCGGCCTTTTGGCTGCATCATTTTTGGTATTGGAGCAAGTTAATGAAAAATTGTTATAAATGAAGATTGCAGAGCTAACCTATGCAGAAGACATTTGGTAGCAGAACAGAATAAGGTTCAGCGTGAACTTAAGAGGAGATTGCAGAAGCATAAAGAAAGCACAGTGATGGTTGTTTTCTTATGGAGAATAGAGATTCACTCGAATGTGAAGAGTGGATGGAGACTGCTTGTGAAATCATGCAGGTATTTATTTGTTTAACTCTGATTTGAGTTTTGCAGGATAAAGCTCTTTTGAGAGAAAATTAGAGCAGGAGGAGAGTAAGTTTACTCTAGTAAAGGAAAGAGAACACCAGAGAACAAGACAGTGTTCGGTGAAAGGAAGGAGACGGGCCATTAGTAGTCTGTAAGAAAGAAAAGTTTGCATGCAAGTGAATAAGAGGCTTGTAGCCTAAATAGTAAGTTAGATAGTGATAACTACTTTGGGAGGAGTGACTGCATGTAAGTGGTAGCAGCAGAAGTGAAGACATCTCAGCAAAAGAAAATCAAGCCTTTAGAAGCAATGATGAGAGAAGCTGGTAAAGTTTCTGAGTGAAAGAAGAGTGTGGCCAGAACCTAGTATTTCATTTGCGATTGAAATACAAGAGGACAATTGTGTTCTTAAAAGTGCAGATGAGTTGAAGCCTAGAAAGAGCAGAGGAATGCTCAAAGAAAGTTCCAGAGAGGGGACAAGTGACCAAGTATAGAGAAAAGCTTGGTGAGATAAGTTGTAGCAGAGAGGACTTGCTATTGCGGAGGCTTAAGTACAGCTCATAGTGAGTGAGGAACTCATGAAGATGAAGAAGAAAATGACTACTGATAGTCATAGCAGAGGTTCAGGAAGCAGCCACAAAGTGAAGAAAGAAGATGCCAAAGCAAATGGCATATGGAGACAGATGAGTGATGAAGAATATGAGAGAAAGAACGCTGAGATAGAAGTCCATCTGGGAGTCATGATGGAGTTGTTACGGAAGAATAAGGAAGACCAGAGGTGTGGTTTTCTTATGAGAAGAGAGATGAGGTGGCATACGCTACAGAAGAGGAAAGAGCAAATGATAAATGCTCGACTGAAGGAAGAAATACTCAGAATAAGTGAGTATCTGGGAGAAGACTTGAACACTAAAACTTCAAGTGAGGCCAAGAGCTCTCAATGTTTTAAAACTGACATCTTGTGTATGTTTGCAGGTGAAATAGGTAAAGAAAGACAATTTGTTGATGTTGTCACGAAGGAGGAAAAAGATAGACAGAAACTTAATTCTGTTTTGAAAGAAGAAGAGATAATTGAGTCTCATGTAAATGCACATGTACAGTTGAGTGAAGGTGATATTTTTCAGCATACTGTGAAGGTTGAAAATAGAAAAGATTTGGCTTATGATGATGGCCAAGAACAGAAAGAAGTGGAGGAGGATATCAAGTATTTAACTGATATGCTTGAGGAGGTTGATAAAAAGACCATTGAAAATTTTTTGAGTCATGTAGGGGACTTAGAACAGCGAGAGGAAGATTTGGTGATTGGATCATCAAATGAGACCATTGGGTCTTGTGATTTTGAGATTGATAATTTGACTGTGTTTGCAGGTGTTGCAAAAGGCAATCCATCTCTTGGAATTGTCTTGAATGAAGTTGAGAATTGTCAAGAAAAGTTTGATGATGATTTTCTTTTAGATGAAGATCAAGTTGAGTTATTGCAGCAGAAGGAGTTCATAAATTCCTTGCTTAGTGAAGAAAGTATCTCCAAGGGAGATGAGACAGTTATGTATGATAATGAAGAACCTATTATTGTTGAGGACCGGGAAGAATTGGCTTATTTGATTGACCAAGAGAAGATTGTAGGACAGACCTTTAGAACTGTCACAATAATGGAGAATCAGAATTTTATTCTAATGAAGAATGAAGAAGTAGTGTCACCAAGAAATTGGACTTGTGACAAAGAAGGAGATAGAGAGGATTGTATAGAGCATTTGGAAGTAGTTCCAAGTGAGATGACAGATTTGTGGTATGAGCTAAGTCTTTTGGAGAATAGACTAGCAAGTCAAAGAATGAATATTCTGAATGTACAAATGAAATTGGGTAAAGGTGAGACAGGCATGTCTCATGCTAAAAAAGAATCAGCCTTAGAACTAAAGGAAGGTGAACTGACTACCAAGATTAGTCAAAGAATTGAAGAACAATCACTAAGGGTTGTCAAAGAAGAGGAAGAAAGATATGTTGGAATTGATGAACAACATAGTGATGAGGTGTTTGAAAGGAATCAGATAGAAAGTGAATTGTTGAAAGCATCTGAGTATGATGTTTTTATCAAAGATGTTGAACAAAGGTTGTTTGGAGATGAGATGAAAGTTCAGAAGCAACAAGAGGGTAAGGATGTAAGGGCGGTAGTAAGAATCCAACAACTTCAAAGAGAAGATAACAAACAGCAGTTTGAAGATAATTGGCAGAGAAAGTACCAGTTAGAAGATACGCTGGACATAGAGATTGAAGGAATAAGAAGGTTGATGGTGAAGGTGTCTCAAAAGAAGACAATAGCAAGAAAGCAAAGCAGCAGCAGCAAGAGAAAAACAGCAGAAGAATGTGAGAGCATAACCAATGGGGAAATGCAGCATAAAGTATGGAGACCTGGAGAACAGTAACCAAAGACAGTGGATCATTACAGAGCAAAGTGTGGGATCCAGGAAGAAAATGATTGGAACACATGATCTGGAGATCATGATTATTTTCTACTTTGGGAGTCTGATGCAGGAGCATTAGCACTCAAATTAAATTTAAATTGTTGATTAGCCCAAGGAGGGGTCAAGTTGTGAATATTGTAATATTCTCTTGTAATTCTTAGCAAGCATAGGTGAGGAATATGCTTAGTTGTTAGGTGTCAATGAGTGATGAGTTAATGTAACAAATCCCCTTAAGAAATGGGATATTAGAGAGAATATTTATTGTTTATGTTAAGAAGATAGGAGAGTCATAAATTAGGATTTCCTTAGAATAGGAATTAGTTACAAGTTTATAGGAGTTGAGTAAGGGCCAGATAAGCTCTGAATTGAATTATAAATCAAATTGTAAACTTCGAAGGAAAGGAGGCCAATTTAAAAGAAAGAGTATTAGGCCTAGAGAGAGAGGCGAGAGTCAAGGAGGCCAAATTAAAGAAAGAAGATCAAGCCTAGAGAGAAAGCTTGAGAGCAGAGAGGGTTTTGTAGAGAGGAGAAGCCTGAGAACTGAGAAGGTTCTGCTGAAGAGATGAGGGCCATGTAAAAGCACAGCATGCAAAGTTTGATTGTAAGCAATTTTAATGTATCTGTACATTTGTTAATTAATGAGAAATTGAATTCATGTGATTGTGTTGTGTCTTGTTTACGAGTTGAGTGATCTGTAACGAGCAAAATTGGTTTCTGTGTAATAAACCATTGTGGTATGAATTCTGATAAATGCTTAAATGAATGAATAAATCTTCTACGTGAATAAGACTTAGTAGCTTGGTAAAATCTGTATGATTCCAGTCCGGAAGTTAATTTGTTGATACTGTGTGAGAACAAATGAAGTGCATATAATGATTGTGTGTAGGCTGAGAACGAGAAGAAATCCGAATTAGAGATTTGGAGAAGCAAATACAGCGGATGTTTTGTATTCAGGCTTGAGACAGCATAATGGTTATATGAATAACTAGAAGAACAAGCTCAGGAGAGATCAGCGCTTTTAAGTATTGAACAAAGCTCAAGAAGGATAGCGAAGATGTAGAGTAGTGGCAGTTGAAGAAAACAGAGAAAAGACTAAGGCAGAAAAGCCTTTAGAAGATTTCCAAAGGAAGGGAAACGAACGGCGAGGATTAAATCACAAAGATCCGAGCAAGACCGACGGTCCAAATTGAGTTCGCGAGTTAAATTGGAGAAGTTACGAAGCGGATACATGTCGGGCGGAGCAGCCAAGCGCACATCGCAAATCGGCGATTTTAACATTTAATTTTAAGTCATCGCAAGGTAAATGATATAACTTGCGATGCGAAGAAGGGCGAGCACTGAGGACCGTTAGATCTAGGCACAGATCAACGGTGGACGTTAAATCACAAACAGAGCGATTTCGCATATCAGCGATTATTAAGTTTGGGGGTTAAGGACTTCGCAAGTTAAACAAGATAATTTGCGATGCAATAAAGGTGATAGCCACGTGTCGGCCCAACGCTGAAGCACATATCGCACATCGGCGGTTTTAATGTTTATTGTTAAGGACATCGCAAGGTAAATGACTTAAGTTGCAATGCAGCAAGGATTGAAAGTTGCGATGCAATGAAGAGGAGCCACGTGTCGGCAGGGTCCATGCGAATATCGCATATCGCATGTGATATGGTATAAAGGTTAACCGGGGGAGTTAAAAAGTGCAACATGCAAAGAGGTGTAGCAAGACCGTTGGATCCGGCATAGATCAACGATGGAAGTTACATCGCAATATCGCGAAGATCATTAAGTTGTGAATCTGTGGGGAGGTAAGTTATAAGAAGTGCGAAGCAGCATGATTGGTCACTGTTTGGGTGGGCCAAAACCCACAGGTCCGCAGGTTTGTATCAAGTTGCAGCAGTGTAAGCAATACAAGTTTATGTCGTGATGTGATATGGTATGGTGATATCGTATGCGGTGCATTGGTTAATATAGAGGAGGCGGCTACGAGATAAAGGTTTAAGCGCATCAGCAAGAAGGATTACTTTGGGATAAAATGGGTTCCCATAAAGTTTATTTCCACACGTAAATTGAACTGAATACTCTTTTACGAGTATTGGATCTTGGGAATGGCAAACTTATTAAAAGTTTCTCGTATGTGGGGAAAGCGGCCTTTTGGCTGCCTCAGACTTCCAAACTGAAAAGTTGGATAGGCCATCCAATCTGTCCTGATCACGCAGTCCATGAGGTGCCATCTGCTCAGAAATCTGTCGGAGCTCCTCTTCTCTGTGCTAGAGATCTAGATCTAAGGCCCTTGTCGAAACACACAACTTCTGCTCGCTCTAACAACTGATTTCCCTTCTTGGAAATCTGCCAAATCAAACAATGATTCAGCGCTCCTCGATCCTTTGATCGATCTGCAAGTTTCTTTGGCTAGAAACTCTCTGAGAAGTTGATCTCCTCCCGCTCTTTGTCACTAGTGCTTAGGCTAAAAATCTGAAAACTTCAGAAATTTAACCCCACCAGCACCTTCTGAAGTTTTGCAGCTCTGCTTCAGGCACTTCTGGATCTGACAACTTCAGATCTGCGTCACTCTGGTTGGCTTCAAACAATCCCAGCGTTGTCTCTGCGCTGCCTCTGCGTAGTAAGTGCGTGGGCCTGCTGGGGGACAGCGTAAGACTGCGTAACCCTGGCCTCTGCGTAACTCTGCTTTCTCTGAAACTACGTTATCCCTTCAGATCTGCCCTTCTGTTGCTGCTGCTGCACTTCCTGCTGCTTTCTACAACAAGATCATTCAGTCTTCTGCTGGTGACCCTCCTAGATCTGCAACCTGGCTCTGATACCATGTGAAAAATTTTGAATGTTCTTTCTGCAAAAATCTATTGTTAGATCTAGTTATGCTCCTCCTACTTAATTAAGTTATTAAGCTGAATATTCAGATTAATATCGAAGCAAAACAAATAACAGACTTTCACCAATTCAGATCTAGAAAAAGTACATGCACAAATAGAAAAAGTGACAGTGATTTTTTGGACAATAGTCCCCGGAAAAACCCAATGCGGAAAAACTGGTCTTCTGATTGTTGGAGGGTTTTATTATTAAGGGTATTTATGAATACAGCAAATCTGGGTTCCAGATCTGGAAAACCCGACAGAGAAACTATAGATCTGCAACTCACCGGTTGTTCTGAAGCCAAAATATTGACTGATCCACACCCTCAAACGGGATTTACAAGACTCAGCCAAATCTAGGCCCTAGAAACCCCAGCGCTACCCCTGAAGCCCATGCGTCAGCCTTTGTAGCCTCTGTGTCCCTCAGCACTGGCTTGGAAAGGGCTGCGTAACCCCAAACTGGGTGACGCAGTCCCTACACTGCCCCTAAGGGTCTCTGTATAACCCCTGAGAGTCTCCAGCTGCCTTACGCTACCTGGGAGTGACTGCGCAGCACCTGCATAGCTGAAGCTGTCTCTGCGTTGCGCAGCTACTGCCCTCTCTGCTGCTGCTACTCCTGCTTCTCTGCGTTGCCTTTCTGAAGCTACTCTCTATCTCTTGCTAATTCTAGACACTGGGATCAGACCATCCCCTTTGTCTAAACTCCCCTCTCTGCAGCTGAAACACTTCTGCGAATTCTTAGCAAACCATGCCCTAAAATCTCAGCTTAGCTTCAGTGCTCTGCCTCTGTGTGTCTTTACAAATGACCCCAAGCCTTTCCTTTATACTTTTCTCGTTGGGAAACCGACGGCCATGATCAGAGCTTGAATCAATGGCTAAGATTAAAAGAAAGCTTGATTCGTGTGACTTAAGACAATTTTATCACATGTTTAATTTAATTAACTTTAATTATTTAATTTTCCTAAGTTTAGACTTAGAAAATACATTAAAATAGTTAATTAATTAAATATCTCCCAAACCAGATGAAATTTCCCAAATCCCTTTCTGGGTCTTGTAGATCATGTGTACTATAGTCCCTCCACAAATTTTGGGAGCTAGAGCACATCCGATGATACCCCCACTACACAAAATCTCAACAGGTTCTACTGCTCTTACCGAGATTCAAATGGGTACCTCTCTACTTTCTTTCAGTTCTCAGATCAGTGGTATTTAGCTCCTTTTATGAGGGCAGTTCTTGTTAAAATTTGACAACTCAATGATGAATTTCTCCTGGAAGAAATCATATCTTTCAGTTTTGTTTGAACCACCTATAATAAAATTTCATTTCTAACAATTCTAATATGACTTTCCAAAAGTAGTAAGTCACTTCTCAATTTGGAAGTAACTTTCCAAAAATAGAAAGTCGTGTCTAAATTATCAAGGATGATCTCGACATATGGAATCCACTTTAAAATCAAATCAATCAGGATTATACAAGTCAAGAATTAATAATTTTATCCTCACTAGTATTATTATTATTATGATACTATTATTTATAAAATAGTCTAAAGTCATTCACCTTTAATGGATTAATAAAAACAAACTCTCTCATGAAATAAGTAAATTAAATTGAGAATCTCTTGACAAAATGAACCTCTCTTTTGGAATAAAATGGTAACTCCACACTAAAGAGAATGTAACTCTCCCTCACTAATTCAATGTATGGCAAAAGTGTAACTCCTCCTCATTAAATGCACTGTAGCTCCCTCATTCAATTCGATTTGTAACTCTCACCAAATATTCTCTCATGTCTAAATGTAACTCTCTCTCTCCTTATTTCGAATTGTAACTCCTCCAGACAAGTGTGCCTCTCTCTCTATTCTTGGGATGAGTCACTGTTAAATTTAGAATGACATGGTGTGTTCTATGCTTAATGCAAATTTGCTTCAATCATTCTTAGGCCCGATTAAAATTAGATATCACATAAACATGAAAGTAAAATGTTGATAGAACACAATAATAGATCAACAAAAGACAAGCCAATAATATAGATCAGATTTTACAATTCTTCTTGTCCAGCAAAGATATAGGATAGTGTGTGTTACAACAGTCAATAGGATGCTTCAGCAAGCAAAGTCTATTAAATCAGCCAACCCTCCAAGTGTCACACACACAGCGCTCAAAGACAACTCATCAAAATTCAACACTAGTCAACCAAATGTCAACGCAGAACAGTCAACAGAAAGTCAATGTTGCAGATTAGGGTTTCGGTCAAACTGCTCCTTTTTCCTCGATCTTTGTGCCCAGCTCTACGGCCTTCAAAAATTGGAATTTCAGCCAAGATTAGAGGTCAAACGGTCAAGGGTTGACCATGGTCAACACTGGTCAACGCTCAGCAAAACAGCACTAAACAGATCCGCAGATTTTCAACAACTTCAGCTCTGCACGTGTGAAGGAAAGAGGCCTCCAAAGGCTATCGAACCAATTAGATCACAATGAGAGAATGTGTGATGAGATGATGATCAAATGACCTCCAAGTCTCTCCAATCTATATCCATCAGTGAGGGTGTGTGACACATCTATTAGGCTTGTGAGACTACATTACAAATATGGCCGACCTTGCACATGTGTAGAAAATAAATTCAAAATATATGTTCTGCTCATCCAAACAAGATGATCTTTAGATCAATCTTGCACCTCTCCGAAAGAGGAATCCAACAAAAATACGACCATCATCATATGAGCAGTGCAACATGGAGTTTGGACCTAGTTGCCCAAAATTAACACTCTCTCTCAACTAGGGAGAACTCCATTTGTCCACCTGTGTCATCTAGAGATCAATACCATCGTGTACCATCATATAGCATCGTGTGTCATCCTGTCGTAACTTGCTTTGTTAGCTCTTCTTCTCAAATAGAACAAAAGGTGAGTCACAAAGACATCACGCTCAGCTGACCCAAAGTCAGCTTAGAGGTTAAAACCTCTCTTGGACTCAAAAGAGTCTCATACTAACCCGAAGTTAGTTTACTGATCCGAAGTCAGTTTAGAGGATAAAACCTCAATAGTCTCAAAAAAGAGTCACATACTAACTAGAAGTTAGTTCACTGACCTGAAGTCAGTTTAGAGGTAAGAACCTCATCATACTTGATCCCAGATCAAGGTGTTGGACACGTGCCATCCTAGACATAGAAAGTACGGCAATTTCCGATGTGTCCATCGGTCTTGGTCAGTTTAGAGGATAAAACCTCAATAGACTCAAAAAAGAGTCACATACTAACCAGAAGTTACTTTACTGACCCGAACTCTGTTTAGAGGTAAGAACCTCATCATACTTGTTCCCAGATCAAGGTGTTGGACTCGTGCCATCCTAAAAATAGAGAGTACGGCAATTTCCGATGCATCCATCGGTCTTGCTATTGGTCTCTATCCACATTTCCCACCTCATTGGCCAAATGAGAGGTACTTCCCATGACTCTGAAACTCCATGGGTAGGATGTGTGCGGGGCATAGATCAAAGAGAGGTGAACCAACTCAATATCATAACGGTGGGGCAGAAGCACAACAAGGTTCGGCAAGACTAGCCTCAAGTGTGCTTATAGCTCCAAGAAGCTATCCCCAAGCCCCCTGGAGCTCCCAGAGCTCATAGTCCAACTCAAACAGGACCCTCAGAATAGGGTCTTTCCACGATTCCAAGCTTCTCACAGAAGGTTAGGAACTTGGCCTTCCCCAGGGGCTTTGTGAGAATATCCGCGACCTGCTCATCAGTTCCTATATGATCGAGCCTTACAGCTCCTCGCTGTACCATATCCCGGATAAAGTGGTACTTGATATCAATATGATTGGATCGATCGTGGAACACGAGATTCTCAGAAAGACGAATCCCACTCTGGTTATCACAAAGGATAACAGTGGTATCTAGCACATGCCCAAACAGATCACTGAAGAGCTTTCGCAACCAAACAGCTTCACAGCAGGCCATACTCGCTGCAATGTATTCGGCCTCAGCGGTGCTCAAAGCCACCGACTTTTGCTTCTTGCTCATCCAAGATATCGAAGCAGAACCCAAGGTAAAGCAGCATCCAAATGTACTCTTGTGATCCACCACACTGCCAACACAATCGGCATCGGTATATCCATGGAGTCTCAAACTCCCGGCAGTGTATCTCAGCCCATGGTTGATTGTGCCCTGAAGATATCTCAATAGATTCTTGGCACCAATCCAGTGAATGTGATGAGGATCAACCATATGTTGACTCAAATTGTTCACGGCAAAACATACGTCCGGACGAGAGTTCACTAGGAACATCAGAGCCCCTACGAGTTGTCGATACTCGGTGGGATTTCCCAGCACGGGCCCAACAACGTTTCCACACAACTTCTTAAAGTTGAGTTCCATCGGTGTCGACACAAACTTACAGTCCACCATACCAAATCTCTCCAGCAGCTTCATGACATATTTTTCCTTGAGAAAGGAAAATCTCGCCTAGCCTCTGTAAGAGCTCCAAGCCTAGGAAGTAATGCATCAGTCCTAGGTCTTTCATCTCAAACTCGGAAGCTAGCTCCCTCTTACACTGATGAATGAGAGGGTCAGCACTTGTCAGGAAGAGATCGTCCACATAGAGAACTAGAATGAGAGGCCTTTCTCTATCAACCTTAAAATAAAGGTTTGGATCAGCATTACTTCGAGTGAAGCCCAGCTTCATCAAGTAGTTGTCTATCCTCTCATACCAAGCCCTGGGGGCTTGCTTCAACCCATAGAGAGGGTTTTCTTCAACCTGCATACATAGGTGTCTCTATCTCGGACTTCAAACCCCAGAGATTGCTCCACATACACCTCTTCCTTTATAGAACCATGCAAAAAATCAGTCTTCACATCCATCTGATGGAGACTCCATCCTTGCGTTGTAGCAAGGGCAATGATAGATCAAATGGTGGTATAGCGGGCCACAGGTGCAAATATATCATCGTAATCTATGCCTTCCTTTTGAGAGAAGCCTCGGGAAACAAATCTTGCCTTGTACTTTTCAGCACTACCATCAGATCCATGCTTGATCTTATAGATCCATTTCGAGATGACAACAGATTTGTCCTTCGGTCTCGGGACCACTTCCCAGACATCAATTTTCATAATGGACTCATATTCTTTGTGCATAGCATCCTTCCAAACTTGATGCTTTACGGCTTCTTCAAATGATCCAAGCATAGATTGTACAATTGTACTCATGGCTGCTAGAAACCCTTGGTATCTAGTTGGCTTCTTGCTTTCACGGAATGTTCCCCTTGGGGCAATATGTCTATCGACATCTGTGAGAGTGTCCCTGAGCCATGAGGGTTTTCTCTTATTTGAAGGAGGTGGATCAATTTTCAAGAGGAAAATATTTCTGCAATACTTGGTTTATTTCTCCTACTTCTGAGATAAGTTATTTACAGATGCTTCAGTGAATTCTGAAATAAACACATTTGCAGATCTTCACTATCATCAAGAGCATAAGAACAGAAAGATAAATTACACAAGTAGCACAATAGAAAGAACCACATGAACACGGTTATATTTCGACAATTGTCCCCAGAAAAACCCAATGTGGGAAAATCGGTGCAGCAGATGAGGGTTTTATATTTATCTTCAGAAATGGAAAGTACATTTACAATATTCTGATGAACAGAAAAAAAATTAGCAAACACCTAGCTGAATTTTCTAGACCCTCCAGACAAATTTCAGACCCTCGGGGTGACCTCCTTCACCTTCTGCGTCATCCAGTGTGAGTGCTCTGCGCAATCTCTCCTTGGACTACGTGATTCTACGTGGAGGGGGTCTTGTTGCTGATCAGCTCACCCTTCCCTTCATCCTCTTGACTTTTGCTTCCCGATAACTGACTCCTCCCTCCTCCTTCTGCTTCTGCAACCCTGCCTCTACAATCTCACCCACTGAAATCGAATTCTCTTGCTTCAGAATCGATTTCCTTCGAGTACTGAGAGTGTCCCCGACTTAATTTCCAAATAGCCCTCCAGTCTCTTCTTATAGTCTTCTAGCTGATGAATCAATGGCCAAGATTATATCGTTAATCAATGGCTCAAATTAAAAGTTGACTTGATCTTCGTTTTCTAGAAGATTCACACTTTGCTCTATTAATACCCTTTAATTATTTAATTTCCCTAAGTTTAAACTTAGGGTATGCATTAAAATAATTAATTATTTTAATAAAGTCATATCCGAGTGGAATTTCCACAAACGATTTCTGGGTTCTCTGGATAACTGATGTCCAAGCCTCTCTACCAAAAATGAGACTTAGAACACTCTCCGATGTTATAGAAATCAACTCTCCCTCTTAGCGAGGAAAGTGTTTAAGTAAGATATTGTTGTACTGCTCTGACTCTACAAGATCTGTTGCGCTGATGTTGTTCTGGCTGCTGCCCCTCATCTCTGCACTGCTGCTTCCTGTACTGTTGCACTGCCACTGCAGCATCCGTACTGCAGCGCCCTCTTTCTCTGAAGACCACCCTTTCCTCTAATGGAAGGGGTTCTCGATCATCCCCATTTTCTCTCTGAAGTAAGTGAACTTGATCTTACTTAGAGCCTTTGTGAGGATATCAGCCACCTGTTCTCCTGTAGGAGTGTATCGCAACTGTACTGCTCCCCTCCGGACATAGTCCTTGATGAAGTGGCACCGAATGTCAGTGTGTTTCAACCGGTCATGAAACACAGTATTTTCAGAGAGCTTAATGCAGCTTTGATTATCGCACATAATCCCGGTCGATTCCATCCACTTCTTAAGCAAGTTCAAGAGTAACTTGCGGAGCCATATGGCCTCGCACTAAACTGTGCTTGCTGCCATGTACTCTACCTCGGCTGAACCCAGTGCTACGGACTTCTATTTCCTGCTGCACCAAGAGATCATTCTTGATCCGAGACTGAAACAGTACCCATTGGTAATTTTCCGATCTACTGTGCTTCCATCCCAGTGTGCATCTGTGAACCCACTCAACTAGACCTCATTACCCTTGGTGTACTTCAGCCCATACTCGACTGTTGTTCTCAGGTATCTGAGAACATGTTTGGCTGCTGCCCAGTGAGCCCTCCTTGGTTCCACCATGAACTAACCGAGGGTATTCACTGCATAACAGATGTCTGGTCTAGTAATGACCAGATACATCAATGATCCGATGAGTTGTCTGTACAAGGTGGGATCAGCCTCATCATCCTCCGATGTGTCTATCTTCTTCCAGATAGTAATCATTGGTGTGGCCATGGGTCTACAGTCTTCCATCTGAAATCTCTTCAGGATTTTTGTCATGTATCTTCTTTGTCCTAGGAATATTTCCCCTTTTTGCTGCCAGACTTCTAATCCAAGAAAATAGTGCATCTGCCCTAGGTCCTTCATGTCAAATTCTGTTGCTAGATTCTCCTTGCAGTCCTTGATGAGCTTGGATGATCTGATCAAAAACAGGTCATCCACATAAAGTACAAGAATAACTGGCTCATCTCCTACTCTCAAGTAGTAGAGGTTGGGATCTGCGTCACTCTTGACGAACCCCATCTTTTGCAAGTAGCTATCAATCCGTCCATACCATGCTCTGGGGGCTTGTTTTAAACCATACAAGGCTTTCTTAAGCCTGCAAACATGAGTCTTCTGCTCATGTGTCTCGAAGCCCTCTAGTTGTTCTATGTACACTTCCTCCTCTATCACCCCGTTCAAGAACGTTGTCTTGACATCCATCTGGTGAATCTCCCATCCCATCTGCGCAGCCAGAGAGATGACGGATCTGATAGAAGTGTAGCGAGCTACTAGGGCAAAGGTTTCTTCATAATCAATGCCTTCCTTCTGTGCATACCCCATAGCTACAAATCTTGCCTTGAATTTCTCTATGCTGCCATCTGCAGCATATTTGATCTTGTAGATCCATCTGCATCCTACAACTAATCTGTCCTGTGGTCTAGGGACTACTTCCCATACATCATTTGTCATGATGGAGCTATACTCCTCCACCATGGCATCCACCCATACTTGATGTTGAGCTGCTTCCCGAAAGGTAGAGGGTTCACCAACTTGAGCTACCAGTGCCTGATATCTGTATGGTTGCTTCCTTATCCTCTTTCCTTCTCTAGGGGCTCCAACAAATTCTTCTGCATCCTTAAGAATTTGTTGAAGTTCTCTGCTCAGTCTCCCATCAATTGAGGGTGGTTGTTAATTTGAACATGTTCTATGCCATTTCAGATTAGGGCACAAAATCCTGAAGCAGATAGAACATACCAATAGATCGATGGAAGACAAACCAAAACAAAGATAATGAGAGGTGGCGTTACGGCGATCAGCAGGATGCTTCTACCAGCGAAGTCTCCAATAGGTCATTCAACCAAGTGTGTCACACATAACCCCAGAACAACCCAAACAAAGAACACTCCTCAAATATGCAGCACCAAGAATGCAGCTCCATTGCCATCAAGAGAGAAGAAAATCTTCCACTCATTGTGTGTATAATGAACTCCAAGTCTCTCCATTATATAGGCATCTTTGGGGGTGTGTGACACGCTCTTTAAGACATTTAAGTCTATATTATATTCCAGGCCGACCTAGCACATAAGTGGAATAAATTCAAAGTACATGTTCTTCTCATCCAATCGAGATGATCTTTAGATAAATCTTACACCTCTCCGAAGGAGGAATCCAATAAAAATATTGGGATCATCATTTGAGCAACACAACCCAGAGTTTGGACCTAGTTGTCCAATTTTAACACTCCCTCTCAACTAGGGAGAACTCCGTCTAATAGTGCAATCCAAACATCGTGCGTCATCTCGCTGTAACTTGCTTTGCTAGCCTCTTTATTTCATAACAGAAGTGGGTCAGTCACAAAGACATCATACCCGGTTGATAGATTCAGCCCAGAGATCTGAAACCTCTAGAGGACTCACAAAGAGTCTCATACCAACCCGAAGTTGGTTTACCTGACCCGAAGTCAGTTGGAGGTCTGAAACCTCACTAGGACTCAAGAAAGTCATATACTAACCCAAAGTTAGTTTCACTGACCCGAAGTCAGTTGGAGGTTCGAAACCTCGCTAAACTTAATCCCAGATCAAGTGGTTGGACACGTGCCGATCCTAGACATACAGAGTACGGAAATTTCCGATGCGTCCATCGGTCTTGCTATGGTCTCTATTCACATTTCCCACCTCATTGGCCAAATGAGAGGTACTTCCCATGAGTCCGAAACTCCATGGGTAGGATGCATACGGGGCACAGATCAAAGAGAGGTAAACCATCTCAATATCATCACGGTGGGGTAGAAGCACACCAACTAGGTTCGGCAAGCCTAGCCCTGTGGTTTCTTATAGCATCAAAGCTATCCCCAAAACCCCCTTGGAGCTCCCAGAGCTCATCGTCCAACAGGACCCTCAGAATAGGGTCGTTCCATGATTCCAAGATTCTCACGGAAGGTTAGGAACATGACCTTCCCCAAGGGCATTGTGAGAATATCCGCGACCTGCTCATCAGTTCCTATATGATCGAGCCTTACAATGCCTAGCTGCACCATATCCCAGATAAAGTGGTACCAGCCATCAACATGCTTGGATCAATTGCGGAACCCAGGATTCTATGACAAATGAATCCCCCTCTGATTATCACAAAGGATAACGGTGGAATCTAGCACATGCTCGAACAGCTCACTGAAGAGCTTTCGCAACCAAGTGACTTCACAATGGGCCATACACGCTGCAATGTATTCAACCTCAACGATGCTCAAGGCTACCGACTTCCTTCTCCTGAAGTAGATCTACTTGTGAAGTAGCATTCAGATGTGCTCTTACGATCCACCACACTGCCAGCCCAATCGGCATCAGTATGTCCAAGGAGTCTCATGCTCCCGGCAGTGTATCTCAGCCCATGGTTTATCGTGCCACAGAGATATCTCAAGAGTTTCTTGGCACCAACCCAGTAAATGTTATGATCAACCATGTGTTGTCTCAAAGTGTTCACTACACAACATATGTCTGGATGGGTATTCACTAAGAACATCAGAGCCCCTACGAGTTGATGATACTTAGTAGGATTTGCTAACACGGGCCCAGCAGCACTGCCACTCAACTTCTTAAGGTTGAATTCCATCGGGGTCGACACGGACTTACAGTCCACCATACCAGAAACTTCATAATGTATTTTCCTGAGGAAGGACAATCTTGCCAGGTCTTTGCCAGACCTCCAGGCATAGGCATCAGTCCTAGGTCCTTCATCTCGAACTCAGCAGCGAGCTCCCTCTTACAGTGATGAATGAGAGGATCAGCACCTGTCAGGAAGAGGTCGTCCACATACAGCACCAAAATGAGAGGCTTTTCTCTATCAACCTTGAAGTAAAGGTTCGGATGAGCATTACTACGAGTGAGGCCCATCTTCATCAGGTAGCTATCTATCCTCTCGTATCAAGCTCTAGGTGCTTGCTTCTACCCATAGAGGGCCTTCTTCAACCTGCAGACATGGGTGTCCCGATCCTGGATTTTGAACCCCAGAGGTTGCTCTACATACACCTCTTCCTTTATCGCACCATGCCACAAAAAACGATCTTTACATCCATCTGATGAAGATTTTGTCCTTGCGTAGTAGCAAGGGAAATAATAGATTATAGGTGCAATAATAATCAGTGCATTCAGACAACACATTTTCCCATCAGATCCATGCTTGATCTTATATCGAGGTGACAACAGCTCTGATCTGTGGTCTAGGAACCACATCCTAGACATCACCCTCGCATCCTTGCAGACTTTGATGCTTGACATTTTCTTCAAATGATCCAGGCTCATATTGTACTCATGGCAGCTAAATACCCCTAGTATTTATATGGCTTCTCGGATTTCTTCCGGAATTTCCCCCTCTGAAGCCATATGTCTTTGAGCCATGAGGATCTTCTTTCGTTCAGCAATGATATTAGCTCAGAAGCATATACAGATGTATTCTCCCTCTTAATGCCAGCTTCTCTCGAGAGAGAAGACATCTATTTTAAATGAGGGCATCCCAGACACCAACTTGGAAAAGGGGTCTTATTCTCCCACGGTCAAAGCCATCCAAACAAGCTTTGTTGATCATGGTTCAAGACTCCAACAACGTGACTGAAGGCTGCAAAAACTTCTTAGTTCACACTTCAAGTTTATCATAACGTTGTAATGTAAGACTGATACTATCACAAGCTTACTGTTATTATGAATCTCGTAAACATGGGTGTCTGTCTATGTCACTGTCATAATGACAGTGACATAGACTCACAGATTTAGCTCCTCAAAATGGCGGTTATTGAACTTGCATCGTTGTTTTCTTCATCATTAACAGTACTGACGATTTCAAGCTTACAGCGATTACCTGATGGGCACAATAGTTGCTAAGGTTTTGCAAATGGGGTAGCAAGCTAAGTGGGCTTGATTGTGGGGAAAACTCCACAGTTAAGCGCGCTTGAGCCAGAGGAGTTTTGGGATGGGTGACCTCCCGGGAAGTCCTGGTCACCGGGTGCAAGCCCCGGAAGTGATGATTGATGCTATGTGATTCATTTCACTAGTTTCAATCCCACTTCTTCACCCCTGTGAGCATCACCCGATGCAATGAGTGCTAAGTGGACTACTCAAAAAATCATGAGAAATTAGTCAGTTACGACTACCTCTCATGGAAATGGTCATAGATGAATGACTAAATTAACGCCGTTGAATCCCAAAAATGATATCTAATTACCTGATGTTCTGTGGAAATCTGTTGTAGCTTCCTCAACCAGCCCTCTAAGATTTTCTTCACTGCAACCCACAGAACGAGGAATCCAATCATGATTCCTTCTGTCATAATTCTGCACTTGAGGGCTTCATCTACTACATCTGGCATCTCATCCTGCACTACTTCTTATATTTAGATCTCCCCAACTACAGTTAATAGTTGACTGATCGAGGGCTTCAAGTCTTCAGATGTCAATTCTGCAATTTGTTTCCTAAATTGCACAGATCTAGGAACCAATCATACAGATATTCCAAACACAGAATTTACCCTTCTTCATGTTAATCCATACCTTATGTGATACCTTTCTGTTATGCAGATCCAGCACAGTCATAAGGGTGCTCCTGCTCATCAATGTTACTGCCCCAATCATCCAACAGGATAAATCTGAGCCACTTAGGGATAGAGCTTTTCTAGCTTCCTTTACACATAGGAGACCCTCAGTTGGGGCATCATTCAGTTCTGAGTACACAGAACTCCCAGGCCATTAGGCCTTCTATGACATTCTGATATGTTGCCTTGTTGACTAGACAATACTTGCCAGACAATTTCTGAATCTACAGATTTTATCTGCATGCCCGGAATAATATCTTCTTTACAACAGAAAGGCGTGCAATCCATAGTAGGTATTTGATACATACCTTGTCAAAACATGGACTGTCCTTTGCACTAGCAGCTCCCTAATACAGCAGCATATGCTGCCATTCTATCAGCGTACCAATTTTAGATATCTCCAGTCCTGTTGCCCTGATCAGAATACTTACTAATGATCTAATCATGAATTGCCAAGTGCGCCCACCTTCTGTTGTACAAGGTCCTTTATGACAACACGTCTAAGGCACCTTGTCACCTTAGCACATCATAAAGATGACAAGCACATGGTCCCTAGCCTAGGCACAGGTATTCACAGCAAGTAATGAGAATAAAGGAACCTGGTGTGAATATAGCACACAGACTTCGTCATTTCAGGCAATATAATGTGAGACCCCAACACTGTAATCTTCAGATTCAAGGCTCCCAGGTACCTGAATATTTGACCTTCTCTTCCACAACAGTCTCAGCCTCACAATGCATATATTAGCAACAAAGCAACATACCTACCCAAATTCAGTCAACAGGGTTATTAACCCTATCATTTGTTCCTTTAAAAAAAAAATTAGCCGCCTAACAGATTGCTTCAGTCTCTCTACAATAGAAAACCCTCCTTATTACGCAAATGTTTCCCGGCCCTTCGTACCCTTCCGACTTCAATCATCGGCCTTCAGTAATTGACTGGTTTCGATTTCTGATATGGAAACCACCAGCAACAAGTTTATCAATCACAGTCACATTTGCAAAAAAAAAAAAATCTTATTTAAACCGCACCATAGGTTCTACAGGTCAATCAACCTTCTGTCGCTTCACCACCGGATCCATGTGCACTGTATTATTTCAAACCATGTCTTAGTTCACGAGCTTCAGCCAGAACATACCATTCTTGGATGTCGAATCTTTGTCATGCATTATGCAAGAGATGTACGCAAAATCTCAACGTTGTTAATGAACACTGTTGCATCTCATATTCTCGACCCTTTTCTTAGACAGGTGTTGACCAATTTGTATGTGCAACATAATTATATTATTTCCTACCTCATCGGATAACATCACCGTCTTTGCTTTTAATGCCTCCTACGCCTCATGTGTACAGGTCACAACATCGCACTTACGAGTGGACAAGGAGATCAATGCCCAGATTGGTTAATGCACAGGTGGACTCTCCCTTTTAGATTGACTCGCCAAAAGGAATTCTCGTAGCATGGATGCCACGATTGCTCCATTTCGTCGACAAGCTTGATAAAGCAGTTCCCTTGTGGCCCACAACGCCGTTCTTGATTCTGACGTCTTTCTTGTTAGTTCGATGAACTCTCCTGCTGCGTACAACCAACCAAGTGGCTAGACCGACCTGTAATTTGTCTGCGCGGCCACCTCAAACGAACCTTCAAACAGACCCCACTTCCTGCAGCTGTCTTTTAACAATTCGATGCTCCAGAATCAAAACAGGCCCACTCACCCACGGTGCTGCCGGTAAAAAAAATTGTCCACGTTGTCTCTAAGGATGAGGTAGGGACTGTAGCCCACCTACAACAGTGTACGTTGCTATCCATCGCACCCAAGGCACATTTATGTAGGTTGAAACAGCCTTTGCTGCCTCGGCCTCCCCTCATAGTAATTCGGTCTTCCTAAATTGACTCTAAAACAGTCATCTATGCCTCCATGTTCTTGAACTTCATTTGCTGCAGCTAAGACATAGACTTAGTCTCTCCTCCACGAGCTATTCACTGGTGATTATGTTGCACAATGGATCAATAGATCGGAGATTGCAATTCAACACAAATTGGGCATTGTCTTCCACAAGCTCTGATACCATGTTAATTTGAACATGTTCTATGCCATTTCAAATTAGGGCACAAAATCCTGAAGCAGATAGAACATACCAATAGATCGATGGAAGACAAACCAAAACAAAGATAATGAAAGGTGGCATTACGGCGATCAGCAGGATGCTTCTACCAGCAAAGTCTCCAATAGGTCATTCAGCCAAGCGTGTCACACATAACCCCAGACAGCCCAAACAAAGAACACTCCTCAAATATGCAGCACCAAGAATGCAGCTCCATTGCCATTAAGAGAGAAGAAAATCTACCACTCATTGTGTATATAATGAACTCCAAGTCTCTCCATTATATAGGCATCTTTGGGGGTGTGTGACACGCTCTTTAAGACATTTAAGTCTATATTATATTCCAAGCCAACCTAGCACATTAGTGGAATAAATTCAAAGTACATGTTCTGCTCATCCGATCGAGATGATCTTTAGATCAATATTACACCTCTCCGAAAGAGGAATCCAATAGAAATATTGGGATCGTCATCTTAGCAACACAACCCGGAGTTTGGACCTAGTTGTCCAATTTTAACAGTGGTCTTATCTGCTCTCCCTCATGTTCTTCTTCAGAGGAGCTCTCCTTAGAATCATTGTGCCTTGGAGAGGCACTTGACCTATCCTCTGTAGGTCGTTGAGGCTGTACCATTGGATCTTCCTCAATCTGCGTATCTGTGGCCATTTCTCGAGATTTCCTGAAGGCTCTCTCCTCCAAGAATTTCACATCCCTTCTTACCACGATTTTCCTACTCTCTGGAATATAGATGCGATATGCCTTTGCATTCTCGCTATAGCCCATCAGAAATACCCTTTTTTGCAGTTTGATCCAACTTCTTTCTCTTTTCATCTGGAACATGGCAGTACACCATGCTGCCAAATATCCTGATGTGGCTCACTTCTGGCTTGCTGCCTGTGAACACACTCTCGGGAGTTACCTTCCCCAAAGCTCTATTAGGAACTCTGTTCTAGATATATATTGTTGTATTGCAAGCCTCTGCCCATAGGAATTTGGGCATATCTTGGTCGTACAACATTGCCCTTGCAGCTTCTATTATGGTTCGATTCTTCCGTTCTGCAACTCCATTTTGCTCTGGATTGTATGGAGTTGTCCATTCTCTCTTGATGCCTTCCCTTGCACAGAAATTTGTGAAGTCTTTATCGATATATTCTCCACCATTATCTGACCGCAACTTCTTGATCTTTTTTCCTGTAGATTTCTCCACCAATGCTTTGAAATCTTTGAATCAATCAAAGACTTCATCTTTGGTTTTCAAAAAATAGATCCAAGTTTTTCTGGAATGATCACCAATGAAGGTGGCAAAATACTTTGCCCCACTGAGAGCAGTTGTGGACATTGGACCGCAAATGTCAGAGTGTATTAACTCTAATACACCTTTGGCTCTGCTGTTGCTTCCTGGAAATGTTGCCTTAGCATACTTCCCTAGTACGCATCCCCTGCAAACTTCGTCTTTCTTCATGCTAAGTTCAGGAGCCCCTATGACAGTATTTTTGAGAATCCCCAAGGCTCCATGATGTAGATGCCCCATCCTTCTGTGCCATAATTCATTCAAATCTCTGTCATTTGTGCTGCCAATCAGGGCCACCGAAGATTCAAGCTGGAGTTAATACAGCTTGTGACTCCTTACTCCAATTTGTGCCTTTTTTCTCCAGCTAGGGTGTTTCACATACACCTTATCTCTAATAAAATATGTCATAGCCCTTGTTCTGAAGTTGAGACACTGAGAGTAAATTCATCCCCAACCCTGGTACAAGCAGAACATTCGTGGCTCAAATCTTGTTGCCATCCTCGGTCTGAAATGTTACGGTACCTCTCCCTATGGGGGTACATTTTGCCTTGTTTCCCATAGTTATATGGAAATTCATCTGTTCTTCTTGGTAGCTTGAAAAACATTCTCGAACCCCTGTCATATGAGCAGATGCTCCACTGTCAATATATCAAACACTTGGAGGAGTTGTGCTCAACACACAACCAAGATCCTCCTCTAGTCTGGATGCCAGCACTTTCATGGCGTGTTCTCTTTGCATTTGTGTGCTCTGGGGGACTGCGTGAGTCCCTCTGACTGCGTGAACCCTTCTGAATGATGGATCTTTGGTCCATGGCAAATCCTCCCTTTCTGTTTTTAGCCCTTTGCTCTGACACCAAGTGAAATTTTCAAGAGGAAAATATTTCTGCAATACTTGGTTTATTTCTCCTACTTCTGAGATAAGTTATTTACAGATGCTTCAGTAAATTCTAAAATAAACACATTTGCAGATCTTCACTATCATCAAGAGCATAAGAACAAAAAGATAAATTACACAAGTAGCACAAAAGAAACAACCACATGAACACAGTTATTTTTGGACAATTGTCCCTGGAAAAACCCAATGTGGGAAAACATGTGCAGCAGATGAGGGTTTTATATTTATCTTCAAAAATGTAAAGTACATTTACAATAGTCTGATGAGCAGAGAAAAATTAGCAAACACCTGGCTGATTTCTGGACCCTCTAGACAAATTTCAGACCCTCGGGGTGACCTCCTACACCCTCTGCGTCATCCAGCGTGAGTGCTTTGTGCAGTCTCTCCCTGGACTGCATGATTCTGCATGGAGGGGGTCTTGCTATTGATCAGCTCACCCTTCCCTTCATCCTCCTGACTTCTGCTTCCCGATAACTGACTCCTACCTTCTCCTTCTGCTTCTGCAACCCTGCCTCTACAATCTCACCCACTGAAATCGAATTCTCTTACTTCAGAATCGATTTCCATCGGGTATTGAGAGTGTCCCCGGCTTAATTTCCAAATAGCACTCAAGTCTCTTCTTATAGTCTTCTCGCTGATGAATCAACGGCCAAGATTATATCGTTAATCAATGGCTCAGATTAAAAGTTGACTTGATCTTCCTTTTTTAGAAGATTCACACTCTACTCTATTAATACCCTTTAATTATTTAATTTCCCTAAGTTTAAACTTAGGGTCTGCATTAAAAAAATTAATTATTTTAATAAAGTCATATCTGAGTGGAATTTCCACAAACGATTTATGGGTTCTCTGGATAACTGATGTCCAAGCCTTTCTACCAAAAATGAGACTTAGAACACTTCCCAATGCTATAGAAATCAACACAATAGGATCCATAGGTCCTTCAACTTCCGGCATCGATTCATACTTCGGCTCTTCCTGCTTCCCTGCTTCTTCATCTTCTTTGACTTCCTTGGAGCTAGGAATATTTCTCACTTTCTTGAGGGCAACATCTTCATTGAAGGTGACATCATGGCATATCGCACTTCTCTTTGACCAGGCACATAGATTCTATACGTTTTCGAAGTTTCAATATAGCCCACAAATATTCCCTTCTTTCCAGAAGCATCCAGCGTGCTTCTCTCTTCTTTCAGCACATGAAAGTAAACAGGACAACCAAAAACTCTAAAATGAGAAACATCAAGTTTCTTACCAGAGAAGACTTCTTCAGGATTTTTGGAGTTCAGAGCGAAATGTGGGCATCTATTTTGAACGTACACGGCAGTGTTCGCAGCTTCTCCCCATAGAAACTTCGGAAGACCTTGGTCACATGGCATGGCGCAGGCAGCTTCCACAATGGTCCTGTTATTTCTTTCAGCAACACCATTTTTCTCAGGAGTATACGCAGTTGTGGTCTCCCTCTTAATGCCAACTTCTCTGCAAAAGTCATTGAATTCATTTGACTCGTACTTCGTCCCCTTGTCGGTCCTCAAAACTTTGATTCTCCTCTCGGTTTGATTTTCCACCAAGGCCTTGAAGGTACGAAACCATTTGAATGCTTTGTCTTTCTTCTTCAAGAAATATATCCAGGTCTTGTGGGAGAAGTCGTTTGTAAAATTCATGTAATAGGAACATCCTCCCAAGGATGTCACGAGAAGCATACCAAATAAACCAGAATGTATCAACTGCAAGATATCAGTTGTCTTTGTGACACTTGAGGGGAATGGTCCCCTTGTATGCTTCCCTTCGACACAACCCTGACATATGCCTTCATGATCATCTCTAAATTCGGGCATCCCTGTCACCACCTTCCTTGCTTCGGAAAGGGCTTTGTAATGAAGGTGTGCAAACCTCCGGTGCCATAACTCTGTTTAACGAGTTGTATCACATGACATAGCCCCCAATGGACTTCACAGAATAGGTGGCATTATCTCCAAGGATAATTTCTAGATTAGTATCCTTCTCAATCAAATCAGAGAGGGCTTCTTTATAACTAGTGAGGTGCCTTGAAGCACCACTATCAATCAACCAGACTTCCAGGGTGTCAGGAGGAGATGCAGCAGAGAGGGCAGATACAAGAATAAATTCATTTATCTTATTATCAACAACATTAGACTCATAGTACCTGGAATTTCTTGACCTCTTGAAAGGTTTCCCATTTCCACTACGATCAGAGGGAGCCTTCCTTTTTCCTTTGAACCAGTTGTTCTTTTGATTGTCATTCCCCCTGGAGTTGTTGTTGTCATCATCCCTGGGAGAGTCCCTTCTATTAGGGCACTCTCTTGCATAGTGACCAAACTTGTTACAAGTGTAACATCTTCCCTTCCTTCCTTTGGGCCCCGCTCTTCCATGGTTTTGATTTCTTGGACCTCCATTGTTCCTTTTCTTTGCATGAGCGATGAAGGCAGTAGGGTCACCTCCATTTCCATTAGAGGGATGATCTCTCTCCATCATTCTTGTCTCCTCTTGAGTGCATCTCGTCAATATTTCATCAAAATCAGGAATCACATTATTATTAAGAATAGTGGTATTGAATACATACCAATCACGGGGGAGACCTCCAAGGGCAATGAGAACCATCTCTCGATCAACTATTTCTTCTCCAATAGCTAAAAATTGTTCCTGATTTCAGTGAGCCTCATAAAATAGGATTGATTGGATTCATCCTTGCCCTTCTTGATATTCTTCAATTGATTCTTGAAGAAAAGAACTCGATTAGCATTGCTAGCCCTGAACATGTTAACCAACTTATCATACATCTCTTTAGATGTGCTTAGCTCAAAAATGTAAGCAACCAAGTGCTTATGAATAGAATCTTGAATAATCATCTTTGCTTTGATTTCCCCTTTTCCATACTTTGTCTTTGTGGCAGCAGCTGCATTTGAAGGAGGCTCTTGAATCTTCCCCTGCACATAGTCCATGACATCTTGATCTTCTAATGCCAAATCCAAGGACATATTCCATGCATAATAATCAGACTTATCATGCAATTTATCATCAGACTTGAAACCCTTATAGGTTGAGGAGGTCATTGGTCCTTCATAGGATTTCTTCTTCGGTGATTGTTTCTCACACTAGTTTGGACTCTGTCTTCACCTCGGCTCTGATACCATGTTAAATTTAGAATGACATGGAGTGTTCTATGCTTAATGCAAATTTATTTCAATCTTTCTTAGGCCTGATTCAAATTAGATATCACATAAACATGAAAGTAAAATGCTGATAGAACACAATAATAGATCAACAAAAGACAAGCCAATAATATAGATCAGATTTTACAATTCTTCTTGTCTAGCAAAGGATAGTGTACGTTACGGCAGTCAACAGAATGCTTCAGCCAGCAAAGTCTTTCTTAGATCAGCCAACCCTCCAAGTGTCACACACACAACCCTCAAAGAAAACTCATCAAAAACCAATGCTGGTCAAACAAAAGTCAACGCAGAACAGCCAACAAAAAGTCAACATTGCAGATTAAGGCTTCAGTCAAACTGGTCCTTTTTCCTCGATTTTTGTGCTCAGTAGTACGACCTTCAAAAATCAGAATTTCAGCCAATATTAGAGGTCAAACGGTCAAGTGTTGACCATGGTCAATGCTAGTCAACGCTCAGCAAAACAGCGCTAAACAAATCTGTAGATTTTCAGCAGCTTCAGCTCTACACGTGTGAAGGAAAGAGGCCTCCAAAGGCTATCGAACCAATCAAATCACAATGAGAGAATGTGTGATGAGATGATGATCAAATGACCTCCAAGTCTCCCAATTTATATCCATCAGTGAGGGTGTGTGACACATCTATTAGGCTTGTGAGCCTATATTACAAATCTAGCTGACCTTGCACATGTGTGGAAAATAAATTGAAAATATATGTTCTGCTCATCCAAACAAGAAGATCTTTAGATCAATCTTGCACCTCTTCGAAAGAGGAATCCAACAAAAATGTGACCATCATCATATGAGCAGTGCAACATGGAGTTTAAACCTAGTTGCCCAAAATTAACAGTTACACTTCTCAAGTAACTCCTCCCTTCATGGAATTCAATTCTCCTATTATTGGCTCAAGGAATGAATTCATTTTGTAACTCCTCTCCTTTCTCATCTATTTAAGCAATAGTAAGAGAGTGTTGAGGGTAACATGTTCATTATGAAGAAGGAGAGCTAGAGTTGAGTGTGTGCAAGAGAAGTGTGGGAACAAGTGAAGAGTAAGAACAATAGAAGAGTTGGATCAAGTGTGTAGGACAAGATCTAATCACGAAGAGAAGATCTTCCAGTGAAGAACAAGAGCACTTCAACTGCAAGTTGATCAAACATTGGTGACTTAATTCATTCTCTCTCTCTCTCTCTCTCTCTCTCTCTGTGTGTACTCTGCTGAATAATTGAAGAAATCTAATAGAAGAAGAATCATTTGGGTTTTCCCCTTGTGGGTTTTTCCCTGGCCATTAGACTCAACTCTCGGTGTTTCATATTTGTGCTTGGTTGTCTTCATATGATCCTTAAGATTATGTTCTATCTACAATTGTTGATTTGAAAATTTGTGAAGAAGAAATATGCATTCTAAGTAATTGTAACAACATAGTACATTCAATTTTCTCCAAAGTACATTCAATTTTCTGCAAGTACATTCAATTTTTGTATAGAACTTTCAAGTTTCTGCAAAGAAATTATTAATTTCTGCATAGAACTTTTAGATTTTAACATGGTATCAAAGCCTTGGTGAAGACAAGTCCAAGGAGATCAGAGATCACTTGAAGAGACCCCACTTGCTGCCAAAGTTTTCTAATTAAGATGACTTTGTCCTACTTCAAGATAGAGGAGAAGTTGAATGATGCTTCAAACTTTGGTTCATGGAAAACAAGGTGTTAATTTTGGACAACTAGGTCCAAGCTCCATGTTGTGATGCTTAGATGAAGATGCCAATATTTTTATTAGATTCCTCTTTCGGAGAGGTGCAAGATAGATCTAAAGATCATCTTGATATGATGAGCAGAACATTTATTTTGAATTTATTCAAAATATGTGCAAGTCGACCTGCAATGAAATGTAGGCTTGAAGCCCCAACAGTTGTGTCACACACCCTCACTGATGGATATAAATAGGTCAACGTTGGAGGTCATTTTCACTCATCCATCATCACACATTCTCTCTCCTCATCTAATTGGTTCGATCATCACTTGGAGTCTCTTCTTCTCTCACACATGGGAAAACACAGCAAAAGGATTTCTCTGTTTTCGACCTAGGGTTTTTAGTGCAGAGTTGACCAGCATTGACTTTGGTCAACGCATGGTCAAACCGACCTAAATCTGTCCCAGAATTCCGATTTCTGCAGTGCGCATTTATTGGCACAAAAATCAAGGCTAAACATTGACTTTGAGCGAGCTGTGTTGACTTTTTGCGTTGACCATTGACTGAGACAGAGTTGACTTTCGTTGACTTTGGGTTGACTGATATAGCTGTCCGAGAGGGTTGTTTGACACTTCTGGTTGGTTGACCGTATTGAAACTTTGTTGGTTAAAGCATCCTGTTGACCGTCGTAACGCACCACCACACATATTTTGTTGATCAAGTTAAGTGTAATTTTTGGCTTGTCTTATGTCGATCTACTGATATGTTCTATCAGCATTTTACTTTCTTGTTTATGTGATTGTTGTTTGATATTGGGGGTAAAAGTAAAGTTGCATCAAGCATAGAACATCTACGAAAATTTACATGGTTTCAGAGCTGAGGTGAAGACAAAGCCCAAGTTTGTAGCAATCACTGAAAAAGAACATGGGTACCTCAAACTATAATGGCTTTAAAGCTGATGACAAATTGACTGGGAAGGAAGACTTCCATGCCTGGAAGATGACTTTGGATCTTATGTTGGAAGACCAAGATGACATGGACTATGTGCAGGGTAAAATCCAAGAGCCTCCATCCACTGCACCTGCTGCCACCAAGTCAAAATATAAGAAGGGGGAAATCAAAGCAAAGCTGATGATCAGGGACTCAATTCATAAGAGTCTGGTTGCCTACATCTCTGAGTTGGGCACATCCAAGGAGATGTATGATAAATTGGTCAACATGTTCAAGGCCAGCAATGCAAATCAAGTCCTATTCTTCAAGAACCAACTGAAGAATCTGAAGAAAGGCAGGGATGAATCCGTCCAATCATATTTTCTGAAGTTGACCAAAATCAGAAATAATCTTCTGGCCATTGGGAAGACAATAGCTAATCGAGAAATGGTTCTCACCGCACTTCGAGGTCTCTCCTCCGAATGGCATGTATTCAATACTACCATACTCAATAACAATGTGATACCTGATTTTGACAAAGTACTATCGAGATGCGTACAAGAAGGGACAAGAATGAAGGAATATGAAAATGAAGGAAATGTTGCCTTCATTGCTCATGCTAAGAAGAAGAACAATGGTGGTCCGAGGAACAAAGGAAGAGCAGAGGCCCAAGGAAAGAAAGGAAAATGTTACACATGTAACGAGACTGGCCACTATGCTAGAGAATGCCCTTTCAAGAAGGATTCTCCTAATGATGATGACACAACAACAACCAGAGGAATGGCAATCAAAGGAACAACAGGTACAAAGGGAAGAGGAAGGCTCCCTCTGGTGGAAATGGGCAACCTTTCAAAAGGTCAAGGAATTTCAGGTATGAGGAATCTAATGTTGTTGATGATAAGAAAAATGAATTCATTCTTGTATCTGCCCTCTCTGCAGCATCTCCACCCGACACTCTGGATGTCTGGTTGATTGATAGTGGTGCCTCAAGGCACCTCACTGGGTTTAAGGAAGCACTTTCTGATTTGGTTGAGAAGGATACTAATCTGAAAATTATCCTTGGAGATAATGCCACATATTCCGTGAAAGTAACAGGGACTGTGACCCTCCACTTATCTCAAGGTCAAGTCCTCCACTTGCAAGATGTACTATATGTACCTGATTTGAAAAAGAACCTTGTGTCTATTTCGACAATGGAAGACAAAGGTTTCAACGTGGCATTCATTGATGAGAAGGTGCGCATCTGGAAGAAGAGTTTCAGGGAAGCTATCACAATTGGGTTTAGAGTTGATACACTCTACCAGGTTGGAGGAAGTCCACTGGGAGCGATGACATGTGATACTATCCGACAGACCGATAATGGCACTGAATATGAGACAAACAAGTTCAAGAACTTTTGCAAAGAAGCTGGCATCAAGAGGGAGACCACAACCGTCGTTGCTGAAAGGAAGAATAGGATCATTGTGGAAGTTGCCTGTGCCATGCTATGTGACCAAAGTCTTCCAAAGTTTCTGTGGGGAGAAGCTGCGAACACTGTTGTGTACATACAAAACCGATGCCCGCATTTCGCTCTGAACTCCAAAACTCCCAAAGAGGTTTTCTCTGGTAAGAAACCTGACGTCTCACATTTTAGAGTTTTTGGATGTCCTGTTTATTTTCATGTACCAAAGAGAGCAAGGTGGATGTACGAGAAGCTGGAATGTTTGTAGGCCTACAACATCCAATTTGAAAACCTATAAGTCTGTCTTAAGTACGACAAGTTGAGATAATGCCACGATGTTACCTTTAGCGAAAGATACTTCCTGCACAGAAAATAATCAATCTTGAGGATACGGAAAATCATGAAGCTAAAACACAAAATCACCGAAAGAAGCAAGAAGATGAGATGATGTGGAGTGTTGAAGGACGAGTGGACCCGATTGATCCCCTTCCTCGATGAGAAAAGAACATCGTAGCTCGAGACACTCTAAAGGGATGTGAGAATCATGTGGCCCCAAAGAGGACTCATCTTTGAAAACGAGCGGGAGCAGATGCCAAGGGTGTCTAAGCGACCATCGAGTACGATCGTGCAATCTAGCTGGATCTTTGAAATGCCGCCAAAACGTCAAGTACGAAGGATGCTGTACACAAAGAATATGAAGTCATTAGAATGATATGGGATGGTTCTAAGGCAGAGGCAAAACGATTGTCACCTGCGAAATGGCTATATGAATCAAGCATGGATTTGATAGTAGTGCGAAAATTTCAACCTGATATTAATTTCCCGTAGCTTGTAGGGAAAGGCGTGAGCTATGATGACATGTTTTTGTGCATGATATGCCACCATTACAGTCTATCAGCCCTTGTACCTACATGAGATACAATTTCATCGGATAGGTGCAAGATCGCATTTCTTGGCTTTCGAGCCGTTAAGGGAATAGGTGTGTACGGAGGCAACCTTTGGGGTTCGAGAAGTCTAGGCTACTTACAGAGTATTTGCGAGTTGAGATGTCCTGCGCGATTTAAATGACACCGGGCAGTACGAGAGGATAGATAACTACCTGATGAAGTTGGGCTTCATTCGTAGTAATGTTGATCAGAACCTTTACTTCAAGGTTGATAGAGAAAAGCCTCTCATTCTGGTGTTGTATGTGGGCGACCTCTCCTTATAGGTGCTGACCCTTTCATTCATCAGTGTAAGAGGAAGCTCACTGCTGAGTTCAAGATGAAGGACCTAGGATTGATGCATTACTTCATAGGCCTGAAGGTCTGGCAGAGACCTGACGAGATTTTCCTTTCTCAAGGAAAATATATTGTGAAGCTTATGGAAAGATTTGGAATGGTGGACTATCCCAAATCTACCCCAGAATTCTGATTTCTGCAGTCCGCATTTATTGGCACAGAAATCGAGGTTGGACGTTGACTTTGACCGGGTTGTGTTGACTTTTTGCTGTTGCTATTTTCCCTTGACCGTTGATTGGGACAGCGTTGACTTTGGGTTGACTGATATAGTTGTCCGAGAGGGTTGTGTGACACTTCTGGTTGGCTGACCATATTGAGACTTTGTTGGTTGAAGCATCCTATTGACTGTCGTAACGCACCACCACACATATTTCGCTGATCAAGTTAAGTGTAATTTTTGGCTTGTCTTCTGTCAATCTGCTGGTATGTTCTATCAGCATTTTACTTTCTAGTTTATGTGATTGTTGTTTGATATTGGGGATAAAAGTAAAGTTGCATCAACCATAGAACATCTACGAAAATTTACACAAGAGTAGATATCACTCTTGATGAACACGAAGCTTTTAAGTATGATGAAGACACAATAGTTGATCCACCAGAGAATGCAAGTGTTGTTGTCTAATCCAAATATAAAAAGGGTGAAATCAAAGCTAGAAAAATTATCC
Organism: Pinus albicaulis; assembly: GCA_034641835.2. Lineage (NCBI taxonomy): Eukaryota > Viridiplantae > Streptophyta > Pinopsida > Pinales > Pinaceae > Pinus > Pinus albicaulis. Next base: position 116,055,651 of record CM076575.1, read on the forward strand.
TTGATTCTCTTAGTGATCATCTCATTACTTACATTTCTGTTTTGAAGAAATCTAAAGAAATGTATGACAAATTAATTGGCATGTTTGCAATTAGTAACTTGAACCAGATTATTGTCTTTGAAGGACATCAAGATGAATAGAGAAGAGACGGTTCAAGCATACTACCTGAGAATGACTAAAATCAGGAATCAACTGTCACCAGTTGGTGAAGTTGTACCCGAAAAAGAAATGGTGTTGATTGCACTTGAAGGCCTTTCTCATGTTTGGAAGACTTTTATCACCACCATCAGCAACATCAACACTATTCCCACATTTGATGAGCTTCTGAGAAAGTGTATCCAAGAGGAAGCCAGAATGATCTCCACAGGGAGAATTTCACATCATGAACGAGAACCTACTACATTTTCAGCCTATGACAAGAGAGAAAGGTAATAAAAAGAAATCTGCTTTCAAATCAAATAAAGAGAATCTAGACATGTCAAAAGTTAGATGTTTTAACTGTCAAAAACATGGTCATTTTGCTTGTGACTGTAAAGAAAGAAGAACAACTCCTAGATTCAAAAAAAAATCTGATTATAGAAAAGACTCTTCTAAAAATCAAGAAAAGGGCATCCTAAGAAAACAAGAAATCCAAGACATAGAAATAATGCAGCAGAAACTCAATCAGAATATTTTCTTGTTTCTACTCTTTCTAGTTCTTCTGCAGATTCATTTGATATTTGGTTAGTTGATAGTAGTGCTTCCAAACATTTCACTGGTTACGAAGAGGTACTCTCTACTCTAGTTGAGAGGGAGACTAATTTAAATGTTATCCTTGGAGATAATTCTACTCACCAAGTTAAAGGTTACGGTTCAGTTTCATTTCAGTTAGATGATGGCAAATCTATTTTTCTGCAAGAAGTTTTGTATGTACCTGGTTTTAAAAAGAATTTTGTATCCATATCTACTCTAGAAGATAAAGGAATGAAAGTTGCTTTTATTAATGGAAAATTTCTAACTTGGCCTTTGAACTCAAGTATGAGAGAAACCTTCACTCTTGGATCAAGATGCGAAGGGCTTTACAAAGTCAATGGTAAATCCATTCATACATTGGTCCATGATACCAATCTTCAGTGTGAGCTATGGCACAGAAGATTTGTTCACCTACACTACAAAGCCTTACCTCATGTAAGGAAAATGGATACTGGAATGTCCGAGATTAGAATGGATCATGAAGGAGTTTTCCCAGGATGTGCAAGTGGAAAGCATATAAAGGGACCATTCCCTTCAAGCAGAACAAAAACTAGTCAGGAACTTCAGCTTATACATTCTGATTTATGTGGACCTATGCCTGTTACTTCTCTTGGTGGCTACTTGTATTTCATGATTTTTGTTGATAATTATTCTCGCAAGACATGGATATTCTTTTTGAAAAAGAATATGAAAGCATTTGACATGTTCAGAGATTTCAAGGCTTTGATTGAAAATCAAATGGGAAATCTGATCAAAGCTTTTCGATCTGATAATGGGGGAGAGTTCACCTCCAATTAATTTAACGATCTTTGTAAAGACACTAGAATAAATAAAGAAACCATTGTGTCATACAATCCACAACAAAATGGTGTGGTTGAGAGGAAGAATAGAACCATTATGGAAGCAGTTAAAACCATGTTGCATGATCAAAAGCTACCGTAGTTTCTGTGGGGAGAAGCTGCAAATATTGTTGTTTATGTACAAAACAGAACTCCTCATCAGGCCTTAGACAATAAGACTCTTAAAGAAGTTTTCACTAGTAAAAGGTCTGAGGTGAGTCACTTGAAAATCTTTGGTTGTCCTATGTACTTCCATGTGTCGAAAGAGAAAACTTAAAAGGAACAAACTGGAAGCTTCAGGTAAGAAAAGTACGTTTGTCGATTATTGTGATAATTCAAAATCTTATAGAATCTATGTACCTGGGCAAAGAACTATTGAGTTTAGCAAAGACGTAACATTTGATGAAGATGCAGCTCTTAGAAAAACAAGAGACTCTCCTCCTCCTGCCATTGTTGAAAGATAAGTTGTTAATGAAAAAGAGCCTGCATCTGAGTCTGAACCGAAACCTAAGAATGAGCTTGTCGATAATCCAATGGGTTCCATGGATCCTCTAGATCCTCTACCACATGATCCTCCTACCAGAAAGAGACCACTATGGTTGCGAGATACCTTGCAAGATGTTGAACAACATGCTGCCCCAAAAGGAACATTCAGAGAAAGTAAGAATCCAAGTCGGTTTCAAAGGTACGTTGTTGCCATGAGCAACATCATTCAGGCAAAACCATTCACATTTGAAGAAGCAAAAGAACAAGTCTGGAAAGATGCCATGACTGAAGAATACGAGTCCATCATCCAAAATGATGTCTAGGAAGTGGTTCCTACTTCCAAATGGTTGTTTAAGATTAAACATGGTGCAAATGGGAGTATTGAAAAATATAAGGCTAGATTTGTAGCTAGAGGATTCTCTCAGAAAGAGGGAATAGATTATGACGAGATTTTTGCACCTGTAACTCAATATACTACTATTCGATCTGTTGTTGTCTTAGCTGCTAGCCAGAGATGGACTCTTCACCAAATGGACGTGCAAACTGCTTTCTTGCATGGGTTCCTCAAGGAAGAGGTATTTGTTGAACAACCACAAGGCTTTGAAGAGCATGACAAGGAAATTCATGTATGCAGACTGAAGAAAGCCTTATATGGGTTGAAGCAAGCTCCAAGAGCTTGGTATGCTCGCATTGATAGCTACCATATAAAGCTTGGTTTCACAAGAAGCAGTGCAGACCCAAACCTCTACTTCAAGACAGTCCAAGGTATACCTTTGATTTTGGTATTATATGTTGATGATTTATTCTTGACAGGAGGAGAACCTCTTATCCTCTAGTGTAAGAGGGAGTTCGCTTCTGAATTTGAAATGAAAGACCTTGGTTTGATGCATTATTTTCTGGGTCTAGAGGTCTGGCAAAGACCTGGTGAAATTTATCTTTCTCAAGGAAAAAATGTTGTTAAGCTTCTTGAAATATTTTATGTGGTAGAATGTAAGTCCATGCATACTCCTATGGATACGAACTTTAAGAAATTATGTGGCAAAGCTGCAAAACCTAGTCTAGCAAATCCCACCAAGTGTAGACAGCTCATTGGTGCTTTGATGTTTTTGGTAAACACTAGGCCTGATATACGCTTTGTTGTAAACACTTTAAGTCAGCATATGATTGATCCCTTTCATGCCCATTGGATTGCTGCAAAACATGTACTCAGATACTTGCATGGAACTGCAAATCTAGGATTGAAATGTACTGCTAAAAATGTAAGACTTAATGGATACACTGATGTTGATTAGGCAGGTAACACTGCTGATAAAAAGAGCACTTATGGGTGTTGTTTTAGCTTGGGATCTGCCATGAACTCTTGGATGAGTAGAAAGCAGAAGTTTGTTATACTAAGTACAACTAAAGTTGAGTACATTGCTGCCAGCATGGCTAGTTGTGAGGCAGTTTGGCTGAGAAAGCTTTTTGGGGAACTATTTGAGCAAGTTCCAGACACAACAGTTATATATTGTGACAATAAGAGCGGGATTCGTCTTGCAGAAAATCCTGTGTTTCATGACAAGTCCAAGCATATTGAGATCAAGTATGACTATATTCGAAATATGGTGCAGAGAGGAGCAGTAAGGGTCCATCACATCTCCATTGATAATCAAATAGTTGACATTCTTACCAAGCCTTTACCGAAAGGGAGGTTCTTGGTTTTTAGAGAGCAACATGGACTTATGGACGTGACCCTTCCGGAAGGTGGTCAGAGCTGATCGAGAACACTGAGCTGCCTTTCCCCCCTGTCAGAGCTCATAGGACTAGGGAATGATGCCGGAAAGCTCCCGAGGATGAAGGACCTCTTGTGTATGTTGATTTTTGGAAGCATCGGATGTGCTCTAAGTCTCAAATTTTGCAAGGAGGCTTAGGCACATGTATTCCAAAGAACCTAGAAAGTGTTTTGGAAAATTCCACCCAGATTGTGTTTTATGGAAATACTTAATTATTTTTAATAGGACCCTAAGTCTAAACTTAGGAAATTAAAATAATTAAAGGGTATTAATAAAACAGGATGTGAATCTTCTAGAAAATGACAGAGATCAAGTCAAGTTAATCTTAGTCGTTGATTAGCAATTTAATCTCGACCATTGATGACTCAACGAGAAGATTATAAGAAGGACTTGATGGGGCATTTGGAAAAAACACACCAAAAGAGTGTAGAGATCGAAATTCTTTAGTGAGCAATGCTCAGGGAGAAGATCGATCGAGTTGATTCTTGCAGAGAGGAGCAAAGATAATTTCCAGTTGGAAATATTTTTTGATCTAGAGAGTACAAGGCAGAGAGGGCAGAGAGTAGTCCGAAGAGACAGCACAGAGCCAGCCATGCAGAGGCTGCGCAGAGCTTCAGAGGGAGTCCGTATTTCTATTGTGAGACAGTCAAGATCCAGTGTCGAAGCCGTGGTGTGAGACCGGGAGGCCAGAGGGCTCAAGTTTCTAGTTGGCAAAGAGATCAAAGGAGGTGCAGCACAGTCCCAGCAGTAGTGACACAATGATTGCATAGGTGTGACGCAGTACTGCGCAGAGGCTCATCTCCAACGTGGATCAGTGCCAGATCTTCCAGTGACGGGGTAAGATTATTTCACCAGCTCTTTGTTCAGATAGATCTTTGTATAGGATTGCCAGTCTGGGCATTTAAATAATTGTACTCGTAAAATTACTACATAATAATACAAACCCTCAGTTGTTGCATCAGTTTTCCCGTATTGGGTTTTTCCGAGGACTTAATCCAAAACTAACAATGTCGTGTGTCTATGGTTTCTTCTTGCTCAGATCTTGTTTCCGCACTTATTTATTCCGCAGTTTCATTTTGTGAAGGTTGTAGTGTATGGGTTTCAATATTTACCGTCGAACACAGTAAATAAGTTGTTCAAAAATTAACAAATAGAAGAATTCTCATCAATTGCTGCAGAGATTGTATAGCAGTGCAGGAGGAGCAAGAGAGCAGACCAGAAGGATCCAGCATTGAAGAAGAAGCAAGAGATCAAATAGTTGCGTAAGCAGCAGATTGATTTCCTCAGTGATTGCGCAATCCAAGCCAAGAGGGCTAGATCTACAAGGAAATCTCTCTCTGAGTGAGTCGACAGAGAGGTAGGATTTTCCAGTTTGCAGTTTGTCAAAGGCAGAGGGAGCAGCGCAGCAGATTCAGTGCAGATCAGCAACTGGTGGGACGCAGTTTTCTTGTAGCAGTAGTTATTGGTGCAGAAAGCGTCAAAAGAGAGCAGAAGAAGACACTTTTAAGGGAATTCTAACCTCAAAGAATTTCTTGCCCAACAAACTCTGATTTCCCGTGCAGAAACAGCGAGATCGTGATTTATTTGGCTTACTCCAACAGGGACTGCGTATAGCCAGCTGCGCAGAGGGTTAAAAAAGCATTTCGACATCTGATTGTGTGAGATGGCAGCCAGTGGGTTGCGTGACCAAGATCGGTTAGAGGGTGCCTCCAACTGGAAGGCAAAGATCTCCTTCGTTCTGGATGAGCATGAGCTCAAGGCCTTCATCAACAATGCAGTAGCTGAACCGGTAGATGCAGCATTGTTGTGAGCCTTCAAGAAGAGCATGGCAAAAGCCAAATGGTTGATCCTCGATGGAGTGAAGGATCACATAGTTTCACACATTTCTGGCAAAGGGACAGCCAAGGAGATGTGGGATGCGTTGGCTACGCTGTATGAGGGATCTTCCAAGCAACGGAAGATGTTCTTAGAGGAAAAGATGCGGTCTACAAGGATGCAGAAGGGAGAACGCATAGACCCCTTCCTTGCAAAACTTCAGGATGTCCGACATCAGCTAGAGGCTATAGGAGCAGCTCCTCAGGCCTCCAAGATGGTCAGATTAGCCCTAAATTCCATGTCCGAAGAATACCAAATCTTTGTCCAGAGTATCCTAGGCAGATAGAAGTTGTCGGACTGGGAAGGAATGTGGGCAGTTCTTCAACAGGAAGAGATGAGGAGAGAGATTTACTCAAGTGCAAACTTGATGGTAGCAGCAGCAATGGGACGAAGCCCAAGGAAGAGGAGGAGAATGCAGCCCTTGCATCAAAGGGGCAGCAGCAGCAGCGAAGACGAAAGAAGGACTTCTCAAAGATTAAATGCTTCCGGTGTGGCGAGATGGGACATTACACTACACACTGTCCTCTCAAAAAAAAGGACAAAGATGAAAAGCATGATCTGCAGGCTGCAACTGCGAGGAACGAGGAGAAGGAGTTCGTGATTATTGCCCACATATCTCCAGGGGAGAATTGAGGTGATCTAGAGTTGTAGTTCAGCAGAACTGCAGTTGGGCAAGATCCTTGAGGAGTCCACCTCTTGAAACATCACCTTGCTATGGGAGCCCAAATCAGAAGTAGCAGGATGGACAAGTATCAATTGGTGTAGAGGAGTGCAAAGGTGACAGCGCAGTGGCTAGTGAGCGCCAGAGTCTGAGCAGAGTTGGCAGCAGTGCAGGAAGGCACGGTGTAGAGTCAGCAGCAGCTTCAGAGGGGCAGCGCAAAGACAAGCAGCAGTCAGATCTTCAGTACGAGCTGCATCATACTGAACACTTAGTTCAGTACTTGGATGTTTTTCTATTGCAATGAGCAACAGAGTTGTAGTGCGGGAGCACTCGGTAGCAATATGCAGCAACATGGATGCAGCAACGCAGTGTTAGTGGGCAGCAATGTCAGACATCAGTAGCGCAGAGGGAGATGTTGCAGAATAGAGCAGTACTTCAGCTGGATGTATTGCTAGAGTACATTCCTCGCTAAGAGGGAGTGTTGATTTATGGTAGCATCGGATGTGCTCTAAGTCTCAAATTTTGCAGGGAGGCTTAGGCACATGTATTCCAAACAACCCAGAAAGCGTTTTGGAAAATTCCACCCAGATTGTATTTTATGGAAATAATTAATTATTTTTTATGGGACCCTAAGTCTAAACTTAGGAAATTAAAATAATTAAAGGGTATTACTAAAACAGGGTTTGAATCTTCTAAAAAAAGACGAAGATCAAGTCAAGTTAATCCTATCCATTGATTAGTGATTTAATCTCAGTCGTTGAAGACTCAACGAGAAGATTATAAGGACTTGATGGGGCATTTGGAAAAAACACACCGAGAGAGTCTAGAGATCGAAATTCTTTAGTGAGCAGTGCTCAGGGAGAAGATCGATCGAGTTGATTCTTGCAAAGAGGGGCAGAGATAATTTCCAGTTGGAAATCTTTCCTGACTCGGAGAGTACAAGGCAGAGAGGGCAGAGAGCAGTCCTGAGAGGCAGCAGAAAGCCAACCACGCAGAGGTTGCGCAGAGCTTTAGAGGGAGGTTGTATCTCTGTTGTGAGACAGTTAGGATCCAGCGTCGGAGTTGGGGTGTGAGACCGGAAGGCCAGAGAGCTGAAGTTTACAGTTGGCAAAGAGATCATAGGAGGTGCAGTGCAGTCCCAACAGTAGTGACGCAGTGACTGCGTAGGTGTGACACAGTACTACACAAAGGCTCATCTCCAGTGCAGATCGGTGTCGTATCTTCCAGTGACGGGGTGAGATTATTTCACCAGCTCTTTGTTCAGATAGATCTCTGTATAGGATTGCCAGTCTGGGCATCCGAAGAATTGTACTCGAAAAATTATTGCATAATAATACAAACCCTCAACTGCTACACTGGTTTTCCCGCATTGGGTTTTTCAGGGGACTTAGTCTAAAAATAACAGTGGCGTGTGTCTATGGTTTCTTCTTGCTCAGATCTTGTTTCCACACTTATTTTTTCCGTAGTTTAATTTTGTGAAGGCTGTAGGGTATGGGTTTCAATATTTACCGTAGAACACAGTAAATAATTTGTTCAGAAATTAACAAATAGAAGAATTCTCATCAGTTGTTGCAGTAGGATTCCAGATATAGGAATTTTCACAGTGTAGTGTGTGCCACAAGAGTAGGCCTTAGTATGCATTTGACCCACTGTTTGGGACGTGGGAAGAGCCACCTATCTAGCCAATAGGTGTAGTGAGACTTGTCTGTGTGACTTGTCTAAGATGCAGGTGTTCCACCACTTGACTCTTGGTTGTGTTTGATTCTTGTCTGTGTGACTTGTTTGAGTCGTGTCTATGTGATGCATGTGTTCTATCACCTAATTTTTTGAGATGAAAATTGGTTGAGTATAATCCTTGTTTATGTGGCACGTGATGGTTCTTTCCTTTCCAAATTTGTGTCAAGTGGATGACTCTTCTTTAGATTGCGACTTCAATGTTACAGATGTTACATCCAAATTTGTGTCAAGTGGATGACTCTTCTTTAGATTGCGACTTCAATGTTACAGATGTTACAGAGCAGAGTTGAACTGAGATGAATGAAAGAGATCAGAGGAAGCAGAGATCTTTGATGCAGCAAGAAATTCCTCCCTAGCTGAGAGAGAGTGTTGAAATTTAACAACTTCGGAATGAATTTCTCGTAGAATAAATCATATCTTTCAGTTATGTTTGAACCACCTATAATAAAATTTCATTTCTAACAATTCTAATGATTTTCCAAAAATAGTAAGTCACGTCTCAATTTGGAAGTGACTTTCCAAAAATAAAAAGTCATGTCTAAATGATCAAGGATGATCTCGACATATGGAATCCACTTTAAAATCAAATCAATCATGATTATACAAGTCAAGAATTAATATTTTTATCCTTACTAGTATTATTATTATACTATTATTTATAAAATAGTCTAAAGTCATTCACCTTTACTGGATTAATAAAAAGGAACTCTCTCATGAAATAAGTAAACTAAATTGAGAATCTCTTACTTAACAAATTGAACCTATCTCTTGGAATAAAATAGTAACTCCACATTTAAGAGAATGTAACTCTCCCTCACTAATTCAATGTATGGCAAAATTTTAACTCCACCTCATTAAATGCACTTGTAACTCCCTCATTCAATTCGATTTGTAACTCTCACCAAATATTCTCTCATGTCTAAGTGTAGCTCTCTCTCTCCTTAATTCGAATTGTAACTCCTCAAGACAATTGTACCTCTCTCTCTATTCTTGAATGAGTTACACTTCTCAAGTAACTCCTCCCTTCATGGAATTCAATTCTCCTATTATTGTCTCAAGGAATGAATTCATTTTGTAACTCCTCTCCTTTTTCATCTATTTAAGCAAGAGTGTTGAGGGTTACATGTTCATTGTGAAGAAGGAGAGCTAGACTTGAGTGTGTGCAAAAGAAGTGTGGGAACAAGTGAAGAGTAAGAGAAAGGGAAGAGTTAGAGCAAGTGCGTAGGACAAGATCTAATCAAGAGGAGGAGATCTTCAAGCAAAGAGCAAAAGCACTTCAACTGCAAGTTGATCAAACATTGGTGACTTTATTCATTCTCTCTCTCTCTCTCTCTCTCTCTCTCTCTGTACTATGTTGAACAATTGAAGAAATCTAATATAAGAAGAATCATTTGGGTTTTCCCCTTGTGGGTTTTTCCCTGGTCATTTGACCCAATTCTCAGTGTCTCATATTTGTGTTTGTTTGTCTTCATATGATCCTTAAGTTTATGTTCTATCTACAATTGTTGATTTGAAAAGTTGTGAAGAATAAATCTACATTCTAAGTAATTGTAACAGCAGAGTACATTCAATTTTCTGCATAGTACATTCAGTTTTCTGCAAAATACATTCAACTTTCTGAAAAGTACATTCAGTTTTCTACAAAGTAAATTCAACTTTCTGCAAAGTACATTCAGTTCCATTCAGTTTTCTGCAAAGTACATTCAATTTTCTGCAAGTACATTCAGTTTTCTACATAGAACTTTCAAGTTTCTGCAAAGAATTTTTAAATTGTTGCATAGAACTTTCAGACTTTAACAGTTCTAGGATTCAGATCATGGACCCTACATGGTCCTCCCAATCCAAACTCTTCCAAGACAGTGACTTCTTTCTTCCTTGTTGTTTGCACTTTGGCCTGCTCAAGGCAACAAACAACAACCAAAGATTCAAACGTCTTTAGCTAGCAAAATAGTGACTGCCCAAATCACTTCTTGGCACCACAAGACCGAGCAACGTGTAGTACTAAGAAGCAGGTTTCAAAGTCAAAAACATACTCACTCAATCCAGGGTACCAACCTCTGTGCTTTGTTGAGTACGCAATCATCGTATAGTATTTCTTTACCTTGGCCTTGAGTGTTAGGAGTGGCGAGGCTGCTCAATCTAGCTCTAACCTCAAAATCCCTGCTAAGGTTCCATAGCAAGAGTCCTTTGGCCTAGGTACTCTCCAGATGACCTTATCAGACAGTGCATAAGCCCATTTAGGTTAGGACTAGGAAAAGGAGACTTTCCTCTCTTCTCTTTCAGTCTCAACCCTTAGTACTAGCACCATTTGACATCTTCTCTTCTTGTGATGGAGTTTTCACTTGTGTATCTATTTTCAATTTATGTCCATGCAATATTTACTTCTCAAACTAGCTACTTGGATTTTTATTGCTTTTTTTTAGATCTTTTTATCTTTCATTTACTCATTGTTGTTAGCTTAGATTAAGGAGATGTCACAGCACTCTAGCACTCTTACTATGTATTAGATTAATGGTACTCGTTTAATCCCATTAAGGCACTCTAACACTCTTACTATGTATTAGATTAATGGTACTTGTTTAATCCCATTAACCTATTTTTGTAATCATTTATTGGACATTGATAAATTTATAGTCTTATGTAAATAAACCATAACCTATATAACATATGCAAAAGACAATGAAACTAATCCATAATTTTTTAATCCTAAGTACTTCTTACCCTCTTTGCAAGTAACATTATACAAAACAAACATTCATATCAAACAATGAAAACTAAGGCAGCCTTGGGAAGCACAAAGACAATGTGAGTAGTTTTAAATTTTATAAAAAGCTCATGTTGTTTGAATATTTCCAATAGATTAAAATCGGGAACCTTTCCTTTATCCTTGGGAGTAGTTCAAAGGAGAGAAAAATCATATTGGTTTTGATTGAGATGGCAAAGCTTAGAGCTCAAACATTACTCCATGCTTATTAGGCACTCATATTTTTGAGATGCCTTAGAACGTCTATACCAAAGACCACATCAGTCACTTACAAAATTTTCAATCATCATAGTTGAGTTGTCTAAAAATCTTTTTATAACAATCCTAGTAACCCGACACAATCTCCAAGTCACCTCTAGTAAGTTGATGCACTCCCCAAATCAGCTCCCCTTAACATGGTTAAAAGGGAAAAGACCTTTAAATTCATTGTCATTTTAAGTTCTTGAACTTTTATATGTTTCTTATTACAAAGTGTGTGTCTCCTAGAGAGGATGGCGACAAGCTTCGGGGGTCTTGTGCCTCCGCATTGGTAATGCCTTGGCCAAATATACTGATTGAGCCAAGCCACAAAGAGTTTATTTCCCTGTGTACAAATCCATGTGGAAGTGGATCTGGATAAGGGACTTCTAGCAGTCATAAATACGAACTTGGGTAGTTGGTCTCACATCCAAGTGGTGGATTATGACCAGCTTCCATTTAAATGCAAGGTGTGTCATAAATATGGCCACTTTGAAAAAAAATGCTAAAAAAAAGCAAGAGCAACAAAAACAAGTCAAGGAGGGGGATCAATGGTAACATATGGAAGCATAGATATCAGTATTGGGTTCTAAAATGCCCCCTAAAAAGAAATCAGCACTCATTAAGCCCTCAAAAGGCTCTACTATGACTCATGAAGAGGAAGAAGTGCAACATGATATATCAAAATTACAAGAGCAAGTGCAACAACTTTCACTCTCGCAAAAAGCAACAAAAAATGAAATGGAAGTTTTGAAGAAAGGCGTGGAAGCTAAGATGGATGACATGGAAGCTAAGATGGAAGACATGACGAATGATCTAAAAGCATACATGGAAGCTAAGATGGAAAGTTTGACAAAGTTGATACAAGAAATGATTCTTAATGGCGAAAAAATAGTAGAGGAAACTCATGATGAGAACAAAATAAATGTTAATTGTGATTTCATAAACTCTAATGTTGGATTGAAGACCCACCATATTCCAAAGATCGATATGAGGAAGTTTGATGGCAAGGATCCCGTAACATGGATACTACAGATGGAGCAATATTTTGATCTCAATAATGTGCAAAACACGCAAAAGGTGTGCATGGCAACTTTATATTTAGAACAAATACATTTGTATGGTATCGATGGGCTTTCTCCCGTAAAAAAATTGTCACTTGGTAATTTTTTACGAAGGAAATGATAGCACATTATGGGGATACAAAGAGCAACACCTTCTTTAACCAATTGATAAATCTCAAACAAAAGGGTTTAGTGGTGGAGTACATTGAGGACTTCCAAAAATTGAATATAAGGGTATCTAATATTCCAGAAGAACATAGGATTGATGTCTTCATAGGGACTTTAAAGGATAACATCCAACATGAGGTTCGCTTTTGGGAACATGATTCATTGGAGAAGGCATTCAGGTTGGCAAGAAAAATTGAATGTAAAATAATGGCGACAAGGAAGCCTACCACTCACATCTATAAAGATGGAAGTGTTTCTACACCTAGACTTCCACGACCTACAAGGTTGACACCACAACAATTGGAAGAAAAAAGAGCAAAAGGGCTTTGCTACAGTTGTGATAGAAAATACACTAAAGGTCATAAGTGTGTTGAGAAGAAATTATTTTACATAGATCGTGAAGAGGAGGAAGAAAAATAACAAGAAGAGGATATACACCAGGAACCAACCCTAGAGAAAGAAGAAATGAGTCTGACCATATCCTGTAATGCATTGGCAGTGATTACCACTCCTCAAACTCTCAAGATAGGACATATCATGAAGAAAAAGGTAATAGTGTTGATTAAATCGGGTAGTACCCATAATTTTATTCATTGTAAGGTAGCCAAGGAATTGAATGGCTTCCTATACCCAGCACCAGAGAGTCAAGTGATGGTTGCAAATGGAGGAACTATAAATTGCTCTGGAAAATGCCATAATATCAAGCTAACCATGGGGGAATATGTATTGAATAGTCCAATGCTTTCCATTCCTATGAGAGGTGTTGATGTTGTACTAGGAGTACAATGGTTACAATCTTTGGGGACGGTAGCTTTTAATTTTCAAGAAATTTTCTTGAAATTTTTTTCAGAAGGAAAGGAAGTCGAATTACGGGGTATTGCAAGGAAGCCGGGAAAGATAATAAACTCTAATGTCATGACAAAGCTTCTAAAGAAAGAACAACGAGGTGTAATTGCACAATTATGCTCACTAGAAGTTCCAACATCAAAATCATCTATTTCTGCAGATCTCCAACAAGTCTTGGACAACCATTCCAAGGTGTTTGAAACTCCCAAAGGACTCCCACCTATTCGTGATCATGATCATGCTATTCATTTGATTCCAGGAAGTGTTCCTCCAAACATCAGGCCTTATAGATATCCTTACTTCCAAAAGAGCGAAATTGAACGTATGATTGCGGAAATGTTAGAGGCGGGTATAATTCAACCTAGTCAAAGTTATTTCTCTGCTCCTGTAGTATTGGTACACAAGAAGGATGGATCATGGCGAATGTGTCCGGATTATAGGGAGCTCAATAAGCTCACCATTAAAGATAAATTTCCCATTCCTGTGATTGATGAATTATTGGATGAGTTACATAGAGCAATTTATTTTACCAAGTTGGATCTTCGTTCAGGATATCATCAAATTAGAATGAAGACTGAAGATATTCCAAAAACAGCATTTCGAACTCATGAGGGTCATTATGAATTTTTGGTCATGCCTTTTGGCCTTACCAATGCACCTTCTACATTTCAGGGTTGATGAATTCCATTTTCAAACCCTTCCTTAGAAAATTTGTGCTAGTATTTTTTGATGATATACTAATCTACAGCAGGTCTTGGAAGGATCATGTTGAACATGTTGACAGGGTGCTCAAACTATTGCAGGCGAAACAATTATATGCAAAAAAGTCCAAATGTTTCTTTGGAGTACAAGAGGTGGAATATCTGGGTCATATTGTATCTCACGAGGGGGTTAAAGTGGACCCTAACAAAATTAAAGCCATTAAGGAATGGAAAGTTCCCACAACCATAAAGCAGTTGCGAGGATTTCTCGGGTTAACAGGGTATTATAGCAAGTTTGTTAAGAATTATGGGAGAATAGCAGCACCTCTAACAACATTATTGAAGAAAGATGCATTTTCATGGACTCCTGAAGCAACTAAGGCCTTTGAACATCTTAAAGAGGCAATGTACCTAGCACTGGTCTTAGCTACGCCAGACTTCACAAAAACCTTTATTGTGGAATGTGATGCCTCAGGAAATTGAATTGGTGTTGTTTTAATGCAAGAAGGAAGACCCATTACTTTTGAAAGTTGTCCAATCAAAGAAAGTATTTACAGAAAGCTATTTATGAGAAGGAAATGTTGACAATACTACATGCACTAAAGAAATGGCGACCTTACCTAATCGGAAGACACTTCAAGGTAAAAACTAATCATGATAGTCTTAAATACTTTTTGGAACAAAGACTATCTTCAGAAGAGTAACAAAAATGGGTCACAAAGATGTTGGGTTATGACTTTGAAATCATCTACAAAAAAGGGAAGCTAAATTTTTTTGCAGATGCACTCTCAAGAAAGGATGAAGAGGTGGAAGCATTGCTTTCTGTCATTTCTATTATCCAACCAGATTGAATAACCGAAGCAAGGGATAAATGGAACAATGACGAAGAAGTGAAGCTAAATTTTTTTGCAGATGCACTCTCAAGAAAGGATGAAGAGGTGGAAGCATTGCTTTCTGTCATTTCTATTATCCAACCAGATTGAATAACCGAAGCAAGGGATGAATGGAACAATGACGAAGAAGTGTGGACACCCATTCAAAAGTTGCAGCAAGATCCTAATACATTTGATACATTTAGTTGGAAAAATGATTCTTTATGGTACAAAGATCGCTTATATCTTTGTAAGAATTCCCAACTATAACAAAAGATTCTTTTGGAATTGCACACCTCTCCCTTAGGAGGACACTCAGGATTTTTAAAAACTTACCACAGGGTGAATAAAGAATTTTTTTGAGATGGCCTTAAATTTGATATTCAAAAGTTTGTGGCGGAATGTTTGGTTTGCCAGCAAAATACAGTTGAGACAATTAAGACATCGGGTCTTCTACAACCTTTACCCATTCCAAGTCAATGTTGGGAGGAGGTTTCAATGGATTTTATCACAAGTTTACCTAAGTCCGAAGGAAAGAGTGTCATCATGGAAGTAGTTGATAGACTTACCAAGTATGCACACTTTTGTGAATTATCTCATCCATTAAAGCAAGTACAGTTGCTACTGCATTTATGGAAACAATTCAAAAGCTACATGGAAACCCAAAGATTATTGTAAGCGACAGAGATCCCATTTTTACTGGAAATTTTTGGACAGAATTATTTTCTTGTTTGGGTACTCAACTAGCTCCTAGCTCATCTTATCATCCTCAATCCGATGGGCAAACTGAGATAGTGAACAAATGTTTGGAAGAATATCTTCGTTGTTTTGTATCTCATAGACAAAGACAATGGGCCAAGTGGTTACCTCTAGTTGAATGGTGGTATAACACTTCCTTCCATACTGCAGCAAAAAAGACCCCATTTATGGCACTTTATGGATATCATCCACCGTCCATCACATCATCTTTAAGAGAAACTTCTAAGGTTCAAGCAGTGGAATATCACATTGAGCATCAACAACAAGTTCTCCAACTCTTAAAAGATAACCTAAATTTGGCACAAAATCGAATGAAACAACACGCAGATCAACATCGCAGCAAGAGAAGTTTTGATGTAGGAGACTAGGTATTTTTACAGCTACAACCGTACAAACAAAAGTCCCTCAAGCAAGCTAAGAAGGATAATAAATTATCGCCAAAGTACTATGGTCCTTACAAGGTGTTGCAAAATATTGGTACTATGGCATACAAATTGGAGCTTCTTGCTTCTTCTCGAGTGCACCCAGTTCTCCATGTTTCATGCTTAAAGAAGGTTATAGGTGACAAACTTCCAATTCAAACAATATTGCCAAAACTTGATGAGGAAGGAAAAATCATATTGGAACCTAAAGAAGTCATGGAAACAAGAACTCGACAGCTACGAAATCAATCAATTTCAGAGTATCTCATCAAGTGAAAGAACTTACCCACTGAAGATTCCACATGGGAGGATGAGAATTTTATACAGAAACATCCGGAGCTACTCAAGCGTTAAGGACATCACTTTTTTGAAGGAGAGGGGCATGTTGGGTCCCTATATTACTAGTGTAGTCCCTTATTGTTGTTAGTGTAGCGCCCTTGTTGTTATTGTTGTACCCCTGTAGCCCCCATATTGTTATTATTGTGCCCCATAAAAGGCACTATTGTTATTGTTGTGCCCTTACATTATTATTGTTAGGTCGGCTAGGATTATATTGTGACCCATGGACTCCTATATATAGAAAGGAAGTTTTATCATTTGTATCATCCAAGAATTATTCATTTATGTAATATAAAAGAGGTTGCCCCCTCAAAGTGGCTTATTTCTAAGGCGTTGATCTCTCTTTTCTTCTATTTTGGGAGTTGGTTTCATAACATATTACATACAAGACTTTCATCCACGAAAATCCTTTGGTCTAGGAAGCCCTTTGTTAAGGGGCATATCCTCCAAACCTAGACCCAAGAATCCTCTTAACCCTTCCTAGAGAGCCTATCACCTTGCTTTTGAAGCAAGTTATCTAATTGAGTCTCTCTTGTAAATAGGCCTTGGGAATCACTTCCTATCCTTTCATAGATTCATCCTTCCTTGTGATTCCTCTTATACTAGGTCTCCTCCCATCTGTGAAAGTCTGTAAAGAGCAAGGAGCTTTAGTTGAGGTGACAGTGGGATATTGCTCCATTGTTTCCCTTGACCTAATAGTTGCTCTATAGGACCCCTGCTAGTTTGAGCGGTAACATTTTGGTGTCAATGTCGGGGACACGAAACGTGTCTTGTTCCCCATGCGATATTATCAACATATTATTCTTGGCAACTCAATTGGAAGAACGAAGCCTTAGTTCTTCATTGAACTTTATATTTAATGCCTGGAGGGTGAAGCAAGCATCTATCAAGGCATAAAATTCACCTTGGTGACTCTACATTTTTTGGTATGCAAAAATATGAAAAATGGACTTCTATCAAAAGCATGGCATCCCTCCATCTCCCTATGGTCCACCTTGATCCTAAAGAAGTTATAGAGCTCCCAGAAATAAAGGGATGGATTAGGGGTTGGATGCCTAAGTTCAAAGGGTACATCTATCAAGGCATAAAATTCACCTTGGTGACTCTACATTTTTTGGTATGCAAAAATATGAAAAATGGACTTCTATCAAAAGCATGGCATCCCTCCATCTCCCTATGGTCCACCTTGATCCTAAAGAAGTTATAGAGCTCCCAGAAATAAAGGGATGGATTAGGGGTTGGATGCCTAAGTTCAAAGGGAGTCTCTATCAAGATGTCCATGTCCACATTGATAAATTCTTTTGGGTACTGGCCCCATTAAGGATTGAGAATGATGACACAATCATGAGGTTATTTGATTTATCACTTGAAGGTCAGGTTAGGGATTGGTATAGTAGCCTCTCTCTTGAAAGTGTCACTAGAAATGATAGTCTTGAAGATATCTTTTTAAGATGGGGTGGCATCCCAAGTGAAGAATGTACTCTTCATGACCCAAAGGAAGCTCCTTTGCTAGAAAGACAAGAAGAATCCTTTGTGCATCATCAACATGAGCCAGATAATGGGACAAGTGATCTTGAAAGGGATCTTGGTGAAAAGGTCAATGAGGATTATGCCTTCAAGGGTCAGGATACGGGTGTCCCTCTAATTCCTGGGGAGAATCCTCCTCTCATTACATATGACAGAGCCCAAGAGGAAGAGTTTCACTCGTCTAGCAACCAAGATAACCAAGCAAGTGAAGAAGTTCTAGAAGGCCCTGAATTGGGAATTGATATGAATGAAGACCCCTTTGAAAAACACAAGAATGAGCATAATGAAGGGTCTTGTTATGAATATAATTCATAATAAAATAATAATAAATATAAATGTAAATGTAATAATAAATAATAAGTCATTAACTAATGATTAGTTAGTTAGTGATGAAGAGGCGTGTCTTAGAGACATAGTCATTCGTGAAAGGGCATCTGCCTAGGTTATATAAGCGGACCCTCATTCTCATTTGTAATCATCCTATCATCAATTCTTTACACAATATACAATTTACACTTATTGTCCTACAATGGATGTGTTCGTCTTTGAAGTATTTTAAATATTTACGTTGTGTATACGACTGTTGGTCGTTACATTGGTATCAAAGCTACGTCTGATCTGGCCTTTGGCCATCAACTCTTCGTCAACCTTGTTGCCATCACAATTGAAGCATTCGCTACACTAAATTTTGGAGTTTCTCCGTTTCGCTAGGCCTTTGGCCATTAAAATTTAAAAATAAAATAAAAGAGAGAAAGAAAGTTTTTTAAAAAAAAGGATAATAAATTAAAAGGCAAAAAATAAAAAAATTCAAAGAAAATAGTTCCAAAAGAAAAAAAGAAAAAAAAATGGTTCTACATTATTGATAAAAAGTGCATGATAAAAAAACTATATGTAAGAGAAGGAAGATTAGATAAGATTATTTTGATTCTTCTTTAAGTGGTTTACAAGTTGGTGGTTTTAGAAACCCATGGTAATTGTCCATGGTATTTTCAAGGTAAAATAAGAACAAAAGGAATAAAAAACCTCTTTATGTGAATGGTAAGTATACTTTTTACGTGGAGAGAATTAACCAAGTCAAATACACATAAGTGGACATATATTTTATATTATACCCCAGAGAGGTGAATAGCCAGGTTTCACTAGGGTTGTAACTTTTCAAAAATAAAATAAAATAAAAAAGAGTTAAAAAAAAATTATAAATAGAAATAAATAAATAAAACTAGAATTTACTTAGTCAAAGAACTCATCACTAAAGGAAGGTTATACTTAAGGTTATATAAAGGAAGTATTATAAGTAATTATCAAGGCAATTAATATTAAGGAAAAGTAAGGTTTTAAAAAAAAATAAAAAAACAATTACATAATACTTAAAGTCAAAACAAAAATGGGATCAATCATGGAAAAAAAATGATGGAGATAATGGAGCTCAAGTCTAAAATGTCGAAGGAAAAAGGGTTTTCTTATAATGGGTTTTCAATTACAAATCACAGAGTAATTACATTAAAAGGAAGTATCCAAAGAAGAAAAATTAATATCGCTATCAGCACAATCAACAATAAAAAATTATATCAACATCAACTTGGCGAATAAGCTATTTATTCCAGAGCCAAGCATTGGAGTAAGGAAAAATACTTTTGACCAAAAAGAGTATACAATTAGTGATTTACAAGAGACAGTAAATCATTATGAGTACATATCTCAATTTCTTGTTATAAAGATGGATTATATAGAGGTTGACGTCATACTCAGTCAACCCTGGTTTAAGGATTTGGGTTCATTCATGTTAAACATAGAGAAACAAGTTTTGACTTTTCCTTACAAGGGGAAGATGATCACATTTCGAGACATGACAACGGAGTCAAAATCGTTAATGTCTGCATCAGAAGACTTTAAGGATATCTCAAACTTGATGTTCAAAGATAATAAAAAAACTATATCAAGGAAGCAAAAAGAGCTTGAAGGATTCATCTCCAGCAAAGACAAAGAAGTTTCGCGCCTCAGAGAACACCAAGAAAAACTACTTGAACAAGTCAAGAAAGCTAAAGCCAACAAGAAGGAATTGAAGAAGTGTTTATTAGAACAAGAAGAAGAAAATTTACGTTTTAAGAGCCTTAATAAGACATTATTAGAACAAATGAAACGATTAAAAGATGATGAAGCAACTAAGAATAAAATCAACAACTCGGAAAAGGATGAACTTGTACGTTTAAGGGATGAGCTCTCGATGAGCTCTCATGGGGCCTTTGGTCGATTTTGCACATTATGAGCTCAATCTTCGCTCAAACTGTTGGACCAATGATCATCCACTCATTGACTAGCAACAAAATTCCTACATGTCCCTTCAAATTAGGTATGTTCTATTGTTAATTTATACATGTCGGTCCATTTCTGAGGAAAATCAAAGTGTTGGGCTTCTTTATTGGATCTTGGAAACTCCCCCTTTAGTTCAAAGTGTACTTTTGGAGGGGGATTTTAATACTACTCTGCATCTATGGGAGAAGAAAGGTGGATCTTTAGTAAGAGATCAATTTCAAGAAACCATGGAAGACTTCATGCAAAGCCTAAACTTGTTGGATGTTAAACCAAACTCCAACAAGTTACTTGGAATAACAAGACATCTAGCCCAGGCCATACAGCCACCAAACTGGAATGCTTTCTAATTGTTGATTCAATTTTGACAAAAAATATCATGGTATCCTTAATCATTCTCCCCCTGCAACAGTTCCAACCACCGCCCCATTGAACTGGAAATTTCAAAAGAGCCCTATTCAATTTCGCTATAATGCACTTTGAAATCGAAAAGGTTTTAGCAACCTAATAAACAAGTTTGGAAAGTATGGGTCCTAGGCAATCTGATTTTTATCTGGGAGAAGATGATAAAGCGTCTCAAGGAAGCCTTGAAGCAGTGGGCCCACGAGCAGAGGATGGACACGCAATCTGCTATACAAGCACATCAAATTAGAATGGAGTCCCTTCAATCTAAAACAAATGAAGGTCCTATCACTTCCGAGATGCTAAGTAAGGAAATGAAGAATTTGGAGCCTTTTGGAGCCTTTCATAAGCTTTGAAAGAAGAGGAAGAAGGATGGAGATTAAAATCCAGGAGTCTATGGCTTCAGGCGGGAGATATGAATTCAAAGTTTTTTCATAATCAAGCACGGAAAAGAATATGGAAAAATAACATCAAGGTATTAGTGATCAAAGGTAATAAAGTTTCGGGGTTTCAACAAATCAAAGAGGAAGAAATCCAAAAGGTGGTGTTTTCATTTAATCTAGATAAAGCTCATGGATTGGACCAGTTTTCCACTCATTTTTTTCATCAATTTTGGGAGGTAATAAAATATGATTTTTGTATAATGATTGACTACTCACTTAAACATAATTGCATGAGTGGTGGAATCAATACTTCTTTCCTAGCATTGGTCCCAAAGGAAACAAATCCATCTTATTTTGTTAGGTTTAAACCAATCTCATTGTGTAATGTTTCTTATAAAGTCATTTCAAAGAATTTGGCCTCAAGATTGAAATTTCTTCTCCCATAATTAATCTCTGAGAACCAGGGTGGATTTGTGCATAAAAGAAAATATCTGATAATATTATCATAGGTCTAGGAAGCAATTCATTCTAGCCAAGAAAGAGGAGACCAAGGCGTGATCATCAAGCTTGATATGGTTAATGTCTTTGACATGGTTAAACATGATTATTTATTCAAGGTTATGTCAAATTTTGTCTTTGATGAAAGGTTTATAGATTGAGTTTCCCTTTGCATTAAATCGCCTTGTATATTACCATTAGTAAATGGGAGGGCAGCGGGATGCATTCGTGCTTCTCGAGGCCTCCATCAAGGTTTCCCTATGTCCCCCTTTTTATATATCACAATGGCTAACTCTCTTAGCAAAAGGATGGAGTTTGAAAGAAGTTGTGACCGTCTACCTAGTCTTAGGTTTGTTCGTGGAATAAAGAATATAAATCACTCTCAATTTGTTGATGATACGCTCCTTTTAGGAGGGGCTTCTACAATAATTACACAAAGATTTAAATGTGGTCCTTGATAATTTTTTGGATGCCTCTGGAGGTCTAACAAACTCAGGCAAATCGCAGATTTACTTCTGGAATGCCTCCTCTCGCAAGCAAAGACAAATAGGAAGTATTACAGGCTTCCACCCTGTGGAATATTGGAAAGAATTTATATATTTAAGGATTCGTATTTGTTTGAAATCACCTTCCTTGCAAGCATGGGACAAAGTCATCACTAAATTAAAAATCAAATTTCCTACCTGAGGAGCCCGCTGGCTCAATTTAGTTGGACACATTATGTTGATGAAAGCAATTCTTTCTACTCTCCCTTTGTACCAATTCACTGCCCTCTTTGCCTCACAAAGAGTTCTCTCTATGACAAGTAAGGAAATCTGCAAGTTTCTTTAGGACGGGGCCTTCTAGCACCAAAAAAAAATCCATTTGATAAAATGGGCAACAATCAAGTATCCAAAAACCCGTTGGGGCCTTGGCATTAGAGACCCTATGCTTATAAACAAAGCAATAGGAGCAAAGTTAGTATGGAGGTTTATCACTGGGGAAGATGATTGGTGGAAGGTTGTCTTTAAGGCAAAATATCTTCGAACAAAATGAGTTCAATGCTTACAGTTAATTCAAGCCCCCAAAGAAGGCTCTACGGTTTAGAATCTACTCACTTTCGCAACACCTTTGATCAGCTCGGATGTCTTTTGGAAACTTGGAAATGGAAGAGATATTAATTTATAGAGTGACAAAATAATGGACAAGCAACCCTTGGAACGTAATTATGAGTTGCTACCTCTGAGGGAATTCTTTTATGCTCAAGGCAAATCGACACTCGAAGACATTTAAGACTGGGACAATGAAGGCAATTGTATAGGCTAAAACCTCAGAGGAGTCCCTGCAAAATTGCAGCATTTGGCTAGACAGTCTGGTTGGTTTTGTTCCTTGGCGTCTAGAGGAGGTAGATCAACTTAGATGGAAGCATTCTTCATACTTGGTGAAGGAAGGTCACACATCCTTGCACTTCCCTCAACAAGCTCCCCCCAGATCGAGTACTTGGACTAAGATACAGAGAGCCAATGCCAATCTAAAGGTACATTCCTTTTGTTGGCTCCTTATGCATAAAAAAATTGACAACTGAGAATTTGAGAAAGAGGGACGTTCAAGGTCCTTCATGGTGTCCGCTTTGCAAGCAACAAGAGGAATCTATCCAGCATATTTTTTTAGAGTATTCATATACAAAATCGGTTTGATTAGATGTGTTTGCTCTGCTTTCAAACCATTCAAAATGGCCAACTTCCCTTTAGGAGTATTTTACATCATGATCAAAAAAAATTGCTGGGAGTGTTTGTCAAAAATCCTTTATTTTAAATTATTGGGAAGCACTTCCAAAATTCACTTGTTGGAAGGTATGGATGGCCAAAAACAATTCAATCTTCGATTAATTTAGAAAAATTGTCACACTCTACAACCATGAAAGTTGTTGCCATGTGCACTGAGTTTGGGGCATTAAAGTTTTCTAATGACTCCTCTTAGTAGGGATTAGACACACTTGAAATGCGATGGTGTTTGAAATTTGCTAATTTGGGCAGATCGCCACTAGCTATGGAATGGACTAAAATAAGTTCTCATGCATTTTGGAAGCTAATATTAATAGAGGCAAAATTGCTATCTTTGGAAGTGGCAGCAAGAAGGACTAATCCAAAATTTTGATGGGCCTTCAAAAAGGAATCCAAGGGTGGCAGGAGGGGGAGGGGTGCTCCATGGCCCTGAGGAAGTCAAAGTTGCAGAGTATTCATGGGGCTTAGGATGCATGACAAACAACCAAGCTTAAGCATATGCCCTCTACTAGGGGATAAAGTTAGCCAAAGAAATTAGGTAGCTTCTCTCACTGTTATGTAATACTCCCTCCTTATTCAGCATTTGGTGGAGGGCTCCTCTACGAGGGACAAAACATTAGAGTCTTATGACAAGAATTAAAAAACCAGTGGAAGGGTTCTCTTCAATAGCATATTTCCATGTTCTCCATGATTTCAATAAAGATGTGGACTTACCCGATTGAGGTGCGGAGTGGCAGGTCGGCTCTCCCATCATTCATTATGACAGAGGCCTCGGTAAGTATGCCCACCACCTTCCACATGTGTGGTAAGGTTGGCAGGGCGTCCTCAGCATGCACGAAAGGGGTATGTGTAAGGACGGAGGCAATCGAAGCTATTCAAAGTTGCCTCAGTTGATGGTGCGGGAGTTATATTACGAAGGCAGAGGTTCGCGTAGGTGTGATCGCAGAGCTCCAGCTTCTCAACATTCGGCTGCGGTGACTCCCTGGTATGTTAGTGGCCCTCCCTCATCTCCACCTTTCTTGCCATGTTTGTCTCGGGTCAAGGAAATTGTGGGCAATTTGTTTGAATGTCGTGGGATTATGTGGGTATGTGGCCGACCCTGTACATGAAGTTGTCTGGTAATGGAGGGTCTTGGGTTAATAGGCAAGACAATTCGATTTTGGTCGGGCTTGTCCTGTGGTCTCTTATCCTCAGCGACACTGGTCATATTGCATGCATGCACTAGCGCAATAGCCAGGGCAGTTAAGGGAATAAGTTGGGTGGGTTGGACACTGCCATGTCAGGGTTGGTCGAGTCAGGTTGGGAAGATAGACCTATGTCTAGAGGGATGCAAGTTGGTAGGCCTTTGCACTTCGCCGGTAACACGCCTAGAGTGACCTGCATGAACGACCCTGCCTCTGCGAGAAAGGCAATGGAACTGTGGGGTCCTTAGCGGGATTGGGTTGAGGGAAGCCATGTTAATTATGATAGTGGGAAGGGTCGGAGTTATGTTGGGTGGGCTGAACCTCTGTCCGGGTTGGGGGCTCTTATTGATTGCAGAGGGAATTGTTGTGGGAAGAAGGTGTCGGGCCCTGCCCAAGTCTTAGGGGTAAGTCGGGTCAGGGCATCTCAGACCTCATTCAAAACGTTGGGCAGGCCCATATGGGAAGCTTGGCCAGCTTGATGTCCTTCAGGGAGTCGGGGCCTAGGAGAACGTCCTTCTGCATATCTCATGGAATGATATTATTTGTAATTGCGATGAAAGGAAAGGAAGCTTGGTTTATGTTCTGGAATTACGCCCCTGTGTTGATCATTGGATAGGTAAGCTTCAGGGATCAAGAGATCGTCAGCAGTCTCACCCTCCAACACTCGCACAAACTCTACACAACCCTCCGGCCGAGAAGCAAAAGATTATGGCTCGGTCTAAGAACCCTACTGCGAGAGGTAGAGGTTGGAAAAATAAAGGTAAAGAGGCTGAGGGTCAACCCAGCTCGTCCTCGGGCAAGCCGCGAGGCAGGAGGCCCACGGTGGTAATCATTCAAGATGCCGTGAAGCCATACCATGAGAACATCGTTGAGGAAATCCAGCAGTTGAATGAGATGTGGGAAGCCAACCTAAACCGTAAGGCAGGCACAATGGACATGGAAGCGGAAGAATGGAGGGGCCTCGTGCCCGATCCTGGGCAAGCGCGGGGCAGAGTTACTCAGTTTAAACAAACACTGTTTTTATATTGGTCCATGAAGGGTATTCTGGGCATAGCCCTAGAACAGATTTCAATGAGCCTCGCCACAATTGTCCAGGATTTTCCAGATTACAAAAGTCAATTTGACAAGCTCAAATTCCAGCTCCAGAAACAAGATGGGCGCCTCAGGAACATTCAATATAACCTCCTATGCATCCTCAAACCGACTAAGCTTCCTGGAAATTTTGTGCAGGACCCGGCGCCTGTAGAATCTGCCTCGGTCGAGGATGTAGAGTGTTGATTTTTGTAGCATCCGGAAGTGTTCCAAGTCTCAAACTTGGCAGGGAAGCTTGGACAGCATCATTCCAAAGAACCCAAAAACAGTTTGTGGAAATTCCACTCGGTTCGTGACTTATTAAAATAATTAATTATTTTAGTGAAGACCCTAAGTCTAAACTTAGGAAAATGAAATAATTAAAGGGTATTAATAAGTCAGAGTGTGAATCTTCTAGAAAACAAGGATCAAGTCAAGTTTTAATCATAGCCATTGATTAATCTTTTAATCTGGGCCGTTGGTTCTCCAACGGGAAGATTATAAAAGAAGGCTTGAGTGTCACTTGCAAAAGTAGTCGGGCATACACTCAGTACCCGAAGGAGATCCATTCTGATGTAGAATTCGATCTCAGTGGAAGAGTTGCAAGGCGAGAAGTTGCAGAAGCAGAAGGAGGAGGTCAGTAGTGATCGAGATCAGGGTCGGAGGGCAGCAGTGGGTCACTGTAGGGCAGCAGTGGGTCACTGGAGGCAGCTTGAGGCTGCAGCGCAGAGAACCCACGCAGTCTCCACGCAGTCCAGTGCTAGGACTACGTAGTGAATCAAGCAGAGAGACGCAGGGACATGCAGGGGTTGTTCTTGGTGTCAGAGAATTGTCTGAGTAAGCCGAAAATTCAATCTCAGGTGTTTCAGAATTTATCTGACGTATATTTTCCTTGTAAAGATATCATTTGCTAAAGAATTAATAAAACCCTCATTTGTTGCACCGGTTTTCCCACATTGGGTTTTTCCAGGGCCAATTGTCCAAAAATAACTATGTACATGTGATTGATTCGTGTGCTTATGTTCTCTACTATTTATTTCTTTGCATCTATATTTGTGAATGTTGCAGTAGTATTTATTTCGATATTTGCCGGAAGACTTCTGAATAATAACTTATCGAGATAATAAGTAGGAGAAATAAATCTATCACTGCAACTGTTTGTAATTTTCACATGGTATCAGAGCCAGAGATGAATAACAGAGAGGGGGCATCTATCAATGAACGGAAATCTACTGTTGCAGCAACAGCGCAGAAGGGTTCACGCAGTTCTCCAGGAGGGGGAAGAAGCACGACATAACAAATGGATCACGATGTCTTTGTATTGGCATCCAGACTAGATGAAGATTTTGCTTGTGTGTCAAGCACTGCGTCTTCTGATGTCTGGTATATTGACAGCGGAGCCTCTGCTCACATGACGGGAGTTCAAGGCTGTTTTCCAACTACCAAGAAGAGCAGATGAATTTCAAAATAACCATGGGTAATAAAGCAAAGTGCACTCCCGTTGGGAGAGGTACCGTAGTTTTTCAGATCGAGGCAGGAAACAGAATTCGGGCCACTAATGTACTGCATGTGCCGGGTTTGGGGATGAATCTACTCTCATTGTCACAGCTTCAAAACCGAGGACATGACGTCTACTTTATTGGC
This sequence comes from Pinus albicaulis, assembly GCA_034641835.2. Lineage (NCBI taxonomy): Eukaryota > Viridiplantae > Streptophyta > Pinopsida > Pinales > Pinaceae > Pinus > Pinus albicaulis. The sequence continues at coordinate 116,082,707 of CM076575.1, forward strand.
AATAGAGTCTACGTCAAGCACCCCAGTTAGAAGAATAAGGCACAGATCGGGGTAAGAAGCAACAAACTATACAAGCTACAGCTTGATTCTCCAATGGCACTAGTTGGCAACGCAAATGAAACGAACCTGAATGAGCTATGGCACAGAAGAATGGGGCAGTTGCATCATGGGGCGTTGAGAACTCTCCAACAGAATGTCACAGATGTTCCAGAATTGAGCACTAAACGAGATGATGTCTGCAAGGGGTGCGTATTGGGAAAATATGCCAAGGCAACATATCAGAGAAGCAACAATAGGGCCAACGGTGTGTTGGATCTAATACACTCAGATATCTAGGGGCCGATGTCCACTAGAGCTCTTAGCAGTGCCAAATATTTCGTCACCTTCATTGATGACCATTCCAGGAAAACCTAGATCTACTTCTTGAAGACCAAGGATGAAGTCTTCAGTGAATTTAAAGAGTTTAGGCTCTAGTGGAAAATCTGACAGGGAAGAAAATCAAGGTGTTGCGATTTGATAATGGTGGTGAATACATAGATAAAGAATTCACCGGATTCTGTGCAAGGGAAGGCATCAAAAGAAAATGGACAGCTCCATACAATCCGGAGCAGAATGGTGTGGCAGAAAGGAAGAACCGGACTATTGTTGAAGCAACCAGAGCTATGTTATATGACCAAGACATGCCCAAATTTCTATGGGTTGAAGCATGTAATATAGTTGTCTACATTCAGAACAGGACTCCTCACACTGAATTGGGGACAATCATGCCAGAAAGTGTCTTCACTGGCAGTAAGCCTGAAGTGAGTCACTTTAGGATCTTAGGCAGTACAGCTTACTGTCATGTGCCCAGTGAGAAGAGGAAGAAGTTGGAGATGACTACTGAAAAGGGGTATCTGGTAGGGTACAACGAGAATGCAAAGGCTTATCGCATCTACATTCTTGAGAGCAGGAAAGTGGTGGTGCGAAGGGATGTGAAGTTTATGGAGGAGAAGGCCTTTAGAAGATCACGTGAGCTGCCTTCTACTACGCATTTAGAGGAAGAGCCTCTAGTCCAGCCCCAACAACCAGTAGCAGAAAATTCAATTGCCCCTCCAAGGCATAGTGATCCAAAGGATGTGTCTCTTGAGAATTTGCAAGAAGAAGAGCCGGTAAATCCACCCACCATCAGTGGAAGAACAAGTAGGGAACTTCGAAAGATTTTGAAGGATGCAGAGGACTTTGTCGGAATCCCCCGAAATGAGAAGAGACAACGTAGGCAGCCCGAGAGGTATCAAGCCTTGGTTGCTCAAGTCAAAGAACCTTCTAGTTTTTAGGAAGCAGCTCAGCACCAAGTGTGGGTTGATGCAATGGTGGAAGAGTACAGTTCCATCATGACGAATGATGTCTAGGAAGTAGTACCCAGACCTCAGGAGAGATCATTTGTAGGATCCAGGTAAATCTACAAAACCAAGCATGCTGCAGACGGCAGCATCGAGAAATTTAATGCCAGGTTTGTGGCTAAGGGGTATGCCCAGAAGGAAGGAATTGACTATGAAGAAACTTTCGCCCCAGTAGCCAGGTACACATCTATCAGGTCCGTGATATCCCTTGCTGCGCAGATGGGATGGGAAATTCACCAGATGGACGTCAAGACGGCATTCTTGAACGGTGTGCTAGAACAACCAGAGGGCTTTGATACACATGATCAGAAAACTCGTGTGCAGATTGAAGAAAGCATTATATGGACTGAAGCAAGCTCCTAGAGCCTGGTATGGTCGAATTGACAGCTACCTGCAGAAGATGGGATTTGTCAAGAGTGATGCAGATCCCAATCTCTACTATCTAAGAGTAGGGAGTGAGCCTTTGATATTAGTGTTGTATGTAGATGATCTGTTCTTGACAGGATCATCAAGGCTCATCATAGATTGCAAGGAAAATTTGGCTGAAGAATTTGACATGAAGGATCTAGGACAGATGCACTATTTTCTAGGGTTGGAAGTTTGGCAGCAGAATGGGGAGATCTTCCTTGGTCAAGGAAGATACACTACAGAGATTCAGAAGAGATTTCAGATGGAGGATTGTAGACCCATGACGACTCCAATGATCACCAACTAGAGGAAAATCGACACGTCCGAAGATGATGAGGTTGATCCTACGTTGTATAGGCAACTCATAGGGTCATTGATGTATCTGGTAAACACAAAGCCGGACATCTGTTATGCTATTAATACCCTCAAACAATTCATGGTGGAACCGAAGAGGGCACATTGGGCAGCAGCCAAGCATGTTCTCAAGTACCTTCAAGGGACAGTGGAGCTTGGATTGAAGTACACCCGTAGCAATGATGTCAGGTTGAGTAATTTCACTGACGCAGATTAGGCTGGAAGTTCAGTTGATCTGAAGAGTACCAGTGGGTACTGTTTCAGACTAAGATCAGGAATGACTTCCTGGTGTAGTACGAAACAGAAGTCCGTAGCACTGAGTCCAGCAGAAGCAGAGTACATGGCAGCCAGCACAGCTTCATGCGAAGCCATATGGCTTAGGAAACTGCTAGTGAATCTACTGAAGGAGAAAATGGAAGCAACCAGCATCTCATGTGATAATCAGAGTTGCATAAAGCTCTCTGAGAATCCTGTGTTTCATGATAGGTCGAAACATATTAACATCAAGTGTCACTTCATCAGGGACTGTGTACAACGTGGAGCTGTTCAGTTGCAGTACACTCCAATAGGAGAACAGGTGGCAGACATCCTCACAAAGGCTCTAGGGAAGACAAAGTTTGTCTACTTCAGAGAGAAGATGGGGATGATGAAGAATCCCTTCCAGTAGCAGGAATGGAAAGATTCAGTATTCAGAGGGAGTTGTGGTACAGAGGCAACAAGTGACAGTGGCAGTGTCAAAGGCAGCAGCATAGCAGATGGGGGGCAAAGTCTTGAGATCAGCAGCACGTAGGGTGCTTCAAAATCAGAGCAGCATGCAACAGGCATATTGTTGGAACACCTTCCTCGCTGAGAGGGAGTGTTGATTTTTGTAGCATCCGGAAGTGTTCCAAGTCTCAAACTTTGCAGGGAGGCTTGGACAATAGCATTCCAAAGAACCCATAAACAATTTGTGGAAATTCCACTCGGTTCATGACTTATTAAAATAATTAATTATTTTAATGAAGACCCTAAGTCTAAACTTAGGGAAATGAAATAATTAAAGGGTATTAATAAGTCAGAGTGTGAATCTTCTAGAAAACATGGATCAAGTCAATTTTTAATCATAGCCATTGATTAATCTTTTAATTTGGACTGTTGGTTCTCCAACAAGAAGATTATAAAAGAAGGCTTGAGGGTCACTTGGAAAAGTAGTCAGGCATACACTCAGTACTCGAAGGAGATCCATTCTGATGTACAATTCGATCTCGGTGGGAGAGTTGCAGGGCGAGAAGTTGTAGAAGCAGAAGGAGGAGGTCAATGGTGATCGAGATCAAGGTTGGAGGGCAGCAGTGGGTCACTGGAGGCAGCTTGAGGCTGCAGCGCAGAGAACTCACGCAGTCCAGCGCTGGGACTGCGCAGTGAATCACGCAGAGAGACGCGGGGGCATGCAGGGGTTGTTCTTGATGTCAGAGAATTGTCCGAGTAAGCCGGAAATTCAGTCTCAGGTGTTTCAGAATTTATCTACCATATATTTTCCCTGTAAAGATATCATTTGCTGAAGAATTAATAAAACCCTCATCTGTTGCACCGGTTTTCCCAAACTAGGTTTTTCCAGGGACAATTGTCCAAAAATAATTGCGTACATGTGATTGATTCTTGTGCTTATGTTCTCTACTGTTTATTTCTCTACATATATATTTGTGAATGTTGTAGTAGTATTTATTTTGATATTTGCCAAAAGACTTCTGAATAATAACTTACTGAGATAATAAGTAGGAGACATAAATCTATCAGTGCAACTGTTTGTAATTTCAAAACAGAGTAGCATCATGTTGTTAACTGTTGGTAGTTTTTTGTATCTTTTGTTTACATGCGGGTAGCATTTAGTTTTTTATGTCTTACCAATCATGCCATTAGGCAAGGAAAAGACAGTATGTGTATGAACATCCAGTCATTGTTAGCTTGGTATAATAGACTAAGAACCTTTTGTTTTTGTATGGCATACCACGCCATCAAGTGGCCAATAGACTTGGTTTCCCGCCCAAGGCAAGTTGAGGCCATCTAACAATATTTATCTGGTTGTAACTTGTTGATAAAAATTAATGAAAATGGAGGTAATACCACGCTTACAAAAAAAAATAAAGATGTGGACTTATGTGCTAATGAAGGGTGTAAATTATGATTGAGAGATTTAAAAATCAATGGCCAAATTAGGCTCTCTCTTATTCCTTAGAACTAAATGGATTGCCATTGCACAATTATGAAGGATTGAATTATCAATAGTAATAGTATGACAAGTAAATTTTGTTTTTTGGTGGGTCAGTATTTAAAGGTTTATACCTACAAAATCCCATTTTTTTTTGTCTAATTTGGAGTTCCTCTGGAAAAATTTGTAGTTTTGGTAGATAAGATAGCTCAAGAAGAAATTTTGAAAATATAACTATGTACTACTTGATGTATTTGCTGCAATCGAGGCACAGACTTGTATATAAATACAAAATTCCCATTCTGGTTTAAAACAAAAGGGGGAAAAGGCTTTTAATTCATTCTTGTGTGCCCCGAAGAATCATTCATGTGTGCCCCGAAGAAAGGGCATGCCCAAACTATATCTTTAAGTTTGAACAGTGTACCCTACTCGGTAATGAACTTTAAAACTAAAACTTGCAGTAAATATAGAAAGAATAAAAAAACACTTAAATACTGTAACAGCTAAAGGAAATCAATGCATATATAAATACATATTTGACAAGTACACAAATTGGTCATCGAACACAATTCACTAGCATACCAATTGGTTTTAGATATATTTTTCTGCGATAATTGATGGACAGCAACTCCAGATTGAACATCCCATAGTACTAAATTCTTGTCTTGGCCACCAGATGACCGCCGATAGGTCTGCAGAAATCGACTTCGTGGAGAAAAAGCTGCAGCTATGACACCAGGAACATCAATGGTTTGAATTTTAGTAGCTCCGTCGCAGTCATAAATGTCCACATTATTCTCTGTGATCAGCAAAAGCTTCCGTCCATCATCGCTGAACTTTGCAGACGTACATGACGCCCTAAAATTATAATACGGTTCGAATTTAAATAATTAGTAAATGCACACACATAATCCTTGAAACAATTCAATGTATCGGAAAATAAATTTTTTTTAACATTTTTAACATAATAATGGAATCATACTTATCAAGTTTTACGACTGGGTTCTCATCTTGAAAAGGCGGACCGACCAATAATGACAACCCTTCCGGGCCTCGAACTGCAAATCAAAACACTCTGGAAATTACTCAAACTTGAACAAGAATTTAATGACATAGGAAAATGAAATTTTAAAACGTACCTATATAGTTCAGCGGAGGCGAGGAAGGATCCATTTGGGGGGCACTCTAAACGAAATCAAACCCTACACTTGTCTTCTCTGTAAATTGATTCACTGTTGATCGATCATTCGTCTTCAATGGAATTCGCTTCCGTTAAAATACAGCAAAGAAGGTGGATAAAGTAGTATGGAGCTTTTAATCTCTTTCGTGGCCTTTGGTAGATACCATGAATATGCTTTATTCATATTCATCTTAGCTATATTTTTTTTTTAGCTATATTTTTTTTAGTGTGGGAAAATCTATCATAATTAAGTTGTCAAATTAGTAATTTGGACAATCATTTTTTGCTACGATTCTTAAAGGCAGGCTTACTCGTCACCATTATTCAAGGAAAACCACGCCACTTAGAATAACCCGTTGGTGGTCTGTAAGAGGGCGGCTTTCACTCCTGCCAAATGTCTATGGGCCTTGGGCCATTATCTTGTTTCCTTACACCCAAGGAAGACGAATGCACACTGACTCATCACCATTATTCAAGGAAAACCACGCCACTTGGAATAACCTGTGGGTAGTCTGTAAGGGGGCGGCTTTCACTCCTGCTAGATGTTTATGGGCCTTGGACCATTATCTTGTTTCCTTACGCCCGAGGAAGACAAGCTCTTAGCCAAGCGGAAGCAGTTTTAGGGCATATTCCAAACCCTATCTTAGTGATATTTTATAGTTATAATGTGTTTGAATTTGTCTTTTATAAACTTGAATTTTTCTTTTATAAACTTAGTTTTTCAAGTATGTTTTGGCATTTGAGGTTGGGGGTGATTATTTTGTTTTGATTGTAAGATTTGGTCCGGCTGGGCATATTACACCCATTACAACCAAATTATAAGTTTATATATAATTTTACATTAAAGAGGCATTTGTTTGAGATTTTTTTGTAACTAGGTTGAGTCTAGGTTGAGGTGTTAGCTAGTGTATTGGATGGAAGAATGATTTACCCGTAGTGGGATGTTATCACTAGGATTGTGCAAAGCTCGCTCGAGCTTGGACACCCCTTGGAATAGTTTAATTCCCCCAAAAATAGTTTTCATCATCAATTCCTCTTTATGAGGTTTGTAACATGGTGGATACTAAACCCCACTCAAACCAAACCAAGTGGTCTACACCTCATGGGTGAAGTACTCACTCAAGTTGTTTGAACCTTTTGGGTTGTTCACTTTGGAGGGGATGTACTTCCACGTCTATTATTGAGCATATTTTAGCGTCTCATTTATCATTTTAGGAGTGTAAAATGAGAGCAAGTTCAAGATATAGTGATGGTAGCACCAACATTGATGATCCTTGTAGTAGACTTCCTCGGTCTCAATTTTCCTATGTCTTAACCATACTAAGTCTCTAATTTTGCATCCCCGCCAAAGATTCATTAGTAAGGGTCAAAGCATTCTCATAAATTTTTCTTAACAAGCATTATTCGCTTAGGCAAAGTAACTATAAGTGAGGGGTCAAATAAGCCCCTAAGCTCAATAATTTCCTCTAGGGACCCTACCATCTACCTCATTTTGTCAACTACACTAGTGCTACTGTGTGCATCTGCTAATTAACATAAATTACTTATTATTCATTATTTGTCTATTATAAATGAACCCAAAAGCCAATCTTTAACTATAAACAACATTGCATGACCCCCCATAATACACCTTTTTTTCAAACAATATATATAACTTTATTAAAAAATTAAAGAATTTCCCAATGACCTCTCATGTGTAGGCTTAGTGTTTTTTCTCTCTTCAAACAATGTGATGATTGGTGGTAAATAAGCTTGGAGGGCATGGTCATGGCTTGGCCTTGGATTTGTTTACTATGTTTGAGAGGAGCACAACCTACCCATGGTTGCTTGTTGCATGTGCATTAGTGAAAGGTAGAAAACCCTAAAAAGAGGGAGATCCCTTACTGTTGCTATAGTGTTTGAAAGGTCCACAAGGTTTTGATCAAGAGAGTGGTTTGCAATGGTGGCGGATTTAGTTGTGGTGGATTTTGTGGTGGTAACAGACTTGGTCATGGTGGAGCTTGTGGTAGTAGCTGACTTGATCATGGTGTTGGGCTTTATAACCATGGATACCCCCTTTGGGTATGCACCATGGTCAACATTTCATTTTTGTGGGATAGGGAACTCACTTTCACTCCAAAGATTTGAACTATGATGAGAAAGCTTGTGTTTTACAAGCAAGAGCTCAATAAACAATTTTGTTTTTGTATAATGGCTTGTTTATATATAAATACTGAAAATTTTCATATATATATATATTCCCTTTTTTGTGATAAAGGAACGAAAGACCATTATTTTTTCTTCTCGTATTGATATAATAAGTGTATAATTGTGTATAATAACACACACACACACATAGGAGAAGAAACTAATAATTACTATGAATTGATGTTTTCCAAAGTAGTTTTGAGGCTAGTACAAGAGTTTGGTGTATCACAAATTCAAGTATTTGTCGATTCACTCTTGGTTATTCTATGATGCGCAAGGAAAGAACATTGAGGAATTTCCTTTTACTATGAAGGATATCCCCATGCAACACTCAATCATTTTTCTTCAATCTTATCGAGTGTACTTCATTCTTCTTCCTCTTTATCTCCTTTAAAGGAACAAGTTTGGGATTCATCAGTTTAGGCTCCTTTTCAAGATTCAAAGTCTACCTCATTTTCCAGCAACAACAAGATTGACTTGTATCCTCTTGTTATAACTAATCTAATCTCCTCGAGCACTAATGATCCTACCTTTTCTCCTTCAATGATTCTAGTGAACCCTTCTTCTTCCTTCAAATGAAGGTTTCCCTCCCTCTAAATCGTGGAAGGGACATAACCTTCTCGCATTCTCTTTCATGGGAAAGAAGATAATCTCTAGTTACTTATTACAAAACCTCTATCATATAAATCGAAGTCATAGGAGGACATTTTTATTAAAGGTGGTCTCATGCTAGATAAACATCCCAGAGGTGGTGAGAGGTGCGTAAGGAGCAAATATTTTCTTTCCATAGCCCAATAACAAGTCGAGAAAGATATTAAGTTTGGAAGATAGGCCACAATAGATTGGGCCCTTAAAGAGGGGAAATCTCTTGAGAGGGTGACTCCATGATCATATTGTCATTTAATGCTCATGTGGTTGGGGTGCCCCTAAATTGTTGGCCTTCAAAAGGCTTGTTAGAGTCTATTTCCCAATATCATTCTCACATCCAAGAAATAATGTGTGTATCTTCCAAGGCCATTGAATTTTTATGCTCGTGGCTTAAGGATTGATCATTTAGTGTCTTGTACACAAAGGGCTAGTCGTGGGGTCTCCTTATAACACAAAGATCAAGACTAGAGGAAATATCAACATTCACTCTGAATTTCAATATTCAAGTTGACACTACGATCAAGGAATTAGATATTGTACTTGGAGTCTTTAATATGTATGGACCTTATTATGAACATAGGACATTTAGGATACTTTGGCCCCATCAAAGGCTTTTGTGGGCCCTTACATCCTAATTGGAGGTAATCTTAGTTTTATGATCTCTCCTGGACAAGTATAGGGAAATCACCCTCGTTGTGTCCCTCTAGGATATTTCTTCTCCCATTTGATTGAATACCACCACTTGGTTTGCCTAGAACCAACAAATTTCATCTCAACCTAGTGTGATGGTCGAAGAGGAGAAGATAGAATTTTGAAAAGACTCAATAGATTTTTGGCCTTAGATTTCCTCTTCAAAGGAAGATGATTCATAAAATCCTAGGTGGGCTCTGGAGGTATATCAAATCACCTATCAATTCTTTGTAAGATCAATAAAGAAGATAAACGAGCATTCCCTCTAAAATTCATCCATGCGTGGTTGTTAGAGGAGGATTACAATGAGTTGATAATCTTGAAATGGCATCATTTGTAGAATGATGCACAATCTTCCTACATATAGCAGTTTGTTAATAATATTTCTCTCGTTAAAAAAAACCAAAATTTGAGTTAATTCTTACAAATTACAGTTCCCAGAAGATCTCCTAGAAACCAAGGCTAAAATTAAGTGAATATATGAATGAAAATCCTCTAAACCATTCTCATATGAGCAGATATGAGTCCTCACATCCCTCGAATATCATCAATAAGATTTATTTAAAAAGGATGAAATTGCATTGAGACTCAAGAGTCAGGCCATTTAGGTCCAAGAATGAGATAAAATTACAAAATATTTCCATAATTTTTTCATTCCTCACAAGAACCTCAATAGAATTTGGGAACTCACGACTTCTTTAAAGTGAATTGGTAAATTCTATCCATGGCAAGCAGACATTGGGGTTCCCTTTTTCCATGATCTATTCAAAAAACCAACAGGTTTCCTATTGATGAAACCGTATAAGTTCTAAGGTTGGTGCCTAGTGTGATCTCATAAGAAATAAATACTTCTTTGGGGGGATTTTTTTAAAGATGAGATCTTTTAAACTCTTTCTTCTCTTAAGAAAGGGTAAAACCCAAGTCTCGACATATTAACAATTAAATTTTATTTAAGTTTCTACAATCACATCAACAAATATATTATAAAAGCGAAGTAGGATTCTAAACATTTAGGTAAAATGTTGGGGGCCTTGAACACCACTTCTTAGTCTTGATTCCAAAAAAGCATAATGTAGTCTCCCTAGATGAGTTTTTCCCTTTCTCGTGTTGCAATGTTATCTATAAGCTAGTTACTAAGATCTTGGATAATATGTTGAAGCTTATTCAAAGCAAAGTTATTTCTGAAGAGCAATTTGGATTCCTCAATAATCAACATATCCATGATGTCATTTCCATTTTGGAAGAGGCCCTTCAGTCCATAATGATGCCCAATTCCCCTACATTAGTCTTGAAGTTGGGCCTATCTAAAGCTTATGATAGAGTTAATTGATTTTTTCCTCTTATTGCTCCTTATACAAATGAGAATGCGTTTGATGATGGTAAACTAAATTATGGGATGTGTTCAGTCAATATCCTTTGTTGTTCTTACTAGCAATTCTCCTTCCAAGATCTTTTATGCATCCAAAGGTCTTTCGGAAGGATGTCCATTGTACCCTTTTATTTTTCTTTTGGTTATTGAAGGTCTTGGTATTCTTTTGAAGGATTCAAGTGTAACCACCCCCTCCCACATTTACCCAAATTCACGAGCTCGTCAGGGTAAACATGAGACGAGTGTCACTATGATTGACCCAACCTCCTAGTTCCAGTTAAGGAAGTGGGTCGTACAAACTAACCACAAACTAACACCGTACAGGGACTACAGATCACCCAAGAGTTGAATAAACACCCCAAGTGGTCAATCCCTGAGTTGGAACCCTATTTCACTAACATAGACCTATAACTGTGCCCTTGACACTACCTACATGCGGTTGTGAGCCTCCAACTGCACTCACAAGCCTTGCTCCATGTGATTATGACCCCAAATCTCCAGTTCTATGTCTGTGGTATCAAGATCTGAGCAACTGTTCTAGGCTAGTCTCCAAACCACTGCCCATAACTTCCTCTAACATTCTAGAATCATATTTCTCATAACGACAATGCTAATCATTCAAACTTGAAGCCAAACTTTACATAAATTGACTACGAAACACTAGACATTTTGTCAAACACATGGAAAACATGTAAGCTATAAGTCATGAATGCATATTTGATCATAAGAGTCTGAGATTCATATGAGAATCACCAAGAAGGCCTTATGTCATCTCTACATAGCTGCAACAACACTTATTACTCCATGCATCCATGCATCCATCAATCATTCATATATTCATCAAAACATGTCAAGAGCCATAAATAATATACATCATATAACCAACATATAAAACCATGGCAACTCAACCATAATATCACCAACATAATCACTACAAGTATACATGAATCACAATATAATAATAACTCTTATTAATATATGAAAATACCAACCAAGTCAAAGACTTCCACGTACCACCCAACCATAAATTGGTGAACCAAATCTCTCTTTCAGTCAATCACCCCCGCGCCATATTCCAAGCATGAATGTGGGATTTAAAGGAGTAAACAAAGACAAAACCAACCAGAACTTCTATAGGCCAAACCAGCTCAACCCTCAACCACAGTGATTCCACCTCTACGGTCAGACATCACTAACACCAACCTAATCAGTCTCTACCCAAGTTGTGCAGGGTTCTAGGAACTAGTAACTCAACCCACATCCTTCCAGGGTTACAGATCGTTTGTCCAACCCAGCTACAAGGACTAGTAACTCAACCCACCAAGGGCTCCAGAGTATTTGTCCAACCTAGCTACAAGGACTAGTAACTCAACCCACCAAGGGCTCCAGAGTGATTGTCCTAACCTAGGCTCTAGTACTAGTAACTCAACCCACGTTGTTCCAGGGCTTCCAGAGCATTTGTTCCAACCCACAACCATAGGGAACATGAGCACCAATTGGAAAAACAATCAAGTGGAAAAATCCACAAGACCATGGATATCCAGGAAATGGCAAGGAAAGGCTAAAACCATTGTCAATCTAGGAAAATATCCATGCCAATGAAATCACATGTATATACCATGCATCCAAAAATAAAAAAAGGAAATCACACATGCAACCTATTACATGCAAAGCAATCCAACTAGGATTTTTTTCCCAACATTCAGATTAGAATACATGTCCCATGACAATGGTCTTATTTTTATTTACATGGAAAATCAACCTGGGGTTGTTACAAACCCCTCCCCCATGGGCAAACATTGTCCTCGGTGTTCTATGACACCTATGACCAATAAACTACTGAAAACAAAACATGCTGCCTATGGAGATTTATAACCCAGCTCATTGCAATATTTACAATGATTATTGTTGAAAACATGACAATCATACCGTTTAATGGAGCTTTATAACACAACTCATTACGGTATTTACAATAACAACCACATACATGCTCATACACATTTGCTTCAACCAACAAATAACCATACTTGATCCAGACTTATGCAGGAACACAACATAATATAGATATAAACATAAACACAAAGATGCAACAGAAATAAATATTCATTTCATTAATATCAAAGAACTGAAAAATGCTTACATACAAAAGGGAAATAAACTAGCTCGGGTGATGGTAGCTTATCTCTGAGAAGAGATGTGGCGGAAACATGCCTCTAACCTATGTTACAATAAGGTTCAAGGGCCTTTTTATTATTAAACAACAAAGGGAAACCCTAAACAACCAAAACCATAACCATAGGAGATGGAACACCAAGAGTTTGTGGGCCATGTTGGGGTAAGTTGGGCAACAAACTTCCCGGGGTCGTAACTTGGTCATGTGATCTTCGTTTGGTGTGTACGATACCTCTTTAAAAAGGTCTCTCCAAGTACTACAATATTTGTGACAAGCCCTAGCCTACCATTATTGACTTGCTGCAGACCTCAAAAAAAATGTTGTTTAGGGGGTCAAAATAGCTCTGGAAGTTCAGGACCCGAAAAAACTACTAAAAATAGTAATGTTTTTATAATTAAGGAAACTGATGAAACCAACTGGAGGTCTAGGTGGAATAGGTGGGTAGCCACCAATATCCACTTGGATCGCTCCTCCCTCCTTAGGAAGCAATGGTCCACATTACATGCAGAGGCTACATGAGGTGAGGAAATTTCTACTGAACCTAGTCCTTGGTGAGCCACTTGCCCTGGGGAACGAGTTGGCATGCTTTGACAACTAGATATAGTTGGATCCTCTATTGAAGAGTGTTCTTGATTTGTGTTTCCATGATCCTATCAATTGTGGCATGTTTGATACAATTTGGGTTGAGCTCTGTTGGTGTCAGTTGTTCAACAACGTCGGACATGTCCAATAATGGGGGAAAGTATGGTCGTAGTCGGTCCACATTGAATATTGGGTGCATGCCCAGGAACGTTACAGTTCTGAGCTCTAAAGCATTATCCCCTATAGCCTTAGTGATGTTGTAAGGCCCATATCAAAGCGAGCGAAGCTTGCGGTGGGCCCCAACGAGGCGCTCCTTCTGCAATTGCAACCAAATTTTACTGTTCACCTGGAACTTGTGTGGCACCTGATGCTGATAATGACATTGTTTGTACTTTTCATTTGCTTTGTCCAATATTTCATGGACTTGCTGGCGGATGTGAATAATACGCTCAATGAATTTGTTATCCCTATCATCTTCGGACTGGACGTGAGCCGAATTTGCATGAGTAGTTGCAAATGGTATGGTAACATCAATGGAACATAGTGGCTGAAATCCCAATCCCACCTGAAGTGGGTTGTGGCTAGTTGAGTTGTGGAGAGTGTTGTTGTAGTTTGTTGGACATAGGGGAGGCTCTTATCCCATGTGTGTGGGTGCTTCGAGTTGTACATGCACAGGATCTACACGATCATATTGTTGACGGCCTCTGCTTAGCCATCAATTTCAGGGTGGAAGGTCATGGACTTAGCGAGCTTGGTATTTAACAACAACCAAAGTCTTGACCAAAATGCACTTAGGAACTGGTTGTCCTGATCTTAGATAATGGATTGTGGAATCCCAAAGTGTACCCATACTCGTTCAAAGAAGAGTTTAACAGTGGATTCTGCTGTCATAATCTTCTTGCAGGCTGCCAGAATGACCATCTTAGAGAATCTGTCGATGACCACAAAAATATAGTCGTTGCCATGCTTGGTAAAGGAAGGCCCGACATGTAATTCTTGGAAATGGATTCCTAGGGTTGGCTAGGAGTAAGAAAAAGAGTATACAAGCCTTGCTTCTTAATTGTAGGTTTGGAAATGGCGCAGGTAGTGCAGTATTTGATGTACTTCCCAACATCCTGTCGAAGGTTTGACCAATAAAAATACTTTTGAAACACCGCCACTGTCTTCTCTACCCCAAAAATTTCAGCGACCCAACTATAGTGTGCCTCCCAAATCATCTTGTCACTCTCGCTTGAAGGAAAACATAGGTGTCCCAGGTGGCATAACAGTGTGTCCTAGAGGTGAAATTCGAGAACTTGCATACCCTCCAGGAGCATCTAGTATGTGGTGCCGAATTATGGATCACTCTTGTAAATATGCATCATGTTAGTGTTTGTCAGTCTTGTCAGTCACCAATGATAAAATTATGCTTTTTCATATGTTTGATATGGTCTTAGGGTAAATTTTTATAGTTTCAATAGGTTTTGAAATAAAATTTTGATAATTAGTTAGGATAGATAGGTCATTACTACTCCTTACATCTCCATGGTCAATAAACATCATCATGGTCAGTTCATGGCTTTTTGCAAGAGTGTCTTGGTCATTATGGCCATCATTCAATTTATCTTTCCATATAAGGTTGTCATTAGGTCACATTGTCAAAAAGTCATGTAAATGAGTCATGTTATCATTAAAATTCACCATTAGAAGGAGTAGTAATAGGGACAAGTTTTCAAGAAAGGTTACTAAAGTGCATATTGATCTTTATCATGATGCAATATGTATATTGAAGTTTCAAAGTTGTAGTACACAAGCAATTAAGTCAATTGATGAAAAGACAAGGTGGGGCCACATCACCACCAAGGAGAAAAATCAATTTCCAGCCTATAATAAGACCAACAAAGGTCATTTTTTTCTCATTTATCTCTCATAAGACATCTCCCCACCATTGAATTGCCTCTCAGCTCTTAGAGAAGTTAAATTTCACCTTCAAAAGCTCAATATACTTGTTGTGTGCACATTTCACTAGTTGTGTTGCGCTTTTCTCAAGACTGTTGCGTTTTTCTTCAGGAAGGGAAATTTCTTCTTTTCAGTGGTTTCTACATCAAAAACAAGTTCCATCACATCATCTACAAGTAAGTGGATCATCATACACCTCTATATTAGTTCATTTCATGCTTAAAGGCTCAGATATCCCCTCTCCTAGGGTTTGTTGTGTTTTTGTTCAAGTAAGTCTCTTTGGTCCAATTTTTTGAGAAAAACATTCAAATTTATGCTCACTCACCTTCCCCCATCTTTCATATATGATCTTTGACATTTCCCCTCATCCCTATCCTTCATTTTCACCATTTTCCTACAAACCCTAGCCTACACTGCATTTTCCTAGGCTAGGGCTGTGTCTTGCCCGTTTGCACCCCTTCCCCTCACTCATTTCCTAAAATTCCACATCCCTACACTCCCTAACATTTATCCCTGCCTCCCTAAATTTTCCCAAGAATTTAGAGACCCTCTAACCCCTTCATCCCCCTCCATTCCTAAAATTTCCTAAAATCCCCTGTTTTTCCTATATTAAAACCCTAATTTCCCCTCCTAGTGAGCTAGGATTTACTATGGATTTAGAGACCACTGAGTAGAGGAGGAATCAGGGAGGTAAAATCATCAGGTATGAACCCACTACAACATAGGATGTCAGGGCTTCACCATTTCTTAATAAATCATTCCAAGATGCAGGTTGCCTAGCTTTTTTCCAAAAGATTGAAGAACTTGGTTTTAGTGACAAACTTACAAGTGCTTTTGCCACTAGTCTGAGGAGGGATAAGGTGACAATTGAAGGGGTTGTGTTCACTCTTTCAGTAGAGGCCATTGTCATATCTACAAGGATCCCAAACAATGGAGAGCTTTGGTTCAAGAGAAGAGGCCTAGACATTGAAAACTACAAGATGTTTTTGAAACCTACATACAAAGTTGCTCCAAAGCACATATTTCCATTCAGACACTTTCTTGACAAGTATGCCCCTCTCATGAATATGATCATGAAATATTTCACATGTGAGGGTAGGTTCTCCAAGTTATATCAATACCATGTTAGACTATTGATTCATTTTACTAGTGTAAAAGCTCTTAACCTACCTCATTGCCTTTACAAAAGCATGGTCAAAATGGTAGAGAAGGTACATAGCAAAGGAGAAGATCATCATGCAAGATTATTCCATCATGGCTTGGTGAAAATCCTTGTTTGCCATCAGCTCACATAGATCAATTTTTCTTGGGATGGTTTCATGCATTCAAATTCACTTTTTCCTACTCCAACCCAGTCAAGCAGTCACTCTACACCTTTGACTTCACCAAGGCAACAAGAAGTAGCTTTTAGAAGCAAACCTATCACAAAGAAAACTAGGGTTGAGGTGACTAAAACCTACACTAGAGGGAAGAGGCTGATGTTTGCTGCTAGCAGTGTGGAAAGGGCTCGACCTACTACAACAGTTGAAGAGAGATCAACACATCAACAAGAAGCATCATTTCAAGAAGAAGAATAGGTACATGTTGACACTCATATGGAAGATTTAGAGATGCACGAGGAGGTCAAATCATCAAAGCAAATCATCCAAGAGAAAGAAGCTAAGATTAGAGAGCTGAAGGACAAGTTGTCAAACGATGACTTCATGATCACATTCCTTCAGCAAGAGAACAAGCAGCTCCAAGTTAAACAAATGTTGCTTAGCAAGCCCAAAGCAGATTTGGAGAAGGATCATGGCAAAGGTAAGGTTGTTGTGCAGGAAAATCCCCTCTATGGACAGAGGTGATCCCTCTAGCCCTAGGGTGGGTCTATAAACTAAGGGAACATACTAACATATACCTTCCTAGATTGTAAATGAAATTCAAAGCAAGGAAGATTACCTACCTTGTTCTGATGTTATGTTGTCATCTTCCGTCGAAGCATCTTGATGCGTCACTCTTCTCAAGCTCGATACATGATGTTACCAATGCTCGATTCCCTGTACAGACAATGAAGACACCACGACAAGTGTAAAATCACGACAAACATAAAACAATTACAACCTATCTAACTGATCTATGAATGCTAGAAATCTCATTATAAATGTAAACAAGAGTGGAAGATAAACATTAGTTGCATTTTATTATGATAAAGACAAGGGGAGTTTACATCCAAGCCTTTATGTTGAGGCTCTCCTTCGGCAGGTTTGTATCCAAGCATGTTTGCAACACCCTCGTACACAAAGGTATAATATCTCACTATGTTCCTAACACACAAAAACAATCACACTCTTCTCTATTCTCCTGAAGCTATAATAGCACTATAATTGCTTCTTCTCTCTATGATTTCTACTTATAGCTCGGGTAGCAGAGGTGAAAGAGGTCTCCTTATATAAAAATGGAGGAGGAGGATATGGGCCCTCAAATAATGGGAAAAAATCTTATCCTTTGTAGTAGTTCCTATTTTATGGGAACAAGAAGCCCAAAGGGGAATTTCTCGACCATATCCTCAAAACAAACTTCCAGCTCTTCGCTTCGCGAAGCTTCTAGTCATGGAAACTTCGTTTCTATTTAAAAAAAATTCCAAAAGAGGATTGGCGCAGGGCAGACATTAAGACAAAGCGCCAATTAGCGTGGGTATTAGAGAAAATCTCTGTTATCGACGCGGGTTAGACACTGAGACAAACCGTCGACCTTGAAAACCAAGTTTTTATAGAGATCTTATAGAAAATTTGTAAAGGGAGATGAATTGGCAGACAAAGTGTGGTTCAGGGGTATGTATTCCATGCTTGGAAAGTACACAAGGGTCATTGTATGGATCCTCTAAGATCAAGGAACAAGGAGTATAGGGACAATGACAAATTGTTGTGTAATAGATGCCCCCTAAAGCATGAAGTTTGAACATGAGTGAGGGGTGAAAGGCTTTACGAATACGTGAAAGGAACCAGACGTTGTTGTTGGGAGACCTGAAAATCAAGCATAGATACATATACATAACTAGAATCTCTAATGAAAATACATGAATCAAGGTACGAATGCAACCATCCGTAAAAGATACCATGGTATGGTCGCAACCATCCATCTGAGAAGGATCAAATATAGAATCATGGTATGGTCACAGCCATCTATCTAAAAGAAACATGTATCTAATCATGGAAAAATCATATCGCCTCACAACCTGGACTCTAGAGAATAAAATCTAGGGTCTTTCGCTCCGTCATGACTCGATCAAGTACAATTTCAGGCATTTGAATAAATGATTTGAAGTTGAACATGCAGGAAAATCACCTGATTACCAGTCAATGATGTAAATTGTTAACAGGCGCGAGAGAAACCACCAATGACGAAAATGGTCCTCAAGGTACTGCCAGTACAATCCAAGCAATATGAATAAGGAACTGAAGTCGAACACCTGTGAAATCACCCGAACGAAGGCCAATGATGTGAATCTATTGTCAGATGCGAAGAACTTGCCATTAGGGCATGCAAGCTCTGTGGTACAAGAAAGGAGTCTCTAGATCGACTTCTCGGATAATGAGTTGAAGTCGACAGGAAGCGATCTGTCGAAGGAGGGTCATAATGAATCCCACATCATCGACACGAAACAGAGAATGTAATATGAGTGTTAATCAATATTGAAACAAAGGATCAGGGAATGTACAAACTGCAGAAGGATTTTCTCTTGAACATATCGGCGACACAACTCTGGGATTTGGCAACATTTTACTCGAATAAGATCAGAGGTCATGTTGACAAGATTGGTAATCGAATGAGAGGAAAATGGATTTCCCAAACCCATGGAGGCAAAGTGACAGAGTGAAGATATCCCAACTCGACATGAGCTGCAAATAAGTGTCATGTTCAAGAGTGACATACTGCCGACACAACTGACGAATAACTTCCATTTCCCCCCACCATTTATGGCGAGTACCTCTTTATTTTTACACAAGCTCAAAGAGGATAGCATATGCTTGTCATATAAGTTTTTCCTTTCGACAAATCCATTCTAGTACATTTTATGAGCCCTAAGAAGGAGGAACTCAGTGATCATCATGATGAAGGATCCAATGTCGTAAAATTGTAACGAGCCCGACAAATGAAAGATCCAATGTCGTAAAATTGTAACGAGCCTGATAAAGGAGAAACTCGATGTCTTTTCATATTTAGAGAGTTTGAAAAGAGGTGAAAAGAAAACTCCAAAAGACCCTTTTCGTAAATAGTCCCTCATACTCGAAAAGGTAGAAAACAAAATATGAGAGAACCTCTTAGTCGCGATTGGCTAAGGTATTCCTTTTTCATAAATATTTTATCCCAGCTTGAAAAAGGGGTAAATGTATACTAGGTAAATGACGTTTCACAGCCTTTAACGAGTTCAAAACGATAAGAGCTTGACAATATTTTCATGTTTTGAGAGTCAGAAAAGAGCTGAAAGTTGAGTCCTCCTGGAGGAACGAGTGGTATTAAGGGTAGCAACTGGTTTCGATGATGGTGGAACTGCTCAAAACAAGTAAAGGTCAAGAGGCTGGCTAACAATACCACTCATTTTAGTTGTTCCTCGGGAATGGGTAAAACAATCAAGTGAGGGCATATGATCGACCGAGCATATGGTAACAATGGAATGAGAAAACCAAGGCTCATCTTAAAATAGGCTGATAAAATGGCAATCATGAGAGGTAAAATAAGAATGGTTTCATTTTTACACAAGCTTGAAACAAAGATAAACTATGCTTTAAAAAGAGTTTGCATGCCCCCAACATGGTGACTCAATTTGAGGTACATGCCCCCAAGCTTCAGTGCATTCGCCTGAGAGAACTTTTCAGTTACTAATAGATGGATGGAGTGAAGGTTCAATTACAAGATCAAGAGAAAGAATTGACTAATATTTTACGAGATTTTTATCAAAATATTGAATTACGTGGGAACATGTTTCATTTTTTAACGAGTTGACACATTAAAAAAACTATCCTCACGACAACTTGTTTCATTTAAAGAGCCTGACACAAGACATTAACTATGCTTTGAAGAGCTTGTTTCGTTTTTTAAGGAACTTGACACAAGAAAATGAACCATGCTCCGAAAGACTTGATCATGACAAATAAGAATTCGTGGCTTCCAAGATTTTCTCATCCGACGGGAGAACAACACTCTTCAAATTAAGATCCAATGCCCCCAGTACATTGTATACTACCTCACCGAGTGAATTATTAGTCGATGCGGACATGGAACAAGTGGCCACATAATTGACCTGTGGCAGGGAAGATACCACTGGGGGGTAAGAATCAGGAAGGGATGATGGTGGACCGGGAGACAAATTAGGATCAATGAATGAAAGTTGATCAATGGTCACAACTTGACCTTCATGTGGAAAAGAGATCATACAAAAGAGAGAAGAGACAAGCGCTGCCATGACATAAGTGTTGGTGTCCAGGTAGAATGATTTATCCACCCTAATTCGACATTAATTTTATCAATCCGGGAGCATATCCTTTCAAGGCAACGCGCAAAGTATATGCAGGAACAAACGCATAATCCGTTCAACCAAGGGTTTATAATTAAGATTCAACACATTGCCATAATATGAAATCAATTGCTGAACTCACAACAATCCTAACAGTAACAAATAATAATGATAACCATAACAAGAAATAACTCACACACACGCAGACGCAGCACCTGATCAGAAGAGCAGGCCCAACTCTCTAATTAGGGGCTACGTTAGTCACGGAATGCTTGAGAATATCAAAACCAAAGGTATTTTATTAATCTGTAAAATGTGATTACAATCTTCCTTTCGGAACCCCCAATTACAGGAACAGTATCCATTTTATACACAGCGTGAGAGAATAACAGATTTCCCTGGAATGTAGCAATTGCGCGTTCGGAAATACACAGCAATTGGAACAGCACAAACATCAACTGTCCAGAATAGAACAAGGGCCAAGAATAGACCCAGAGAATCGTGACTCCGGCTACGTAATCTCCCTGTAGCTAACCGTTATCAGATCTATTGCAAAACCGCTGGAGCGAGGGTTCCTGTTCTCCAAACTGCAATCAAGCACATGTCTTAGTGTCGCAAATAGGTAAGACTCCGTGACTTTACTTCATTAATTAAAATATTCCAATTGGACAAGCTAGGGGTATTTACCTCATAGGTTTAGCATAGCAAATGTAGGTAATTAAACACAAAAAGGATAAAAAAGGATGATAAAAATAGTCAGAAAGATAGCTATATTTGGTGCCCAACATCTCCCCCCAACTAGCCTTCTGCATGCCCTCATGCAGTCCGCCGCCTCCGTAGGTCTGGGTTCTACAAACTGTGAGCTTCATGAAGCCCGACAAGATTATATTCTAAAGCCATCTCTGTCCCAGGAACATTAAATCCATCTGAAAGGAGAACTTCCTTCCACCAGTCTGCTGGAACGTTGTACGCTGGGGTGTAAACTTCTGCAGGCAACCAAATAACAGGGTACTGAAACCGAAGCCCCATCCACCGGATCCCACATGTTTGGACACATGCCACATATCTGGGTACTCTGGCAAGTGCTCGCACAAAATTGGGCGCCCCAAAAGGTTCTCTGTTCCGGACAGTTGTTGGTGACATCATCCATCTTTTGCAACAATCGAGGGCCTCTTTTTGAGAAACAACTAATTGATTAATACAAAGATCAAGGCACCACCTTTGTGTCCTTAGCATTCTTTCTTTGTTCTCCTCAAATTTCAAAAAGGCATGGTGCTTATTGTACACTGTATCTGACCTCCCATGTTCCCCCCTTACTATAAACGGCTTTGTGACTTGATTAGACTCAAAAGTATCACAAGCCTTTTGCCAATGAATTTGATTGAAATCACAAGAGGTGAGGGCCCTCAGATGGATGTCTCCTACATATGGGACTGGATTAAAGTCTCTGTCCAACCATAACAAATACCCATGTAGATAAAACTCACACATCAAATGCTGAGTTGGCACATCATGATTCCTCGTGATCCGGAGGAATTGTACACCATCTTCTATTTCATAACTGACCTCGTTCTTAATGCTCTCCATGTAAAATAAAAGAAAATGTTCATGCAAAAATAAAAAAAGTACAAGAAGCAGGGGGACAGCATGCCATCACCTCTTGCACCAACTTGAACATCTGTTCCTTATCATCTTTCAATTCAGCCACTTGTTTTTCCAGCTGCTCCATCTTGAGCTGCTGCTTTGCATGCCTTAACCTCATAATATCTATGCGCTCCCGAAAACGGTTGTGGAGGCTCTTTCCTCAGTTCTTTTGATCTCGTTCTTATACTGGGCCGCAGTAGACTTCCACGTATGTAATTCGACCGTTAAGGCATACTCTCTGGCTTCGAACAGTTGTTCAATTAGATCTGTTTCAGTTCCTGCTTCGACCCTGACAACTTTAGATTTCTTGGCCCGCCGCTTGTATTTGTTGACTTGTTTCTACATCCTATGCACTTTCCTTTTCAAATCCCTCACTTCCATTTTGAGCCGCATCACTTCCTTAAACTGCTGTTGGTATCTCTGTTTGATAGGAAGTCTTCGCAGTCCACATGACTCTGCCTCTTCTTGCTTGACCTGTATTTCTTCTGCCTCGGTAGTTAGAGGCAAATCCCTCGGGACTGCCTCTGTCAGGCCAACAGTTGGTCCAACCTCCTCTGCCTGTTCTTATTCTATTACTTCTTGCTTCACTCTTTTCACGCTTACATGCTCCATTGGTGCATTCATCGGGACCACTGTGCTTGGTCCCTCCTCTTCACCAATGGCCATTATTTCATCCTGTACACTCTCTTTGCCCAGTGGTGACCCGGTAAGATGCTCTTCTGCTGACATACCTGTTAGGGCCTCTTCCGGTCATGGTCTTCGTTTCAAATTCGAAGCCATAGGAATGGCAACATTTTCTTCCTCTCTTTGTTGCAGGGAACGAGTTACCCTTGCTCCCCTCGGAATAAATATGGGGAATTGGAACAAATCCTCTGCATTCAGCCCCGAGGTCGACATTGGTTCTTGTGGAGCAGCGTCAGCCTCATACCTTAGTTCCCCCACCTCCGCGGTTTCTCTAGTCGGGGTGGTCACGACCCCTTCTCCAACCGAATTACACTCCTCCATTGGTTCCATGACAACAGGAGATCCCTGTGGAGTGACCTTGGTTGCAATATCGACCAATTCACCCTCTTTCAGTTGCTGTGGGTTTACCTCCATGCCCATTGCACTTTATATTTGCTCAGCTAGCTCCGCAGGCAGGGCTGGTTCTTGTGTAATAGCCTTGGTCGTAGTGCCGCTGGGTATCTCTACAGCTTCCATCGATTCCACGAGCTCAGCTTCTTATTGGGAAACTGTCTATTCTTCATGCTCTTCAGTCTCCACCATCTCCTCAGGCTCCTCCTAATCAATGTAATCATCATCCTATACAATTCCCTACATGGCTTCATCTTCCTCTTCATCCTCCTGCATGGCTTCAGCTTCTTCCGCCCTAGCAACCACAGTGGCTTCTATTTCCTCCTTTGTGGAATTCCGAAACAATTCCCACAGAATCGGGATCTTCTCGATGGCGTTCATTACTAGCAACTGAAATAGCCCATGGTGAGAGAGGACTACCAACACCTGTCGCGCCCCCTGAGTCGAATTTTCCATCAGTTGAAGGCTTCTTAACAGAAAATAGGGTGCATTCATTGAGAAGGCCTCTGCTTGTGGAAATCGCAGATGGGCCAAAATGTGGAGGTGATATTTGAAAATAGTCGAATACCTCCCTTCACATGTCATATATTTTATGACAATATCTGCAACCTCTCCCCATGGACAAGGTAATGAAGCTCGGTCATATCCCCGACCCTTCTGCACAATGCTTTCTCCAGCTTGCAGAAAAGCTTCGGGGAGCTTCGGAAGGGGCGTTCTTCTTGAAAACCATCGTTCTTCGCCTTGCGGAAACCCACTAACTTCTGCGATGGTTTCTTCCGTCACTGGAATTTCAATTCCTCGAACCCGAGAAGCTCCTTCTTCTAGATTCAATGCGAATTCCATCGCAATTTCTTCATCCCATCCGTTCAGCCTATCAAAGTACACATCCCAACCTGCATTTTCAAATACTCACCATACCCCCCGATTTCTTCAAACTCTCGTTGAATCCTTGGGTTCATGTCACACCGATCGAACACCCATTGCTGTAGAGGCGGAGTCAGCACGATGGCTACAGTTAGCTGGAAAGCGGGAGTGACAGGGCTCCAAACTGTAAGTAACTGAAATAACGTCATGGTCACTTTCGAATATAATGGATAAACAATACTAGTATGCTTTGGGAGTAATGATAGATTATGGTAGTACTGTTAGATATTCTCAGAGTTTAATGCGGCATGTTGGGAGATGACCGATATGACTTTTGTGCGTACAAGTACGCATTCCAACTCATATGGTATAATTACGACGTACTTGAGATCATTAAATTGGTTTTGGTGTAAATCGTGTGTCATAAATACCTTTACAAAGTACGTTGTCATTCATTATGATGGTTCCCTCCCCCCAACTAAATGACGACCGTCCGCGGCACGTTTGACTGTCCTTTTGGAATATTTAATTAAATCCATAAAATCAACGAAGACGTACTTGCGGACTTACCTTAAAGTGGAGTAACAACAAAAATATCCGTCAGTGAATAATATGAACAGTGAGTAACAACAGCTACGGATTAACAACAGTTATGGAGTAACGGCAGCTACGGAGTAACGGCAACTATGGAGTAACATCAGCTACAGAGTAACAGTAGTTGCGGAGTAACAATAGTTGCGGAGTAACAACAACTTCTATGTAGCAGCAAATTGAGAGTAACAACAACTCCAAAGTAACAACATCGGCAGTGTAGCAACAACTTTGGAGTAACAACATCAGCAATGTAGCAGCAACTTCGGAGTAACAACATCGACAGTGTAGCAACAACTTCAGAGTAATAGCATCAGCAGTGTAGCAGCAACTCAGAGTAACAGCAATTGCAGAGTATCAGCATCAGTGAAACAAAATATCTCTATAGTAACACTAATGGGGTAACCACCAAATGTTACTTTCCTCCTAGCCATATTTCTTTATTATCCCTGCAATATACAAACAAGTAAGTAATAACCACATTTTATCATTTTTATTTTTATTTTATTTTTAGAGAAGAGTGAGAGTGTCTTCTATTGCAATAACCATTAGATCAGCTGAATCTGAAAGGGTTTTAACAAAGGCATATTTAGAAGCTGGAAGATGGTATAATTTTAGACAGTGTCCATTCACCACAAACGTGGTCTGATTCTCATCAATTGTAATTAATCTAACTGTCCCATTGTCGAACACTGCGTCCACTTGATATGGTCCCATCCAGCGAGTACAAAGCTTGCCTTTGAAATCCTTGAATCGGGATTCATATAGTAACGCCCAATTCCCTTCATGAAACACCTTAGTTTTGATGTATTTATCATGCCATTTCATTCTTTGTTGTTGAACAACAGTAGTTATGTGGACAACTACTGATCGAATCTCGTCTAACTCATTCAGCTATTCCAGTCGGTGTTTTTGTGCTTCTGATAGATTTAAACCTACTTCTAGATCTGTTCTAAGTGTGCTAATTTCGAATTCTACCGGAAACAAGGGGGATTTCCCATAAACTAATTCAAATGGAGAAAACCCCGTTGTATTCTGCCATGTTGTCCTATAAGCCCATAAAGCTTCTGGAATTTTTTGTGCCCAATCCCGGCGATGACTTGCTACTGTATTTGTCAAGATATTTTCCAATACCTTGTTTCTACTTTCTACCTGCCCATTTTCCTGTGGATGATAGGGGGTTGTTACTCTATTTTTAACCCCGTATTTCTGCATCACTTTCTCTATCATATGGGATGTGAACTGTGATCCTCCATCTGATACAAT
The DNA here is from genome assembly GCA_034641835.2 of Pinus albicaulis. Lineage (NCBI taxonomy): Eukaryota > Viridiplantae > Streptophyta > Pinopsida > Pinales > Pinaceae > Pinus > Pinus albicaulis. Next base: position 116,108,733 of record CM076575.1, read on the forward strand.
TTCTCTGGGAGTCCCATACCGAGCAAAGATTTCTTCAAAAAGGAAGTCTGCCACTACTTGCTCTGTTGCTCTCATGAGTTCTTTAGCTTCCACCCGTTTGGTTACATAATCAGTACAAACTAGGATGTAAGCTTTCTGATGATAAGGTGGGTTGAAGGGTCCGACGAAATCGATGGCCCATTTCTAAAATGGTTCAAGGACTATCTGGGGTTGAAGGGGCATTTCATCTGCCTTCCCAGGTTGTCCCATCCGCTGACAGCTATCACACCTTCGAATATAATCTCGAGCGTCATGAAAAATGGAGGGCCAATAATATCCCATCTGCAGCACTTTATGACCTGTCCTTTTGTCTGCAAACTGTCCTCCACAGTGTCCATCATGTGCAGCCTTTAAGATCTCATAGATATCATCCTTTGCCACACAACGCCGAATGTGCTGGTCAATCCCTGTATGGAAGAGATATCATGCCATCTGTTCTCGACCCTAGAGACAGCCTTGAGTTGTGAAAGACCAGTGCCTAGGACATCTTATATAGCAAGGAGCGTGTGATATAACAGGGGGAGTTATCAACAAAAGGCTCTCATGATATCTCCTGTAAACAGGGAGGTTAACTTGAATGGGACCAAAACCTGCAGAAAAGGGATGCAGGGAAAGAAATACTGCAGAGGCAAGGTGCGGAATTCTAATAAAAATGCATCAGACGATTCAGAGGTAACTTACTGTAAAGAGGGCCGGTTCGAAAATACCTCACAGAAATAAATAATCAGAAGGTGATTACTGCGTATGAAAGATTGAGATAATACTAACTGTCATTGAGATGATATCCAGATACACAATATCACCATGTAATGGGCTTACCAATTTAAGAATCCATACATGACAATAGCGTTTTAAAAATAACCTCCCAAAGAAGCTAATATAGTAGAAATATGGTTGAAGTGAAAAGTGAAACAGTATATCATGCCTGAGCCATATTTAAAGCGCTTGAATAGTTCAAGCATGGGTATCAACTAGGATAAATCCATACCAAACACCAGTGAGCCACTCGCATTCCAGAACATGATACAAGAAAGGCGGATGAAACGAAATGAACAATTAAAATAACACATAAAGGGAGAAGTTACAAAATGTGAGACACCAAAGACCAAAATCCTCATTAAAGATGGAACTCCTCCTCACTGAAACCCAACGGGCTCTATGCATTCATATAAAAGTTCAACAAAAATGCATACAAAATTCTCTTACTGCCTAATTTTCTAAAAATATGGAACCCTCAATAATCTGTTCTTGGGGAGTTTTATAGGAGAAAAACTAGTAAAGGGAGTGGATGATGAACATTTAGTTTGTCTCATTAAGACAGGATGGCGGAAGCGTTAACGCCCACACTGCTTAATGACTCTGTAGCCTGCTTCGGGAGTCCTAGTCAGGTCGAGATTGACCTCGGACGTGTTCTTGAAGTCCTTTCTGGCTGTTTGGAGCTCTGCGCTAGCCTTCTGGAATTAATGAACTAGGTGGAAAATCTGCAAGGCCTCCATGCTTCATAACTGCTGACTGACAGGCGTAGAAACTTTAGTCAGTGTGTTCATCTGTTTAAGGGCTCGAGGAGGCATGGAGGCTTTAATGGAAAGATGTACTGCCTGGAGAAAAACGTCCCGCAGATATTCAAACACAGACCTGGTTGTTGCGTGTGCTCTTTAGGTCTTTAAACTGCGCCTTAATCCTTTGAACACAGGTTTAGCACATTAAATATTCAATTACGGGCTTAAGTCCCTCAAATCCGTCTCTGCTGATTCGTCTTGCCGCTGTTGAAATGATTATCTCTGCACACTGAATCACAGTGGCTATGACTGTAGAGGCAAAGTGAATTTTCCACTATGAACACCCTGCACAAATACAATAAACTCATTATAAAAATCCAAGGGAGGTGGCGGAGAAATGCTATGGAGGCCTGTGGATGGTAGCGATTAACTGTGAGGCAATGTAGACCGTCGATCTAGATTGAACGGATGTTCGTGATTGAATTATAGGATCACAATCGGGGGGGGGGAGAGGGTGACACCTTAAGAACTTCCGATTTCGATTGGAGCGACGATGCGATCAAGCGCCAACCATTAGATCGTGCGAGGGATCAATAGTGGAGATTAAATCGGCGGGGGAAACAACTGGTGCAACGAGCGGGGCGGGAGAGATAAGGGCCGTTAGATCAAAATGGATGAACGACGGAGATTGGATCGGACAATCGCAATCGGGAGAGGCAGAGGGTGGCATATGAAACATTTCCGATTGGCGATTAGCGATTACGTGCGAGCCGTCGGATCTGGAAATAGATTGACGGCCCACGGTTAATTGGAGGGGTCAGTGAAGAGGGGCGATGGGCACGTTGTGGAACAAGCGATGGCTGTCAGATCTTTGCAGATCGACAACAGAGATTACGGCATGGGTCTAATAGACCAAACTCAATCGCATCGGAACTTTTTAAGTTTACAAAGGAAAAGGGCGCATATGAAACCTCCGATTGCGATAAGCGCCTATGGGCTTAGCGCTTGGTCTTAGCGCCGAGATTTATGGAGGGGAAGTGGTTAAGGGGATGACCTAGAAAGGGGCTTAGCCTGTTATAAGGTGGAAAGCGGGTTTTTAGCCCGTTTTTCATGTATTTTAAGGCCAACAAGGGGTAACGGTAGAGAGGAAAAGGGATTTTTAGAACAACCAAGGGTATTTGTGAGGTTTAAAAAAGGGGATTTGGGTGATTTTAAGGGGTTAATGAGGAATTAGGGAAAGGGAAAAAACAGGTGAAGAAGCAGAGGTTAAGTGGGAGTGAAACGAGAGGGAAAAGGCCTTTTTGGGGCATTCTTCTTCACAAACAGAGAGGTTTTTTAACTGGAAACAACAGTGGGGATTCATCAAAGGACAAAGGGCATAAAGGGACTTCAAGGATGATGTGTTCTCAGCAGGAATGCATTCCTTGAAAGCTCAGAGACAGTTTGACCCCCTGTTTGCTTGTCAAAAATTAATAGGGGGCTAACATGATCAACACCATCCATGAATATCGAGTACTCTGGTGAATGATCTTCCTTTGCTCCTTATAAGACAAGTGATGAGGCACCTCACCTGTAGCAAGATAATTAGCAATATATACATACCATGGAGTGTTAGCAGAAACTGCAAAAAGATGCTCATCTGGGAAATTATCTTCAACTGGTGTATTCTTACCATAATGTTCTATCCTAGACAAGAAATCTACAACCACATTATCCTTCCCTGGTTGATCTACTATAGTAATATCAAATTCATGTAGTAGTAACAACCATCTTGCAACACGACCAGGGGTAACAGTTTTGTTCATCAAATACCTGATGGTTGCATGATTAGTATGCACAAAAGTAGAATACCTGATAATATAATGCCAGAGTTTGTTGATAGCATAAAAGACAGCAAGGAACTCTTTCTCAGTCACCGTGTAGTTTAATTCAACAGGGGCCAAATTCTTACTAACATAGTAGACTGCGTAAGGTACTTTATCCTCCTGTTGTCCCAGTACTGCACCAATTGATGTTTGGGAAGCGTCTGTGTGAATGTGGAAAGGTAACGCCCAGTCTGGTCCTCTAAGAATCAGGGCACTACAGACTAATTCTTTAATTCTCGTGAAGGCTGCATCACAGTCATATGACCACACAAATTCTGAGTCTTTTGTCAGTAATTGAAATAATGGGTGTGCTAATTTTGCAAAATTTTCTATGAAACGCCTATAATAACCAGCATAACCAATGAAGCTACGTACCTGTGTGGGTGTTTTAGGTGTTGGAAAGTGCAGAATTACCTTTATCTTTGCTGGGTCCATCCTGATTCCTTCAGCTGAGAGCAAATGTCCCAGAACAATTCCCTTTTCCATCATCACGTGACACTTTACCGTGCTCAGGGAAACGCGCGCTTGTATACATCTTTCAAGAAATTTTTCTAAAATTTTCAACCCCTCTAAGAATGAGTCTCCATATGGAGTGAAATCGTCAATATAAACTTCAACACCATCATCTATCAAATCAGAGAAGATTCCCATAATTGCCCTCTGGAATGTTGCAGGGGCATTACACAGGCCAAAAGGAAGGACCCGGTATGCGAATGCTCCCCAGGGGCATGTGAAAGTTGTCTTGTCCTGGTCCTCAAGAGTGATCTGGATTTGATTATATCCACTAAACCCATCCAGAAACGAAAAAAATTTCTTGCCAGCCAGTGTGTCTAAAACTTGATCGATAAATGGTAGGGGGAAATAATCCTTATGTGTGGCCTTATTTAATTCTCGATAGTCCACGCAGATCCGCCATTTATCATTCTTCTTGGGGACCATTACCAATGGTGAGACCCATTGGCTGTTTGAGATAGGGTAGATAAAACCCACATCCAATAATTTCTGAAGCTCTTCTTTCACAATGTTTTTCAATGCAGGATTCATCCTTCTCTGAGGCAGTCTTATAAGACTGCAACCTTCCTTGATATATATGTGATGGGTGCATAAGTTAGCAGGGATCCCCTTCATTTCTGAATAATCCCAGGCGAAGGCTTCCTTATGCTTTTGAAGAACATCTACCAGCTGCTTCTTTTGGGATTCTGACAGACCTGGATTAATATTCAAAGTTTTCCCCGGTTCTATCTCCACCTGAACACTTTCATGAAGTGCATCAACATCTTCTCCTAATTCTTCTGTCATTTCAATAACTTCCTGAGTTTCACATCTTAGGACGGATTCTAGGACCTGCTGACTTGACTCTGAAACAAAACAAGGATCATTCATGAAGGAAGTAATCACATCATCTTCTGATTCCATCTTCAACTGAAGGGCCTGCCCGATAGTAAGGAACGGTCTCACTTCTTCATCTTCGACCTCCATCATAGATACAACCTTTTCACCGTCTGTTGACTTTTTAGGTGCATCTGGTTCTGCAGGTGGTTATAGTACCAAATTCTTGGTGTTATTCCCGTTAGAGATAACCATATTTCCCGAACGACACCCAATATAAGCGTCTGCAGTAGCCAGCCATGGCCTACCCAAAATTAAGGGATGACCACCCACTCAAGACTGTGTATGCAATACCAGGAAATCTACGGGGTAATGCCATGCGTCTACTGAAATTGTCACGTCCTCCAACTTTCCTACAGGTTTAACTGTAGATCGATCTGCCAATTCCAACACTGTAGGTGTATGCTTCAAATTTTGTAGGCCTAATGTATGCATGGTTTCAGTAGCGATGACATTGATGGCAGCGCCCAGGTCTACCAACACATTTGGAATCTCTACCCCATTAATTTGTACTGTCAAAACTGGGTTCCCCGGATCTCCATATTTCACTAGTATTGATTTTCCCATCATGAAGTCCGATAATTTTCCCATAACATGTATAGTGAGGGGGTCTTTAGTTTTCTTTGTAGGTTTCTTTGAGCAATATTCCCTAAGATTTTTTGCATAAATTGGCACATCCTTCATGGCTTGTAGCAAGGGGATTTTAACAAATAAATTCTACAATTCTCCTAATAAATCAAATTCAACTTGTGTGCTTGGTTTACTCATAATCAATCTCTCTAGGTACGGTGGTTCAAATTGATGTTGTTTTGCAAGAGGCATTTGGTCTTTAACAACTTGTTTTGGCTCTCTACTGGTTAGTTGTGCCTCTCTTTCTTTGTTATCAAGTTGTTCAATGATGACCGGAGGTGGTTGGGTATCAATTGTTTAACCTGATCACAAATTCATTTCATACAGTTCTGCAGTAGAGATACTATACGAAGGCAGGTTGAGAACATCAGCTTGATGGGATCCCTTGTTATTGGGATTAGGATTAGGCTGCATTAGAAGCTGAGGATGGACATGTTGATTACCAGGAGGCACATTGGAGGGTAATTGGAGTTGCTGCTGTGGCATTTGTTGAGGAAACTTCCCTAAAGGGGGTCCTTGCCAAGTTGGAGCCCATGGTGAACTCATACTGGTTTGAGGGTTCCATTGCTGCCACAGTGGGTACTGGTATTGCGGCCACATAGGGGGACAAGGCATAGTTTTAGGATTCATGTTATAGCTATTGAAATACTGAGATGGATCTGGGTACATACCTTGATTCCCCATTGGTGGTCGAAGTTTGCATGGCTTCCTGGCACCCATAAGGTACAATTGCTCTGTGTCCTCCCCTGCTCCTTGAAACACTGCTTTCAGGCCCGGCAAGGAAGGGCATAAGCTCGTTATATGATTTAGCTCACAGATGTCACATTTTTCTATGGACTTTAATGGGCATTCCCTTTCTAGATGATTCTTTTTGCACTTCGGGCAAAATATTTCCATGGTCCTATCCAGTTCCAGTTGCTTCTGCTTTACTTGCAAAGTGTCCATTTGTGTTGACAGGGTACTAAGAATATCCATCCTTAAATTGTCTAGCTGGTTCCCGATTTCCACTTTTGTAACACCCCGCCAGATCCTTTTACTGAACGAATCCCTGATTTATTTCTTGTAATCCCCCTCCAGCACTGGATACACAATTCGCAAATACCTTCAAAGGTTTCCTTGGAGATGTCTCCCTTTCCCACAATATTCAATAGTTCCATTGAGTCCTCTAGAAAGGATCGAAGGAGAATAACCTTCAAAATTTCCTTATCCAAATCGGAATGACCTGACCTCTGCAAGAGGTATTTAAGCCTCTCTACACAATCTTCCAGAATTTCATCTTCTTTCTTTGTGAACTTGAAAAGATCCTCCTTGATGTTCCGGGACTTGCTGTAATCCTGGTACTTTTCCAGAAAAGCTGTTTGCATATCATTCCACATGGAAATGGATTTTCCCCCAAGGCCCATAAACCATCGCAGAGTCGTCCCTTTTAGTTTAGAAGGAAAAATCTTTAACTTATGGGTATCTGTCGTGTAATCATAGCCCCAACACACTATGTCGAACTCAAATAGAAATGTGTCGGGATCCTCTGAAACAAGCCCATGAAAGTTCGATAATACTGCTAATGGGATAGGCTTTGTAGGCATGCCAGCTCCCAAATTCCCAATGGGAAATTCGATAGTGGAGGTTGTGGGAGCCATAAATATATTGCAATAATTGTTGGGGATTTCAACAGGCTCTGTAGAGGATGGCCGGGGACTCCTCACTACTGGAACACGAGTTACTTTAGTGGCACTTCCCCGGTCTCTTGGCGATACCAATACCTTGTTTATTTTTCCTAGTATCCTGATAGTTCAATCCCTCGACTACAACTTCCTTTCCCTTACTAGAGCAGTCCGACTCCGTCGATGTTCTACTTGCCATTTCTTCCTCTGCTAATACCAACACAAGATCTTCTCGGTGTAGTCCACTGCTGATTATCTCTTCTACTGTTGGAGGACCCTGTTGTACCAAATCACCAAGGGACACCGTGGCCTGCACGGGTTGATCCACTGACTGTCCCTCGGACTTCACTCTCCTAGCCCCTAATCTTGCAGCTGCGCGAGAAGATGCTTCAGACTCTGCCTTTTCTATGATCTGCTGAATATAAGTTTTCCTTCCCAGATCTGGTCTTCCCCTTTTTGGGGCTCTCACTCCACCCCTCTTATTTGGTTCTTTGTTCATACAAAAATTGATATGATGGAAGGTATGTGTATGAACCTACAATGCTCCAATCTTGGAGTAAGGTGTCAAAGGACCATTCCTTCCCCAAGATAAAAGAGTTCACAAAAAGAAAGGAAATACAAAAAAACAAAAAGCTAGGGTTTCAAGCCCAGAGCAGGGCATTAAAGAACTCCTCCCTCCCCAGGACAAGAACTGAAACAAAAAAATCCATGGGAAGACCTAATACTCCCAGATCTGAAGCAGGGCGTCAAAAGACTCCTCCCTCCCCAGGGCAAAGCTAAGGGTTCTCCACAAAAGAAAAAAACACACGACAAATTAAAGAAAAGAAGTAACTCCACTTAGGGCCTGGAGCAGGGCGTCAAAAGACTCCTTCCTCCCCAGGACAAGAAGATGGCCCTAAATCCAAAATAAAAACAAAAATAAACAAACAAAAATCAAAACCTACGCCCAAGACCTGAAGCAGAGTGAGAAAGCTCGATCTCTCCCCAGGACGAGAGATTGACCCTCTGGTTGGTTCGAATCATCGCTCGCACCTTGTTAGCCTCCCCGACAACGACGCCAAAATGTTGGTGTCTAGGTAGAATTATTTATCCACCCTAATCCGACATTAATTTTATCAATCCAGGAGCATATCCTTTCAAGGCAACGCGCAAATTATATGCAGGAACAAACACATAATCCGTTCAACCAATGGTTTATAATTAAGATTCAACACATTGTCGTAATATTAAATCAATTGCTAAACTCACAACAATGCTAACAGTAACAAATAATAATGATAACCATAACAAGAAATAACTCACACACACGCATATGCAACACCTGATCAAAAGAGCGGGCCCAGCTCTCTGATCAGGGGCTGCGTTAGTCACGGAACGCTTGAGAACAACAAAACCAAAGGTATTTTATTAATTTGTAAAATGTGATTACAATATTCCTTTCGGAACCCCTAATTACAGGAACAATATCCATTTTATACACAACGCGAGAGAATAACAAATTTCCCTGGAATGTAGCAATCGCACGTTCAGAAATACACAACAGTTGGAACAGCACAAACATCAGCTGTCCAAAATAGAACAAGGGCAAAGAATAGACCCAGAGAATCGTGACTCCGGCTGCGTAATCTCCCTGTAGCTACCGTTACCATATCTGTTGCAAAACTGCTGGAGCGAGGGTTCCTGTTCTCCAAACTGCAATCAAGCACATGTCTTAGTGTCACAAATAGGTAAGACTCCGTGACTTTACTTCATTAATTAAAATATTCCAATTAGACAAGCTAGGGGTATTTACTTCATAGGTTTAGCATAGAAAATGTAGGTAATTAAACACAAAAAGGATAAAAAAGGATGATAAAAATAGTCAGAAAGATAGCCAGATTTGGTGCCCAACAATAAGTATAGTCATGCCCCAATAGTAAGTTAAAATCCAAGGGGCCTTGGACAACCATCACGTCTATATAGACGGTTTTCCCTCTCGAAGTAATAGGAAACTTTGGAAGGATCCCTAATGGTTGACTTGTTCCTTTGTTAAAAGCCAACAAATTATGAGTAAAAGGCACAAGCAACGAAGAACCGAAAGCTTTCCAGGTAGTTGAGGACAAAATACTAATCAAGACGCCTTCATCTATAATCATGCCTAGTACGACCATATTGCAGGCCTGCACAATGGTCTCAAAGGGAACATAAGAAGGAATACAATATCCCGTAAATCGACTCCAATCAAAGGAAGCGACCAAAATACATGGAGGGGGTTCCATAAGAATAAGAGGATTATCCCCTTGCATTACGAGAGCAGAAATACCATCCTCTTAGAATACGGGAACGAGAGCAAGAGGATCACTTTCTTGAACTGTGGCGACGGGAGTCGGAGGATCACCCTCCTAGATCATGGAAAATGGAGGATCGCCCTCTAGTCTCGTGGAAGCAGAGGAAACAAAGAGATCCTGACTCGGATGAGGCCCGCTCTTGACGGAAAAGACCTGATGGACCATAGGTGGAATAATGTTGACCTTTTTCTCAACCAATGATTGTTCGGAAATGGACTCGGGAAACTGATTTTTAGAGAGAGCGGAATTGATTAAAGACGAATCCTGATCAATGGGTTGATCTACTAGCAGAGGACTCGAAGAAAACTTATCATAACCAATGGGAAGATAGGACCCAGAAGCCAAAATGGTATCCAACACTTTAGAGGCTTCATCCATATAAGGACATAGGTGAATGGGATGGTTCCCTTAACACAACCTACAGGGAATTTTGATATTACCCTATTTCTTACAAGTCTTATTATCTCTAGCTGAAGGATCATCATCAGCATGATGCCCAGAGGTTGATGATGAAGGATGAATCGTGCCAATGGACCACACTTCTAGCACCTTGGGAATACTAGGGCAATCATGAAGAATGTGGTCACCCTCACATAGCTTGCAAGGGAATTTGACTCTGCGGGACTCAAAAATAGGTTTCTCAATATTAGCTGCATGGGTAGCAATAGTTGTTGTTTTTCCCCTAGCTTATTTTCCTTCTTCTTCTTCTTCTTCTTAGTCACCCAGTTACTAGAATCTAGACTTTCACCAGGCGAAGAGGAAGAACGAGGTGAAGAAATAGGTGAAGAAGGTGAGGGATCAACCTTAAGATCAACATGGGGTTGACATGGTTCAGGCGGAGGAGAACTTGGTTGAGAAACCGTTTGGATGTTCGAAACCATAGGGGTCAAAAATAACCAAACCAGAAGACCAATTATAAATCCCGGGAGGGACAATTTTGCCATATAAAGGGTACCGACATTCCCGAACGAAGGAAAAGGACCAGGATTCCCATCTGAGGGGATTCCTTGGTTGGTGAACTCTAGAAACGTTGCCATTGGAATCAACCCTAAAGAATCACTAAGGAATATAACTTTAACCAGGAATGATTCGTGGGCAGTCAATTTTATAACATTGAAACAAGACTCCGCCTTTTCATGTTTTAAGAATCGATAAAAAGGAAAAAAGGTGACTCTAGAAACTTTCGGTTTGAACGAGCTTGAAAGGGCAAGTGCTCAATGATATTTTCAAAATTAATGAGTCACAGAAAGATCAAAATGACTACTCAGGGTATTCTAGGCATAAAGGATTAATAAGTAATCGTGAACTGCAATATACACCTTGGCGATCAAATAAAAGAGAAATGACCAAGGACTTGATGTACGACAACCAATCTCCCTGAATGTTGTGTTCGGTATATTATGGTTACAAGACAACATACTTGACTTCTTATGGATAAAGGATTGCAACCTATAGGGATCTCCGTTTATATACGTGACGGTACGAGGAGCACAAGTCGGTGCTAGCGTTGTCTGATGTAAGATCGTTACGAACGACGACTGCTAGGTTTTATGATGCCGGAACATGTCACTAGCCTAGAACACACTAAATGTGAGCGTTAAGTTTCAATGATTCCGTAGGTTAATTTAGTGAATTTTAACAGTTTATCTTGAATTAGGTTTCAATTCCAAGGCCCTACCACTGTCATCCGAAAACTTCTATATGCACCTATATGAGAAAAGAAATCTTTCAATTTGATGAAGGCTATCTAGTTAAGGGAAGGGTCTCAAATAATGATGCAACAAACAATAATACTGCAAACGAAACTTTTTCCTAACTAATTGACTTTCACTATCCAAAAGTAATCTAGAACATTCAAAGATGCAAATTATGCAATGTAATCTATGCAAAATTCTCCTTTTGAAAAATATGCAATTGTAATCTATGCACAATTTCCTTTTTCTTTTGAATGAATAAGAATGCACTCAATGCATTTTTCGATGAAATGAGAATCTACTTAATGCATTCTTTTAATGAAAGAGAACGCACTCAATGCGATTTTGTTTTCAATCATTAAACAATGTAATCTAAGTTCAATGATAAATTTCAAATATGACTTTTCAATGCAACTTGATCTAATGCATTTTAACGAAAATCAAACTTTGAGACGAAAACGAAATGAATGCAAATTTTCTTAATGCAAAAAGGATGCAACCAAACATTAAGAATACAATCTTGTTTTGAATACTTTGTAACGAAATTCCTCAAAAGGATACAAGACATATGAGTTCAAGGACAAAGAGGACTTCCAAAGTGTGAGCTCAAAACAAGGCATTCATTCCCTTTTACATCAAGCAATCATACAAATAAAACTTCCAGCTGAACAATGAGCAATATAATATATGCTCACAAGCAAACAAGCAGACCAAATGAAATCGAATAGACACTTGATACTTGATCAATCAATCAACCAAAAAGCAAAAGGTAATCAACTAGAGATGTCTCACTAGGCAAGGAGACTGATTCAATTAGCAGGGGGATGTCCCGCGAAGCATGCAACCAGGCAATTGATGCACAATCCTAGAAAAACCTAGGGCATTAGGATGCACGTCCCAACAGAAAGAACAAAAAAAACAACCAAAAACCAAGCCAACGAGCCAATCAAACCAACTTGAGTGAAGGGGAGAAAATGTAAATCATACAGAGAAAAGGACTGGAAGGGCAAGACACACTGGTGAAAGACTTAGGGAAAAAACCTTAATTTTTCACACACACAAGAATCAACACGACTTTTGGGGTGAAACTAGCGCTGAAATCCAATTGGCGCGACTGTATAATTGACAACTGGCACCAATCGACGCAACTGTCAGAAAAATAAAAGCGTTGATTTCTGGAAAAGAAAAAAAAAACAAAGAATTTCTCCTAACTAGGACCAGACTCACCACTTCAAGCAAAAACTAAAGATTGTAATTGATGAAAAACATAGGAACGAATAGGGAAATTGTTGTTCGACTAAACTTTTTAAATGACTAAGACCTCAAAGAGTGACAAACTCAAAGGAAATTCCCTAGTGGAGTCGCCAATTTGTTGTGCAGACAAATCCCCTCTGCGGACAGAGGCGATCCCTCTAGCCCTAGGGTGGGTCTAACAACTAAGAGAACATGCTAACATCTACCTTCCTAGATTGTAAATGAAATTCAAAGTAAGTAAGATGACCTACCTTGTTCTAATGCTATGTTTTCATCTTTCATCGAAGCTTCTTGATGCGTCTCTCTTCTCAAGCTCGATACACGCTGTTACCAACGCTCGATTACCTGTACAGACAGTCAAGACACTGTTGAGAATGCAGCAAGATGATGGAGCTTAGTGAAATGAAGTCGCCTTCACTAAGTGGGCCCGCAGGCAAATTCTGGCGCAAAGTCTATTTTTAGACTATGTCTATTTTTAGACATACGGAGCATAATTTGGGAATTCCAGTTGGAGATTCTTGAAGTATGCGACATGTCGGTAAATATAGATGAGACCCTATTACACAGATGAACTATTTTAAGTGTCTAAAATATGAAGTCAAATATTATTTACCTATTAATATTTTGACTTGTGATTCTCTTGCAGCACTTCAGTTTGAGTCTGAGTGAAATCATTAGCATTTAAAGATCCTGTAGTTCTAAGGGTTTGATATCTGATTTACTTGGATTAGACTTCAGTGGCAGGAGTTTTGGAGGAGTTAACGGGACAAGTAGTGGAGTTGTGTTCTGTTTGTTTTAGTTGAACTAGTTGGGATTAGTTAACTAACTAATCAGCTAGATATGAGTGGAGTAAATTAAATAATATTTAATTTACTAAATATTAACTCATTAGTCAACTCAAGAACACTTCAGTTCACTACAGTGCATGATCAGTTCAGTGGAGACCGGTGAAAGAGATAGATGAAAGGGTAGAGTTAGCTATCAGTTGTAACTATACTGTTGCTATTTGCAACACATAGATAGGTGGAGTAAGCTATGAGTATTGCAAAGTTTAGGCTGGTGGTTTATCTATATAAGGAGGCCATCACCTAGCATTAAAATACGCAATCAAGGTTGGCTATCAAGTGGCTAAAGATTGGAGCAAGTGATTTGCTAGATCTAGCTTGATAGTGTGTAGCATGGGAGGTAGTGCATGAGAGCTTGTGAAGAGTTTTTGTACTATGATTGTTACATGATTTCTCCATTATAATATACACAATAGCTGCGGGGTTTTGAGCTATAGGCTTTCCCCATACATACTGAGTTAATGTGTGATTGAATTGATGTGAGATTGCTTCTATATTATTTCCGCATGTGACAATTAATTGTAGAAGAAGGTTATGTGTTATGCATGCAATTCGAAATTGATGTATGATCGGGTTAATCTTCAGTGAATAAGTGATTTATTCAGCTAATTTCTACAGACACCACGACAAGCGTAAAATCACGTCAAACACAAAACAATTACAACATATCTCAGTGATCAAGTAATGCTAGAAATATCATTATAAATGAAAACAAGAGTGGAAGATAAACATCAATTTTATTTTTTTATGATAAAGACAAGGGGATTTTACAACCAAGCCTTGATGTTGAGGCTCTCCTTCGGCAGGTCCGTATCCAAGAACTTTTGTGACACCCTCGTACACAAAGGTCTAAGATCTCACTATGTTCCTAACACACAAAAAAAATAACACTCTTCTCTATTCTCCTGAAGTTATAATAGCACTAGAATTGCTTCTTCTCTCTATGATTGCTACTTCTACCTCGGGTAGCAGAGGTGAAAGAGGTCTCCTTATATAATAATGGAGGAGGAGGATATGGGCCCTCAAATAATGGGAAAAAAGCTTATCCTTTGGATTAGTTCCTATTTTATGGGAACAAGAATCCCAAAGGGGAATTCCTAGGCCATATCCTCAAAACAAACTTACATCTCTCCGCTTCGCAAAGCTTCTCGTCATGGAAACTTCGTTTCTATTTAAAAAAATTTCCAAAAGAGGATCGGTGCGGGCCAGACATTAAGACAGAGCGCCGATCGCAACGGGTCTCAGTGCAAATATCTGCTATTGGCGCAGGTCAGACACTGAGACAAAGCGCCGACCTTGAAAACTAGGTTTTTATAGAGATCTTCCAGAAAAGTTGTAAAGGGAGATGAATTGGCATTCAAAGTGTGGTTTAGGGGTATGTATTCCATGCTTGGAAAGTACACAAGGGTCACTGTATGGGTCCTCCAAGATCAAGGAATGGGGAGTACAGGGAAAATGAAATTTTTTTGTGTAACAAAGGCAATTATTAATGTTGATGAGTTAGAGGATCAAGAAGAGCAGGTCAAAACAAGGAGACCAAGAACAAGAGATCTCAAGAGGGCACCAGAGCAACAAATTGAACCATCTCCACCATTAGGTCAAGAGGACTTTGATGACATAATTGCAGCTGAAATTGAGAAAGATAAGGAATTTTGGCCTGGAAATGTCAATTGCCACTTAGAGAAGCTCCTATAGAAGGCCAATAGGAACAATAATCTTTAGAGGCACATGGCCATTCACTATTTCACAGGGAAAATGATCTCTCAAGTCAGAATTAAGCAATTGAAGAAGAAATTGAAGCAAACCCTAATGAGGCAAAAGGAGAAGGAAAAACTTGATTCATTGCTTGACACATCTTCTCCTAGCTTCATGGGGAAAGTTTAGACAAAATTTTCAAAAAAATTCAAAAATTTTAATTTTTTGTGTTTTTTGGCGTAAACAGGAAAACCAGTTCATCCAAAAGCGTAGCGCCTTGGCGCTATGCTTTTCCCTCAGAAGTCCAAGTGAACAAAACTCTACACCAATGGATAGATAATCATTTGTACATCACAACTATCCACTTTTTGTGCCATGTCAGCAAACAAGTTGGGAGAAAACTGCAAAAAAGAGGCTAAAAACCCACTTTCTGCTACCTTTTTGACCCAGGTGCTGTGCTTTTCGAGTGACCTTGGTAGAATGCATTTTTATCATCCTTGGAGAGGCCATTTTGCTTGATTTAGGAGTCTATTGACAACAAGACATCCTAATATTTCCAATGGTACCTTCTGATCTGCATTTAGAGCTCAGGAAGGCAGTCAAAAGTGCCCTACAAGATGGCGCTACGCTTTTCCCTAGTGGGGCTGCGCTTTTCCCTGTTGGCACTGTGCTTTTCTCTGTTGGTCAATTTTTCGAGTTTCTTGAGTAAAATTTGTTTTTCATGATTTAAATCCTCTTTTTTTTAGTTGATCTGAGGTAGATGAATGTAAATAGACCAGTTAATGACATTTTGATGTAATTATGAAGCTCATTTATGATGGGTAGATCAGTCAAAGGCTAAAAGGAGAGTTTGTTTTAACCTCCCTAGTCTTAGGTTTTTTGGGAGAAATTTGTGTAAATTGATCCTGTCTTGATGGAGTCGACCCCCTGAGAGAGGGGAAGATGTTTTTTGTCTATTTGTATCTAGTTTTCATTCAAAATCAAGGTCAGACATTAGTGAGTAGAAGGCTTGGAGTCTTGTGTACACTTGACATTAGAAAAAATACAAGTTCAATTGTAGCTATTATATAGGGATTCATCTGGTATGATTTTGTGGCAATGTTTTTCTATTGTATTTCACTTTTATGAATGATTGATTCATCTTCTTTCCGTATCTATGCTTTTCAGTGATCTTCCTATAAGATGTTAAACAAAATTCTTTATGCTTATGCATGTTTATGTTGTTCATCTTCTGATAAATGAACTCATTCTTGTCATGCTCATTTTTATACTTTTCTTTTCCACCCTACACTACAACTGAAAACCTTAAAGTGCCATTGAATATACCTGCCATGCCCCTTTGTATCCCTGCAACTGCAATATTTAAGCTCTGACCTAGTTTCCTTGGCCTCTCCTCTTGATCCAGTAAAAACCCTAAATTTTCATAACCTAGAGCTCAGACCTAGCCTAATATATTTACCCTTATTCAGTCATATTTTGGCTGTAATATCATAGAGAGAGCCCTCTCTAATTTTGTAGGGCTAGCTACCAAATCCCAAGTGGTTTGAGGTTACCTCCGTCAGTTTTCATTCTCAGCCTTGGAACACTGTGGAGGATAACACATCCATCCCAAAGTCTCTTGTCCACAAGTGTCGAGCACAATGGTCAATGCCATAACTGGTGGTTAGATGAGGCAGTCTGCAAAATTATTAGTGCTTCCCTTCTTGTATTTCATGTTCAAATGGAATTGTTGCATATATTTGGACCATTTCTGATGGCGATCGTTTTATAACTTTCCATGTGTTTGTATGAACTACAACGATCGATAGTCTATGTGGATGATTGTTTCCTTTCCCAGAATGTAATGCTTCCATTGTTGGTAGGCCTACACAATGGAATACATCTCCTTGTCATAGGTGGGATACTTTCAGACTGTATCTAAAAGTGTCTCACCATGATATTCCATCGGATGCCCCTGTTGGGTAAGGAATGTACCAATAGCATAGTCAAAGGTTATTATCTAAATTTCAAATGGTTACTGCAGGTCTGGTAATGTAAGCACTAGTGCAGAGTCGAGGCGATGCTTCAACTCGGCAAACACATGTTGTTGGGATTCAGACCAAAAGAAATTTTCTTTCGCTCTGCCCTTGGTGACTTGACTCAAAGGCCAATTGATATGAGAGAATCCCAACACTAACCTACGCTAGAAATTGATAAAACCCATAAAGTTGTGGAGCTCTGTTAGAGTGGTTAGGGCTAGCCAATCTCGAATAACTTATATTTTGGTTGGGTCCACATGCATGCCCTACTCATCAATGATGTACCCCAGATATTGAACCTGGGACATGCCAAAAGTGTATTTCTCCAAATTGGAACACAATTTGTGTCTCCAAATTGGCACACAATTTGTGTTGTTGTAGGGTTTGGAGGACTTGTCGAATATGGTGTATGTGCTCTTCCCAACTTTGGATGAAGATCAAGATGTCGTGTAGGTACACTGCCACGAAATTTTTGAAGTTCAACAAGAAATTCATCACCCACGCTAGTGTGGGACCAGGAGGTCCAAGCAGCACCTACACTAGTGTGGGACCACAGGTCTTAGCAACACATACACTGGTGTGGGCTAAATTTGGTGCATGTCTATTTTAGTTATCCCTTAATTAATATTGACAGTAAAATGTAATCTAATCTTAAAATAATTTGTAATAGTTAACCGAGTGTGATAAAATCAGTTAACTCATGAATTTCGAGTTGAGGGTAGTTGGTTAGGCATGCAGAGTAATTCTAGTTGTAATAGAGTTCGAAGTGTAGTGGTGCATTAGTTAATGCAGGTTGTAATTAGTTTAACTCAGTTAAGTGAGTTAAAATCAGTTGTGCTAGTTGTAACTTTTTGATACACTAGTGAGAGATCAAGTGAATTAAATATTAATTAATTCACAATTAGTGATCTCACATGCAACTGAGGATTTACTATTATTATTTGCATGCATATCAGTTCCAGTGGAGACCCAATTGAGATCTAGGTGAAAGGGAAGTTGACTATCAGTTGTAGGATTATATGGTTGCACCCACGCAACCAAACACCCATTGGATTTCCCATGCTACTTACGCAGTCAAGGAAGGCCAAAATTCCTAAATAATGGGGATTGCATTCATCAAGGATTGTGCAAGCAAGGCATGCTATCTGGAGGAAGTAAATTGGCTAAGTATTGGTCAATTTTATCTGAGATAGTGTGAGACAATTAGCTGAGTACAGGAGGGCTCTTGTGAGAAGAGTTGTATGTAATTGTTTCATGTATCCATGATGAATATGTAATAGAAGATAGTGGGGTTTTGAGCAGCAATATTCCCCCAGGAAATTATTTGTGTTGTGGCTTGATTGATTCTTCTTTGCTTCATGTGATTAGCGATTTTGTTTTTAATTCCGCAATTGATTAGTAGAAGCGATTCAATATTTAACTTTAGTACATTGTTAAATCAGATTGAATCCATGATATACATGCTTTTTGTATAATTTATACATGGTATCAGAGCACAGGAAATCACAACAGTGAAGGAGGAGTTGATTTTGTGACTGGATATAATTTGAATTTGCAGAAAGAATTTCTTGGTGCTACAACTGATTCAGGATCGAAATGACTTTCAATGGCTTGAGGTTGGAGTAAGCACTTGAGGGAAACTCTAACTATATTTCTTGGAAGGACAAGATGGATGCAGTACTCTAAGATAATGGCTTGAAGAATTCATTGACAATGACGTTCCTAAAACCACTGTGACATATGCTGCAAATCTTGATGCATGGAAAAAGAGAGTAGCAAAGGCGAGGAGGATCCTATTAGAGGGAGTATGAGACCACATTGTCTCAAGCATCCATGGGAAAGCCACACCATATGCAATGTGGAAGGCTTCGACGAATCTATTTCAGAGCAACAATGACCATAGGAAATTGGCACTGAAAGATAAACTCAAGAAGATCAAGATGGAGAAAGGCGACTCCATGCCAAAATATATATCAAAGTTTGTCCAATTTCCAGATGAACTGGGGAGCGTTGGCATAACTATCGCTGATGATTATTTGGTGAGTTTATCTCTCCTATGACTTCCCAAGAGTTGGCACAATTATCAAGACTCTGTCAATGGAAGGGAAAAGCTGCTAGATTGGGAACGACTGTGGCCGGATTTGGTGCAGGAGGAGTTTAGACGGAACACCAGAGATGGATCTTCATCTAAGAATGAAGATGAAGAAGATTATGCTTTGGGTGCCAAGGTGAAGAAAGGGAAGGGGAGGAAATTCCATTCCAAATCTGAGTCCAAAGATGGCAATAAGCAGGATATGTCCATGGTGTAGTGTTTTCACTGTCAAGAGCATGGGCATTATGCTACTAACTATCCACAAAAGAAGAAGAACAAGAAGGCTAGAGGATCTGCAGCTGGTGAGTCTTTGGCCTCACAATTTGAGATTTACTTATCATTGATCGCATGCATGGTGTCAAGTGCATTGGGATCTGTGTAGTATTTTCGATAGTGGTGCTTCCTTTCACATGACGAGATAAAAGGAACTTTTTCAGTATCTTGGAGGAGAAGGACCTCCAGATGTATATTGAAATGGGTGATGACGGGCGGTACAATGCTACGGGGATTGGTAACATTACCTTCTAGAGACAGTCAGGTAAACCCTTTCAATTAAAAGATGTAATGCATGTACTGGGTTGGAAGAAAAATTTAGTCTCAGTTGCAATGTTGGAGGATAGAGGCTATGCTGTTGTTTTTAGTGAAGGAAAATTTTTCATGCGACTTGAAAACAACAAGACAAGCCAAGAAGATTGGGATTCGAGTTAAGAATCTCTGCAAGCTGGATGTAGATGGCTACATAGCATTGATGGGAAAGGCGGATGAAGTGGTGAGCCGGGATGAGGGCGAGTTATGGTGCAGGAGATTGGGTCATCTTCACCATGGAGCCTTAAAATTCATGCAACAGATTTCTACTGGTCTTCCCAAGGGTACACTTGCGCAGTCAGACACATGCAAGGTGTTGATAACGTCGGCCTCCCGATTAAATTCAGAGCAACAATACTGTTTGATAAGCCCCTTCGCCACTTCTCCACTTATGCTCTTAGCATGAGATCGAGCGCAGATCCTTAAGGCGCTGATCGCAGCCATTGCAATCGCAAAATCTATTTGAGTGCTCCAATGAGCCCATCTACCATGTCTGCGATGCGATCGCATCACAATCCCTTGGATCGCATCGCACATTCCTTACCGTGATTGCGATTAGCCTCTGTCACTCATCTCCGATTGCGATTGGCCATCTGGCCCCACCGCTCAACTCTTCCGTCCATTCCATAAATGAAGGGTTTTCCTTTTTGTTCGCCCGAGCTTTGTTATGATTTTATTTTCCAAAGGTTTTTATATCATCGCTTCCCCCAATCGCATTGGAGGTGTTATAATGTGTCATACTGCCCTACCTCTGACCTCCGATTGCGATTGCTATTTCCTTTGGGCCCCACCCATCGCCTTTCTTTTGCATTTCACCCATTCACTTCGTTTTTCCTCCATAGTCCAAAATTTTGATATTTCCATTAAAAGTTTGAAGGTTTCATATGTGGGTCGACCCATTCCATATGACGTGCTACCAGTCAATATCCGTCGTTGATCTACACTTATGAGCCATGATCAGACGGCCCACGACGCGTCTCTGCACCATGCCCCATTGTACACCGTGTCATCGCATTTTTCACCGCTGTTACAAATAAAGCACTTTCCCGCCGCCGCGTCATTGTTCTTCCGTCCTCCATAATCGCCCCCTCCGTGCATTTGTTTTCTTAACAATTTTGTGTGTTTTGCAGGGTGAAAAAGGAGATCAACCGCCCTTGATCCTCACCTTCATTTTAGAAATCAAGGACACCTCAAAGAATCGGCTTGCAGGGGCAGGATTTATGAAGAAAAGTCCTGGGTAGTTTCCAAGACATGACCTTCATTAAATGAAGCTGAGTGGAAATCGGCCCAACTCCTCAAAGTAGTTCGATGGTAGATTTCTACAGATCGAGACATTAATGTCACAGCATGGGTATCAGTTGAAAGTTTTGGAATGCAGTGTCTGGCGCTGAGAAGTTTAAGCAGTAATCCAATGTTCATAAGGCAAAGAGTACAAGTGCATAGAAATTACATCCTCTGGGTCTTACTTCGACAGATCTTTCTCCCAGAAAAGGACAAAATGCTCACATATTTTATTCTCTGCATCTAGTTTCTGAGAAGATTTCCGTCCGCAACACTTATTTTATGAAGCAGCCACAGAGTACCTACAGCACTTCAACGCCGTCAAGAGACACGGGCGGGCGCTTGTTTACCATTTTGTTTTAATGAAACAATTAAATGTTTTTACCGACTTCTTTCGTCGGTTTTTCTGCTTCTTCTCCTATAATAACCCGAAAGAAAGACATTTGGGGGGTTCCGAATTTCTATCAGCTAGCTCTGCGCTGAAAATTTTATGTATACATCTTGTAAAACTTTCGCATGAAAGTTTAGAGCCCATAGGGTCTCAGTGAGGAGAAGCTATACCTGTTTGAAGAGGATTCTGGTCTTTAAGATGTCACAGTCTGTAACTTTCTTTCATCTGTGTTAGTATAATATAACATTTCATTCCACTTTATCCATTATTCTGGTATCATGTTTTGGAATGCGAGTAGCTCTCTGATTTTAAATATGGATTCATCCTAATTGATGCCCATGTTTGGATTAGCTGAGCGCTTTAAATACAGCTCATACATGATATACTGTTTCATGTTCCTTTAATTCATAGTTCTGCTATATTAGTTACTTTGGGAGGATACTTTTAAAATGCTGTCATCTTGTATGGATTCTTAGAGTGATAAGCCCATGTGAGGTGGTATTGTATATCTGGGTATTTACTCAAAGCTAACTAATATCTTCTCAATCTTCCTCTCGCTACACACACCTTACGATAATTGATGTCTGTGAAGTATTTCTGAATCGGCCCTCTTTGCAGGAAGTTGTCTTTGAATTGTCTGTTCTTTTATGCTGGAGTTGTGCATGCTGTCCCTACATTATTCTCCTCTCCGTAGTAGCGGCTGAGAGAGAATTTGGTCCCATTCAGAATCATTTCCCTTGTTTTACAAAGAGATAGCAAGAGAGCATCTGGATTGACAACCAAAACATATTATGTTCTTTTTGCTATGCTAAGATGTCCTAGGCACTGGTCTATGGAAACTCTAGGCTGTCTCTAGGAGTTACAACATCTTTCTGGCGCCGTTGCCGGGGACGAATTTGAGAAAATCAGTTTCCCTGGGCCTCGAAAAATCATATTCACTCTCTAATCAGGTGAGCAGAGGGAGTTGAAGAGTTGTATATCTCTCACCTTGGCGACTCCACACTGTTGTTATTTGATATAATCTATTGGTAGTCCTGGCTTCTCGTAAGCCACATTTGAGGTCAGATACCTCACAGCCAAAAACACCTGTGTCTGACCCAGAGAATATTATTCACAGAATAAGTTGGAGAGAAAAAAAATCAGTCCATGCTGAAACCCCTGAGTCTCCTGTAGAGGATTTTCCATCCTCTTCTTCTCAAGAAATTCCATTAGAAAATCCCGACTTCACTGAGGAAAATCCTGAATATTACTTAGATAGCCCACCCAAAGGAAGCGCTAGAACCAAAGAGAACTTACATCTTACCCCTGAGTCCGAAGAAGTTAAAGAAGTTACAGAGGTAGCTCTGGTTAATCGTGAATTGTTTCCAGCTACATCTCAGGCTGCTATACAGTATATCCCTATTTTTATTCACACTCCTCTCCCACCCCCTCCGCTTCCTCCATTCGTAAATCAAACTATTGCACAACTCCCACCTCCTCCAATGGCTAAGGTTCCAGCTTTCCTGCTGAACAAATATGCCCCCCTGGCCCTTCTCCAAGTGTTGAATGATATGCCTCAGGATTATTTGAAAATATTGCCCAGATTTAATGGTAAGAATGAGATTGATGCGCAGAAACATCTTGAGACTTTCTGCTCTTTTGCAGAAAATTTAAATGTGGAACACTTGGATGTGGTCTTAAGATTATTCGTCCAATATCTGGACGGTGAGGCACGCAAATGGTTTAAAACATTGGCAGACCGCTCTGTAAATACCTGGGAAAGAATGGAGGAACTTTTTCTTAGAAAGTGGGGAGAGAAGAAAGATCAAGGGCTCTGATTTATTGAATTCAATACTCTCAAGAAGAAAAACAATGAGGGGGTGGAAGAATTTATCAAAATATTTAATAAATTGTATCTGAACCTTCTTGCTGACATGAAGCCTCACCAAAATGATACTAAGGTAGTTTTTATAGCAGCCTTTGATTCAGAGTTCGGTTTCTCTCTGCGGGAAAGAATGTCTGTCACCTTGGATGATGCTCAGACTGATGCTTTAGAGTTAGAAGCAAATTTTGCTGCTACTAGTAAATCAAAAGGAAAAACTGAGTAGGATACTAGAAGAAGGGGCAAAGAGGAAGTTTCCACCTCCAGTCAGGACAAGGATTCAGACAAGATGGATGAAATAAGAAAAATGGTTAAGAAGATGGTCAAGCTTGAATTGGAGGCCAAGAATTCAACCCCCAGGAATTTTTATAACGTTCCAAATAGAGGTTACAATCCTCAATATAGGAAACCACCTCTGCAAATACTACCAAGAGAAGCGAAGGAGTAGAGTGACCAGGTACCACACCCCTTGTACCTGGAAGGTCCAGTAGATGATTCCACCGAAAATGCTGCCTATGGATTGGAGGACTCAATTTGTGCCTTTTCAGATAGTGAGGGAGAAGAATGCTCTTCGCAGAGAAATGATGCAGCTGAGTATGCATGGCCAGAAGACGAGAGGACCAAAGACGGAGAGCAAGCAGAAGTTTATCACTGTTGTAAACAATTTGAGGACTTCATGCTAGCACAATTCAATAGAAAATACGATCTGAGATCTTCGAGGAATAGGACTAGAACTCAAGATCAAGACGAAGAGCCACTTCGAGAAGAAACACCAGCCCAAAGGGAGTTAACAACGCAGAAAGTCACAGGAAAAGGTAAGAGTCCTCTAGACGGACCTCTGCAGTCTAATAATCAAGGTCTTTCCTCTTCTAATGCAGTTAGTCCTCCTAATGTCCAGTCTGTGTCAAAGGAATCAAAACCCCCAGTTGAAAATAAAGAGTCAAAAGAAGCAGTAATAGAAAAGCCTCCCCCTGCTTTTAGTTTACAGAAAGAACTTGAGAAAGTCAAGATCCCAGTCCCTTTGACTGAGCTATTGAAGCAACCTGCATACCAATCTCAAGTTACTACTTTTATGTTCCCTCCTGAAGCACCAATTATTCCAGATAGCCTAAATCTTCAAGAAGAAAGACCCATGATGGTGTTTGGCCCACACGTTGAGGAGATAGATCCCTCTACTCCTCCTTTCTATGTGTCCCTAGTTATTCATGACTTGCTATTACACAATTGTATGTTAGATTCCGGGGCTTCCCATAATCTTATGCCTCTGTCTGTCATGGAACAACTAGGTTTACAGATCACACATCCATATAAAGATTTATATTCATTTGATTCAAAGAGAGTTAAATGTCTAGGGATGATTAAAGATCTGGTAGTCAATTTGGCTCAAATTCCAGCAAAAAGCGTGGTAATAGACATCGTAGTGGCTGATATCCCAGCTCGCTTTGGCATGCTACTGTCAAGGTCCTGGGGTACAAAAATCGGTGGGTCACTTAAAATGGACTTAACATATGCCACTATCCCAGTCTTTGGTGGGCAGGAGAGGAGATTGTACAAAGAAACCAGATTTGTTAAGATGGTAACTAAGGCTGACAGCTCTGATAATTCACCAGTCTACAGTAAAGAAGGAGATTTTTCATGCTTAATGCTGGAAGAGGATCAGGATTTTTCTCATGAACCATCTTTCTGCCAGATCGGGAGTGAGAAGCCTTCCGAAAATCATGGAGCTGAAATCTGGACATTGCATTTTGATGGAGCAAACTCAAGAGAAGGTAATGGAGCTAGGGTTTTATTAATTTCTCCTACGGGAAAATGGATCCCACTGTCTTTTAAATTGGAATATGAAGCTACTAATAATGTAGCCGAATATGAGGCACTGCTGTTAGGATTGCAAGCAGCCAAGAATATGAATATAAAAAATTTAAAAATCCTAGGAGACTCTGAATTGGTGGTCATACAGGTCAGAAATCAATGCCAAACTAAGCACCCTCGGCCGAGAGCTTACAGAAATGAAGTGTGGGACATGGTGGAGAATTTCTTCTCAGCATTTAACATACAGTTCATGCCCCGGGAGCAAAATAGAATGGCAGATTCGCTTGCTATGGCTGCTAGCACATTTCGTCCTCCTCACAATCCTCTTTTGAGATATGAAATCGAGGTACGTTATAGACCATCAATCCCAGATAATATTAAGCACTGGCAGGTTTTTGAAGATGATGAACAGATGAAGATATTTTTAGGAACAGTTGAGGAGTTTTCTAATATGGAGATTGATGATTGTGAATAAGATGAGGCTGGAAATGTTGCAGGAAACAAATGGGAAGATAAAATAGCAGGTAGTAGAGTGCTGCAATTAAAAGGAAATGTCATTCCCAGAGGGCTGGTACCTCTAGAAAGATTATTTGATAGAAATGATGTCCCATTGCAGCCTAGCGAAATAGTGGAGGAAAATCAGGCAGAAGAGCTAAATCTGGGTATTGATGCTGACCCAAACATTGTGAGATTACCCAAGAAGGTCCCAGCAGGATATAAGGAGAAATACTTGAAATTATTTAAGTCTTACATAGATGTGTTTGCATGGTCTTACCAAGACCTTAAAAATTTTGATGTTAATATAATGCAGCACAAAATTCCTCTGAAGGAAGGTGCAAAACCTTATAAGCAGAAGCTTAGACAGATAAACCCTCTGTTGCTCCCTTCTATTGAAAAGGAAATCAAGAAGCTGCTGAAGGCCAAAATAATTGTGCCATTGAGGTACTCAGAATGGGTGGAAAATCTAGTCCCTGTTCGGAAGAAGAACGGAGAAATAAGGCTGTGTGTGGATTTTAGAAATTTAAACAGAGCATCTTTGGAAGACAATTATCCACTGCCCAAGATGGACCACATCCTACAGAAAGTGGTCGGAGACTCAAGAATGTCGATGACGGATGGATTCTCTGGTTATAATCAAGTGGTTGTGCATCTAGAGGATCAGAAGAAAACTGCATTCACCACACCATGCGGGACATTTATATATGCTAGGATGCCTTTTGGGCTGATTAACGCAGGAGCCACTTTCCAAAGGGCTATGGATATTTCTTTTGTTGG
Organism: Pinus albicaulis; assembly: GCA_034641835.2. NCBI lineage: Eukaryota > Viridiplantae > Streptophyta > Pinopsida > Pinales > Pinaceae > Pinus > Pinus albicaulis. The sequence continues at coordinate 116,134,943 of CM076575.1, forward strand.
TGAGCAGGATAAATTTTTTGTGGTTTACCTTGATGATATTACAGTGTTTTCAAAATATGATGCTGAGCACATTGAGCATCTACGCAGAACTTTAGAAAATGCAGAAGGTATGGTCTTTCTCTTAATCCTCAAAAGTCCTTATTTTCATTAGAGGAAGGTAAAATTTTGGGGCACATTGTAACGAAAGCTGGGGTGAAGATAGATCCCAAAAGAGTAGAAGTTATAAATGGTATTCCTCTCCCCAGGAATAAGAAATAAATATAGGTATTTCTTGGCCACATCAACTTTCTGAGAAGATTTATTCCTAACTACGTTGAGATAGTTAGGCACATTACAGACATGTTGAAGAAAAATAATGATGTAAAATGGTCACAGGAATCTAGAGAAGCATTCACCCGAATAAAACATGCATTTGCTGAAGCTCCCATTTTAGCTGGGCCTGATTATACTAAGCCATTCATAATATTTTCATTTTCCTCACCTCATACAGTAGAAGGAGTGTTATTGCAGAAAAATGAAGATGGATATGAGAAGCCCATCGCTTTCTAGAGTTGGGCGCTCCATGACGCAGAGTTGAAATATAATATATTAGAAAAGCAAGCATATTCTCTGGTAAAATCCCTTAAAGATTTTCGCATGTAGATTTTTCAGTCTCGCATTACTGCTTTTGTGCCCACTACTGCTGTAAAAGATATCCTCGTTCAGGGTGACAGCGAAGGTAAAAGGGGAAGGTGGATTGCTAAAATACAGGAGTATGATCTAGATATCCGCCCCACCAAGCTGATTAAAGGACAAGGGCTTGCTAAAGTTTTATCTGAATCGAATTATCAAGCTCTGGGCACAAATTTGTCTATGATAGCAAGTGAAGAGTCTGAAAAAGAGAAAGAGTTGCAAGCGCTGGAGATAACCACTCAGAAAATACATGTGAAGTATCTCACTAGTCCTTGGTACAAAGAGATAGTTGAGTATATTTTGACACTCAGCCGCCCACTCGGCTGTGATAAAACAAAATACAGAACATTATGATTGAAATCATAGAAGTATGTAGTTGCAAATGGGCAACTATATTGGAGGGATCCATCTGGTATCCTACTTATGTGCCTCACAGAAGGTGAAGTGGAAAATATAATGATAGAATTTCACGAAGGAATTTGTGGAGGCCATTACAGCTGGAGAGCTACATCTCATAAAATACTGAGAGCTAGTTTCTATTGGCCAAAATTATTTGGAGAAGTTTTCACTTCGGTCACAACGTGTGATAAGTGTCAAAAATTTGTTGAGAAGCAGAAGTTAGCAGCTCTGCCTTTGATTCATGTGCATGTGGATGAGCCATTCCAACAATGGGCATTAGATTTCATTGGGGAGATACATCCCCCATCAAGTGGCCAACATAAATGGATATTGACTACCGCATATTACTTCACAAAATGGGTGGAAGCCATACCTGTGAGAAATGCTACAGATTGTGTGATAATCAAGTTCATGGAAGAAAACATTATATCCAGGTTTGGTTGTCCTGCTAGGATTGTGACTGATAATGCGCAGGCCTTCAAGTCTGCAAAATTTGTAAATTTCTGCCAGCAGTATAATATCACATTGAATCACTCTACAACCTACTATCCACAGGGGAATGGCTTGGCAGAGTCATCAAACAAAACTCTGGTGAGGGTGTTGAAGAAAACTATAAATGAAAATCAGAAGAATTGGGACTCCCAATTAAAATTCGCTCTATGGGCTAATAGAATCACCAGCAAGAGAGCGACTGGGAAATCTCCTTATGAATTAGTGTATGGACGAGCAGCAGTGTTTCCGGTACAACTGGCTTTACCAGTGGTGCGTTTTATGCAAGAAACTCAAGAGGAACCTGATGATATGATAAGGAGGATAAATCAACTAGTGGAATTGGAAGAAACACGGAATCGGGTGAGCCAAAAACTAATTGAATATCAGGAGGAAATGAAAAACATCTTTGACCGGCATGCAAAAGACAGAAAATTTTAGATCGGTGATCTGGTACTCAGGTGGGATGTCCAAAGAGCTGAAAAGGGAAAGCATGGTAAGTTTGATCCACTTTGGTTTGGCCCATTTAAAATTGTGGAGCACAAAGGTAACAACACATTCATACTGGAGAATTTGCAGGGCGACTTGCTTGACGCCCCTGTGAATGGCCAATTTCTCAAGCCATATTTCCAATTCTGATTCAGGCAGAGCAAGCCTGATGTACCATATTGTACATATAAGTTTTGTTTCAGTTTTGGTTTGATTCGGGCAGGTGTGCCGATGAATTATAAAGTGAAACACGGAACGGCCAAAGCGCAGAATCAACATAAGAAATGACTGGATGGTCTACAGGTTCTCGACACGTCCAGGAGCGAACGTGCCGTCCCCAAGTGGAGCCAATGTTGATCACGTCGGCCTCCCGATTAAATTCAGAGCAACAATACTGTTTGATAAGCCCCTTCGCCACTTCTCCACTTATGCTCTTAGGATGAGACCGAGCGCAGATCCTTAAGGCGCTGATCGCAGCCATTGCAATCGCAAAATCTATTTGAGTGCTCCAATGAGCCCATCTACCATGTCTGCGATGCGATCGCATCAGAATCCCTTGGATCACATCGCACATTCCTTACCGTGATTACGATTAGCCTCTGTCACTCATCTCCGATTGCGATTGGCCATCTGGCCCCACTGCTCAACTCTTCCGTCCATTCCATAAATGAAGGGTTTTCCTTTTTGTTCGCTCGAGCTTTGTTATGATTTTATTTTCCAAAGGTTTTTATATCATCGCTTCCCCCAATCGCATCAGAGGTGTTATAATGTGTCATATTGCCCTACCTCCGACCTCCGATTGCGATTGTTATTTCCTTTGGGCCCCACCCATCGCCTTTCTTTTGCATTTCACCCATTCACTTCGTTTTTCCTCCATAGTCCAAAATTTTGATATTTGCATTAAAATTTTGAAGGTTTCATATGTGGGTCGACCCATTCCATATGACGTGCTACCAGTCAATATCCGCTGTTGATCTACACTTATGAGCCATGATCGGACGGCCCACGACGCGTCTTTGCACCATGCTCCATTGTACACCGTGTCATCGCATTTTTCACCGCTGTTACACATAAAGCACTTTCCCGCCACCGCGTCATTGTTCTTCCGTCCTCCATAATCGCCCCCTCTGTGAATTTGTTTTCTTAACAACTTTGTGTGTTTTGCAGGGTGAAAAAGGAGATCAACCGCCCTTGATTCTCACCTTCATTTCAGAAATCGAGGACACCTCAAAGAATCGGCTTGCAGGGGCAGGATTTATGAAGAAAAGTCCTGGGTAGTTTCCAAGACATGACCTTCATTAAATGAAGCTGAGTGGAAATCGGCCCAACTCCTCAAAGTAGTTCGATGGTAGATTTCTACAGATCGAGACATTAATGTCACAGCATGGGTATCAGTTGAAAGTTTTGGAATGTAGTGTCTGGCGATGAGAAGTTTAAGCAGTAATCCAATGTTCATAAGGCAAAGAGTACAAGTGCATAGAAATTACATCCTCTGGGTCTTACTTCGACAGATCTTTCTCCCAGAAAAGGACAGAATGCTCACATATTTTATTCTCCGCATCTGGTTTCTGAGAAGATTTCCGTCCGCAACACTTATTTTATGAAGCAGCCACAGAGTACCTACAGCACTTCAACGCCATCAAGAGACATGGGCGGGCGCTTGTTTACCATTTTTTTTTAATGAAACAATTAAATGTTTTTACTGACTTCTTTCATCGGTTTTTCTGCTTCTTCTCCTATAATAACCCGAAAGAAAGACATTTGGGGGGTTCCGAATTTCTATCAGCTAGCTCTACGCTGAAAATTTTATGTATACATCTTGTAAAACTTCCGCATGAAAGTTTAGAGCCCATAGGTTCTCAGTGAGGAGGATCTATACCTGTTTGAAGAGGATTCTGGTCTTTAAGATGTCACAGTCTGTAACTTTCTTTCATCTGTGTTAGTATAATATAACATTTCATTCCACTTTATCCATTCTTCTGGTATCATGTTTTGGAATGCGAGCGACTCTCTGATTTTAAATATGGATTCATCCTAATTGATGCCCATGTTTGGATTAGCTGAGCGCTTTAAATACAGCTCATACATGATATACTGTTTCATGTTCCTTTAATTCATAGTTCTGCTATATTAGTTACTTTGGGAGGATACTTTTAAAATGCTGTCATCTTGTATGGATTCTTAGAGTGATAATCCCATGTGAGGTGGTATTGTATATCTGGGTATTTACTCAAAGCTAACTAATATCTTCTCAATCTTCCTCTCGCTACACACACCTTACGATAATTGATGTCTGTGAAGTATTTCTGAATCGGCCCTCTTTGTAGGAAGTTGTCTCTGAATTGTCTGTTCTTTTATGCTGGAGTTGTGCATGCTGTCCCTACATTATTCTCCTCTCCGTAGTAGCGGCTGAGAGAGAATTTGGTCCCATTCAGAATCATTTCCCTTGTTTTACAAAGAGATAGCAAGAGAGCATCTGGATTGACAACCAAAACATATTATGTTATTTTTGCTATGATAAGATGTCCTAGGCACTGGTCTATGGCAACTCTAGGCTGTCTCTAGGAGTTACAACATCTTTCTGGCGCCATTTCCGGGGACGAATTTGAGAAAATCAGTTTTTCTGGGCCTCGACAAATCATATTCACTCTCTAATCATGTGAGCACAGGGAGTTGAAGAGTTGTATATCTCTCACCTTGGCGACTCCACACTGTTGTTATTTGATATAATCTATTGGTAGTCCTGGCTTCTCGTAAGCCACATTTGAGGTCAGATACCTCACAGCCAAAAACACCTGTGTCTGACCCAGAGAAGATTATTCACAGGAGAAGTTGGAGAGAAAAAAAATCAGTCCATGCTGAAACCCCTGAGTCTCCTGTAGAGGATTTTCCATCCTCTTCTTCTCAAGAAATTCCATTAGAAAATCCCGACTTCAGTGAGGAAAATCCTGAATATTACTCAGATAGCCCACCCAGAGGAAGCGCTAGAACCAAAGAGAACTTACATCTTACCCCTGAGTCCGAAGAAGTTAAAGAAGTTACAGAGGTAGCTCCGGTTAATCATGAATTGTTTCCAGCTACATCTCAGGCTGCTATACAGTATATCCCTATTGTTATTCACACTCCTCTCCCACCCCCTCCGCTTCCTCCATTCATATATCAAACTGTTGCACAGCTCCCACCTCCTCCAATGGCTAATGTTCCAGCTTTCCTGCTAAACAAATATGCCCCCCTGGCCCTTCCCCAAGTGTTGAATGATATGCCTCAGGATTATTTGAAAATATTGCCCAGATTTAATGGTGAGAATGAGATTGATGCGCAGAAACATCTTGATACTTTCTGCTCTTTTGCAGAAAATTTAAATGTGGAACACTTGGATGTGGTCTTAAGATTATTCGTCCAATCTTTGGACGGCGAGGCACACAAATGGTTTAAAACATTGGCAGAACGCTCTGTAAATACCTGGGAAAGAATGGAGGAACTTTTTCTTAGAAAGTGGGGAGAGAAGAAAGATCAAGGGCTCTGTCTTATTGAATTCAATACTCTCAAGAAGAAAAAAAATGAGGGGGTGGCCGAATTTATCAAAAGATTTAATAAATTGTATCTGAACCTTCCTGCTGACATGAAGCCTCACCAAAATGCTGCTAAGGTGGTTTTTATAGCAGCCTTTGATTCAGAGTTCGGTTTCTCTCTGCGGGAAAGAATGCCTATCACCTTGGATGATGCTCAGACTAATGCTTTAGAGTTAGAAGCAAATTTTGCTGCTACTGGTAAATAAAAAGGAAAAACTGAGCAGGATACTAGAAGAAGGGGCAAAGAGGAAGTTTCCACCTCCAGTCAGGACAAGGATTCAGACAAGATGGATGAAATAAGCAAAATGGTTAAGAAGATGGTCAAGCTTGAATTGGAGGCCAAGAATTCAGCCCCCAGGAATTTTTATAACGCTCCAAACGGAGGTTATAATCCTCAATATGGGAAACCACCTCTGCAAATACTACCAAGAGAAGCGAAGGAGCAGAGTGACCAGGTACCACACCTACCCAATGCTGGAAGGTCAATTAGATAGTTCCACAAAGAAAATGCTGCCTATGGATTGGGAGATCAAATTGTGCCTTTTAGATGATAAGATGCGAGAATGCCCCAAATGTAGAGAAATGATGCGGCTGAGTATGCATGGCCGAAGACGAGAGGACCAAAGAGCGAGACAGCAGAAATTTGATCTTGGCGATAAGCAGATTTGAGGACTTCTTGCTAGCACGAATTCAATAGAAAATACGATCACGAGATCTTCGAGGAGAGAGATAGACTCAAGATCAAACAGAAAGCCAGCAAGGAAAGAACACTGACCCCAAAGGGAGTTAACAACGCGAGAAAGTCACGGGAAAGGTTAGGAGTCTAGACAGGACTGAGTCAACATTAGAGAATAACCTCTTCTAATGCAGTTAGTCCTCCTAATGTCCAGTCTGTGTCAAAGGAATCAAAACCCCCAGCTGAAAATAAAGAGTCAAAAGAAGCCGTAATAGAAAAGCCTCCCCCTGCTTTTAGTTTACAGAAAGAACTTGAGAAAGTCAAGATCCCAGACCCTTTGACTGAGCTATTGAAGCAACCTGCATACCAATCTCAAGTTACTACTTTTATGTTCCCTCCTGAAGCACCAATTATTCCAGATAGCCTAAATCTTCAAGAAGAAAGACCCATGATGGTGTTTGGCCCACACGTTGAGGAGATAGATCCCTCTACTCCTCCTTTCTATGTGTCCCTAGTTATTCATGACTTGCTATTACACAATTGTATGTTAGATTCCGGGGCTTCCCATAATCTTATGCCTCTGTCTGTCATGGAACAACTAGGTTTACAAATCACACGTCCATATAAAGATTTATATTCATTTGATTCCAAGAGAGTTAAATGTCTAGGGATGATTAAAAATCTGGTAGTCAATTTGGCTCAAATTCTAGCAAAAAGCGTGGTAATAGACATCGTAGTGGCTGATATCCCAGCTCGCTTTGGCATGCTACTGTTAAGGTCCTGGGGTACAAAAATCGGTGGGTCACTTAAAATGGACTTAACATATGCCACTATCCCAGTCTTTGGTGGTCAGGAGAGGAGATTGTACAGAGAAACTAGATTTGGTAAGATGGCAACTAAGGCTGACAGCTCTAATAATTCACCAGTCTACAATAAAGAAGGATATTTTTCATGTTTAATGCTGGAAGAGGATCAGGATTTTTCTCATGAACCATCTTTCTGCCAGATCGGGACTGAGCAGCCTTCCGAAAATCATGGAGCTGAAATCTGGACATTGCATTTTGATGGAGCAAACTCAAGAGAAGGTAATGGTGCTGGGGTTTTATTAATTTCTCCTACGGGCAAATGGATCCCACTGTCTTTTAAATTGGAATATGAAGCTACTAATAATGTAGCCGAATATGAGGCACTGCTGTTAGGATTGCAAGCAGCCAAGAATATGAATATAAAAAATCAAAAATTCCTAGGAGACTCTGAATTGGTGGTCAGACAGGTCAGAAATCAATGCCAAACTAAGCACCCTCGGCTGCGAGCTTACAGAAATGAAGTGTGGGACATGGTGGAGAATTTCTTCTCAGCATTTAACATACAGTTCATGCCCCGAGAGAAAAATAGAATGGCAGATTCACTTGCTATGGCTGCTAGCACATTTCATCCTCCTCACAATCCTCTTTTGAGATATGAAATCGAGGTACGTTATAGACCATCAATCCCAGATAATACTAAGCACTGGCAGGTTTTTGAAGATGATGAACAGATGAAGAGATTTTTAGAAACAGTTGAGGAGTTTTCTAATATGGAGATTGATGATTGTGAAGAAGATGAGGCTGGAAATGTTGCAGGAAACAAATGGGAAGAGAAAATATCAGGTAGTAGAGTGCTGCAATTAAAAGGAAATGTCATCCCCAGAGGGCTGGTACCTGTAGAAAGATTATTTGATAGAAATTATGTCCCATTGCAGCCTAGAAAAATAGTGGGGGAAAATCAGGTAGAAGAGCTAAATCTGGGTACTGATGCTGACCCAAATATTGTGAGATTATCCAAGAAGGTCCCAGCAGGATATAAGGAGAAATACTTGAAATTATTTAAGTCTTACAGAGATGTGTTTGCATGGTCTTAACAAGACCTTAAAACTTTTGATGTTAATATAATGCAACACAAAATTCCTCTGAAGGAAGGTGCAAAACCTTATAAGCAGAAGCTTAGACAGATAAACCCTCTGTTGCTCCCTTCTATTGAAAAGGAAATCAAGAAGCTGCTGAAGGCCAAAATAATTGTGCCACTGAGGTACTCAGAATGGGTGGAAAATATAGTCCCTGTTCGGAAGAAGAATGGAGAAATAAGGCTGTGTGTGGATTTCAGAAATTTAAATAGAGCATCTTTGAAAGATAATTATCCACTGCCCAAGATGGACCACATCCTGTAGAAAGTGGTCGTAGCCTCAAGAATGTCGATGATGGATGGATTCTTTGGTTATAATCAGGTGGCTGTGCATCCAGAGGATCAGAAGAAAACTGCATTCACCACACCATGGGGGACATTTATGTACGCTAGGATGCCTTTTGGGTTGATTAACGCAGGAGCCACTTTCCAAAGGGCTATGGATATTGCTTTTGTTGGTGAACAGGATAAATTTTTGGTGGTGTACCTTGATGATATAACAGTGTTTTCAAAAGGTGATGCGGAGCACATTGAGCATCTACGCAGAAATTTCGAAAAATGCAGAAGGTATGGCATTTCTCTTAACCCGCTTAAGTCTCTATTTGCATTAGAGGAAGGCAAAATTTTGGGGCATATCGTAACAAAAGCTGGGGTGAAGATAGATCCCAAAAGAGTAGAAGTTATAAATGGTATTCCTCTCCCCAGGAATAAGAAAGAAATACAGGTATTTCTTGGTCGCATCAACTTTCTGAGAAGATTTATTCCTAACTACGCTGAGATAGTTAGGCATATAACTGATATGTTGAAGAAGAATAATGATGTAAAATGGTCTCAGGAATCTAGAGAAGCATTCACTAGAATAAAACATGCATTTGCTGAAGCTCCTGTTTTAGCTGGGCCTAATTATACTAAGCCATTCATAACATTTTCATTTGCCTCGCCTCATACAGTAGCAGGAGTGTTATTGCAGAAAAATGAAGATGGATATGAGCAGCCCATCGCTTTCTACAGTCAGGCGCTCCATGACGCAGAGTTGAAATATAATATATTAGAAAAGCAAGCATATGCTCTGGTAAAATCCCTCAAAGCTTTTCGCATGTACATTTTGCAGTCTCGCATTACTACTTTTGTGCCCACTACTGCTGTAAAAGATATCCTCGTTCAGGGTGACAGCGAAGGTAAAAGGGGAAGGTGGATTGCTAAAATACAGGAGTATGATCTATATATCCACCCCACCAAGCTGATTAAAGGACAGGGGCTTGCTAAAATTTTATCTGAATCGAATTATCAAGCTCTGGGCATAAATTTGTCTATGATAGCAAGTGAAGAGTCTGAAAAAGAGAAAGAGCTGCAAGGGCTGGAGATAACCACTCTGAAAATACATGTGAAGTATCTCACTAGTCCTTGGTACAAAGAGATAGTTGAGTATCTTTTGACACTCAGCCGCCCACCCAGCTGTGATAAAACAAAATACAGAGCATTACGATTGAAATCACAGAAATATATAGTTGCAAATGGGCAACTATATTGGAAGGATCCGTCTGGTATCCTACTTCTATGCCTCACAGAAGATGAAATAGAAAGTATGCTGATTGAATTCCACGAAGGAATTTGTGGAGGCCATTACAGCTGGAGAGCTACAGCTCATAAAATACTGAGAGCTGGTTTATATTGGCCAAAATTATTTGGAGAGGTTTTCACTTGGGTCAGAGCGTGTGATAAGTGTCAAAAATTTGCTGAGAAGCAGAAGTTAGCAGCTCTGCCTTTGATTCCTGTGCATGTGGATGAGCCATTCCGACAATGGGGATTAGATTTTATAGGAGAAATACATCCCCCATCAAGTGGCCAACATAAATGGATATTGACTACCACAGATTACTTTACAAAATGGGTGGAGGCCATACTTGCAAGGAATGCCACAGATACAGTAATAATCAAGTTCATGGAAGAAAACATTATATCCAGGTTTGGTTGTCCTGCTAGGATTGTGACTGATAATGCACAGGCCTTCAAGTCTGGAAAATTTGTAAATTTCTGCCAGCAGTATAATATCACATTGAATCACTCTACAACCTACTATCCACAGGGGAATGGCTTGGCAGAGTCATCAAATAAAACTCTGGTGAGGGCGTTGAAGAAAACTATAAATGAAAATCAGAAGAATTGGGACTCCCAATTAAAATTCACTCTATTGGCTAATAGAATCACCAGCAAGAGAGCGAATGGGAAATCTCCTTATGAATTAGTGTATGGACGAGCAGCAGTGTTTCCGGTACATCTGGCTTTACCAGTGGCACATTTTATGCAAGAAACTCATGAGGAACCTGATGATATGATAAGGAGGATAAATCAACTAGTGGAATTGGAAGAAACACGGAATCAGGTGAGCCAAAAACTAATTGAATATCAGGAGGAAATGAAAAACATCTTTGACCGGCATGCAAAAGACAGAAAATTTCAGATCGGTGATCTGGTACTTAGGTGGGATGTCCGAAGAGCTGAAAAGGGCAAGCATGGTAAGTTTGATCCACTTTGGTTTGGCCCATTTAAAATTGTGGAGCACAAAGGTAACAACACATTCATATTGTAGAATTTGCAGGGCGACTTGCTTGAAGCCCCTGTGAATGGCCAATTTCTCAAGCCATATTTCCAATTCTGATTCAGGCAGAGCAAGCCTGATGTACCATATTGTACATATAATTTTTGTTGCATTTTTGGTTTGATTCGGGCAGGTGTGCCGATGAATTATAAAGTGAAACACGGAAGGGCCAAAGCGCAGAATCAACATAAGAAATGACCGGATGGTCTGCAGGTTCTCGACACATCCAGGTTCCCTAGGATGAGCCCCAAGTTATCGAGTAGGCACATGCAGAGGATCATGGAGTGGCGGAAAACACTCATGTAAAGCCATCCATCAGAAATGGCAGAAGGTGCACGACGAAAGCTGATAGATTAAGAATTTATGCTATAGAGAATGTAGGATCCCCTACTTCACAGCACAGATAGAGACAGTCTCTAGACATGTTTACTGGATACATGGCTCTTATGAGCATATGTATTGCGACTGAACCATCTTCCTTTTAGGAGGTCATGCAACAACCAATTTGGGTTGATGCAATGGTGGAGGAGTATGACTCCATTGTCAAGAACAGTGCATGGGAGATTGTCCAAGACTGGTCGGCAAATTAGTGGTTGGATCTAGATGGATCTATAAGGTAAGCAAGTTGCTGATGGGATTGTGGAGAAATACAAGGCCAGATTTGTGGCCCTAGGATTCTCACAAATTGAGGGGATCGATTATGATGAGAATTTTTCACTTGTTATAAGGTACTCTTCCATAAGATCCATCCTTTCACTCCCAGTGCAGATGGGCTGGTGCATTCATTAGGTGAATCTGAAAATTGCGTTTCTCAATGGAGTTATTGAGGAAGAAGTGTATATAGAGCAACCAGAAGGTTTCGAGATCTTCGTCAGTGAGTCACATGTGTGTCGACTCAATAGGGGCTGAAGCAAGCACCTCGTGCTTGGTACACACAGATAGACAACTATTTCACCAGACTGGGCTTCCCCAAAAGTGAAGTTGATGCAAACCTATACCAGATTGTGGTTGAGGGTAAGCTATTGATTATTGTTCTTTATGTTGATGATCTAATTTTGACTGGTGATGAGCAGCTGATACACTCATGCAAGGGAGTTTAAAATAAAGGACATGGGACTCCTTGATTATTTCCTTGGTTTGGAAATATGGCAACGGGATGGTGAACTTTTTGTTTCTCAAGGCAAGTACGCCAAAGAGATACTGGGTAAGTTTCATATGGATATCTGCAAACCCATGGATACTCCTCTTCCAGGAAATTAGAGGAAAGATGATTCTACTTCTGGAGAGGTAATGGATGCTACTGTCTACAGGCAGTTAGTTGGTTCATTGATGTATCTAGTGAACACCAGACTATACATTTGCTACGCAGTTAACTAGTTGAGTCAAGCTATGGTTAAGCCTACCAAGCTCTTTTGGAAGGCGGGGAAGCATGTCTTGAGATACCTGAGGGGTACATCAGAGTTTTTATTATGGTACAGACGGGAAAAGGGAGTGAAGCTTCAAGGCTTCACAGATGCAGATTGGGAAAGCAGTCCATCAGATAGAAATAACACATCAGGAGGGATCTTCCGCATAAGATCTACAACAGTTTCTAGGTACAGCATGAAGCAACGATATGTGGCACTCAGTTCCGCGGAAGCAGATTACATGGAAGAAATTCAAGCTGCATGCGAGGCTATATAGATGAGAAAGATATTGGTTGGTTTGTTTAGTTCTCAGATGGATCTGACATTGATACATTGTGATAATCAGAGTTGCATTAAACTCTCGATTAATCATGTGTTTCATGATAGGTCCAAGCACATAGATATCCAATACCACCATCTCAGAGATTGTGTGCAGAGGCAAACGATGTTACTTCAGTACATTCCCATGGAATATCAGGGTGCAGATATTCTGACGAAGGCGCTCAGGCTAGGAGCAAATTCGAATACCATAGAGGCAGGGTTAGGGTGAAGGATAATCCCTTTCTTGTTGAGAGTGAGTGTTGAAGTTCAACAATAAATTTCAGCACCCATGCTAGTGTGGGACGAGGAGGTCCAAGCAGCACCTACACTAGTGTGGGACCACAAGTCTTAGCAGCACCTATACTGGTGTGGGCTAAATTTGTTGCATGTATATTTTAGTTATCCCTTAATTAAGATGGACAATAAAATCTAATCTAATATGAAAATAATGTGTAATAGTTAACTGAGTGTGATAAACTCATTTAACTCATGAATTTCGAGTTGAGGGTAGTTGGTGAGGCATGCAGAGTAATTCTAGTTGTAACGGAGTTCGAACTGCAGTGGTGCATTAGTTAATGTAGGTTGTAATCAGTTTAACTCAGTTAAGTGAGTTAAACTCAGTTGTGCTAGTTGTAACTGTTTGATACACTAGTGAGAGATCAAGTGAATTAAATATTAATTAATTCACAACCAATGATCTCACATGCAACTGAGGATTTACTATTATTAGGTGCATGCATGTCAATTCCAATGGAGACCCAGTTGAGATCTAGATGAAAGGGAATTTGACTATCGGTTTTAGGATTATTGGATAGCACCCATGAAACCAAACACCCATTGGATTGCCCATGATACTTGCGTAGTCAAGGAAGGCCAAAATTCCTAAATAATAGGAAATGCATTCATTAGGGATTGCACAATCAAGGTAGGTTGTTTGGAGGCAATAAATTGGCTAAGTATTGGTCAATTTTTTCTAAAATAGTGTGAGAAAATTAGCTGAGTACGGGAGGGCTCTTGTGAGAAGAGTTGTATATAATTGTTTCATGTATCCATGCTAAATTTACAATAGAAGATAGTGGGGTTTTGAGCAACAAGCTTTCCTCGGGAAATTATCTGTGTTGTGGCTTGATTGATTCTTCTTTGCTTCATGTGATTGGCAATTGTGTTTTTAATTCCGCAATTGAGTGGTAGAAGCGATTTATTATTTAACTTTAGTACATTGTTAGATTAGATTGAATCCATGATATACATGCTTGTTGTATAATTTCTATAGAAATAGTTGGTGAAGGGCCACAAGATGTCATCCATCATCCGCATGAAGGTTGTAGGGGCATTCGTCAACTTGAGAGGCATGACAAACTATTCGAAAAGGCCCTCCTTGGATTTGAAGGTAGTCTTCCACACATCGAATGGTTCAATTGATACCCAGTGATAACCAAACTTCAAATCAATCTTGCTGGAATATTTAGCCCCCTGGAGCTGCTCCAGAAGGTCATCAATCCATGGGATTGATTACCTATTTCGGATAGTGATCTTATTCAGATCCCGATAATCAATACAAAGTCTCCATGTTCCATCATTATTTTGTACCAACACGATCAGGCTCCCACAAGATGATGAACTTGGCCTAATGTGCCCTTTCTACAATAGCTCTTGAATTTGCCTCTTGATTTCACCATTCTCCAAAGCAGAGCATCGGTAGATCGGTAAATTGGGTAGCGGGGCGCTCGAGGTCAAATCAATGGATTACTTGACATGATAATGTAGGGGTACACCTGTGGGTGAGGTGAAGATGCTCCTGTACTCCTCCATGACCTTTTCCATTTATTATTGTCGTGCGAAGGGGCCCTATGTAGAGGCTGTGAAGGTGGCCAAAATTTTCTTCTTCCCTAAGGGTGAATCATAAGGAAGAAAAAATTCCCGGTCTTGGAAATTATCTTACTGCATTGCTTAGTAGATATCAAAGAGATGGCAATAGCTGGTGCTACCTATGCTATCCTGTATAACTTATTGCCCAAAGTTATAATAATAGTGTGAGGTCTAGACTCATACAAATGATGCTTCCACAACTATGGTTGGCCTAATAATACATGACAAAAATTATTAGGAGAAAAATCCCACAATACCTCATCCGTGAAGGGCTTGATGTTGTAGGGAAGGCGACATTGTTGGCTGACGCAGAGATCCCATCCTTGGTGATGCCACCTAATGGTGTACGACTGCGGGTGTGGTGTAGACGATAGGCCCAACCGCTTCATGAACTCTACTGAAATGAATTTATTTTGGCTTTCGTTGTCAACAATAAACTATAATGGAGAACCCTTCACCCACATCTATGAGTGGAAGAGACACTCCCCCTTCCTCTGGATCTTCAGGCTCAATCTTATGGATCTTTGTGGTGGCCACGCTGGCGCTCGGTTTCACATCAATAATCTGCTTCCCTTTGTCATTCCCCTTTATAGGTTCTAACTCAGGGTCTGAACATGCATCTAACTCAGAAGCCTTCAGTTCGACCACCAATGATTGCTCGGATCGACACTCACTTGTGTTGTGAGTGGGGCTCTTATGGAACCCACACTATTTTCTTGTGTCCTTCATTGTCTTCATGGTGATGCTATTTTTTGTGGCTTCAACGGGTTGTCCTTGGTCACCCCACCTTGGCTTTTTCCTTTGTTCTGCAGTATGGGGGCACCTTTCCCTTGCCTCAAATTCACAGATCCAAATTCTCGCTTCTTCTGTTTAAAATTTTGCTTAATCTTGGCATCATATCGATATGCGGCACAAGCGAGGAGATGTCTAGGAACTCCATTTCCCCCTGAATGTATTTGTGAAAACAATTGCGCTACTTGGGCACCAAATGTTTCTCAAAATATTTGATACCCAACTTTGTGCGCAGGGTATGGAAAAAATTTGTTAGCTCATGCACATCTTGATCCCTTTGTTGTCACATGTAGTCCATTGTATGTACTTGTCCAAATATCTCCTCGTAGGGTAATATTGTTCCTTGATGGAATCTCAGAAATAATTCCAAGTTGGTGTGGCTAAAAATAGTGGGGGTTCTCTCTCATGCCTTTGTTCGCAGTAGGTTTCCCACCAATCCGTGACATGGGGGGCTTTTTGAGGTGTGTAAAAGTAATATTTTTCTTATTGGAAAAATCATGAACCAAAAAATATCCTTCCAACATATTTAACCATCTATCTACGACGTCTACATATATCTAGCCTACAAATATGGGAATGTCAAAGTTAACTTGTACCTTGAAGGGAGTGGTGCCTCTAGAGTGGCTACCGGATGAAGATGTGTCGCTTGTGGGAATCTACCGAAGGATTTGGGAAAAATTATCCATCATTGCATTCCTTTGTCGCTCGAGGGCTTCTTCGAGCAATATTTTCAAATGAACTCTTGCTCCCTCGTCTTTCTTTTCTTCCACCATGGGAGGTCGTCATAGTCTACGAGGCTAGTCTTGCAAAGGTTCAACCAGTTCAAGCCCTAACTCCTTATGCCCCAACATTGTCGGGGACATACAAATGAAAACAAAGAAAGAGCAGACCGCTTTGATATCAATTATCGAGAATTATGTAGGAACATAGCATAATATAGATATAAACATAAACACAGAGATGCAACAAAAATAATTCTTCAGTTTATTAATATAAAATAACTAAAAAGTGCTTACATACAGAAGGGATATAAATTAGCTCGGGTGATGGTAGCTTATCTCTGAGAAGGGATGTGGCAGCTACATGCCTCTGAACTATTACAATGAGGCTAAAGGGAATTTTTTTATTGTTGAATAACAAAGGGAACCCGTAAACAACCAAAACCATAACCCTAGGAGATGGAACGCCAAGAGTTTTTGGGCCCTGTTGGGGTTAGTTGGGCAGCCAACTTCCCGGGGTCGTAACTTGGTCATATGATCTGTGTTTGACACATATGATACCTCGTTGGAAAGTTATCTTTGATTACTACAAGATTTATGATGGCCTAGCCTATGAATACAGGCCTGTTACAGAACTCATAAAAACGTAGTTTAGGGGGTCAAAACAACTCTGGAAGTTCAATACCCGAAATACTGCTAAAAATAGTAAATCTTGTTATAATCAAGGAAACTAATGAAAATTACTAGAGGTCTAGGTGGAATAGGCAGGTGGCCACCAATATCCACCTGGATCAATACCGTTTATGGAGCTTTATAACCACAACTCGATATAGTATATACATATGCATATGCACATTTTCTCTAACCAACACATAAAAGGATAAAGTGCCCACATTAGTCAACAAGGGAATCCAGAGGCTCGCACCTCTACCCTCAAAAGTAGTACCAGGATTCACCTCCTTCCTAGGAAGTCTAAAATCCACTGTTAAAGTCAACCCTACATCCAATGTCCAACGTTACAATCCTTGTGCTACTTTTTTCTCTCAATGAACAGTTATCG
Organism: Pinus albicaulis; assembly: GCA_034641835.2. Lineage (NCBI taxonomy): Eukaryota > Viridiplantae > Streptophyta > Pinopsida > Pinales > Pinaceae > Pinus > Pinus albicaulis. Next base: position 116,151,947 of record CM076575.1, read on the forward strand.
GCTCATTGTTCCAGGGCACACTCCCAATGTGCTTTTGATTCCATCTCGCAGTGATAATGACCAAAAAAAAATTATTCCTTGATCCTCCCTTCTCCACTACACAGTCCCTTGGGAAATCCAGTCACCCCCTTCCATGCAATCATTCACCTTCCAAATTCTATTAGCATCCCCTTCTATGTTTCATAATTCCTCGGGTGATCCATCACTTAGCAAGGTTTCCTCACATCAGAAGGTACTAAAACCAAGGCATATCTCTGCCTCAAAACCATCATACTGGTCATAGCATGCTCATGGAAATCAATGGAAACTATTGGGTACTAGTTTCCCACAATTTATCTGCTCCCGAATGCTTTACCATCATATTGTTGCATATTCTATTTCCTTTCATTGTTACTACTATCATTCTCTGGCAGCCAATTCCAACCACCCAAGCCTGGGCATTTTCATGCTTTCCTCATTGGTGGCTTGTCAATAAGGTACACTTGCAACTCTGTTTACTTCCTATCACAACAAGTCAAACTAGCTCTTTTATCAAATCATCATGTATAAACATATCACATCTGGTCAGCTCAAAATGCAACCATCATAAATTATAATCATAAATCACATGTAACCATCATAAATCAAAGTCATAGATCACATGCATAATTAAAATTGAAATAAAATACTTATACTTATCTTTCAAATGGTTCTTTTCTTTTTCCTCTATTCTCTGTCCTTTTCGTACACAAATTGAATCGATTGCCACACCTAACAAGCGCCCAATGTATTTTCTTCTCTTTAATCATACACGTATACACACAATGTACATCACACGCATACACCCACACACAGTGTACTACACAATACATACACCTACACCTGGTGTACAACACAACACATACACCTACACCCGGTGTATAACACAACACATACACCTACACCTAGTCTACAACACAATGAATACACATGCCACTATACAACGACTACACAATACCCGTAACATAATACCACATGTACAACATGTATACAACACCACCTACACAATGTGTACACAACACCACATGTAAAACATGTACAAAGCACCACCTGCACAACATGCACACAACACCACGTGTACACAACACCACATGTACATAGTACTGCATGCACAACATGTACACAACACCACATGTGCATAACACCACCTGCATAACATGTATAAAACACCACATGTACAACATGTGCATAACACCACATGTACACAAAACTAGCTACACAACAATTGTACTACACATCTAGAAACCACAATGTCTCTACCAAGAAACCTTGCTTCCAGTGTCTTTCTACTATCCATGCTTGTCCCAACATGTTGCAGCTCTCATTGCTTTCATTCTGCTGATGGATCCCTCAGCATTACCTGCCATAGCATAAACATATGCATAATATAAGCACATAATATCAATTCATATCCATATGATATTGACCTCATATATTTATCAAGGCTTCTCTTCCAACTTGATTCCTCATAAACTAGGAACCTCTTCATGCCATTCACCTACATAAACAATCATTCCTCCACAAGAATGATCCTTGACAACCCTGTCACACACACACACACACACACACACACACATAAACGATAACATAAAACAATCACGATCCCTAATGATCCTATCAGAAAATGGCATACATACATACATGTATACATATAATCATTAACAAATTCATCGTAACAACACGATTACCAACATTCATAAGATAAATGTTGAGAGAAATCCCTTTAACCATGCACAACATTGAGATCAATGATTCCCAACACAACTAAGGCATATGACGCCTCAAATCTATTCACCACAAATTTTCGGTTACCTTTATCATGATTGTCCCGCCACCGTCCATTTAGCCCAATGGACCCAACTAATCCAACTGATTGTCATATTCTTGCCTTCAGTTTCCCTTATACACATGTCGAGCTTCATTTGAGTGGTCACCGAGTCTTTACAATCCCTATTGGTTTCATTCAACTCTCCCCGAGCTCCATTAACTTTCCTCTTTCCGCAACCCGTTCCAAAGACCCTCAAAACATAAAATAAAAGAACAATAATCAAACAAGAAGAAAACCATGAAATACCAATAACAATACGACACCACAAAAAAAGTGGCATGAACATGCACCAGACATAAGCAAAACTGTAAATCAAGAACAAACAAATCACAAAGCACCGAAAGCACAAAAAATTCAACATACACCAAGACTCAATCCCCATGGGTTTCCAATACTTCCAAGGGAAAGCTCAACCTGAGCCTTCTTCAAGATTTCATGGTAGTTTATTTCACCATGATATTCACTACATCATACTGTTGTAAACATGCAATTGTCAGTGCATAAATAAACATAGCAATATACCGGTTACCTTACCTTGTTATACCGAGTACGCTTACCTGTAATTGAAGACATATATATAAAATCTCTCAAGGAATTCTAATTTCTTGAAAAAATCAGCCATAACTGGAAACCAATTGTTATACTTATCAAACACATGTTCATAAATATAACACATATCCACATAATGTCAGACAAAATCAAGGTTAAGAAGACTTCCTCTATTCATGCAAAGAACTCATTCATCTAGAGTTTTTCTTTCTAAACATAGCCAAAGGATTTCTCACCCAATTCCTTTATTTTACATTTTTCCTTGCTACAATTGAGTCTTATCAGGTACTCTCACATCACCCATCTATTAGTTATATAAACAAATCAACTATTATCTTGTCATGCTAATACCAAGCATGTTTCCTTGCAATTGTTCACACATGTTAGTCACATGTTCCAAAGATAAATACATTGTATCTATTAATTTTACAATAGCCTTTACCAATACTAACATCCATGTCATAATCAACAGTCAACTCATAGTCATTAGTCATAATACTACAACTAGCACCCACTTGCACTCAAGTGAATATCATCTGTCTCAAACATATTGTGTTAGTACAACCGTCTTAAAACAAATCATTCCTTCGGGTGATATTATAGACACATACTCATATCATGCAATTAATTAAACATTAAGACAACCTGTAAACATACCGCATTATCGTCCATGGGCCACACTAAGGTAGAAAGAGGCAGCGACTATAATGGTCCAATCTACAAAGCTCTACTAAATTTAACCACACTTTCCAACACTTGATTTTCATTTATCATACATTTTGTACCTAAAAACATGCCACATAATCATGCCACTTCTCCATTCCATAGATTTCACGTTAGGCCTATAAGGGTAGTAGCGTGAACCGTAGTCCACTACTATGTTGTTCATCCCCAATCTTCTATTAATGCAAACATACCATGTTAACTAAACCAAATAGATGACATAATCAAACTCATACCTCAATGTATCTCAGGGGAGGCTATCACATCTTCACAAGTCAGTCCATGTTAGTGAGACACAATAACACAAGTATATCTACGCATACTTGAATATTCTAACCATGACCATCTGCACATGCCAATCTAGATAAGCACGACACATATAATATCAAGATCTTAAATGCAATGACCATAATCATCATGTATGACCGTAATACATATGACAAGAAGTTAAATACCCTACATGTGCATATGAATGCATTGATTAACTAAAATCTATCATGCATGTAGCCACAATAGCAATAGAATGACAGGCACGTATATAACCATAATGCATAGAAAAACCATTAACCATCATACATGCATACCCAACATACAAACCTGTATGATGATCTGCTCTTACCCCAAGGTCCATTGCTACAACCTCACTCTAATAAGTTGCATCTCCTACCCCACCTCAGCCAACATATCAACATTATAACATACTAACAACATCATGACAACACAAACTACATAATGACCACCGTGATGCATGTATGACCTACTATGCATGCATAACAATATACATTTAGCCCATCCAGTCCAAGTGTTTGAACCTGAAAGCTATGATACCACCCTGTAGTATTATATATTACCCAAATAGAACAAAACCCACTTGATACCAACCTTTAACAACTCTCTCCCACATTTACCCAAATTCATGAGCTCGCCAGGGTAAACATGAGACGAGTGTCACTATGACCTGACCCAACCTCCTAGTTCTAGTTTAGAAACTAGGGCCTACAAACTGACCACAAAATGACATTCTACAGGGACTATAGATCACCAAGGAGCTGAAGTTACACCCCAGGTGGTCCATCCCTAAGATGGAACCCTGTTTCACTAACCTAGACCTATAATTGCAACCTTGACACTACCTACATTCGGTTGTAAGCCACCACACTCACAAGCCTTTCCCCATGCGGTTATTACCCTAGATCTCTAGTTCTGTGGTTGCAGTCCCGAGATCTTAGCCATTTTTCTAGGATAGTCTCCAAACCATTGCCTAAAAGTTCATGTAACTTTATAGAATCATATTTCTCATAATGAAAATGCTAATAATTCAAACTTGAAGCCAAAACTTGACCTAGACTGCCTAGGACACACTAGACATTACATCAAACACATGGAAAACATGTAAGCTATAGGTCATGAATACATATTTGATCAGAAGAGTATGAGATTCATGTGAGAATAACCAATAAGGCTCTATGCCCTCTCCACATAGTTGCAACAACACTTATTAGTCCATGCATCCATCAACCATTCATATATTCATCAAAATATGTCAAGAGCCATAGATAATATACAACATATAACTAGGATATAACCAACAAAGAAACCATGGAAACTCAACCATAATATAAACAACATAATCACTACAAGTATACATGAATCACAGTAGAATAATAACTCTTAATAATATATGAAAATACCAATAAATTTAGGGACTTCCACGTACCACCGGACCATAGATTGGGTTGAACCAAATCTCTCTTTCAGTTAATCACCTCTGCGCCATATTCCAAGCATGAATGCAGAATCTCATGGAATAAAATAAGAAAAAACAAACCAATGATTCTAGAGGCCATACCACCTCAACCCTCAACCACAGTGATTCCACCTCTACGGTCAGACATCACTAACAACAACCATATTGGTCTCTACCCAAGTTGTCAAGGGCTCCAGGAACTATTAACTTAACCCATAACCTTCCAGGGCTCCAGAGCATTTGTCCAGCCTAGATCCAGGGACTAGTATCTCAACCCACCAAGGGTTCCAGTGCATTTTCCAAACATAGGCTCTAGGACTAGAAACTCAACCCAAGATATTCTAGGGCTTCCAAAGCATTTGTTCCAACCCATGGCCATAAGGAACATGAGCACGAATTGGAAAAACAATCAAGTGGAAAAACCGACAACACCATGGCTATCTAGGAAATGGTAAGGTGAGGTTAAAACCACTGTTAATCTAGGCAAATATCCATGCTAATGACAACACATAACTGAAAAATCACATGCATATACCACACATCTAGAAATCAATGAAGAAATCACACACACAACCTGTTACCTTCAAAGAAATCTAGTTGTAGCTATTGATCCAACTGTTCCCTTGTGCTTTCCCGATTTTCCTTTGCCAGTGAATACTAGAGTGCTCCAAGCATGCTTCAAGAATGTTATAAGTGTGCAAGAGTATGAGAGAATGAGAGAATGAAATGATAGCTCCAACATTGAACTGAAAAAAGGTTAAACCAACAAAATCCATGAACTGATCCTTAGAAGCCTTTTTATTATTGATGCCTATATTTTCTTCATTTTCCTTCATTTTCCCTTTCATTAAAAATTGGGTCTCGTCACCTTCCTTTTCGCCTATTTTTATTTATTTTCATAAATAAATTCCAATTAATGCCTTTTTGCCTTTGCCAATGCCTTTTCCAATTTCCATAGCCATAAAAAAACCAAAAGTGATCCCCCTTGGGGGAACAATGCCCTCAATGTTTTATGACACCTATGACCAGCAAACCACTGAAAATAAAACATATTGCCTATGGACCTTTATAACCCAACTGATTGCAGTATTTACAATGATTACTGCTGAAAAAATGACAATCATACCATTTACTGGGGCTTTATAACACAAATCATTATGGTATTTACAATAACAACCACATACATACTCATACACCTTTGCTTCAACCAATAAATAATCATACTCTATATGGAGCTTTATAACCACAACTCAATACAATATGTACATACACATATGCACGTTTGCTCCAACGAAAAAATAAAATGATATAGTGATTTCATCAGTCAACAAGGGAATCCAGAGGCTCACACCTCCACCCTAAAAAATAGTACCAGGATTAACCTCCTTCCTAGGAAGTCAAGAATCCACTGCCAAATTCAAACCTGCATCCAATTTCTAGCACTACGATCCTTGCGCTACTTGTTCTCTCATTGAACAGTTACCGACTCATTGTTCCAGGGCACACTCCCAATGTGCTTTTGATTCCATATGGAAATGTTAATGACCAAAACAAAATTATTCCTTAACCTTCCCTTCTCCGCTATACAGTCCCTCGAGAAATTTGGTCACCGCCTTCCTTGCAATCACTCACCTTCCAAGCTCCGCTGGCATCCCCTTCTCTATTACACATTCCCTCGGGCGATCCATCCCTTGGCAAGGTTTCCTCACATCAGAAAGTCCAAAAACCAAGGCATATACCTGCCTCAAAACCATCATACCAGTCATATCATGCTCATGGAAATCAATGGACACTATTGGGGTACCAGTGTCCCACAATAGCCCTATCATGAATGCTTTACCATCGCACTATTTCATATTCCAATTCCTTTCATTACTACTACTATAATTATCTTGCAGCCAATTCCAACCACCCAAATTGGGAATTTTCAACCACTGAAACTTGGTCATTTCCATTCTTTCCTCATTGGTGGCCCATCAATAAGGTACACTTGCAAATTTGTTTACTTCCTATCACAACAAGTCAAACTAGCCCTTTGATCAAATCATGTCTAAACATATCACACTTGGTTAGCTCAAAACACAACCATCATAAATTAGAATCATAAATCACGTGTAACGATCATAAACCAGAGTCATAAATCATGTGCATAATTAAAACTGAAATAAAATACCTATACTTACCTTTCAAACGATTATTTTCTTCTGCATTTTTCATTTTTCCTTTCTGTAAACACATTGAATCGATTTTCACACCTGGAAAGCACCCAATACGTTCTCTTCTCTTCAATCATATACACATACAAACAATGTACATCACACACATACACCCAAACATGGTGTACCACATAATACATACACCTACACCGGGTGTACAACATAAGATATACACCTACAACTGGTGTACAACATAGTGAATACACATGTCATGATATAATGACTACAAAATACCTGTAACACAGTACCACATGTACAACAGGTACACAAAAACACATGTACACAACACCACCTACACAACATCACATGTACATAAAACGACATGTATAACATGCACACAACACCACTTGTACAACATGTACACAACGCCACATGTGCACAACACCACATGTACACAACGCCACATGCGCACAAAACCACATGTACACAACGCCACATGCGCACAACACCACATGTACAACATGTACACAACACCGCCTACACAACATGTACACAACACCACATGTGCACAATACCACCTGCACGACATGTACACAACACCACATGTACAACATGTACACAACATCGCCTACACAACATGTACACAACACCACATGTACACAATCACAATACTGCACATCCGAAGACCATACTATCTCTACCAAGCAACCTTGCTTCTAGTGTCTTTCCACAATCTATGCTTGTCCCAACATGTCGCAGATCACACTACTTTCATTCCGTTGATGTATCCCTCAACATTACCTGCCATAGCATAAACATAAGCATAATATGTTAGGTCCCTATATTACTAGTGTAGTCCCTTATTATTGTTAGTGTAGCCCACTTATTTTTATTGTTGTACCCCTGTAGTGCCCATATTTTTATTATTGTGCCCCATAAAATACCATTATTATTATGCCCTTACATTATTGTTTTTAGGCTAGCTAGGATTATATTGTGACCCCATGGACTCCTATATATAGAAAGGAGGTTTTGTCATTTATATCATCCAAGAATTGTTCATTTATGCAATTTAAAGGAGGTTTCTCCCTTGAAGAGGTTGATTTCTAAGTCGTTTATCTCTCTTTACTTCTATTTTGTAAGCTGGTTTCATAACATTTGGTATCAGAGCTTTGGATTATAGGGTTTCGTTGTTGTAAACAGGTCATCGTGGAATTTTCGCTATAAATTCTTTCTACGAAGTGTCATACGCTGAAAAAAAAACCCATTTGAGCCGAAACCTTGAGGAACTTCATGTTAAAATTTTAGTTCTTGGTTCACTATATGTTCAGAGATATGATCTGAGGAAGTTAGGGTTTTTGCAGCCTCCAAAATTTCATCTCAATGAGGTGACCTTGGGAAAATTGTCATAACTTTCTCTCTGAGCATCAGATGCGAATTGTGCACGGATTGTAGTTTCTTGTGCATCAATTTCAGAACTGAAAGATGAAACAGTGACACGTGGCACACCATACAAGTTCGCTCTCTTGAATCAATCCATAATTAGGTCATTGTGGGAGATTGGGCATAACTTTGCCTTGAAGAATCCAAATCAGGTCTGACCTGTGGCATTGGAAATATGAATCATAGGGATACTATAGATACAAATTTAAAATCTTGGGGATCCAAAATCATAGAGATACAATAGGATCAACAACGAGCTCTTCAAAAGCAAAAAAAGAAAGATGTGTATCGTTTTTAAAAATTTCATAACGTTTGCTTGAAAAATCAGTTTGAAGTGATTCCAAGGGCATATTTAAGCATATATATTGGTATTGGGTTCTAAAATGCCTCCAAAAAAGGATTCCACACTCGTCAAGTCCTCAAAAACTTGTACTATTTCGTATGAAGAGGAAGAAGTGCAACATGACATATCAAAATTACGAGACCAAGTGCAACAAATGTCGCTCTCGCAAAAAGTAACCAAAAATGAAATGGGAGCTAAAATGGATGGCTTGAAGAAAGACATGGAAGCTAAGTTGAATGGAATGGAAGCTAATATGGATGGTTTGAAGAATGACATGGAAGCTAAGATCGATGGTAAAGAAGAAAAAATAAAAGCAAACATGGAAGGTTTGACAGTGTTGCTACAAGAAATGATTCCTAATGGCGAAAAGGTAGTAGATGAAACTCATGATGAGAACAAAATAAACATTAATCATGATTTCATAAACTCTAACGTTGGATTGAAGACCCACCATATTCCAAATATCGATATGAGGAAGTTTTATGGCAAGGATCCCATAACATGGATACTACAAATGGAGCAATATTTTAATCTCCATAATGTGAAAAACACATAAAATGTACGTATTACAACTTTATATTTAGAACAAAACACATTTGTATGGTATCGATGGTTTTGCTCTCGTAAAAAAATTGTGACTTCCTCATTTTTTACGGAGGAAATGATAGCACATTATGAGGATACAAAGAGCAACACCTTCTTTAGCTAACTAATAAATGTAAAACAAAAGGGTTCAATGGTGGAGCACATTGAGGACTTCCAAAAATTGAATATAAGAGTAACTAATATTCCATAAGAACGGAGGATTAATGCCTTCATAGGGACTTTAAAGGATAACATCCAACATGAGGTTCTCCTTTGGGAACCTGATTCATTGGAGAAGGCATTCAGGTTGGCAAGAAAAAATGAAAGCAAAATTATGGCGACAAGGAAGCCTACCACTCACAACTATAAAGATCTAAGTGTTGCTACTCCTAGACTTCCACAACCTACAACGTTGACACCAAAACAATTGGAAGAAAAAAAAGCAAAAAGGCTTTGCTACAATCGTGATAGAAAATACTAAAGGTAAAAAGTGTGCTGATAAGAAACTATTTAAATAGATTGTGAAGAGGAGGAAGAAAATGAACAAGAAACTTCAAAAGAAGAGGATATACACTAGGAACCAACCATAGAAAAAGAATAAATGAATTCGACCGTATCCTGTAATGCATTGGTAGGAATTACCACTCCTCTAAATCTCATGATAGAAGGGCGTATCAAGAAGAAAAATGTAATAGTGTTGATTGATTCGGGTAGTACCCATAATTTTATTCATTGTAAGGTAGCCAAGGAATTGAATTACTTCCTATACCTAGCACCAGAGTGTCAAGTGATGGTTGCAAAAGGAGGTACTATAAATTCTCTGGAAAGTGCCATAATATCAAGCTAGCCGTGGGGGAATATGTATTTAATAGTGCAATTATCTCCATTCCAATGGGTGGTGCTGATGTTTTACTAGGAGTGCAATGGTTACAATATTTGGGGACAAAAAAATTAATTTTCAAGAACTTTTCTTGATTTTTTTTTCTTCGGAAGGAATGTTGTGTAACCAGCTCCAAAAAGAGAAGAAAAGAGATATAAACGCCTTATAAATGAGCCACTTCGAGGGGGAAACCTCCAATACATTACATAAATGAACAATTCTTGGATGATACAAATGAACAAAACCTCCTTCTATATATAGGAGTCCATGGGGCCACAATATAATCCTAGTTGGGCCACAATGTAATCCTAGCCGACCTAACAATAATAATGTAAGGGCACAATAATAACAATATGGGGGTTACAGGGGTACAATAATAACAATAAGGGGGGCTACACTAACATAATAAGGGGCTACACTATTAATATAAGGACTTAACATGCCCCTCTCCTTCAAACAAGTGTTGTCCTCAACGCTTGATTATTTCTTGATGCTTCTGTATAAAATTCTCATCCTCCCATGTGGAATCTTCTATAGGAAGGTTCTTCCACTTGCTGAGATACTCTGAAATTGATCGTACTTGTCGATCTATTGTTTCTATGACTGCTTCATAACTTATTTCGATGTGATGTTGATCTTCCTGTTGTTTCATTAGATTCTGCACCAAAGTTGGGTTATCCTTTGAGAGTTGGAGAACTTGTTGTTGATGCTCGTTGTGATCTTCCACTAATTTATCATCCATATTAGTTATTATTAGATCCTTCAAACCATCCAACTTGGCCTCCATTTCTGCTTTTAAACCATCTAATTCATCTACGTTTGCTCTTCGTAAGATCGAAACTTGTTGCACTTGGTACCGTAATTTTGATATCTCATATTTCAATTCTTCCTCCTCATGCGTCATAGTATAGCTTTCTGAGGGCTTAATGGGTATGGAATTATTTTTTGGAGGCATAATATAACCCATTACTGACAAAAAATCTTCAATATGCCCTTGGAATTTATTCAACTTGATTCTTCAAACAAGACTTATGCAATTCGGAAAAAACAATACACACCTTTTTCTTGCTTTTGAAGAGCTCGATATTGAAATTGGATTATCTCTGTGATTGTGGCCCTTCAATATTTTAAATTCAGCACTGAAGTAGCCCTCTGAATTCTCTTTTTAATGCCACAGGTCTGACCTGATTTGGATTCTCCAAGACAAAGTTGTGTCCAATCTCCCACAATGACCTAATTCTGGACTGGTTCAGTAGAGCGAACTTGTAGGACTTGCCACGTGTCACTGTTTCATCCTTTGTCTCTAAAATTGATAGCGAAGAAGCTACAGTCTGTGTGCCCAAACCAATTTTTACGGCACTCCCAATCCGATGCCCAGGAGAAAGTTGCCGCCGAAATTTCCACGATCACCTCTTTTGAGATGAAATTCGGGGAACTGAAAAAGCACTACCTTCACGGATCTCATATCTCCAAAAATATTGAAAAAAAGGTCACGGGTACGGCGAATTTCCTTGGGATTTCAGCTTAGCACCATATGAATTTCAGATTACGAACCTTCGTAGAAAAACGTTATAGCACAAATTCCACGATTACGTGTTTAGGAGCTTGAAAAAAGACCTAACTAGGATGATATCTTCAAAAATTGCAAGACAAGCTACCGAAATTTTTATTACAATCTTCCTCAAGTTTCTGTCGCACCCTAAAAATTTCAGCTTCTGAAACTTCGTAGAAAAGACTATAGAAAATTCCACGATGACCTGTTTGGAGTAGCGAAACCCTAGAATCCCAAAGCTCTGATACCAAATGTTGTGTAACCAACTCAAAAAAAGAAGAAAAGAGATATAAACGCCTTAGAAATGAGCCACTTCGAGGGGGCAACCTCCAATACATTACATAAATGAACAATTCTTGGATGATACAAATGAACAAAACCTCCTTCTATATATAGGAGTCCATGGGGCCACAATATAATCCTAGTTGGGTCACAATGTAATCCTAGCCGACCTAACAATAATAATGTAAGGGCACAATAATAACAATATGGGGGTTACAGGGGTACAATAATAACAATAAGGGGGGCTACAGTAACATAATAAGGGGATACACTATTAATATAGGGACTTAACAAGGAAAGGAAGTTGAATTACGAGGTATCGCAGGGAATCCTGCAAAGATAACAAGCTCTAATGTCATGAAAAATCTTCTGAAGAAAGAACAATGAGGCATAGTTACACAATTATTCTCACTAGAAGTTCCAACTTCAACATCATCTATTTCTCTAGATCTCCAAAAGGTCTTGAACAATCATTCCAAGTTTTTTGAAACTCCCAAAGGAATCCCACCTATTCGTGATCATGATCATGATATTAATTTGATTCCAGGAAGTGTTCCTCGAAACATTAGGCCTTATAGATATCCTTATGCCCAAAAGAGAGAAATTGAATGTATGATTTCATAAATGCTAGAGGTTGGTATAATTCAACCTAGTCAAATTTGTTTCTATGCTCTAGTAGCATTGGTGCACAAGAAGGATGGATCATGGCGCATGTTTCCGGATGATAGTGAGCTCAATAAGCTCACTATTAAAGATAAATTTCCCATTCCTGTGATTGATGAATTATTGGATGAATTACATGGAGAGATTTATTTCACCAAGTAGGATCTCTGTTCACGATATCATCAAATTAGAATGAATACTGAAGACATTATGAAAACACCATTTAGAACTCATGAGGGTCATTATGAATTTTTGGTGATTCCTTTGGCCATACTAATACACCTTCTACATTTCAAGGGTTGATGAATTCCATTTTCAAACCCTTCCTTAGAAAATTTGTGTTAGTATTTTTTGATGATATACTAATCTACAACAGGTCTTGGAAGGATCATGTTCAACATGTTGATAGGGTTCTTAAACTATTGGAGGAGAAAAATAATATGCAAAAGCATCCAAATGTTTCTTTGGAGTACAAGAGGTGGAATATCTGGGTCATATTGTATCTCAGGAGGGTGTTAAGGTAGACCCTAATAAAATTAAAGCCATTAAGGAATGACAAGTCCCCACAACCATAAAGAAATTGTGAGGATTTCTCGGGTTAACAGGGTATTATCACAAGTTTTTTAAGAATTATGGGAGAATAGCAACACCTATAACAACATTATTGAAGAAAGATGCATTTTCATGGACTCCTCAAGCAACTAAGGCCTTTGAAGATCTTAAAGAGCCAATGTGCCAAGCATCGATCTTAGTTATGCCAGACTTCACAAAAAACTTTATTGTGGAATGTGATGCCTTAAGAAATGGAATTGGTGCTATTTTAATGCAAGAAGGAAGACCTATTTCTTTTGAAAGTCGTCCAATCAAAGGAAAGTGTTTACAAAATGCTATTTATGAGAAGGAAATGTTGGCAATACTACATGCACTAAGGAAAATATAACCTTACCTAATGGGAAGACACTTCAAGGTAAAAACTGATCATGATAGTCTTAAATACTTTTTGGAACAAATACTATCTTCGGAAGATTAGAAAAAATGGGTCACAAAGATGTTGGGTTATGACTTTGAAATCATCTACAAAAAAGGGAAGCTAAATGTTGTTGCAGATGCACTCTCAAGAAAGGATGAGGATGTGGAAGCATTTCTTTGTGCCATTTATATTATCCAACTAGATTAGATAACCGAAGCAAGGGATGAATGGAAGAATGATGAAGAAGTGTGGACACTTATTCAAAAGTTACATCAAGATCCTAGTACCTTTGATACGTTTAGTTGGAAAAAGGATTCCTTATGGTACAAATATCACTTATATCTTTGTAAGAATTCCCAACTAAAACAAAATATTGTTTTGGAATTACACACCTCTCCCTTAGGAGGACACTCAGGAATTTTACAACTTACCACAAGGTGAAGAAATAATATTTTTGGGATGGCCTTAAATTTTATATTCAAAATTTTGTGGCAGAATTTTTGGTTTTCCAGCAAAATAAAGTTGAGAAAATTAAGACCTCGGGTCTGCTACAACCTTTATCCATTCCAAGTCAACGTTGGGAGGATTTTTCAATGGATTTTATCACAGGTTTGCCTAAGTCCGAAGGAAAGAGTGTCATCATGGTGGTAGTTGATATAATTACCAAGTATGCACAGTTTTGTGCATTATCTCATCCATTTAAAGTGAGTACAGTTGCTACTACATTTATGGAATCAATTCAAAAGCTACATGGAAACCCAAAGATTATTGTAAGTGACAAAGATCCCATTTTCACTAGAAATTTTTGGACGGAATTATTTTCTTGCTTGGGTACTCAACTAGCTCATAGATCATCTTATCATCCTCAATCTTATGGGAAAAATGAGATAGTGAACAAATGTTTGGAAGGATATCTTCATTGCTTTGTATCTGATAAACAAACACAATGGGTCAAGTGGTTACCTCTAGCTGAATGGTGGTATAACACTTCCTTCCACACTACAACAAAAATCACCCCATTTATGGCATTTTATGGATATCATCCATCGCCCATCACATCATCTTTAAGAGAAATTTTTAAGGTTCAAGTAGTGGAAGATCACATCGAGTGTAAAAAAAAAGTTCTCCAACTCTTCAAGGATAACCTAAATTTGGCACAAAATTGAATGAAATAATAAGCATATCAACATCACTACGAGAGAATTTTTTATGTAGGTGACTGGGTCTTTTTACGGCTACAACCATACAAAAAAATGTCCCTCAAGAAAGCTAAAAAGGATAATAATTTATCGTCAAAGTACTATGGTCCTTACAAGGTGTTGCAAAATATTGGTACTATGGTATACAAATTGGAGCTTCCTGCATCTTCTGAGTGCACCCAGTTTTCCATGTTTCATGCTTAAAGAAGGTTATAGGTGACAAAATTCTAGTTAAAACAATACTGCGTGAACTTGATGAGGAAGGGAAAATCATATTGGAACCTGAAGAAGTCACGGAAATAAGAAATCGATAGCTACGAAATCGATCAATTTCAGAGTATCTCATCAAGTGGAAGAACTGACCCAATGAAGATTCCACATGGGAGGATGAGAATTTTATACAAAAGCATCCATAACTACTCACACATTGAGGACAATACTTTTTTGAAGGAGAGGGGCATGCTAGGTCCCTATATTGCTAGTGTAGCCCCTTATTATTGTTAGTGTAACCCCTTATTGTTATGGTTGTACCCATGTAGTCCCCATATTGTTATTATTGTGCCCCATAAAAGACCACTATTGTTATGCCCTTACATTATTATTATTAGATCGGCTAGGATTATATTGTGACCCCATGGACTCCTATATATAGAAATGAGGTTTTTTCATTTGTATCATCCAATAATTGTTGATTTATGTAATGTAAAGGAGGTTGCCTCCTCGAAGAGGCTGATTTCAAAGTCGTCGATATATCTTTACTTCTATTTTGTGAGATAGTTTCATAACATAGTATAAGCACATAATATCAATTCATATCCACATGACACTAACCTCATAGATATGTCAGGGCTACTCCTCGCACTTGATTCCTCATAAACTAGGAACCTCTTCATGCCATTCAGCTACATAAGCAACCATTCATCCACAAGAATGATCCCTGACGACCCTGTCAGATAGCGACACACACACACACACACACTCAAATAAACGTTAGCATAAAACAATCAGGGTCCCTGACGACCCTGTCAGATAATGGCATACATACATACATTTATACATATAATCATTAGCATATTCATCATCACAACATAATTACCAACGTTCATCTATTAGGGCTACTCCTCCCACTTGATTCCTCATAAACTAGGAAACCTTTCATGTCATTCACCTACATAAGCAACTGTTCCTCCACAAGAATGATCCCTGACGACCCTGTCCGACAACGACACACACACACACACACATTCAGATAAACGTTAGCATAAAACAATCAGTGGCCCTGTTAGATAATGGCATACATACATACATTTATACATATAATCATTAGCATATTCATCATCACAACATAATTACCAACATTCATAAGATCAAGGTTAATAGAACTCCCTTTATCCGTGCACAACATGCATAACATTGGGAGCAATAGTTCCCAACATATCCAAGGCATCTAATGCCTCAAATACATTCACCTTACCTATAAGATTACCTTTCTCATGATTTTCCAAGCACCGTCCACTTACCCCAATGGACCAAACCAATCCAACTGATTGTCATATTCTTACCTTCAGTTGCCCTTATACATGCATCAAGCTTTGTCTGGATCTTTACATTTCCTATTGGGTTTCATTCAACTCTCCCCAAGCTCCATTAACTTTCCTCTTTCCCCAACCAGTTCCTGAGACCCTCAAAACACAAAATACAAGAACAATAAGAAAATAAGAATAAAACAATGAAAAACCAATAACAATGTGACGCCACAAACAAAGTGGCATGACCATGCACTAGACATAATCAAAACTGCAAATCAAGCACAAATAAATCACAAAGCATCGGAAGCACAAAAATTTCAACATACACCATGACTCAATCCCCATGGGTTCCCAATGCTTCCAAGGGAAAGCTCAACCTAAGCCTTCTTCAAGATTTCATGGCAATCTCTTTCATCATGCAATTCCTTGCATCATACTGCCCAAAACACACAACTGTCAGTGCATAAATAAACATAATAATATACTAGTTACCTTATCGTGTTTTACCCAGTACGCTGACCCATAACTAAAAATGTACAAATATCATCTCTCAAGGGACTCCAATTCCTTGACAAATTTAGCCATAACTGGAAACCAAGTATTGTACCTGTTAAATACATGTTCATGAATATAACACATATCCGCATAATGTTAGACTAAATCAAGGTTAAGAAGAGTTCATGTATTCATGCAAAACACTCATTTGTTTGGAATTGTGGTTTCCAAAATTAGCCATAGGAATTCTCACCCAATTCCTTTATTTGACCTTTTTCCTTGTTGCAATTGAGTCTTATTAGGTACTGTCACATCAACTAGTTGTTAGCTGTATAAACAAATCAACTATTAACTTGTCATGTTAATACCAAGCATGTTGCCTTGCAACTATTCTCGCATGCGAGTCACATGTTCCAAAGATCAATACATTGTGTCTATTAATTTGAAATCAACCTTTACCAAGAATAACAACCATGTCATATTCAACAGTCAACTCAGAGTCATTAGTCATAATACTACAACTAGCACCCATTCGCACTCAAGTGCATATTAGTTGTCTCAACACATATTGTTTGTTTGAAGATTTATGTGGTGGGTATCTTGAGATTGTTCAGTGTTCAGATAAACCACAGTATCCACTTACGAGTCGATGTTTTGAGTCTATAGCAAGACTCATCATCAGGACAAAAGCCTATAGATAAAAGCGCTTAATGCAGGATATTAATATGGAGTGGAAGAAAAGAAAAGAAAAATGAAAAGGGCCGACTAGATAATTTTAAAAATGATTATAATAGATAATTAAATCTCAAAATTATAATTATTGTTATTATATTAAATATTATTATTAGTATTAATTACTTAATTAATGTTAATAATAAAGGTAATTAATAACAATAACAACAATATATGTTATTATCTCTGAACCTAATTAACCCTAGCTTATTTAAGAGGAAATTAATGAGTTATAAATTTATATTAGTTAGTTATTAGTGTCAATTAACATAGTTGATAATAATAATAATTATTATTATTATCATAGTTGATAATTAATAATTATAATTATAATAATAATAATTATTAATTATTATTATTATTATTAGTATTAGTATTGATTATTAAATTAAAACTAATAATAAAGTTAATCAACAATAATAATAATGCTAATAATAATTATGGTTAACTTTATGTGTTAATAATTATCATTATAAATGTTTTGTTAATAATAAATATTAATAAGGTTACTAATAATAATTTTATAATTAAATTAAACATTGTAGTTAATAATTTAATAATTATTAAAAGGGGGTGATAGGAATACCACAGGTTAGATTATTGGAGAGGGCCAAGAGGATAAGATAGTTAAGATAGGAAGGAATAAGGTGAGGGTCGAAGAGAGAATATTGGGTGGGAAAATGTATGAGGACGGGAGGGAACTGAGGAAAGGTAAAACAAGGCCAGAAGAGGAGGGGTAAGGGCGAGAGATACTGTCAAGGATGATAGACTTGAGAGAGTAAGGGGATATAACTTGTACTAGCATCCATACCTCCGTCTCTATTAAGGTTACATGAATGTTTTATAATTTCTAGAGCTTCGCGAATCTTACGCTTATATTGATGCTTTTCTTTGTCGATAATTTTTGTGTTTTCAAGGAAGACATGGTGGCATGTTTTTATTGAGTTTTCTGCAAGTGCAGAAAATCTATATCTAACATTTCTAATTTCAGTGCCATGCTCTTTAACTCTAATCTTGAAGTATATTCCTGTTTCACCAATATAACATTCTCCACATGAAAACGAGACCTTATAAACCCCTTTGTGTTGGAGGTGATCAAGACCGTCTTTTACAGATCTCATATTTTATCTGATAGCTGTTAGAGGCTTGAAAGAGGTATCAATATTTTTATTTCTAATAACCCTGACCAACTTATCCATGACTCCTTGAATATATGGTAGATAGGTATTATTATTATTATTATTATTAGAAGGTTTAGAGCTTGTCAAAGAGGGTCTTGCTTCATTTCCAGCTTTAGCTTTTTCTATGGTTTTTATGATATCCTTATTTTTATGTCCAATACTAGTAAAGACCTTCTTCAAATATTTTAACTCCTCTTCCACATGCTTAGTGTCTGAAATAATTAATTCTCTATTGAAGAGAGTTTTAAGCACCCCCATCTTTTGTGCTGGATGATGGTGTGACTCAACATGAAGGTAGTTGTTTGTTTGCACTTTCTTTCTGAACACCTTGTGTCCTAATGATCCATTATTATTTTTAAGGATGAGAACGTCAAGGAATGGGATGAAATTGTCTTCTTCAACCTCCATAATGAATTGGATGTATTTGGATAAGTTGTTAATGTGGTTTAGAAAGTTTTTTGACTCTTCATCTCCATGTGGCCAATTCACACTGGTGTCATCAACAAACCTAATCCATAATTTTGGTTTCAGAGGGTAGGATTCTAGGTCTTTCTTTTCAAAATTTTCCATAAAAATATTGGCTACTATAGGGGATAACAAGGACCCCATAGCCCCATAGCCACACCAGATGTTTGCTCAAAGAAATCTCATTGGAAGGTAAATAATGTGGAGCGAAGACATATCTCCACAAGCTTCGCAATCTAAGGTTCTGCGACCTCTTTTATCACTTGGATAGCCTCATGCAAAGGTATCTTTGTAAAGAGATGAACAACATCAAAACTAAAAATCTTATTCCCATGATCCAATTTATCCTTCTTTATGAGTTTTATATAATGATCAGTAAAATAATATTAAAACAAGATCATTCCTTCATGAAATATTATACACACATACTCGTATCATGCAATTAATCAAACATTCAGACAACTTGTAAACATACCCCATTAATGTCCATGTTCCACACTAAGGTAGAAGGAGGTAGCTACTGTAATTATACCACACTTTCCAATCTCCAAAGCTATAATAAATTTAACCACACTTGCCAAAACATGACTTTCATTTCTCATACATTTTTTACCACAAAACATGCCACATAATCATGCCACTTCTCCATTCCCTAGATTTCATATGAGGCATGTAAGCAGAGTCTTGTGAACCATAATCCATTACTATGCTCTTCATCCTTGATCTTCTATTCCTACAAATCCATTGATCTTCTATGCTCTTCATAGTCTATTACTATCCCCTAGTGTGAATTGGATGTATTTGGATAAGTTGTTAATGTGGTTTAGAAAGTTTTTTAACTCTTCGTCTCCATGTGGCCAATTCACACTGGTGTCATCAACAAACCTAATCCATTATTTTGGTTTCAAAGGGTAGGATTCTAGGTCTTTCTTTTAAAAAATTTCCATAAAATAATTGGCTACTATAGGGGATAACGGGGACCCCATAGCCCCATAGCCACACCAGATGTTTTCTCAAAGAAATCTCCTTGGAGGGTAAATAATGTGGAGCGAAGACATATCTCCACAAGCTTTGCAGTCTAAGGTTCTATGACCTCTTTTATCACTTGGATAGCCTCATCCAAAGGTATCTTTGTAAAGAGCTGAACAACATCAAAACTAAAAATCTTATCCCCGTGATGCAATTTATCCTTCTTTATGAGTTCTATATAATGATTAGTACAATAATATTAAAACAAGATCATTCCTTCATGAAATATTATACACACATACTCATATCATGCAATTAATCAAAAATTCATACAACTTGTAAACATACCCCATTAATGTCCATGTTCCACACTAAGGTAGAAGGAGGTAGCTACTGTAATTATACCCCACTTTCCAATCTCCAAAGCTATACTAAATTAAACCACACTTGCCAAAACATGGCTTTCATTTCTCATACATTTTCTACTAGAAAACATGCCACATAATCATGCCACTTCTCCATTCCCTAGATTTCATATGAAGCATGTAAGCAGAGTCGTGTGAACCATAGTCCATTAATATGCTCTTCATCCTTGATCTTCTATTCCTGCAAACATACCATATTAAATAAACCAAATAAATGACATAATAAAACTCATACGTCAATGTATCTCAAGGGAGGCTATCACATTTGCACAAGTCAATCCATATTAGTACGACACAATATTATAAGTATATCAACTCATACCTGAATATAATAACCATAACCATCTACACGGGCCAATCCAAATTAGCATGATACATATAGCATCAAGATATTAAATGAAATGACCATAATCATCATGTGTATGACTGCAATGCATATAACAACAAGTCAACTACCCCGCATAACTGTACAATGCATGTGCATATGACTGCACCAATTAATTAATGTCTATCATGCATGTAACCACAACAACAATAGAATGACATGCATGTATTTAACCATAATGCATATAACAACCATTAACCATCATACCTGCATAACCAACATACAAACTTGTATGAGGATCTGCTCTTACCCCAAGGTCCAATGGTGCAACATTGCTCTAATAATTTGCATCTCTAACCTACTATAAATGCATAAACATATAAATTTAGCTCATCTACTGCAAGCGTTTGAACCTAGAAGCTCTGATACCACCTTGTGGTATCAAATATTACCCAAAGAGAATGAAACCCATTCTAATACTGATTTGTAACCACCCCCTCCAACATTTACCCAAATTCATGAGCTCGCTAGGGTAAACATGAGAAAAGTGTCACTATGACCTGACTCGACCTCCTAGTTCCAGTTAAGGAAGTGGGGCCTACAAACTGACCATAAGCTGGCATCCTATAGGGACTACAAATCGCCCAGGAGTTGAAGAAACACCTTAGGTGGTCAATAACTGAGTTGGAGCCTTGTTTCACCGAATTAGACCAATAAGCAAACCCTTGACACTGCTTGTATGCAGTTGTGAGCATCCAACCACACTCAAAATACTTGCTCCATGAAGTTATGACCCTAGATCTTTAGTTTTGTGCTTGCGGTCCCGGGATCTGAGGCACTTTTCTAGGCTAGTCTCTAGACCACTGCCCAAAACTTCCTGTAACTTTCTAGAATCATATTTCTCATAATGACAATGCTAGTCATTCAAACTTGAAGCCAAAACTTGACATAGAATTCCTAAGAAACAATAGACATTTCATCAAACACATGGAAAACATGTAAGCTACATGTCCTGAATGCATATATGATCATAAGAGTTTGAGATTCATCTGAGAATCACTAAGAAGGCTCTATTCCCTCTCCAAATAGCAGCAACAACACTTGTTAGTCCATGCATCCATAAACCATTCATATATTCATCAAAACTTGTCAAGAGCCATAGATAATATACATCATATAACCAACATAGAAACCATGGCAACTCAGGCATAATATCACCAACATAATCACTACAGGTATACATGAATCACAATATAAGAATAACTGTTATTAGTATATGAAAATTTCAACCACGTAACGGACTTCCACGTATCGCCTTGCCATAGATTGGGTTGAACCAAATTTCTATTTCATCCAATCACCCCTGCACCATATTCCATGCATAAACGTGGGATCTCATGGAATAAACGAAGAAAAAACCAACTAGGCCTTTTAGAGGCCAATCCAACTCAACCCTCAACCATAGTGGTTCCACCTCTATGGTTGGACATCACTAACACCAACCAGTTCGGTCTCTACCTAAGCTATTAAGGGCTCAGGAAATAGTATCTCAAGCCACAACCTTTCAGGGCTCCAACGCGTTTGTCAAACCTGACTTCAGAGACTAGTAACTCAACCCACCAAGGGCTCCTATAACTGCACTCTTGGCACTACCTGCATGTGGTTGTGAGCCTCAAACCGCACTCACAAGCCTTGCTCCATATGGTTATGACCCCAGATCTTTAGTTATGTGCCTACGGCCCCGAGATTTGAACCAATTTTCTAGGATAGTCTCTAGACCACTGCCTAGAACTTCTTGTAACTTTCTAGAAATGATATTTCTCATAAGAATAATGCTAATCCTTCAAAATTGAAGCAAAAAATTGACGTATATTGCCTAGGACACACTATAAATTTTTTTAAACACATGGAAAACATGTAAGCTGTTATCACTTCGCTAGATTCCCAAGGCTGAAGAAGGAATCCCAATAGAGGTAACCACAAACCAAGCTTTTGACTTGGTATCTAGCCCTACCAAGTCGGAGAGGGCTCTCTCCATAAAAATCATAGCCAAGAGGGCTAGATGAAAAAGGTTTTAGGCTAGCTATGAAATGCAAGGGTTTGATTTGATTGGGGTTGGGCTCACTAAAACAAGGATTAGGTCAAGGGGACTGAATTAGGACCAATGAGATGAAATTGTAGTCCATTCGATGGGGAAAGGTAGGTAGGAATATTTAACACTTAAAGGTGATTTTGGTGAGATGAATAGACCAGTGAGGAGCTAGGAAGAGCATATGAGATGAATTCTCCCTAAACTGAAGAAAATGGACAAATTATGCAAATTTCCCCAAAACAGAGCATGAAAAACATGAATTCTGCCTTTCAACTTGAAATTAAGCATATCATAGACATGAAAAGGTTTATGAGCTTACAATACATTCATAAAAATGATCACATAGAAAAAACATGAAAAGGTTTATGAGCTTACAATACATTCATAAAAATGATCACATAGAAAAAAATATGTCAAACATTCATACCACATGAATCCCAAAGAAATAGCTGCAATTTGTCATTAAAATCCAAGACAAAATGTTTCTTGATCAATACACAAACTTTCAAACTGATGCCAACCCTTGAATACTCTGAAAACCTAAGATAAATAGACCTAAAACCACCTCCTCTCATCCTCAGGGGTCGAATCGATGAGGTGAGGGAGCTATTACATGAAAAGCTGAACTGAAAGCTAGAGTGTAGGATGAGAAAAGTGACTCATTCCTATCTCTAGGAACTGATTCATTACACCTCAACTGATCGACTTACCCAATGTATCTACCCTAGATAAAAGTAAAAACATGAATTTTACATCCATATTGACCATTTACATTAGTCATTTCTCATTTCCCAAGGTGAAAAGTCAAATTGGAGAATCATTTCTGAAGACTGTGAAAATTGGAAATTTCTTGGTAAATGTGCAGCATGCAAGCAGAAAAAATAGCCTGTTTTCAAAGCTAGTTTTGAGTGCATTCCTAGTGTCCAAATAAGCTCCATGATAGCTCATTGGAAATATCTCTAAGTCTAGTTTCCAAATATACCTCCAGTTCCAAAATGGTGCTCATTTTCCCTGTAAAAAACTTGATCTCCCAACACTGGTAAACGCGCAGCGTGTAGGCCAAAAAGGAGGTAGAATTATGAAATTTAGGTAGTTTTTTGCATTTTTGAGGGACCAGTTCTCCTCCAAATCTTTTGAAACTTTCTAGGGTTGATGTCCTCATCATTATGAACATGATGGGAGTGGCCTTTAGAAAAATTTCTGTGTTGAAAATTGCAAAAATTTACTGAAATGAACATAAGTGCAAAAATGTGCCAAAATTATAAGGGTACTTACTCATTGAGTGCTTGAGGCATGGAGTGTCACCTCAGAAAGTATATCCAACCTTTCTTTCTCTCCATGCTTGGTCAAATTTTCAATTTTAGCATTGGCTCTTTTGAGCTTGGCCAATGCAATTCTCTCTTTCCATGTATGGATTTTGACCCTTGTTCTCAACAAGTCATTGTCCTTGTTGGCCTTCTCAAGAAAATTCTCCAAATGTAGATTGGCTCTATCAAGCCATGGTTCCCTGTGATTTTTGATTTTTAGGGCAATTTGTTCATTTAAGGTAAGTTGGTCTTCTAGCTCAGCTTCCCTTTGTCTCTCTAGGGCTAGAGCTCTTTTCAGCCCTCTAATCCTTGGTCTCTGTCTTGGAGGCTGATCCTTCTCATCATCAGGTTCACCAAACCTTTCCAATGTTTCCTCAAGAAAGGCTTTAGCCTTCTCTGCCTCTCTCTGTGCTTTGATACACTTCACCTCATTGATGACCTGCTTGGTTTTTAGCTGCTGATTTTCTTGCTCAAGGAATTCAACTACATATTTTTCCCTCTCAAGATTAGTTTCAAGTTCAGTAATGTTTACCTCTTTGCCTTTGATTGCTGCACTGGTAATTTTGTCTTCATCTTCCTCACCTAGGTCAATCAATTGAAATTCATTCTCTGTCTCATGTTTTCCCTCCTCATCATCAATGTTTGGCTCTTTTTCCTTTTTCTTTCCTTTGTCTATTTGTTGTGTTGATGAAGAAGGCATGGCCCCTTTCACTCCAAGTGAAGAAAACACATGCCTATATCCTCTCTGATAAGTTTCAGGAAAAAGGTGAACCTCAGTCAAACTAGCCCTTGCTGCCTAAATATCTTCCTCACAGCTGGATGACTCTGAATCATGATGTGATGATGATGTAGGGTTATAGAAAGGTGAAGAAGAAGGATCAATATGAGGTGAATGAAACTGACTTAGTGATGATGTATCAACAACATGCTAAGATGGGGGAGTAGATATGAGAGGATGAGATGATGAGGGGATATTCTGATCATGCTGACTAGGTGGGGTAGTGAAAATCTCATTTGATATGAATGTTTCCCATGGAATGTTCATTTGATCAAGCTGGTACATGACTATCATTTTGATGAGGGAGTGGTGGAAAACACTCATTTGATGACTATAATCCCTTTTTTGTACAATGTATGCCATTTTGTCAATGCCGCAGAAGAGAAAATAGGGTATGTGAAGCATTTTGACTCTAGCGAAATGCATGAGAAGCCAGATATGATAGCAATAGAGTCGAGAAAATTCCCCTCACAGGTGAAGTATTTCATGATGAATTTCATCATGGGGACATATCTGTCAAGGAGATGAGAGAAAGGGAAAATGGTCTTTTTATCATCCTTGTATCTTGGTTTAAGATATGGTTCATAGTAGGAATGGTCAAGGTTTCCTTGTTTAAACCATTTTTCTCCTACACTCGGGATCCCTGTAGCAACTGCAATGATATTGGTGGACATAGTAAATGTGACCCCAACAAGAGTGACCTGCCTATCATGAAGATTGGAAATGAACAACCTTGTCAACATAGGGTGATATTGGATGTTTTGCACTTTCTCACAAAACTAAAAACAACCAACTTGTTTAAAACATGACACAGTGATGGGAGAAGCCATGAGCTCTTTTGTGGTTGATGGTTCATATATGATGATTTTCCCTCCTTTATTATATGATTTCTTCTTTTTTGTTTGCTCCTCACTGACATTTTTGTCTTCCTCTTCAGACATTTTGAATTTGAAGCCTTGAAACCCTAGGGTAAATGAAATGAGATGAAGGGAGTGTGAGGTGAAAGGAATATCTTAGGCAAATGGAGGGAGTGAAAATGTAAATGAAAACCTAGGTTTATGAAACCCTAGGATTGAGTATTGTTTATGAATGATATGTGTTTTAGGGATATGAATATGGAGATCATGCATGAAAATGGGAATGGAAAAATGAAAACCAGGGTTTCTTTTAGAAGATACTTTAAATTTCTTATGAAACACAAAATATATTAGAGAAGAGGTGTCTTATGGTCTACTCATTGATTTAAAGACCTTTGAAGAAATTTGTGACGAAGTCTGAGCTTGCTGGAGGTTATAAAGTGTTTTGAAACCCTGTCTGATCAAACACGGAATGTCCTGGAGGAATGCGTAGTGTGCGAAGGGAAACACACAGTGCCTGAGTATTTTGGTCAAAGGTTGATGGGAAAATGCACAGCGTGCGAGGGTGAATTCCTAGCGCCTCTGAAATTTTGCTGATTTGCTAAAAAAACTTGAAATTTCTCCTTTGCTGCAAGCTGCGGATGGATGAATGAAGACAATATGTTTGCTTTGAGGATTTTGAATGGCTTTATAGCTTTGAGGATTTGAATTTTTTATTTGAATTACCCACTTTCCTTATGTTTACTTTTTCTTCTCATACTTTAACACTGATACTCTTTAACTTCCCCAACTTTTTGGCTTTGCAGGTTGATCAAGTAATGAAGCTTGGCTTTCTTTGTTTCATTTTGGTCGGAATGATTGCATTGACAGCTAGGGATGAGTTTATTACATATGAAAACATAAAATTACATTTGGAAATAGAAATAAATTACATATTTGATTTTATATCAAAATGGCATTTTGATGTAAAAATCATTAAAATAAAAAAATTACAACTTGAAAATATAAAAATTACAAAGTGATGATCTTCTATATAGGAAGATAAAATTCGCTTTGAGTCCCTCTCATATATTTGCTGACTTTATCTGAATGGAGTAATGACCTTGAAAAGCAAAATAAACCTAATGACCTAATGAGACTCTTTAGACCTGATCTTCATGACTGATTTTGACTGAGACAAATCATGATGAGAAGAGCATTTTCATAGGTGTTTTTATGCTCAAGGAGACATGGGAATAAGTCAACAAATATGATCTTCTAAAGGAGAATGAATTTTTATTTGAGGAAAGCTACCATCAGTGAAAGAATTTGTAGCATGACCTAATGGAATGATATAAAAATTTCAGAATGAGACACCTAATATGAGAAATGAAGGAATGATATCAGTCATTGATGGCAGAATGCATATTCTGAATCTAACATAAGCTACAAGTTATGAATGCATAGTTTATCATACGAGTATGGGATTCATCTAAGAATCGCTAAGAGGACTCTATTCCCTCTCCACATAGTTGCAATAACACTTGTTAGCCCATGCATCCATTCATATATTCATCAAAACATGTCAAGAGCCATAGATAATATACATCATATAGCCAACATAGAAACCATGGAAACTCAACCATAAGATCACAAACATAGTCACTACAAGTATACATGAATCACAGTAGAAGAATATCTCTTATTAATATATGAAAATTCCAAATAGGTTAGGGAATTCCACGTACCACCTGACCATAGATTATGTTGAACTAAATATCTCTTTTAGCCAATCATCCCTACGCCATATTCCAATCATTAATGCAGCATCTCATTGAATAAACCAAGATAAAACCAATCATGGATTCTAGAGGCTAAACCACCTTAACCCTCAACCACATAGATTCCATTTCTACAGTCAGACATCACTAACACCAACCAGATCAGTATCTACCTAAGTTTTCTAGGGCTATAGGAACTAGTAACTCAACCCACAACCTTCTAGGGCTCTAGAGGATTTTTCCAACCCGGATCTAGGGTGGTGAGCCTTGGTATTGCACCAAGAGCGCTGCAAATCCGAGAGGCTACTCAACTTTACTTTATCAATCCAGGGTTCATACAAACTTGGAGGTGATAGTGCTATATGCACAACAAATGAGTTCTACTCATGCCATCCTCTTCTCAGTTCTACAACGAGGTGTTACTGCTAGGGTTACTTCTAAGAAAGGAAGTTTGCCACACTTTTGAATGAAAGATGAGGCTAAAAATAAATCATCACCATGACTCTATTTACAGGGAAATAAACTATTCTAGATCATAATGCTTCATCTAGCTATTTGCAAGGAAAAGAAATCCACAGTTAAGCTAATGCAAGAAAGGAAATTAAACTAAGTGGCATTCATAACTTAAATTTTTGAATTAAAATTGCAGAAAGGGAAACTAATCAAGGCACACATGCTGAATCAAATGACTGACTGAACTCTATTTACCTTATGCTTGACTACTATGCTTAACAATGCATCTATTCAATGAGCTAACTACACTTTTTAAATGACTCCATTTTCAGCAAAAGAAGGAGGCGCTGAGGTGACCTAAGAGGGTCTTTGACTCATTGTTTCAGAGCTAAAGGTGTATTGGAGGCTATGCTAGGCCTAGATGAGGTGAAATAGAGGATTTGGGCTGAAGGAGTGAGTGGCTGGTGCCACTACAAGATCTGCTACAGGATTTCCTATAGTGCTATAGGATGTCCTAAAACACTACAGGAAACAGGTCGAAGGTAGTTTGAGGCCAGAAATGGTGAGGAAAGGGGTAGCAGAGGTGGAATGAAGGTGTATCTAGGTGGATGAAGGGTATCCAACCCCTTGGTCAAGCTCCTAACTTCTCTCAAATCCTGTCTTGTACCTCCGAGGTGGTTCTCGGCGTTGTGGTGGATATTTCAAAAAAAACTGGGCTGAAGGCGACTTGGCTGAAAGTTGGTTGATGAGGGGTGGAGACTAAAGCTAATGATGTTGGGGAAGTCTTCCTCTACTGCTCTACTCAAACCTTCAAGAAAACTACCTGTTCATGCATTCATCATTGAAAAATCTATCATGAAAATGGTGGAAATGATGAGTTGAATTTAAGCAAGCCTACCTATGCACTTGAAACAAAAAACTAACTCTGTATCTACATCATGTCCATGATAAACAAAAAAACATTTCTAACTTTTCCAAGAAATCATAAACTGAAAGAAATTTTGGGTATGTGGTGAAGATCTACCTCCTCAAGCTCCAATGGAAGAGGCGAGAGAGGGAGGCTTTAAAACACAATTTTGAGATTTTATATGCTACTGAACAAGAATTGAAAAGAGACAAGCTACTGCAACAGGAAATGTAAGAAAACTAACTACTGCAACATGAAATGTAAAGAGAATAACTACAACAACATGAAATGTAAGGAAACTAACTACAACAACATGAAATGTAAACATAATTACATAAGAGAGACCGAGGTCAATGGATTGGGCCCTAACCCACAAGCTTAGCTCCTTGAAACTAACTCAGTGGAGAAGAAACCGAATGCTCATTTTATTTCATAACTAGTCTTGTACATAACATATGAAAATAAGAAATGTATATTACAAGAGCTAAAGGTGCTCCAGCTACATCCAAAAATTGAATCCTAGTGAGCTCTTGATCATCGCTATTTATCCTAAAGGCTACCAAAAGCTCCCTAAAAAGTAGGTGGTTTGTCTCCTTGGAACTCGAGAGAAGTGGAGCTTGGATTCCCTTGATCTTCCACTTGATTGGATGCCTCTGATTTTGAGTTGTTGGAGGAGAATATCGAGGATATATTGGTTTCCTTCAGGAGTTAATGAGGTGGTCAACCCTCCTACAATCACTCTTTGTTTTCTACTCTAAGCCCTGATTGTGCAATCTTCCTAAGAAATGGCATATTCCCTTGATTTTCCTGCATTTAAACCACATTAGGCCTTCGAAGTATGACACCTTTAATACACCATCTACATTAAGAAACATATGACCATAATGCAATTAAATGTGATAAAGAGAGAATAGTTAGGCTAAAAAGGTGATAAATAACCCCTTAAAATGTACCTAATGATGGTGCTCATCATCACCCCCCTACCAAATGGCTGCTCTTCCTCTGAGAAACTTAGTCCTGTTTCTTCATCTCTTTTAGTGCCTTTGTGGCCTCTCTGACATCCCAAGGAATTAGGGAAGGAGTTCCCTCAGGAGGGTTGAATATTGCATTCTTTTCTGCCTCCTCCCATTATTTGCTTTCTTTAGCTTGGTATTTTCCTTCTCTCAGTCCCAACAGCAAAGGTGGGCTGAATTTTAAGCCAAGCCATTGGATCTTCATTGTCTGCATAGCCCTCTTGTACAAATGTGTCCTTTCTAGGGCAACTCTAAATATATCTGGAGTATGATACTCCATGTTTCTGAGGCTAAGAGAGAGGCCATTCCATCTTCTCTGACTTTCGATCACATACTCCTCCCTCAACAGTCTAGAAATGTCATCATAGTGTGAAATTGCATGTGCTTGGGTGTTGAGGTATTTATTTGCAAGGTTGTCATCATTTTCTATCACTAGGTTATTGTTAATGACCCATCTAGGGCTAAATAGTTATGCCCTGATATGGAGAGGATCCTTTCCTTCCCTTATCATCACATTTTTGACCTCCTCTGCCATGGCCTCATCATTGGTCATCCAAGAGGCTAGGGCCATCAATTGCATATCCCCCAACCTGAAGTTAGGGTCCCAAATGTTTAGATCAATTAAGACAAGATTATGCATATAAAATTCTGCCAACTTGGCCTTATCCTCTATGTTGGACTGATTGCAAAAGTCAATAAATTTCTCGTAATTTTGAAAAGGTAATGACCCATAGGATGCTAGTGTTTTAATCTGAAACTGAAACCACTATTCCTTTAGGTAGATGGCATACGCGTTTGAGGGATGCCTATGTTGTATTGCCTCCATGCACAGGTCTGCCATGGTGGAAATCTTCTTGTCCTTATGCTGCAGTTGGCCTTGCAATCTTGAATTTTATGCTTGTGACTCTTGTAGTTGCTCCTTCAAAACTACTTCCCTAAGTCTGACATTAGCCAAATATTTCCCCATCTTAGTGACTTTCTCTTCCATGATCCCTACATCTTGCACACTCTTAGTTTTGGAAATTTGCATCTAGTGGTGTGTGTGTGCCCTCTCTTGCTCTAGCTGATAAAACAAAATTGAGAGATTTTGAGGGATCATCCTTTGTCCTTCGATGAATGTGTAGTAGGAGCTCAGTTTTGGCTGTGGGCTAGTATGTAGAACTGTTGTTATGTCTTTTGGGACATTTTTGGGAGAGGCAGGCTCCTCCTTTGGTTCCTCCTTTGCCTTTCCTCTGGCATCTTGCCCCTTAAATTTCTCTCTTTTTCACCACCTTGGGCCTCTTGCCCTTCCAAAGGTGCCTTCTCTTCTTCCCCCATGAGTTTCTTGTATCACTGCCCGAGTTTCCTGTAGCAAACTCTACTTTTCCTATAGCAAACCCTCTTTTTCTTACTACCCCTCCTTTTCTGCCTCTCGAAGGTCTGTGGGAGTTGGTACTTGTTTGAGGGATGCTAGCCTTCAAGAGTGTCCCCTTATATAGGTCATATGTGTCTTCTCAGGTGAAGTGACCTCTTGATTTTTTCCCTCCTCTGGGTCTATTTCATCTTTCTTATTGGGTTATTATTAAATTGTGATTAGGATATTAGTTGGAGTTTGGGGTATCCCTTGTTTCACACTGGCACTCTTCTTGGTCTTGAAGTACATGGGGGTCTGTATTTTTCTCTTTGCCTTCACATGGGTACTTAGAGTGGCTAAGGTGGCAGCCACTTCCTTTTCTGAGGTCCCTAGTGACAGGCTGGTATGTTGAGGAGAAATATCAGTATTCAACATGGGGTTTAGTATCTCCTCCTCTCCTATCTTTCCTTCCTTCTCTTCTTTTTTTTCTTCCTCCTCCTTTTCATCTCCTTCTCCTTTTTCATCTTTCTTTTCCTCCTCCTCTTTTTCTACCTTTGTTCCTAGGTTTTTTGTGTGTTCTTCTTCTGTCTCCATTTCCTCTTCTTCCTATGTCCCTTTAGTCTCTTCCTCTTATTCTTTCATATCCATTTCTCCAAGGCAAGAGGCAGGGTTTTTCTAGGAGTGACAACTTTTGTCCCAATGAATTCTTCTTTTTCCATGTCTATGAAGGTGGAAAAAGGTACAAGGATTTTCAGTCTGTTGAGAGCATATCCCACTATAAGTTTAATAAGGCCTTGGTGAGATAGGTGTTGATACTTTATCTCCCTTAATATCAGGCTCATGTCTCTGATTTAATGTAGGAGGAATTATCGAATGTTTAGTCTCCGTTCTAGTGGCCATTCTCCTTTGAATCTAAGCTCATGTAATAATCTAAAGTGGTATCCATAAACCACACCTAGTCTCCCCTCACATGAAATATATTTCATGATGTGATATGCTACCTAATCCCATGGGTAAGGATGAATTTCGCTTCTTACCCCATTCTTATCTTCAGTGTACTCTTCATTAGGCAAGAAGAAACTCTTCTTATAGGCAATGCTAGAGACTTTGTCCTCTCTGTTCCACTTGACTCCTAGAGGCAAGGTTGTAACTCTGCTAATGAGATCAGGGTTTATGGTAATGGCTAGCCCTCTAACCACTGTGGTGTCCTTATCATCTTCTTGGGAGTGCAAGGCCATTACAAATTCCTGAGCCACTTCATCATCAAAGCCTTTGAGGAGCTTGGAGAATCCCAACCACTGGTGATTTCTAGAAATGTCAACTACAGGAGGGTGTAGTCTAATTCTTCTAATGTTTGTGGGTTACCTTCTGTTAAAGCCTCCCCCCATCTTGTGACTATGTTAGAGAGACGGTTGGTTGTCTTTAGTCTTAAAACACTAGTGATAGGGACCCTAAAGGCTTCAATTTAACACAAACTTAGAATTCCTTACCGCTACTTCTCTTAACAACTTAAATTTATGAATTATGGATTTGACTGCGTATAACTTTTTATGAAAAAATCTACAACTTGGTGGGGTTATTTCCACTTACCTTTTCACTTTTATGTTTTCTTGCTTGGAATATGGTGGTTTTGGGAGTCAATACACTCTGAGGGTGGCCTTCATGGTAGTTTCTATCACTGTGCAGCCTTCATGTAAACTTCCTGTAGCACCAACATACTTCATGTAGCACAGGCTTGCATGAAATAATCGACCTTAGTTCAAAACTCCTCGATGGCTCATGTATTTTTCCTACTTTAACTGATCTCAAAATGTAAAACAGACGGAGGGATAATGAGCCAAAGCACACCTCTTATCCCAAATTGAGTGGACTTAGAGCGTAGTGGTGATTTGGATTTGGCATGGGGTTTCCTCATTTGGACCATCGGTCCCACTCAATTCAATCATTCCCATCCTCCTCGAATCACCTCCAACTCCTCATGATATCTCCCTTAACTAATGTAACAGCCCAGGTGGCATGCAAAACTCCACTTCCTCTTTACCTTAACTTTTCGAGGTTGGCCAAGTTAATTGGCTACCTTTTTTCTATTAAACTCTCTATTCTGTACATTAACTCATTTTAGCCAATTGATGCATAACGAGAGGGTGAGGGAGGCAAACTTGAGCCTACCTGATGCTGATGAGTGGTAGGATCCATTGGTGCAGGGAGATGGAGCACAGTGATGGCCATCAATGATTTTTCCTTTATTGTATTTTTTTTATTCATATATATATATATATATATATATATATATATATATATATATATATATATATATATATATATATATATATATATATATATATATATATATATATATATATAATTTTTCTTTTCTTTTCTTTTTCTGAGTGAGCTGCTTATTACTTTTGTTTACTGATTATTTTTTCAGGTGTTGCATTGAGATCCTTAGGGGCTGCCAACCTACTCTTTCCCATATTCACCAAATGCCTCAAGCATTGATGATCTCAAAACTATCTCTTTAGGTTCTTTAGATAAATCAAGTACATTGGATTTTAGATCTTCAGTACATCAAATTTTCAAAAACTCTGTTTTTCATACTTAAAGACCCTAAGTCAAGCGTTCAGTCAAAGAACAAGTCAAAGGATTTTTCCACAGGCCATTAGGGTTTCATAGGTTGTAAGGTTATATTTGGTGTTCTAAATCACTATTTTTCATGTGCTAAGAAGCTAAATCAAATGGGAAAGAAGGCCAACACCTGTTTTTCCAAGATAGATCAGAAAAATCCCCAAGGAAGATCTCCTTATCAAGTTATAATTCTGCAAAGGACAACTGTCCATTTTTGACATTTCTGCAGGAGTGTCAAAATGGCTATCAGCAGAAAAAATTGGTAAGGCAAGAGGCCTGCTCCTCATTAAATATATACACAAGAAAATGGAGGAGGAAGTAGCCTATGTTCAAGAAAAATCAGGGTTCCTAGGACTGATTGGGTCAGCAATGTACCAAGCAAAGATCAATGCATCAAATCACAAGGATAGAGGCACACCAATGGAACCAAGCATGGATTAAAGATTTTTAGAAATCATAAATGAAAAACAGAAAAAGGTGAGATGAACTGGACAAAAATGAATGAACTTGAAAGGGCTATAGAGAACTTAGAAGACAACACTAATGATTCTTCTCAAAACAGCCTAGAAACCTAAGGTTTTGGAAAGATAGGTAAGGGGGATGAAAAGAAGATGATAGAACTCTATTATGAAAACAAAAATAGAGTTTGAAGAGGCTGTTGTAGGCGATTTCTAGGGTTTGCCAAGGTAAAGTGTTTCACTGCCTCAAAGGGAAAGCATGAAAGAGTATCAGTATAAGGAAGGTCAAGCCTTCATTTTCAGTCATTTTCACTCAAATGATCAAAGGAATAAAAGCATAGGGTTGAGTTCCGAGATGGACATCCAAGCTAATTATGAGGTTGCTACTGTATGACTAAATATGTCAAACTCCAAGAATGTCAGGAAAGGCTAAATCAGTATGTCATGGCACCTGCAACAAATATGAAGTGGCCAAAGAGGAAAGGGAAAAAAAACCATGTTCTTAAGTCACCCACACTCAGAAAAGGTCAAAAGGAGTAAAACATGATTACAACCTCACCAATACAAGCAAAGCAAGGTTTTGACAGTGATAAGTAAGCTGTCACCAAGAGAAAAAGAGCCACTTAAAAGTTTTCAAGTCTCCTGCACAACAAAAATGTCAAGGGATTATCAATCAGATGGAAAAGCTCAAAAAACATTAGCAAAGTGGGTTCTTTGATTTAAATTTATTTCCCTAAATATACAAAGGACCTTTTGCTCTCCTCCCATCTCATTTTTCATTTGAAAAGACAGTAAGAGCATTCAAGAGAGATTTGGGCATTTTCAGTGAGAATTCGGATAAGGTTGCCTAATGCTACGCGTTCGTGCCAGCGCTGCGCTTACAACACCTAGCGCTGCGCCTTGGGGAGATTTCGCTGTGTAAAAATACACTGCGCTGCGCGTTTAGACGGGCGCTACCCATTCGTCCAGGAGCTTGAGAGACCGAGTGAAGACGCCCGACGTTGTGCTTAGGAAGAGCCCGACAGGCCCACAACGTGTAGGCGCTATGCTCAAGAGGCCCGATAGGCACAGGAAATACCCAACACTATGCATAGGAAGCCCGATAGGCCTGCATGTGTGCAAGTGCTTTGCTCAGGAGGCACGACACCCGACAACACGTTCAGGCACTGCGCCTAGGCTAGAAACCCTCCTCCACTTGCAAAATTGTCAAAAATCCACAAAAGGACACCTCCAAGCTACATCCAAGGACCTACAAGGACACCAAAAGTTGGTAGGTATAATTTTTTCCCCCTCCTCCAGTGAAATTCATGATTTAATGGTTAAAATAAGTTGACTAAACCCTAATGACTACAAACCCTAAACCCTCATGACAAACACTCTCTTTTGGCCTCCAAGCAAGAAATTATCAGTCAAGAAAGGTGTCAATTAGGGTAATTACAGTGAGTTCAAGTTAACCCTTCATTAAAGCCCAAAGGGGATTATTCAAAAATCTACACCTCCATCTCACTCACTTACAAAACCTTCCTTTCACCATCATTTCATCTCACTCCTCCTACCAAGTTTCACAAGCAGGCCTAAGTTTGTTTAAAGGCAACACTAATCACCATGTCAGGAGAATAAGGGAGTGTTAGTAGTGAAGGAGGCTAAGTGCCTATGAGGAAAAAGCACAAGGGTGGGAAGGTTAATAGATTTTAACCCCAAGACACAGTGGATATTACTACCTCTCCAATGATTCTCACATGCTTTCAAAATGTAGGGTGTTTTCAGTTTTGTGAAAGAGTCCAACAAGTACAAAATCACCCAGAGCTCACAAGGTTATTCATTATTAACCTACATAAAAAACAATCAAGCTTGGCAGGGGTGACCTTTGAACCCTCATTAGATGCCATTTCTAGTGCTATAGGTATACCCGATGTTGGTGAAAAATGGTTCAAAATGGCAAAGTTGAACATGAGCTGGTATGAGACATTTCTCAAACCTAGGTACAAAGAAGGATGCAAGACTATTTTCCATTTCTCACATCTACTGGAGAGGTATGCACCCTTGATGAGGGTCATCATGAAATAATTTACCTGTGAGGGAAGGTACTCTAGAATCTACTCCTATCATATTAGATTGCTCATGCACTTCACCAGGGTCAATATGCTTCATTTTCCTTACTACCTCTAGAAGAGTATTGACAAGATGTCTTCTGTTGTCCGAAGGAGGAGCTATTCCCAACAAACACAAAGTTTGTTCCATCACTCCTTGATCAAGATGGTTGTGCTACATCAGTTAGAGGAAAAAGGCATACCTTGGGAGGTGTTCATTTCTCATGAAATATTCATAAGCCCACAACCCCATCATCAACAAAATTTACCCTCATCATCTCATCCTCATCCCTCTACTCCTCCATCACCTCCTACTGACCATACCTCATCCTCTAAACATGTATCCCCTCCTCAAGGAAGCCTCCCTTCCTCATCATCTCCCAATGCATCAGATCAAGAAGGAAGTGGAAGTGAACAAGCTAGTGACAATGAGGGTGAAAGTGACAATGAATCAAACCAAAATGGAGATGAGGATGATGATGAGAAAAGCCAACAAGAAGAAGAAAACATGGAAACAGAGGAAGATGATAATAGTGAAGAAAATGAGGAAGATGACAATGGAAATGGATTAAACAGTGATGAAGAACATGTCAATAATGAAGCAGAAGACATGGAGGTGGATATAAATGAAGATAAGGCAACTGACAAAGAAATAGAGGATGATCCTAAGGATAGAAGTGAGACTAAGAGCCCTAATAACAGTCAAAACAATGAGGCTCATAGTCATGAGAGAGATGAGGGAAAAGATGAAGAGAGCAGCCAAAATAAAGATGATGACAATGCATAAAATGAGGAGGCTAAAGACAACATGGACACCAATGAAAAAAACGTCAGTGAGGAAGTGGGAAGTCATGACAGTCATGACAACAGTCATGAAAATCATGAAAACAATGAAGAAAATGAAGAGGATGATAGTGAAAATAAATATCACAACAATGAAGAGGCTGATAGTGAAAATAAATATCACAACAATGAAGAGGCAAGTAGCTACAATGAGGAACAAAATGAAAGTGCACAAATAAGTGAAGAGGCCAGTGGTGAGGCTGATGTTTAAGGTAAAGAGGTAAGCAACAGTCCATGATGAAACACCAAAATAAGCAAAGGCAAACCTCTTCCATTCACATATCAAAGAGGAGAAAGGCATGTGTTTGCTGCCTCTAAAAGGCAAGGGGCCATGCCTTCCACTTCTACCAAGAAGCTAGATAAAGGAAAACAAGAGGTGAAGAAAGGTAGGAAAGGTAAGAAAGGTAAGCAGGATCTTGAACAAGAATTTGGCATCATTGACCTTGACAGTCAAAATGAAGACAAGGAGAGGGCCACTAGCATACTGCTCCAAAGTAAATATGCAGGGATTAAGGATCTAGAAAGATGCCTTGACATGGAAATGTATAACATTGAGTATTATAAAAATGAAAACAAGCAGTTGAAGAAGGCAAAGAGGGACCTTGACCTCCAAAAGAAGATGACCAAGCACTATGCATTGCAAAATCAAATTGCTCAGGCTAAGCTCAAAGGAGCCCTTGCCGAAATAAAATCACTCAAAGAGGCAAAAGACTAATAAAACCTTGGAATATTGGCTGAAGCTTCTCTACAGGCCTCTCAAATCCCATGAGGAAGGTATCCACCAATTTTGGGAAAATTTTGACAAATTTTGGTTTTTTGCAAATTTTGAGGCCTCTAAGCGCAACATCCTTGGCGCTACACTTTCACCTCAAGCATCCTCAGGAGGGAAAATTTGCATTTTTGGAATCCTCATCTCAAGTACAATATTTTCACCAAATTTAAGAGCATTTGGAGCATTTTTGGTCCCTCAAAAGGCTAAAAAACACCTCCTTTTTCACCTTTCTGCCTCATATTCAAGGTAGGGGTTGCGCTTAGAGAAGCTGTGGGAGATTCAATTTTTGGATATTTTAATGGAACCCAATAAAAAAAACCAAGGGAATTTTTGGAAAGTAGACTCAAAAATATTTCCAACGGGCCATTGTGGAGCCAATTCCGACATCAGGAAGGTCATCAAAATTTGGTAGCAAGTGAACCCAGTTTCTCTTGTGCAAGCGCTGCGCGTTCAAACTTCACTGTGTGTTTTTGGCCAAAAAGTCAACAAAAGGCACTCATTAATGGAAAAATGATATTTTGGTGTTTTTTGAGGCAAATCACTCCAAATTTAGGTGCTAGGATTTATTTTTGCATTTATGTCATGAGATATTTTGTGCCTTGGGCCTTGCATGGTCCCTTAGGCATAAATGACATTTATGACTAGTTTTAACATTTTCAAACCCTATTTAGGGTTTTTATCCTCCTTTTCTAGATAAATAGAGCATGAGGGTCTTATTGGAAAATGTTGGCATTTGATGACTCTTGGGAGCAATACATAGTTTTTTGGAGATTGAAGAGAAATTGGTGTTGTGGAATTTGTGGATGGGCTTGTTTTGATTGATGATAGAGAAGGCTTGCTTGCAGGATCCCTGAGCATGGTTAATGGTGATGTGCTTCTATTCAGTTCTCATTTTATTATGTATCATTTTGTTACATCCTTCTATGTTGCAGTAGGACAAAAGTTTTAGACTAAGAAATGCTGTTCAGAGGTACCTTAGATCTGTTTGTCCTCATTGCCTTTATGTTTTCCTTTCCTAGGTCAGTTTAAAGAATTCTTAGTTGCTCTTTAGACTCACCTATGCTTGTTTACTTCATGAATGGTTCAATACAGTAGACGTCAAAGATGTTTTATGGTTATCCCTATTTGATGCTATTTGAACACTTTTTTTGAGATCTTTCTTTAAAGTACTACTTGTTAGGTTTAGCCAAAGAGGTCATGTTTTGATCATGCCCTTTGTCCATGCTTGAGAAGTTGCCTTAAAGGTCTTTATGGCTTGATCAATGATGTTTAGGAGTTCCCTCTTCTTTGATTTAAGCTATATATTATCTTAAATGTTTTCTAAACCTTGAAGGTGATATCACTAGAAGTTAGATAAGTTTCTTGCCTTCTATAGTTCACTAAATTGTTTGTTTCAAATGCTTACATACTTGAGTGTAATCAAAGAGTGATTGGTTTTCCCTGTCTTATGATTATTTCCTTATGTTGAGTAGTATTGAAGACTATTCTTGTTTAAAGGTACTTTGTTTAAGGATTCTTAACTGCCCTTTTACACCTACCATGTTCACAAACTTGATGTTCATTTAATCTCATACAAACCTTGAAGATCCATTTGGCCATGTTATATTTGTCTTGCAATGCACCCTGATTCATTGTTGAACTCTCCATGACCTTTTGCAGGCTCCATAGCCCAATGATTTGATGACCTCTCACTCCACCTATTCTACTTGATCATCTTACTCAACCAAAACAAACAAACAAACCCTACACTTAACAACTAGCCTAAAATAAAACCCTAAAAGAAAACAAGTTCACATCCTTTGCACAAAATAGAGAGAGCCCTCTCTGAGTCCAGGAAGGCTAGGTCCTAGGACTCGAAATATTGGTCTGATGTTACCCCTGTTTAGTTGTTCTCACCAATCTAACAAATTACGGGGACCTTCTGAGTAAGAAAAAAGCTTAAATATCCTCATAAATTTCAAAAGCCCTTATCATACAATATCTTTTGATTTATCACAAACTCATCGCCTAACATAATGGCGATCACGGTGGGACCTTTGAGTACATAGTAACTTGAATATCTCTTATAGACTCACAGACCCTTAGTTAAACTTAGAAAATCCAAGTGTTAGCCAAGAGTAGAATCTGACTGTTTCACCATCCTAGGAAAATAATGACTCAACTAGAAGATACTCATAGAAACCTTAGGGCTACATCAAGGAAACTCAGAAAACCCCAAAAACATTCTCAGGAATTTTTATTTTATTTTATTTATTTTTTATTTATTTTATTTTATTAATTTTTTATTTTTATTTATTTTATTTTATTTTTAATTTTATTTAATTTAATTTATTTTTTATTTTTTATTTATTTATTTTTAATTTTTAATTTTTAATTTTATTTTATTTTAATTTATTTTATTTTAATTTTTTTTAATTTTAATTTTAATTTATTTTTCATTTTCATTTTTTTTTTATTTTTTATTTTTTATTTTTATTTTTTAATTTTAATTTTAATTAATTAATTAATTAATTAAATATATATATATATATATATATATTTCAGTTATTGGTGGTGGACCATAAGTACATATCCTCAAAACAACTAAAAAACATTGACCTGGCGACTCCACTAGCCTCCAGTAGGCCTACTAACCCCACTAGTCCTCTAAGACTCCCATAGGAATGCATTAATCATGTTGATGATGGACAACAAAGTTGAAATCATTCACCTGGCGACTCCACAACTCTCAGTAGACCTAGAGACTCCACTAATAGAAGACTCAAGACTAGTTGTACAAATGCAGTGACCCTTTTTCAAACTGATTGAACAAAATGACAAGGTTTGTGGCAGACCTTCTATATAATGAAATTTCAAATCAGTTATCAAAGCTTCAGCTTGATGATGATCTCCCAAAAGCTGTCTTCTTCATTTTAAGGTCAAGAAAAATTAACCTTGAAGTTAAGAAATTTTTTCTAGAAATAGTGGTTGAAAAATATGAAACTGACATTGAACTGTTATATTCTCAAGAACAGTCATACAATTTCCGAGATCCTAAAGAACTTTTGGAAAGTCTCC
The DNA here is from genome assembly GCA_034641835.2 of Pinus albicaulis. Lineage (NCBI taxonomy): Eukaryota > Viridiplantae > Streptophyta > Pinopsida > Pinales > Pinaceae > Pinus > Pinus albicaulis. Next base: position 116,193,354 of record CM076575.1, read on the forward strand.
CTTCCCCTAAGAAAGAGGAAATTGTACTACCTTTTGACTTGCAAGAAGAAGGTGATTGTGCTTTCAAGGACCAGACTGAAGATGAGGTTTTCAAAGCTAATGTTTGGGATACAGGTGACCAACCAGTCATGAAAGGCTTGAAAGCAAAAATTTTATATCATGATTTTGTTGATCCTGTAGCAGATTAAATGAAGGTCTTGATTGGTTGAAGTTTCCAGACCTGGATTCTTTACAAGAATCAAATACAACCGAAGCTGCCACTACATATGATAACCTTGGTTGTAAAGACACATAATCAAGGTATACTATTGTTCCCTCTAACAGGTAGTCAGGTTGTCTACCTATTTTGTTGCTGCTTAACTAGTTGCACTGGCACTATTGTATCATTTAGTACTATAGAAATTTCCAAGTTAGATTAAGATAGGTAGGTATGAAATTAAGCTCAACACTATGAGCATATTTCTAGTTTTTAACCTTAGAATGCTGATCCAAAATAAGTAAAACAAGAACACAAAAAACATAAAAGGAAAATAGGGCAGATTTAAAGAAGAGGTAGAGTCCCATACCCAAAAAATGAGTACTGCTGAAAGTGAGCAAGTCTAAATGCCACTACTTGTTAAGGAAAAAAGTCATGTTCAGTCATCTAGCCTAATCATGGCTAAACATATTTTTAATTTCTACTGATAGGCTAGTGAAAGAAGGTTTGTCAAAACATTTAAGCTTGACTTTTCAGTAGGAATATATTAGGAGAAAAAGATGCTGGTTCTCAATGCTCAAATCTGAACCAAAGAGAAAAATGGGGATGCTTAACAAATGATAGATCACAACCCTCATGTTTTCTATTTTTGTCTGTACAAAAATAATGTCTGTGTGCAGCTTGTCCCAATGCCACAGCCCATGGTGAATCAGATTGCATAATCCTGGTTCAAATCATGTTTTCAATTTCATGTCAATAGCTTAGAGAATGAAGTCTGTCAAACAGCGTAATCTTGACAGATGGATAGTTTAGGTAGAGAATAAAAGAGTTCACTAGCATAATTTGAACTCTTGGAAGTAATAAGTAGATAATTTGTTTTGTTTTCAAAATAAAAAAACAATGTCAAGGGTTTGCCAATCCAAGTGCACCGACAAGAAGAAAAAATGATAGGCAAAGGTATGCTGGGTAGGTAGAGATGAGGTTGAAGTATTCATGTTTTTCAGATTCTTGAGATCATAGCATCAAGAGAAACATCAACAAATGAAAGAAGAAAAATCTGTCCAATAGATGAGGCACTGGTCTTCATAAACTCAGAGATTTGATATCTGAGGTTCTAGACACCTCCTCAAAAGGAGCTGCCCTCCCCAAGTGGAGCCACTGTTAGTCATTAGTAATTTTTTCTATTTTGTAGATGACTAAATACTTGTCCTAGATTTCTAAAACCAAGATTCATGATTATTGTGAGTTTTAGAAATCTCACTGCCTTCATTATCCTTAAGATAAATTTTCACTGTTTCACTATTCTATCATATCATGGTCAACTTACTACTCCTATAGGACCCCTCATGGGCTCATGCCACTCATCTCCATCCTATTTTCCCATCTATGACCACAACACTCTGTTTTTCCTTTGCCTCACCCCTCCACTTGCCATCTAGGATTACCAACCAACCTACTCTTTCCCATATTCACCAAATGCCTCAAGCATTGATGATCTCAAAACTATCTCTATAGGATCTTTAGATAAATCAAGTACATTGGATTTTGGATCTTCAATACATCAATTTGTCAAAAAATATGTTTTTCATACTTAAAGACCCTAAGTCAAGCGTTCAGTCAAAGAACAAGTCAAAGGAGTTTTCCACAGGCCATTAGGGTTTCATAGGTTGTAAGGTTATATTTGGTGTTCTAAACCACTATTTTTCATGTGCTAAGAAGCTGAATCAAATGGGAAAGAAGGTCAACACTTGTTTGTAAAAGATAGATCAGAAAAGTCCCCAAGGAAGACCTCCTTATCAATTTCAAATTCTGCAAAGGACAACTGTCCATTTTTGACATTTCTGCAGGAGTGTCAAGGTGGCTATCAGTAGAAAAAATTGGTAAGGCAAGAGGCCTGCTCCTCATTAAATATATACACAACAAATGGAGGAGGAATCAGCCTATGTTCAAGAAAAATTAGGGTTCCTAGGATTGATTGGGCCAACAATGTGCCAAGCAAAGATCAATGCATCAAATCACAAGGATAGAGGCACACCAATGGAACAAAGCATGGATTGAAGATTTTTAGAAATCATAAATGAAAAAGGGAAAAAGGTGAGGTGAATTGGACAGAAATGAATGAACTTGAAAGGGCTATAGAGAACTTAGAAGACAACACTAATGATTCTTCTCAAAACAACCCAGAAACCTACGGTTTTGGAAAGATAGGTAAGGGGGATGAAAACAAGATGATGGACCTCTATGATGACAACATAAAGAGAGTTTGAAGAGGTTGTTGTAGGTGATTTCTAGGGTTTGACAAGGTAAAGTGTTTCACTGCCTCAAAGGGAAAGAATGAAAGAATATCAGTATAAGGAAGGTCAAGCCTTCATTTTCAGTCATTTGCACTCAAATGATCAAAGGAATAAAAACATAGGGTTGAGTTCCAAAATTGAAATCAAAGCTAATTATGAGGTTGCTACTATATGACTAAATATGTCAAACTCCAAGAATGTCAAGAAGGGCTAAATTAGTATGTCACGACACCTGCAACAAATCAGAAGTGGCTAAAGAGGAAAGGGAAAAAAAACCATGTTCTTAAGTCACCCACACTCAGAAAAGGTCAAAAGGAGTAAAACATGATTGCAACCTCACCAATACAAGAAAAGAAAGGTTTTGACAGTGCTAAGCAAGCTACCACCAAGAGAAAAAGAGCCAACTAAAATTCTTCAAGTCTCTTGCATAGCAAAAAGGTCAAGGTATTATAAGTGAGATGGAAAAGCTCAAAAAACATTAGCAAAGTGGGTTCTTTGATTTAAATTTATTTCCCTAAAGATACAATGTACCTTTTGCTCTCCTCCCATCTCATTTTGCATTTGAAAATACAGTTAGAGCATTCAAGAGAGATTTGGGCATTTTCAGTGAGAATTCGGGTAAGGTTTCCTGGCGCTACGCGTTTGTGCCAGGGCTGCGCTTATACCACCCAGCACTGCGCCTTGGGGAGATTTCCCAGTGTAAAAATACACTGCACTGCGTGTTCAGACGGGCGCTACCCATTTGTCCAAGAGCCCGAGAGACCCAGTGAAGACGCCCGACACTGCGCTTAGGGAGAGCCCGACAGGCCCATAGCATGCAGGCGCTGCGCCCAGGAGGTCCGACAGGCATAGGAGACACCTAGCGTTACGCATAGGAAGCCCGACAGGCTTGGACACTTGCAGCCAAAATAAAGATGATGACAATGCAGAAAATGAGGAGGCTGAAGACAGTATGGACACCAATGAAAAAAACATCATTGAGGAAGTGGGAAGTCATGACATTCATGACAACAGTCATGAAAATCATGAAAACAGTGAAGAAAATGAAGAGGTTGATAGTGAAAATAAAGATCACAGCAATGAAGAGGCAAGCAACTACAATGAGGAACAATATGAAAGTGAAAAAATTAGTGAAGAGGCCAGTGGTGAGGCTGATGTTGAAGGTAAAGAGGTAAGCGATAATCCAGGTGATGAAGAATAAGGCATGGTAACAAGTGATGGCAGCCATGATGAAAACACCAAAATAAGTAGAGGCAAACCTCTTCCATTGACATATCAGAGAAGACAAAGGCATGTGTTTGCTGCCTCTAAAAGGCAAGGGGCCATGCATTCCACTTCTACCAAGCAGCTAGATAAAGGAAAAAAAAAGGTGAATAAAGGTAGGAAAGGTAAGAAAGGTAAGCAGGAGCTTGAACAAGAATATGGCATCATTGACCTTGATAGTGAAAATGAAGACAAGGAGAGGGCCACTAGCATACTACTCCAAAGCAAAGACGCAGAGATTAAGGATCTAGAAAGATGCCTTGACATGGAAATGTATAAAATTGAGTATTATAAAAATGAAAACAAGCAGTTGAAGAAGGCAAAGAGGGACCTTGACCTCCAAAAGAAGATGACCAAGCACTATGCATTGCAAAATCAAATTGCTCAAGCTAAGCTTGAAGGAGCCCTTTCTGAAATAAAATCACTAAAAGAGGAAAAAGACCAAGAAAACCTTGGAATATTGTCTGAAGCTTCCCTACAGGCCTCTCAAACCCCATGAGGAAGGTATCCACCAATTTTGGGAAAATTTTGACAAATTTTGGTTTTTTTTTCAAATTTTTAGGCTTCTAAGTGCAACACCCTTGGCTCTATGCTTTCACCTCAAGCATTCTCAAGAGGGAAACTTTGAATTTTTGGAATCCTCAGCTCAAGTGCAATATTCTCACCAAATTTTAGAGCATTTGGAGCATTTTTGGTCCCTCAAAAGGCTAAAAACACCTCATTTTTCACCTTTCTGCCTCATTTTCAAGGCAAGCGTTGCGCCTAGAGAAGATGTGGGAAATTCACATTTTGGACAGGTTAATAGAGCCCAATCAGAAAACAAAGGGCAGTTTTGGAAAGTAGACTCATAAATATTTTGAATGGGCCATCACGGAGCCAATTCCGGCATCGGGAAGGTCATCAAAATTTGGTAGTAAGTGGACCCAGTTTCTCCCGTTCAAGCACTGCGCGTTCAGACTTCACTGTGCGTTTTTGGCCAAAAAGTCAAAAAAAGACACTCGTTAATGGAAAAATGATATTTTAGTGTTTTTTGAGGCAAAGCACTCCAAAGTTAGGTGTTAGGAGTTATTTTTGCATTTATTTCATGAGATATTTTGTGCCTTGGGCCTTGCATGGTCTCTTAGGCATAAATGACATTTATGACTAGTTTTGACATTTTCAAACACTATTTAGGGTTTTTTCCCTCCTTTGCTAGATAAATAGAACATTAGGGCCTTATTGTAAAGTGTTGGTATTTCATGACTCTTGGGAGAAATACATAGTTTTTTGGAGATTGAAGAGAAATTGTTGTTGTGGAATTTGTGGATGGCTTGTTTTGATTGATGATAGAGAAGGCTTGCTTGCAGGATCCCTGAGCATGGTTAATGGTGATGTGCTTCTATTCAGTTCTTGTTTTCTTATGTATCATTTTGTTACATCCTTCTATGTTGCAGTAGGATAAAAGTTTTAGACTAAGAAATGCTGTTAAGAGGTACCTTAAATCTGTTTGTCCTCATTGCCTTTATGCTTTCCTTTGCTAGGTCAGTTTAAAGAATTCCTAGTTTCTCTTTAGACTCACCTATGCTTGTTTATTTCACGAATGGTTCAATACAATATATTTCAAAGATGTTTTATGGTCAACCCTGCTTGTTTGATGCTATTTGAACACTGTTCTTGAGATCTTCCTTTAAAGTAATACTTGTTAGTTTTAGCCAAAGAGGTCATGTTTTGATCATGCCCTTTGTCCATGCTTGAGAAGTTTCCTTAAAGGTATTTATGGCTTGATCAGTGATGTTTAGGAGTTCCCTCTTCTTTTATTTAAGTTATATGTTATCTTAAATGTTTTCTAAACCTTGAAGGTGAAATCACTAGAAGTTAGATAAGTTTCTTGCCTTCTATAGTTCACTAAATTGTTTGTTTCAAATGCTTACTTAATTGAGTGTAATCAAAGAGTGATTGGTTTGCCATGTCTTATGATTATTTCCTTATGTTGAGTAGTATTTAAGGTTATACTTGTTTAAAGGTACGTGTTTAAGGATTCTTAACTACCCTTTTACACCTAGCATGTTCACGAACTTGATGTTCATTTCATCTCATACAAACCTTGAAGATCCATTTGACCATGTTAGATTTTCCCTGTGATGCACCCTGATTCATTGCTGAACTCTCCATGACCTTTTGCAGACTCCATATCCCAATGATTTGATGACCTCTCACTCCACCTATTCTACTCGATCATCTTACTCAACCAAAACAAACAAACAAACCCTACACTTAACAACTAGCCTAAAATCAAACCCTAAAACCAAACAAGTTCACATCCTTTGCACAAAATAGAGAGAGCCCTCTCTGAGTCCAGGAAGGCTAGGTCCTAGGACTCGAAAGACTGGTCTGATTTACCCCTGTTCATTTGTTCTCAGCAATCTAACAAATTACGGGGACCTTCTGAGTAAGAAACAAGCTTATATATCCTCATAAATTTCAGAAGCCCTTATCATACAATCTCTATTGATTTATCACCAACTCATCGCCTAACATAATGGTGATCACGGTGGGACATAATGGCGATCACGATGGGACCTATGAGTACATAGTAGCCTAAATATCTCTTATAGATTCACAGACCCTTAGTTAAACTTAGAAAATTCAAGTGTTAGCCAAGAGTAGAATCTGACTGTTTCACCATCCTAGCAAAATGATGACTCAACTGGAAGATACTCATAGAAAACTTAGGGCTACATAAAAAAAACTCAGAAAACCCCAAAAACATTCTCTAGATTGTTTTTTGTTAGTTATTGGTGGTGGACCATAAGTACATATCCTCAATACAACTAAAAAACATCCACCTGGCGACTCCACTAGCCTCCAGTAGGCCTACTAACCCCACTAGTCCTTTAAGACTCCCATAGGAATGCATTAATCATGCTGATGATGGACAACAAAGTTGAAATCATCCACTTGGCGACTCCACAACTCTTAGTAGACCTAAAGAATCCACTGATAGAAGACTCAAGACTGGTTGTAAAGATGCAATGACCCTTTTTCAGACTGATTGAACAAAATTAAAAGGTTTGTGGTAGACCTTATATATAATGAAATTTCAAATCAGTTATCAGAGCTTCAGCTTGATGATGATCTCCTAAAAGCTGTCTTCCTCATTTTAAGGTCAAGAAAAATTAACCCTGAAGTTAAGAATTTTTTTCTAGAAATAGTGGTTGAAAAATATGAAACTGACATTGAAATTTTAAATTCTCAAGATTAGTCATACAATTTCCGAGATCCTAAAGAACTCTTGCAAAGTCTCCCTTCCCCTAAGAAAGAGGAAATTGTACTACCTTTTGACTTGCAGGAAGAAGGTGATTGTGCTTTCAAGGACCAGACTAAAGATGAGGTTTTGAAGCTAATGTTTGGGATACAGGTGACCAACCAGTCATGAAAGGCTTGAAAGAAAAAAGTTTATATCATGCTTTTGTTGATCCTATAGGAGATTACATGAAGGTCTTGATTGGCTGAAGTTTCTAGACCTGGATTCTTTACAAGAATAAAATACAACCAAAGTTGCCACTACATATGATAACCTTAGTTGTCAAGACACATAATCAAGGTATATTGTTGTTCCCTATGACAAGCAGTCAGGTTGTCTACCTATTTTTGTTGCTGCTTAACTAGTTGCACTGGCACTATTGTATCATTTAGAATAACAAAAATTTCCAAGTTAGATTAGGATAGGTAGGTATGCAAATAAGCTCAACACTATGAGCATCTTTCTATTTTTTAACCTTAGAATGATGATCCAAAATAATTAAAACAAGAACACAAAAAACATAAAAGGAAAAGAGGGTAGATTTAAAGAAGAGGTAGAGCCCCATACCCAAAAAAAGAGTACTGCTGAAAGTGAGCAAGTCTAAATGCCACTACTTGTTGAGGAAAAAGAGTCATGTTCAGTCATCTAGCCTAATCATGGCTGAACATATTTTGAATTTCTGCTGATAGGCTAGTGAAAGAAGGCTTGTCAAAACATTTAAGATTGACTTGTCAGTAGGAATAGATTAGGAGAAAAAGATGCTGGTTCTCAATGCTCAAATCTGAACCAAAGAGAAAAATGGGGATGCTTAGCAAATGATAGATCACAACCCTCATGTTTTCTAGTTTTGTTTGTACAAAAATAATGTTTGTGTGTAGCATGTCCCAATGCCATAGCCCATGGTGAATCAGATTGCTTAATCTTGGTTAAAATCATGTTTTCAATTTCATGTCAATAGCTTAGAGAATGAAGTCGCTCAAACAGCCTAATCTTGACAGATGGATAGTTTAGGTAGAGAATAAAAGTGTTCAATAGCATAATCTGATCTTTTGGAAGTAATAAGGGTACAAGTAGATAGTTTGTTTTGTTTTCAAAAGAAAAAAAAAATGTCAAGGGTTTGCTGGTCCAAGTGCACCCACAAGAAGAAAAAATGATAGGAAAAGGTATGCTGGGTAGGTAGAGATGAGGTTGAAGTATTCATGTTTTTCAGATTCTTGAGATCATAGCATCAAGAGAAACATCAGCAAATGAAAGAAGAAAAATCTTCCCAATAGATAAGGCACTGGTCTTCATAAACTCAAAGATTTGATATATGAGGTTCTGGACACCTCCTGAAAAGGAGCTGCCCTTCCCAAGTGGAGCCACTGTTAGTCATTAGTAACTTTTTCTATTTTGTAGATGACTAAATACTTGTCCTAGATTTCTAAAAACAAGATTCATGACTATTGTGAGTTTTATAAATCTCACTGCCTTCATTATCCTTAAGATAAATTTTCACTATTTCACTATTCTATCATATCATGGTCAACTTACCACTCCTATAGGACTCCTCATGGGCTCATGCCACTCATCTTCATCCTATTTTCCCACCTATGACCACAACACTCTGTTTTTCCTTTGCCTCACCCCTCCACTTGCCATCTAGGATTACCAACCAGCCTACTCTTTCCCATATTCACCAAATGCCTCAAGAATTGATGATCTCAAAACTATCTCTGTAGGCTCTTTAGATAAATCAAGTACATTAGATTTTGGATCTTCAATACATCAATTTGTAAAAAACTCTGTTTTTCATATTTAAAGGCCCTAAGTCAAGCGTTCAGTCAAAGAACAAGTCAAAGGAGTTTTCCATAGGCCATTAGGGTTTCATAGGTTGTAAGGTTATCTTTGGTGTTCTAAATCACTGTTTTTCATGTGCTAAGAAACTGAATCAAATGGGAAAGAAGGTAAACACCTGTTTGTAAAAGATAGATAAGAAAATTCCCCAAGGAAGACCTCCTTATCAAGTTCAAATTATGCAAAGGACAGCTGTCCATTTTTGACATTTCTGCAGGAGTGTCAAGGTGGCTATCAGTAGAAAAAATTGGTAAGGCAAGAGGCCTGCTCCTCATTAAATATATACACAAACAAATGGAGGAGGAAGCAACCTATGTTCAAGAAAAATCAGGGTTCCTAGGACTGATTGGGTCAATATGCTCTTCTCAAGGGAATTTGATGCATAATTATAACTTGATAAGGGTGCCTCTATCCTTGTGCCTCTATCTCAAAACAACCCAAAAACCTAAGGTTTTGGAAAGATAGGTAAGGGGGATGAAAAGAAGATGATGGACCTCTATGATGACAACAGAAAGAGAGTTTGAAGAGGCTGTTGTAGGTGATTTCTAGGGTTTTCCAAGGTAAAGTGTTTCACTACCTCAAAGGAAAAGCATGAAAGAGTATCAGTATAAGGAAGGTCAAGCCTTCATTTTCAGTCATTTGCACTCAAATAATCAAAGGAATAAAGGCATAGGGTTGAGTTCCAAAATGGAAAGCCAAGTAATTATGAGGTTGCTACTATATGACTAAATATGTCAAAATCCAAGAATGTCAGGAGGGGCTAAATCAATATGTCATGGCACCTGCAACAAATCAGAAGTGGCCAAAGAGGAAACAACAAAAAAACCATGTTCTTAAGTCACCCACACTCAAAAAAGGTCAAAAGGAGTAAAACATGATTACAACCTCACCAATATGAGCAAAGAAAGGTTTTGATAGTGCTAAGCAAGCTGTCGTCAAGAGAAAAAGAGCCACTTAAAAGTCTTCAAGTCTCCTGCACAACAAAAAGGTCAAGGGATTATCAGTCAGATGGAAAAGCTCAAAAAACATTAGCAAAGTGGGTTCTTTGATTTAAATTTATTTCCCTAAAGATACAAAGGACCTTTTTCTCTCGTCCCATCTCATTTTTCATTTGAAAATACAGTCAGAGAATTCAAAGAGATTTAGGCATTTTCAGTGAGAATTCGGGTAAGGTTGCCTGACGCTATGCGTTCGTGCCAACGCTGTGCTTACAGCAGAGATTTCCCAGTGTAAAAATACACTGCGCAGCACGTTCGGGTGAACGTGCTACATGTTCAGACAAGCACTACCTGTTCGTCCATGAGCCCGACAGACCCAGTGAAGACGCCCAGCGCTGCGCTTAGGGAGAGCCCAACAGGCCCGCAGCGTGCAGGCGCTGTGCCCAGGAGGCCCGACAGGCACAAGAAACACCTAGCGCTGCGCATAGGAAGCCCAATAGGCCTGTACGCGTGTAGGCGCTGCGCTCAGAAGGCTCGACACCCAACAACACGTTCAAGCTCTGCGCCTAGGCCAGAAACCCTCCTCCACTTGCAAAATTGTCAAAAAGCCACAGAAGGACACCTCCAAGCTGCATCCAAGGACCTGCAAGGACACCAAAAGTTGGTAGGTAGATGTTTTTCCCCCTCCTCCAGTGAAATTCATGATTTAATGGTTAAAAGAAGTTGACTAAACCCTAATGATTAGAAACCCTAAACCCTCATGACAAACACTCTCGTTTGGCCTCCAAGCAAGAAATTATCAGTTAAGAAAGGTGTCAATTAGGGTAATTATAGTGATTTCAAGTTAACCCTTCATCAAAGCCCAAAGGGGATTAGTCACAAACCTACAACTCCATCTCACTCACTTAAAAAAATTTCCTTTCACCATCATTTCATCTCACTCCTCCTACTAAGTTTCACAAGTAGGCCTAATTTTTTCTAAAGGCAACACTAATTACCATGTTAGGAGAAGAAGGGAGTGTTAGCAGTGAAGGAGGCTAAGTGCCTATGAGGAAAAAACATAAGGGTGGGAAGGTTAATAGATTTGAACCCCAAGACACTATGGATATTACTACCTCTCCCATGATTCTCACATGCTTTCAAAATGTAGGGTGTTTTCAGTTTTGTGAAAGAGTCCAACAAGTACAAAATCACCCAGATCTCACAAGGTTATTCATTCTTAACCTACATAACAAACAATCAAGCTTGGCAGGGGTGACCTTTGAACTCTCATCAGATGCCATTTATATTGCTACAGGTATACCTGGTGTTGGTGAAAAATGGCTCAAAAGGGAAAAGTTGGACATGAGCTGCTATGAGCCATTTCTCAAACCTAGGTACAAATAAGGCTGCAAGACTATTTTCCCTTTCTCACACCTACTGGAGAGGTATGCACCCTTGATGAGGGTCATCATGAAATACTTTACCTGTGAGGGAAGGTACTCTAGAATCTACTCCTATCATATTAGATTGCTCATGCACTTCACCAGGGTCAATATGCTTCATTTTCCCTACTAACTCTATAGGAGTATTGACGAGATGTCTTCTGTTGTTCGAGGGAGGAGCTATTCCCAACAAATGAAAAGTTTGTTCCATCATTTCTTGATCAAGATGGTTGTGTTACATTAGTTGGAGCAAAAAGGCATACCTTGGGAGGTGTTCATTGCTCATGAAATATTCACAAGCCCACAGCCCCATCATCAACCAAATTTACCCTCATCATCTCATCCTCCTCCCTCTACTCCTCCATCACCTCCTACTGACCATACCTCATCCTCTACACATTTATCCCCTCCTCAAGGAAACCTCCCTTCCTCATCATATCCCAATGCATCAGATCAAGAAGGAAGTGGCAGTGAATAAGCCGGTGACAATGAGGGTGAAAGTGACAATGAATCAAACCAAAATGGAAATGAGGATGATGATTAGTCAAGAAAACAAGAAGCAGAAAACATGGAAACAGAGGGAGATGATAACAGTGAAGAAAATGAGGAAGCTAACAATGGAAATGGATTAAACAGTGATGAAGAAGAGGTAAAAAATGAAGCAGAAGACATGGAGGTGGATAATAATGAAGATAAGGAAAGTGACAAATAAACAGAGGATGATCCTAAGGACAACAGTGAGACTAAGAGCCCTAATAACAGTCAAAACAGTGAGGCTCATGGTCATGACAAAGATGAGGGAAGAAATGAAGAGAGCAGCCAAAATAAAGATGATGACAATGCAAAAAATGAGGAGGCTGAAGACAGTATGGAAACCAATGAAACGAACATCAGTGAGGAAATGGGCAGTCATGACATTCATGACAACAATCATGAAAATCATAAAAACAGTGAAGAAAATGAAGAGGCTGATAGTGAAAATAAAGATCACATCAATGAAGAGGCAAGCAGCTACAATGAGGAACAAAATGAAAGTGCACAAATCAGTGAAGAGGCCAGTGGTGAGGCTGATGTTGAAGGTAAAGAGGTAAGAAACAGTGCAGGTGATGAAGAATAAGGAATGGTAACAAATGATGGTAGCCATTATGAAAACACCAAAATAAGCAGAGGAAAACCTCTTTCATTGACATATTAGAGAGGAGAAAGGCATGTGTTTTCTGCCTCTAAAAGGCAAGGGGCCATGCCTTCCACTTCTACCAAGAAGCTAGATAAAGGCAAACAAAAGGTGAATAAAGGTAGGAAAGGTAAGCAGGAGCTTGAACAATAATTTGGCATCATTGACCTTGACAATGAAATTGAAGACAAGGAGAGGGCCACTAGCATACTGCTCCAAAGCAAAGATGCAGAGATTAAGGATCTAGAAGGATGCCTTGACATGGAAATGTATAACATTGAGTATTATAAAAATGAAAACAAGCAGCTGAAGAAGGAAAAGAGCGACCTTGACCTCCAAAAGAAGATGACCAAGCACTATGCATTGCAAAATCAAATTGCTCAAGCTAAGCTCAAAGGAGCCCTTGCCAAAATAAAATCACTCAAAGAGGAAAAAGACCAAGAAAACCTTCGAATATTGTATGAAGCTTCTCTATAGGCCTCTCAAACCCATAAGGAAGGTATCCACCAATTTTGGGAAAATTTTGACAAATTTTGGTTTTTTACAAATTTTGAGGCCTATAAGCGCAACACCCTTGGCGCTACGCTTTCACCTCAAGCATCCTTAGGAGGGAAACTTTTCATTTTTGGAATCCTCAACTCAAGTATAGTATGCTCACCAATTTTAGAGCATTTGGAGCATTTTTGGTCCCTCAAAAGGCTAAAAAACACCTCATTTTTCACCTTTCTGCCTCATTTTCAGGGCAGGCGCTGCGCCTAGAGCAACCGTGGGAGATTCAATTTTTGGACAGGTTAGTGAATCCCAATCAGAAAACCAAGGAAAGTTTTTGAAATTAGACTAAAAAATATTTCCAACGGGCCATCACGGAGCCAATTTCGACATCGGGAAGGTCATCAAAATTTGGTAGCAATTTGACCCAGTTTCTCCCGGGCAAGCGCTGCGCGTTCAAACTTCAATATTCGTTTTTGGCTTAAAAGTCAAAAAAAGACACTCATTAATGGAAAAATGATATTTTAGTGTTTTTTGAGGCAAATCACTCCAAAGTTAGGTGCTAGGAGTTATTTTTTCATTTATTTCATGAAATATTTTGTGCCTTGGGCCTTGCATGGTCTCTTAGGCATAAATTACATTTATGACTAGTTTTGACATTTTCGAACCCTATTTAGGGTTTTTTCCCTCCTTTTCTAGATAAATAGAGCATGAGGGCCTTATTTTAAAATGTTGGAATTTGATGACTCTTGGGAGCAATACATAGTTTTTTGGAGATTGAAGAGAAATTGGTGTTATGGAATTTGTGGATGGCTTGTTTTGATTGATGATGGAGAAGGCTTACTTGCAGGATCCCTATGCATGGTTAATGGTGATGTGCTTCTATTCAGTCCTCATTTTCTTATGTATCATTTTGTTACATCATTCTATGTTGCAGTAGCAAAAAATTTTTAGACTAAGAAATGATGTTCAGAGGTACCTTAGATCTATTTGTGCGCATTGCCTTTATGTTTTCCTCTGCTAGGTCAGTTTAAAGAATTCTTAGTTGCTCTTTAGACTCACCTATGCTTGTTTATTTCATGAATGGTTCAATACAGTAGATGTCAAAGATGTTTTATGGTTAGCCCTTCTTGTTTGATGCTATTTGAACACTGTTCTTGAAATCTTTCTTTAAAGTACTACTTGTTAGGTTTACCCAAAAAGGTCATGTTTTGATCATGCCAATTTTCCATGCTTGAGAAGTTAAATTAAAGGTCTTTATGGCTTGATAAATGATGTTTAGGAGTTCCCTCTTCTTTGATTTAAGTTATATGTTATCTTAAATGTTTTCTAAACCTTGAAGGTGAAATCACTAGAAGTTAGATAAGTGTTTTGCCTTCTATAGTTCACTAAATTGTTTGTTTCAAATGCTTACTTGCTTGAGTGTAATCAAAGAGTGATTGGTTTTCCCTGTCTTATGATTATTTCCTTATGTTGAGTAGTATTTAAGAATATTCTTGTTTAAAGGTACTTTATTTAAGGATTCTTAACTTCCCTTTTACACCTACCATGTTCACAAACTTGATGTTCATTTCATCTCACACAAACCTTGAAAATCCATTTGACCGTGTTAGATTTGCCATGTGATGCACCCTGATTCATTGTTGAGATATCCATGAATTTTTATAGAATCCATAGCCCAATGACTTGAATATTTCCTCACTCCATCTATTCTACTTGATCATCTACCCAACCAAAACAAACAAACAAACCCTAAAATTAACAACTAGCCTAAAATGAAACCCTAAAAGCAAACAAATTCACATCCTTTGCACAAAATAGAGAGAGCCCTCTCTGATTCTAGGAAAGCTAGGTCCTAGGATTCCAAATATTGGTATGATGTTACCCATGTTCATTTGTTCTCAGCAATCTAACAAATTACGGGGACCTAACAGGGTGAGCTTGTTCCTTCTCGAATGGCTTTCCTGTAGCATCACATGGTTTCCTGTAGCACTACAAGAAATCTTGTAGCAGCCTAGGACATACTATAACACTGTAGAGAGTAAGGAAAACATGGGGTTTTTGATCACTTGGAGGGAGAAATGGATGGATGGATGCATACTAGGATTGGTCATGGAGTGGGTAGGTATAGGAGAGAGAGAAAGATAGAAAGTATGTTTCTCCCCTTTGTACAAATTATCCTTTACCAACAACCTGTAAAACAGAAACATGTTAGTGCATAATTTTCATTTCATTACTTTTTACTTTTTCCTATTTTTTTTTTTGAAGACAAGTGGGCTGCCTCACCAGATGTTTTCAACCCACAAGCCTGCCTTGGGTGCCTCAAAGAGGTTTTCATCCAAGGATATTTTATTTCTCTGTTTTTCTTTTCTTTTGTTTTTTTTTTGCTCCAGGATTGCCTCATGGAGGTTTTCAACCCAAGAGTTGGCCTTGGATGCCTCAGAGAGGTTTTCACCCATGCCTCTTTATTTTTCTTTTTTGTTTTTTTCTTTCTCTAGGAAGGTGAGGAGTTGGAAATTATGGAGCTTCCAATGACATTCACCTCCCTGTTTATTGAATTGATAAAATAAACCCTAGACAGGGGATTCTTGTACATTTTTAGCCTGTAACCATTGAAAAGTAGAGGGATCCCCTCCTCATATATGGTTCTGATATGAACAACACTAGTGTCATAGAATTTTTCCACTTGATAAGGTATTAGCCACCTGGTCATTAGTTTTCCCTTAAAGTCCTTGAATTTGAAGTCATAGAGCAGCGCCCAATCTCCTTCCTGAAATGTCTTTTCTTTGATGTGCTTATCATGCCAAACATTCCTTTGCGGCTGGATTACCTATGTCTGAAGGATGGCCTGCATCTTGAATTCATCCAAACCATTTAGTTGCATCAACCTTTGTTGTTGTGCCTTTGTGATGTCCATGTCGAACTGAGCTACCATTCTCAGGGTGTTATACTCAAACTCAATGGAAAGAAAAACTTTCTTCCCATAAACTAGATCATATGGAGTAAACCCTGTGGTTGTATTCGAAGTGGTATTGTAAGCCCAAGTGGCTATTTCTGCCCAATATTTCCTGCTCCTTCTCACAACCATGGTGAGGATGTTCTCCAAGTCTCCATTTGTCACTTCCACCTGACCATTTGCTTGAGGATGATTGGGAGTGGAAGTCTTGTGATTTATCTTATGCTGCCTCATGAGGTTCTCAATGAGATGAGATGTAAATTAAGCCCCCTGATCAGTGACTACCCCTCTGGGGTATCCAAACTTATAGAACACATTCTCTCTCAAAAAATTAGCTACCTTATCTTCTGTTGCTACCTTCATAGCCCTTGTTTCATCCCACTTGGTCAAGTAATTGGTGCAGACTATGATATACTGTAATATTTCTAAAATTTAGCTTTTAGATAAATGGAATATTATAGATTATTTTGTCACTAGGTAGGTGGATAAGTGGGTAGGGAGGCCCATAAATCTCCTTAGCAACAATAAAAACACTTCAAGTGTGAAAGGATACCCTCCAAGCAACTAAATAAATCACCTTTGAGTGTGAACAAGGGATGGAACATGTTGAATAGGTCAACTTTGACCAAATCAACAATGTTGTTATGGAGGAGTGATCATTTAATGAGGAATAACGTAGTTTTGGAGGGAGATTGATTGCATGGACGTAGTGACCTAATTGAGTGGAGCCAAAGGTAAGGAATATCATAAATTATATAAGGAAGAGGATGGAAGCCATATGGGGGATGTTTTTGGAATATTATTTTGTATGTGGTCTGTTTAGACTTCTTGCATTCTTCAGCTGTTTAGTTGAGCTTGCAGTGCTGTTTAGCACAGGGTGTTCCCGAGCGGGAATCCCATCTCCTTCTTTGAGAGGCCTATTGGAGGATTATTTCACTTCATTTCAACACTCAGGCTTAAGGCCAAGCTACAACTTTCTTCATCAACGCAGTTTCTGCAGAATATTGTGCTGTGTTGCAGGGTGCAGCAGTGGAGAATCATTTTGGGTGACTTCAGAGATAGTTTTGCAGTGGAGGACGGTTTCCATCCATTGGAAGGCATGTAAAGAAGCCCCTTGGGCTTTATTGACATATTTGGCATCAGGCCAAGGAGTATTTATCCCCTACAACACAGTTTTAGTACAAATCTGCGTTATTTTAGGGAGGAGTTGTAGGGGTAGTTGCAGTGGTTGTTTTGGGAGGTGATTTCTTTAGTGGAGGAGCCATTATCTCATCTGGAGGATATATTGGAGAAGAGTTATAGGTTTCTACATCAGCTTCAGCCATATCTTCTCATTTCTGTTGTTGCAGTATATCTTCAGCCCTAGGGCTGCAGCTTACATTGGCACATTGTGTGCATTTTCCGGAAACCCTCTTAGGTTGTCTTGAGAAGTTGATCTAGTGCACAGATCTGTATGTCTAGAATCTATAGGGGCATATATCAGTATTTTTACATCATTGTACCCTCACCAGCTGTAGTTATGCTTAATATGACTGTGCTGTAGTTTCTCTCTAACATTTTGTATTGTAACAATAGCTCATATTTGGGAGTGATTGCTTGTGGGAGGCTTGTTTCGTCATTGCATATGATTTAAGCTTCACTATTTTTTATTGATTTTCTATTCTTATACATAATGTTATGACTCCAAATTAGTCTCCAATGTTAATGTGTTGATTTACAGGGTTATTTCCAGTTTTGTGTTCATACATTGCTGCTTCCCCATTTGGGAATATTACGGTGGTATCAGAGCATAATCTTGGCTCAGCTTGTGCATTCAACCAATATGTCACCATAAGGAGAAGCTTCTCACAAGGAGAGAGGATGTACAGAAGGGAAAAATACGAGACTCCAATATTTGGAGGAAGAGAGGAAGAGAAGCTCTCAAAGCTTCTTTTTCAAACTATGCAAAGCATCAATGAAGATATCAAGAAGATGAGAAAGGAGATGTGTAGGGAATCTCTAAGGGGGTTTGAATTTGAAGCAAATCATATATTTTTAAATGTGGGGTGTGAGCATGCAGCCACACAATATGACCACAACACAATTTTATGCCCAGATTCACAACAAGAGAGATGGAGGAAGAATATGCACCAAAGGAGGAGAATTTGAGTGACTATCTTCAGGAGTATGAATCTCAATCTTGGAGATTCAAGGAGCACTTGAACTTCCATGAGTTTTGCCAACTCAAGGAGGAAAGAAGACCCAAAAATCAAAATAGAAGCAGAAGAGGTAGATTCTTTCTGCCAAATTTTGATGGGTCATCCACATGCACAACCAAGGATTGGATAGAGTAGCTAGACCCATACTTGCAGCTACATCAAGTCTTAGAAAATGAAGCCCTTAGGATAGCAGCGTTGCATCTTAAAGGTAAGGCTTATACTTGGTGGTTTTATGAATATTATTAATCTAATCATGCAAATATAGCTACTTATGCAACATTCACTAAGAAATTAGCAAAGAGATTTGATGGAAAACAATTTGAAACATATTTGATTAAGCTAGCCAAACCAAAACATTCAAAACCTTTGCATGAGTTGGAAAGATCTATTATACCCACTCCACTTTAGATTTCTATTGAGGGGGATAAAAAGCTATATGATACCTTGCCAAGGGCAAGATCCCTATTGCAGGAAGATATTTCTTCTCAAAGGGAAGACATGAATATTCCTCCTTCAAGGGAAGACAAAGATCTAGGGTCTCTCATTGTTGATGAGGTATTATCAAATATTAATGTGGAGGAGAGAAATCTCCATTTTTTGAGCTAGTTTTCAATTGGAGGGATCATCCTTCATCCGGAGGCTTGTGAGGAAGACTTCAGGGATTCATTACACATTTTGGCACTAGGCCAAGTAGCAGTCATCAGCTATAGTGCAGTTTCCTGCAGAATCTATGTTAGTTTGGAGAGCAGCTGCAACAGTGGGTTTATTTCCCTATTTGGAGTGTTTGGGTTTCCTGTGTGGGGATCAACCCTTCATTTAGGATATTTGTTGGAGGAGGATCAACCATCTTGTATATTAGATCATACATCTCCCATCAGTGATTTATTTTCAGAGATTATTCAGCCCTAGGGCCAAATCTGCTATATTTTGTATGTTGTGTATTTCCGGAAACCTTTTCTGGGTTGTCCTGAAATCCTATTTTGGAGCATGGATCTCTAGCCTTGTCATTTTTGGAGCATTATATCAGAAGCAATATATTTTTATAACTTTCAGTTGCTATTCTCTCTTAGACAACACAGTTTTCTGGGTTCATGTATTTCATGTGTTAACATCATTTTAGATCTAGGTGAATGCTTTCATGAGAGGCTTATTTGGCCAACTTTAGTGATATTTTCCTCAAGATCTTGTACCTATTTTGCTGTTATAATCATAAATGGAATGGATCTACTGTTGTCTCACGCCTTGATCTATTAGATTTCTGCATATTTCCAATTTTATGCACACTGTATTGCTGCTTCCCCATTTGGGAATATTACAGTGGTATCAGAGCATATTATAGTGGCATTGGAGGACATGAGGATACTTCCACATAGCGAGGAATATTCCCCATTTGGTAGAGGAGGGTGGCCACTTATGCATGCATTGGCTAGACTTGGAATATTTTGGAGAGGTGATAGCTTCCTATGGAAGACTAACCTCCAAAAGATTCAACCTTCACTTGAGCATGAGCAACTACAAGAGGGGAGAATTTTGCCTATCCATTACAGTTGCTTGAGGAAAAGCAACATTTTGGAGGGGAGGACTGTAATATTTCTAAAATTTAGCTTTTAGCTAAATGGAATATTATAGATTATTTTGTCACTATATAGGTGGATAAGTGGGTAGGGAGGCCCATAAATCTCCTTAGCAACAATAAAAACACTTCAAGTGTGAAAGGAGACCCTCCAAGCAGCTAAATAAAGCACCTTTGAGTGTGAATAGGGGATGAAATATTTTGAATAGGTCAACTTTGACCAAATCAACAACGCTGTTATGGAGGAGCGGACATTTAATGAGGAATAACATAGTTTTGGAGGGAGATTGATTGCATGGAGGTAGTGACCTAATTGAGTGGGGCCAAGGGTAAGGAAGCTCATAACTTATATAAGGAAGAGGATGGAAACCATATGGGGGATGTTTTTGGATTATTATTTTCTATGTGGTACGTTTAGACTTCTTTCATTCTTCAACTATTTAGTTCAGTTTGCAGTGTTGTTTAGCACAGGGTGTTCCCGAGCGGGAATCCCATATCTTTCCTTGAGAGGCCTCTTGGAGGATTATTTCACTTCATTTCCAAAATTAGGCTTAAGGAAAAGCTACAAATTTCTTCATCAACGCAGTTTCTACAGAATATTGTGCTGTGTTGCAGGGTACAGTAGTGGAGAATCATTTTGGGTGACTTCAGAGCTATTTTTGCAATGGAGGAAGGTTTCCATTCACTAGAAGGCCTGTAAAGAATCCCCTTGGGATTTATTGACATATTTGGCATCAGGCCAAGGAGTATTTATCCCCTACAGTGCAGTTTCAGTCCAGATCTACGTTATTTTAGGGAGGACTTTTAGGGGTAGTTGCAGTGGTTGTTTTGGGAGGTGATTTCTTCAATGGAGGAGCCATTCTTTCATCTGGAAGATCTATTGGAGAATATTTGTAGGTTTCTACATTAGCTTCAGCCATATCTTCTCATTTCTATTGTTACAACATATCTTCAGCCCTAGGGCTGCAACTTACATTGGCACATTGTGTGCATTTT
The DNA here is from genome assembly GCA_034641835.2 of Pinus albicaulis. Classification (NCBI taxonomy): domain Eukaryota; kingdom Viridiplantae; phylum Streptophyta; class Pinopsida; order Pinales; family Pinaceae; genus Pinus; species Pinus albicaulis. Next base: position 116,213,974 of record CM076575.1, read on the forward strand.
ACGGAAACCCTCTTGGGTTGTCTTAGGAAGCTGATCTAGTGCCCAGATTTGTATGTCTAGAATATATTAGGGCATATATCAGTATTTTTACATCATTTTACCCTCTCCAGCTATAGTTATGCTTAATATGACTACGATTTAGTTGCTCTCCGACATTTTGTATTGTAACAACAACTCATATTTGGGAGTGATTGCTTATAAGAGGCTTGTTTCCTCATTGCATATGATTTGTGCCTCACTATTTTGCATTGATTTGCTGTTCTTATACATAATTTTATGACTCCAACTTAGTATAAAATGTTTATGTGTTGATTTACACAACTATTTCCAGTTTTGTGTTCATACATTGCTGCTTCCCCATTTGGGAATATTACATATACCTCTTCTACCCGGATGGTGGATCACTGGGTCCAATGAATTCCATGTTCCACTTGTCAAATGGCTCTAAATCTACTTAAGGTTTCAAGGGAATTTCATCCCTCAGTGTAGGTCTCCCCATCCTTTGGCACTGATCACATCTACTGGTGTATATTTTGGCATCTTGGTGGAGGGTAGGCCAATAGTTACCTGCTTGCAAAGCTTTGAAGGCTATCCTCTTAATAGAAAAGTGGGCCCCATAGGGACTATAATGACATGCTGAGAGGATGTCAAAAACCTCCTCTTCCCTCACACATCTTCTGAGAATTTGGTCAAGACCCAATTTGAAGAGATTTCCATCAATCCAAGTGAAAGGAGCACTTTTCCTGATAATCTTGCTCTTTTCTTTGGATGAAAGGTTTGGAGGAAACCTTTCAGCAACCAAGTATTTAGCTATGTCAACAAACTAAGGAGAGAGTGCTGAGATAAAAAACATGTGTTCATCCAGAAGCTAATCATCCACCATTCCTTCCTCATCTACGGGTAGAGTTAGTCTAGATAAGAAATCTACAACAACATTTTCCTTTCCTGGTTTATCCACAATTGTCAAATAAAGCTATTGTAATAAAAACAACCATATAATGATTCTAACATTAACATCAAGTTTATTCATTAAGTACTTGATGGTTGCATGGTCAATATGTATGAAAGTATGATAACTAGTAATATAATGCCTAAATTTGTTTAAGGAATGGACAATGGCTAAGAGCTCCTTTTCAACGACAATATAGTTAAGTTAAGCTTTGGACATATTCTTGCTAATGAAATAGATGACATAATGTAAATTTTCTTCTAACTACCCCAAGGATACCTCCATAGCTTTATCCAATGCATTTGTGTGGATGTGGAAGTGAAGAGCCCAATTGGAAACTCAAAGAATAGGGGTACTGGTTAGATTTTTCTTTATGAGATCAAAAGCCTCCTAACATATAATAGACCAAAAAAACTCAGAATCTTTGGCCAAAAATCTAAATAATGGCAAAGCAACTTTGCTAAAGTCCTTAATGAACCTCCTATAGTAGCCAACCAAACCTATGAAACTTCTAACATCTCTCCGCTTTTGAGAAATAGGCACCCTTTTTATGATGGTGATTTTGTTTGGGTGGACCACCTGTATTTTTGCCTGTGATATTGAGTGGTTAAATAAAATGAGTGCAACTCAATCCAAGGGTGGATTTCAGATTCTTTTACCAGGTCATCGAGTGGAATGGTGGTGGGGGGCTAACTTTGAATGATGTGGTCGATGAGATCATCCTCATCGGGTTGCCCCCCTCTAAGAACAATATCTATAATACAAATGGGGTAGGGTGTGGTAGTTTATAATTCGTCTCCTTCTTCTTCATCCTCCAACCAAAAAGATAGGTCATGGTCAATGGAAGGTTGGGAAGGAGGATAAAAACCATCTGTTTAGACAAGGGCCCATTCTTTATAGTAATGTTTCTGGCCCTGCAGCTGATATAAGCATTAATAGTGGCCAACCAAGTTCGTTCTAAAATGAGAGGATATCCATTAAACTTGGGTTTTGGCTGGAGGACCAGGAAATCTGTAGGGTACTCCCAAGAGTCGATTGAGACCATAACATCCTCAACAATTGCTTCCGGAGCTACTGTGGACTTGTCTGCAAGTTGCAGATTAATGGTGGTATTTCTCAAAGCTCCTTGGAGGTTGATTTTAAGAATAGTTTCCTTGCTCATCACATTGATGGAAGCCTCAAGATCAATCATAGTATGGGGGACTATGACACCATCTATGTGTACATATACTACTAGACTTCTAGGGTTGAGGTACTTAAGGAAGATCAACCTTCCCAACATTAAGCCGGACAACTGCCCTACAACATTGATGGTTGGGATTTCCTTCTTATTTCTCCCAGGTTTCCTAAAGAAATTCTCTTTGATGAGCCTATTGTAAATAGGAACATCCTTAATGACTTGGAGAAGGGGTATTCTCACAGACAAATTTTTCAGTTCTCCCAGAAGTTCAGTTTGCTCTGGGGTGTGCCGACTAGAGTGGATCAGGCGTTTAGGAAAAGGAGGTTGATTGATCTGAGTATTTCTCTCTTCCTTTTCCTCCCCAACCTCTGCAGGTGGATATGGAGGATGATTTTCTGTGAGTACTCTTCCAGACCTGAGGTTGATATCATGTATCTCCACAACATAAGATGGATAAGATGTTTCCCCACTGTAAACCTGTTGCGCCTGCTTGCTGTTCGGGTTCAGATTAGGATGGGCACGCATATGAGGAAAATTAGGTGGAGCATAGTGGGTGAGCTAAGGTTGAGGTTGGGATGGAGGTAATAAAGTAGGTGGTTGATTGTGTTGGGGCCTCCACCTTTGTGATGGGTTGCTCCACTGAGGTGGTTGAGGAACATATTGCTGGAATGGTTGGTTCACAGGCTGAGGGTGATATGGAGGGGTGTAAGGCCAAGTAGGAGGTGTAGGCCATGATGGAGGAGTGGATGTGTACCAAGGCTGTATAGGTGCATTCTGGTTTGTGTGATAGTAGGAGTAAGGTGCACCTTGCATGCCCTGCTGAATTGACCGAGGCCCTTGAGGCCTCCTCTTATTTATGAAACAAAGTTGCCCAGGTCCTCCTTCCCCACATTTATATACAAATTTGAGCCCACGTAAGGAGGGACACTTATCTGTGGCGTGATTCTCTTCACAGGCTAAGAAAACCTCTATGACATTTAGTGGACATTCATTCCAAGGCTGTTTTCTAGTACATCTAGGGCAGAAGATAACCAAGGCCATCTCTGCTTCCTCTTGCTTCCTCTTGATCTGAAATGTGTCCATTTGCAAAGAAAAGGTGTGCAACATCTCACTTTTGAAGTCTTCCAACATATTTCCAATCTCATGCTTGATGGAGGTGGAAGAGGAAGGGGTGTTGGTCATGCTTTGGCTAGCTCTACCTTTCTTCCTAGCTGCCCTAGAGCGATTTCTAAAGAAATTTTTTATGTCCTCATAAGGAAGCTGGTAGATGTCTCCTCCAGAAAAAATATTAAGGGTTTCTATCACCTCTTCCCTGATCCCTCAGAGAAGTACCAATTTAAGTGATTCAGGATCAAGGGTGCAGTTGACTCTTTTATAGTTCAACTGGAATATTTCTTCATAATCCTCCAGGGATTCATCAGGTCCTAGAGTCATCCTAAATATCTCGTATTTGGTTTCTAATAACTCCTCTTTGGTTTCTTTGGATCTACAATAGTCTCTATATTTGTTTTTAATGGACTCTTGCATCTGTGCCTAGGTAGTGATTTTTTTCCCAGGCAAACCCATTAACCAGCGCAAGGTTGCATCCTTGAGGGTGGATGGGAATAGTATTAGCTTATGGTAATCTAAGGCATAGTCATAGGTCCTAAAAACAACAACAAATTCAAACATGAAGGTGTCAGAATCCTTAGAAGTAAGTCCATGGAAATGTGGAAGGGTTGAGGGACTGATGTTCTTCATTCTAGTTTCCCCATCTGTTTCTCTAATGGGAAACACTCCTTGGGTCCCAGTCTCATCCATGGATTGAATTGGTGAAGCAAGTTCCTCAGGTGAAGAAAGTTCCTCTTCTTATCCAATAGGTTATTCAAAGTTTTCAACTGACTCACCTATGGTGTGTTCAACCTCATAGTCACTGAAGAAGAGTGAAGGGTGACTATGTGGGGATGTGGGGGTTTTTGATTAGAAATTTCCTTGGTTATCCATACTCCTACGAGGCATGAAAGTTATTTTTCAATATTTTGGAATTAAATGTAAAATAAAAGTAGAAAAGAATGCTAAAGCAGAATCAAAACATCTACTTAGACACCTCCCTGAAAACGACGCCAAAAAGTGGTGAGCCTTGGTATTGCACCAAGAGTGCTGCAACTCCGAGAGGTTACTAAACTTTACTCTATCAACCCAGGGCTCATATAAACTTGGAGATGACAATGCTATATGCACAACATATGAGTTCTACTCATGCCATCCTCTTCTCAGTTATATAATGAGGTGTTACTGCTAGGGTTACTTCTAAGAAAGGAAGTCTGTCACACTTCTGAATGAAAGCTGAGGCTAAAAATAAGTCATGACAATTACTTTATTTACAGGTAAATAAACTATTCTAGATCATAATGATTCATCTAGCTATCTGCAAGGAAAATAAATCCACACTTAAGCTAATACAAGAAAGGAAATTAAACTAAGTGGCATTCATAACTTAAATTTCTGAATTGAAATTGCAAAAAGGGAAACTAATCTAGGCACACATGCTGAATCAAATGACTGATTGAACTATATTTACCTTATGCTTGACTACTATTCTTAATAATGCATTTATTCAATGATCTAACTACAATTTTTAAATGACTCTGTTTTGCAGCAAAAGAAGGAGGCGCTGAGGTGACCTAAGAGGGTCCTTGACTCATGCTTTCAGAGCTGAAGGTGTCTTGGAGGTTGTGTGTTACAAGTAATTTTGTCACCACAACATTTTACCATCATTATGGATCTATCACCATCCATATTCATGCTTCCTTAGCAGTAAAAAAAATTCTTGTTCCTAAACCAAGTCTTGGAAATTGGAAAAAATCTCTTTAAAACCCTTAAAAGGTTACATGCGCGCTTTTTGTGGTCATTTCCCACCCATGCTGTTTGGTCTAAAATGCGGATGAAAATTAGAGTTTCATTTACTATCAATTCGGCTAAGTAAACTTCGAGGATCATCCAATATATATGAACTTAGAGACAAATTAAACTAAGCTAGGTGAAGAAATTCCAAAGTTCCCTTACAGGAGGTCTTTCGTTAGGCTCTCTAACACCTATTTAGTCATTTAACAAAATGAAATCTAAAGAAATTGTGATAAGTGTAAGAAATATTAAGGCTCCCTTACAGGAGTCTGTTCATTAATATTTCTAATCATCTTAATCAACAAACTATTTAAACTAATGAAATTAAAGCACTTAAACTTAATTCTGATTGATTGCATGAAATGTTAAAACTCTCTTACAAGAGACTATTCATTTATATCTCAATCATATAAATAAAAAAATTAAACTAATGTAATCAAACATTAAATAACAAATTAGTTTCATTTAAGGAAACATTATTACTTTTTTACTAAAGGTCATTTGTTAATATTCCAAACATATGAACCTAATAATTTAATCTAATGAAATTCACAAACAAACATAAAATAAAAGCCTACTAAAATAAAAGTGTACTTGCTAGGCAATGGGGATCCTTCCAAGGATTCACAAGCACACCAAAAGAAAAGTCAAATATAGAGGATCAAGGAAGCTTCGTCTTATTTATCATCAATTTCAAATTGCAATTGCAACCATTACATTGATTCTCCAATCTAACTTTTCACTACCAACCTATAAGATACTAAGATTACAAATCAAGATTAAGATTACAAATGAAGGAGATAACACTCCTATTTATACAAAAGCTATGATAACAAACTCATAAATGTAAATCCACTATTCCCTCCTTTGACCCACATATTTCTCAACAAATGGTGACACATAACCCTATCCTCCATGATCTCCTCCATGAGGTCCATGATCTCCTCAAATTCGAATTTGAACATAGAGTGCCACATAAGGGTGCCTAGGAAGATTCTTTTGTACCTACACATGTCAACAAACTCATTCTAATTGTTAGGTATAAGTATAAGCATATTATTTTCTAAATTTTAACCACAAATCCACTTAAAAATGTTAAGAATTAATAAACTTTGGAAAAGCATAGTTATAACCCAATGATGAGGTAAATGTAATGATGTGGAGGTGGAATGAAGGTGACTTGAAGGTAATATGGAAGTAATTTGAAGTTACTGGTGAATAATGGACTGAGAATAGGGACTTTTTTGAGGCCAAACATACCCCCAAACTGAAGGTATTGCATGTCCTCATGCAATCTATTACATTACTTTTTGATACTTAAACTTTGGCTTAAACTCTGCATGATATCTTTTACTTAACTTTTGCAAACTGTTTTTGATGAACTGCAACTTGGTTGGTTCTTGTGTTTCAACCATATTTTGTTGGTTGCATTCAATTTTAATGTATGATCTTTGCATACTGATAATGTGATTTTTATTGTAGAGTATTTTGTTGGAATGCATCATGGTTGGTTCTTGTGTGACAACCATGATTGTGTTGGCATCCAATTATCTTTTAAGTACTTTTTGAAAAGCCATTTATATGCTCATGATGATGTAATAGTAAATATATTTTGAAAGTATGTGGGCTTTGAATGAGATATGAATGTTATATGAATGTGAATGTATTTCCCCCATCAACTGATGGTTTTGGAAATTTTGAAAAAATGACGAAAGGAAGTGAAGTTTTTCAAAAAATTATCATTCTAAATTTTGAAGGAATTAAATGGTTAAAAGTTAGAAAATATCATACCTTAAATTATGCTTTCAAAAATGGATGAGAGTTGTGCATGTGTGGCTGAAAAATTATGTTCATAGTATTCTTTACTTGGTTGTGAAAATGGTGGATGAAATTGAAAAAGTGAATCTTTTATTGTTGCTGCATCTACTGCTAAATATGCTGCTGGATCTTCTGCTAAAAGTTTGGAATCCACTGCTGAATGCGGCTGAAAATGTATAAGGCCTGGAAGGTATAAAAAATTCAAAATTTACACTCCCCCACCCCCCCCCCCCCCAAACCTTATTTATTGACTTGTCCTCAAGTCATTTACATCAAAAACTGAAAAGTAATGAAAGTAATTCTGCGTCCTCTGCTACAAAATGATTGGTCTTCAAGTCTTCAATGCTCATTGGCACAATTCTTGTCATGTGAATAAATGTTTCGGTGTCGAACATAACAAGAAATTTTTAACTTAGTGGCCATTGATGGATGCCACTTGTCAACATGAGAGATCCCATATTTAATGTGGATGAGAGTCAAGATGACCCGAACACATCTTTCTAAGTATGAATGAATTTGTTGTTGTCGAATACTTAGAAGATCTGATGAACAAGGAACATTGATGTATTCCTTTTTTTTATCGGCATGATAGCTTGCCCTTAAGGCATGCAAGCTTCAGGGTGTTTTTAGAAAAATATTTAGACTCAAGGACTATGGACTCAATGGTGTATGGAAGGAAGGTTTTATTTGCAAGTGTAGGAAAAAGGAAACGGACAGTGAATCTGCAAAGTGGACCAAAAATCTTGTAGATGAGCTTTGTTGGTTTTATTGGTGGGTTAGGATTGAAGAAAATGTAATGAAGTGTATGTGGTATTGGAAAATGGATAATGACTCTTGCTGGGAAAAAAAAATGAATTATGGCATGAAAACTCTCAAATATAGCAAATTTTCTCCTTAATTCTGGACTGCCTACTAAAATAGCTGAGTTTGACCAGCGTTGACTAACCACCTGTAAACATCGAATTCAAGTGTGGAAAGCTATTTCACCATCCTTGTAAATTTAGGAACAAACCCCAACACTTTGAATTTTGTTAATCTGTCATGCAACATGTCAAACCATTAAGCTATTACAAGAAGTTACAAGAACTTGTAATTTTCTGGAAATTTCGTTTATGATCATGGACTGGCTCTAAATTTTTTCATGAAATTAGTCTTGGGAAGACCAATTGTCGTCACAATGTAATCTCCTTACTGATCACTTGATTAACCTGTCACCTGCAAAAAAAAACTTGGCAGAAAGAAAACATAAGTGTGTTCAAGAAGAAATGGCCATTTCCTTCATGATTCTTACACAAAAATTTCGTACCAAATAAAACACACTATCATTTCGGATGCAAATTAGAGTTTCATTTACTGTCAATCTGGGTAAGTAAACTTCGAGGATCATCCAATATATATGGAATTAGAGACAAACTAAACTAAGCTAGGTGAATAAATGCCAAAGTTTCCTTACAGGATGTCTTTCGTTAGGATCTCTAACACCTATTTAATCATTTAACAAAATGAAATCTAAAGACATTGTGATAAGTGTAAGAAATATTAAGGCTCCCTTACAGGAGACTGTTCATTAATATTTATAATCATCTTAATCAACAAAATATTTAAACTAATGAAATTAAAGCACTTAAACTTAATTCTGATTGATTGCATGAAATGTTAAAGCTCTCTTACAAGAGTCTATTCATTTATATCTCAAGCATATAAATCAGAAACTTAAACAAATGAAATCAAACATTAAATAACAAATCAGATTCATTGAAGGAAACATTATTACTTTCTTACGAAAGGTCATTCATTAATATTCCAAACATATGAACCTAATAATTTAATCTAATGAAATTCACAAACAACATAAAATAAAAGCTTACTAAAATAAAAGTGTACTTGCTAGGCAATGGGGATCCTTCCAAGGATTCATAAGCACACCAAAAGAAAAGTCAAATGTAGAGGATCAAAGAAGCTCTGTCTTATTTATCATCAATTGCAAATTGCAATTGCAACCATCACATTGATTCTCCATTCTAACTTCTCACTACCAACCTATAAGATACTAAGATTACAAATGAAAATTAGATTACAAATGAAGGATATAACACTCCTATTTATACAAAAGCTATGATAACAAACTCATAAATGTAAATCCACTATTCCCTCCTTTGACCCAGATATTTCTCAACCAATGGTGACACATAACCCTATCCTCCATGATCTTCTCCATGAGGTCCATGATCTCCTCAAATTCGAATTTTAACATAGAGTGCCACATAAGGGTGCATAGGAAGCTTCTTTTGTACCTACACATGTCAACAAACTCATTCTAATTGTTAGGTATAAGTATAAGCATATTATTTTCTAAAGTTTAACCACAAATCCACTTAAAAATGTTAAGAATTAATAAACTTTGGAAAAGCATAGTTATAACCCAATGATGAGGTAAATGTAATGATGTGGAGGTGGAATGAAGGTGACATGAAGGTAATATGGAAGTAATGTGAAGGTATTGGTGAATAATGGAGTGAGAATAGGGACTATTTTGAGGCCCAAAACATGTGCTGATACTTCTTCTATTGGCTGCGGTGATCACTGCTCTGTTTGCCAATAAAAATTGTGCAACCCCGTAAAAGGAAGTAAACATGAAAAATTAACTTCTAGAAGCCTAGCTGGGCGAATATTCTTCCAACTAAAAGCCTCTTGAGTCGTGCCATTTCGAGTTATATACCTCCACTCATGGAGCTTATCCCCTTGGATAAAGGAACCCTATTCCCTTCATTAGAGGATCTCATCCCTCTCTTGATGGACCTGAAACCTCCTCAATCTCTCTATAAATTAAGTTGAAGCTTCAGGTTTAAGGGTTAACATATAACTGTACATTGAAGATCACACCTTTGTACACAAGATTTCATTAAAGATTAATCTATGTTGGTCATTCTAGAGAGGAAGGCTTGTTAAACCAAGGTGCACGCTTGTGCAAACATACACGAGAAATTTATACAACATCAAGGCTAAGGTTGTAAGATTTCTCTTTTTGATTCTTGATAATACATATGGATCTCTTTTTCTCATTGTGTTGTTTTTAGACTCACTAATACAATGTCAATACTCAATGGGCCTTGATCATTAAGTTGAACTAGTGTTTTTGATTATTATATACTACAAGTGCTTGGATCCTTTGCATATTTGTGATTGCAGGTTCTTCTAAGCATTAAAGGATTTATTTGGAGTGAAAGGCAAAGGTCTACATCAAACATCTCAATGAAAGGTAGGCGCATAACCTCCTCATTTCTAAGTTATAATAATATGAATGCTAACAGTTTAGAGAAAGAGGTATTCAAATGGTTGTTTGCTTCTAGTTATCTGTTGGGATACTAGGGAGATAACTCTTTTCCACAAGAGGGATTTATCTAGAAAACAAATTGGTGACTCTGTTGGGGAAAACAAGCTTAGTTTTCCCATGATTTTGTTTGGTTTGACCTTCCAAATTTTATAGTTTGGATTTTCTGAGTGTGGTTGGGTATATAACCTTTTATATTCTCTAAATGAGAAAGTGTTGAGTTTGTTTTTTCAAACATTTCTCTACCTTGCACTGTTTTCTGTGGTAAACATAGCACAAACCTGTGCAAGTTTGCAATGTAGTTCAGTGCGCATGCAAACTAGTTTGTACTGAAAACTTGCGCACCCCTGGAAAACTTTGAAAAAATTAATATTTTCTCTCTCAGAGTCAAATAACCAATTTATTAAGGTTTAACCTGATCTATACCAACTCTATGAGTCTGGCTATGAAATCTTCCTAATCACCTTAGAGTCTTTTTTGATAAATCATCCTTTTTGCATATTCAGGTAGGGTTTGCACTGGTTTGATGAATTTCTCTTTTGGGGAAAATAAATTCATTGCCTAGATCACTGGTTTTATGTTATTTCCTTCTTGAGCCACCATGAGTCTTGTTAGCCTTGCCTGCTTGAGTGTTTGTTTCTAGCTCATTCGCAAAAAGAAAACTTCTAGATTAGTGAAGTGTGATTTGTCTCAAAGTAGTCTTTTATGCTTTTGTTTCTTCTAGTGAAAGTGAAAAAACAATTTAGTTTGCTTTTAACTAAAAGAAATTATGAAAAGGCACTCATAGGTATTTTAGTTAGGATTGTTAGTTAAGATATTTGATTGTTTTTGAAGTTTTTATACTTTTTAGGGTTTTTATAGTTGATTTTTTATTTTGAGAATTGTTTGTTCATCAAATTATATTTTTTGGCTTTGTAATCAACGAACATTTTCATTACAAAGAGATATTGGCCATGCTTAGAAATGAAATTGTTTTCTTGATGAAAAATAACTCTTATGGGATGTTTTAGGATTTTTTTAATTTTTGAGTCCGAAAGTCCTACTTTCTCTCAAATAGAAATTCATCGAAATAAAGAATTGCATTTTCATATAGATGCATTTAGAGTATTTTTTGAGTCGGTCACAATATCATTAAGTTTAATTTCCATAACCTCTGCGTAAACAACATCCCAATTAATATAGTGCTTGATAAAATTGATCTAGATTTTTTATTACATTTTCTAGGGCTCATTCCACCAATTTAGCTCAAGACTAGTGCTTTGGAATAGGTTGTAATTAGCTTTCCAAAGTAGATAAAACAAACAAGTAGCATCTTATGGTAAGGAAAAACCTAATTGTTGCAATTGTGCTCTGGGAAGCTCTTCTTAAAAGAGCCAAGCACGAGGTCATGTTGGGCCCAGTGAAGTAATCGTACCTACTTCATTGGCGAAGATAGAAGATGTGTAGGTAATAAAAATGGTAAACCTTGGGTTAACCATTGTCGAGGAGACTTGGATCAATTGTTAATAAAATTCGTATTTACCATGTCGAGGAGATTTCAATGGGATTGAGCTTTGATACTCTGCCCTTGCGTGTGTTATAGCCCAAATCCACCTTAGGCTGAAGGAAGGCGGGATTCAGGGTAACACCAAACCACGCTCATTCTGGTAGCTAGCCCTACCAGAACAGGAGAGGGCTCTCTCCGGGTCAATCTCAGGAAAAATGTATCAATAGGCCTTGAGATGACTGAAATGAGTGCTAATTTTAGGCTAGGTATATTAATCAAGGAGTTTGAAATGATTTTTTTAAGGGTTTTTGTTGGAAAAAGGGAAAGGCAATTTTGGGCTTGGGGATGAGGCCAAATTCTTGCAGAGTTCAAGTTGGGGCAGGGAAGGCTATGGCTTTGATGTCTTAGATTAAATGAATGGATAGAAAAGACAGCTGAGGAGCTGAAGAGGGAAAGAGGCTGCAAGGATCCTCTTCAAACTGACGAAAACATATAAAACTAAACAAAATTTTAAGGCAGAGCACCAACAAACTAATGAATTCTACCTTAATTACTCATTTGTTTAATTCAGAAGCAAAGAGAGGGGAAATGGCATACATATAAAATTAATGAAACTTACAGATACATGGAGAAAAACATCATCAAAACTCAGAGCCACAAGGATCCCAACAAGTGCTGCAAAACTCTGGTCTTTCCTTTTCCAAAAATATAAAATGAATATACAATGAGGTGCCAAACTATTCCCAAAAGTCCAACCATGAAAATGTCTCAGAAAATACATGATATAGACCATCCTAACCCCTTCCCATGCCTCTAGGGGTCGAGCTCATCCTTCTAGGAGCTGTTTCAACCAATTCTAAATAAGGAACTGAAATCTAGGCAATCAAACAACTTGCCTCTATAAGGAAGGAAACTGATTCATTCATTTAATTTTCACTTTTTAGTGAATGAATCCTCTAGAACAAGTAAATGTGAGCCAAAATTACATCATAGTCATCAAGTTACATCAAGATAGATCAATAATTACATCAAAAAGTGAAACTAGTCAAAACTGGGCGAATTTCTGAGCTGAAGAGTCAAAATGAGGCCAAATTTCTCTATGCGCCGCGCCCAAAAACTCAATGCATCGTGCCACTTTGAGCCTATTTTTGAGGCACTTCCCGAAGTCCAAATTGAGCTCATGATAGCTCGTTGGAAATCCCTGTCTGTATGCTATCCAACCCAAGTAGAATTTTTTAATTTGAATTTCATTTGACCCTCCAAAACTGAAATCTCCCAAGACTAGTTCCTGCTGGTGCAAAAGGTGGCAGAAAGGCCATTTTTGGTGTGTTTTTGAGCCTTAAGACCATCCAGAACTTGATGAAATATCTCAGCCATTCCCGAGCATGCATAATTTATCATAAAAAACCCAAAAATATCAAGTTTTCCTCCAGAAGATCTCTCAAACGTAAGCGCGCGCCAAGTGGTGCGACGCGTCGGGCGGGAAAATATGTTTTGCGACCAAAATTTTCAAAAATGACAAAATTTTCCCCAAACTTGCTGAAATTTGGAGTGAAGGTCCCCCATCAAGTGTCATTCTCAGCCAAATAATCTTCGGCCAAGATTTGAAGTGGATCAGGCCTTTTGCGCCTCCTTAGTGCCCTTCTCAGCCTCGCCTTCAGGATCTTCATTTTCGCTTTGCAAACATGTGTGTGGGCCCAATAGTGGTTCTTCATATGTCTGAGCATGTCTTTGTCCCTATTGGCCTTCACCAACAGTTTCTCAAGATGAATGTTGGCTCTTGTAAGGCAAATCTTCCGCTCAAACGGTGTCATGTCACCTGGTCTCTTTCGGGCCAGTTCCCGGTCTTCGCAGATTCTCTGCAGCTCCATGAGTGTGTGCTGATCCTCCAGTTGTTTATTCCGCTGCTCCAAGTAATTTATAACCCACTGAGCTCTCTGAAATTTCTCGGTCAATGTGTCGATCTCAACTTTATGCTCCTGGATGGTTTCTTTCAGCTTTGAGCTGGGAGAGCTCGAATCAACATCGATCAATATAAAATCAGTATCTTGGCCTCCTGAGGGGCCCTCATTCTGCATAGGCTTCTTGCCTCTGTCTTGTACCTGTGCTGATGTAGAAGGCGATACCCATTCCATGCCATGTGGAGATAGTAGTCGCACTGCTGCTGAAGGTAACGAGACCCCTTCCACCCTGGGTGGAGATAAAACTCGTCGTGCTGCTGCAAATAAGGCTCTGGTACCTCTCTGATAGGTAACACACACTGGAACACTGGTAGGCTCTGTCTCAGGAACCTCAAACTGATGTGAAGGCTCACCCGCATCGTGAAAAATTTCTGGAGGAGGCTGAGGGGCTGTAAAGAGGTCACAAGAAATGAACTCCTCCATGCAATGCCCTGCAATCCAAGCTGATGTACCACAATCATCTTGATGAGCGCATAATGATAAATGCTGTTATGTTGCTGCTCTGGAGTCTTCTTCTGCACAAGAGTAGTCATCCGCTTTATGTTTCGGCACATGAAATATGGAATATTCATCAGTCTCACTCTCGTGAAATGCATCAAAAGTCTGATGTGGTATGCATAAAGGCGTGAGAATCTACCCTCGCAACTGAAGTATCTAATGATGAGTTTCATTAATGGCGCATAGGAATCCTTCAAGAATCTGAAAGGAAACACCCTGCTAAGCTGCCTCATATAACCAGGCCTGATGTAAGGTTCATAATATGCTCTATCCAACTGATGTCTCTTATTCCACTCTTCACCTATGTTTGGTATCCCGGTTGCCTGAGAAATGGTTTCTGGTGTCAAGGTGAAGTTCACTCCAGCAAGGTTTACATGACCATCACACAAATGTAGGACAAATAAGCGAACCAACTCCTGATGATGATGAATCTGAGAAATCATCTCACAATACTGAAAACATGAATGTTGCTGAAAGCATGCCATTGCAAGCGGGCAGGCCTACAATTGAGTCAAGGAAGTGGGATCTTCTCTGACGTGCCTGCCACTTTTATGAGACCTCCTCAATACATTTAGCTCGGTGGTTGAGTCACTGTCCTGCTCATATTCTTGCTCATATGATGAATTTGTCTCTGACATGGTGCTTTGCAATGTGTATAACAAGTATATGCTGATAGATATGTGGTGAAAATAAGAGTTTGGTTTGTTTGAAAATGGTGAATTGGTGTTTGTATTTCAATACCAAATGTGCCAAATATGTACCAAGTAGGAAATGAGGGACTGTGGTAATTATAAACAGTGGGTATAATGGACTATCAAGTGAAATTTGAGTGGAAGGGCAGTCACTTGAGTGCTTGGGGGACTTCGGGATTTGGGGATTTTATAAGTGATATGGGAGTGGGAGATGGTGATGGGAAATGTAGTTTTTAGAGATAGGGATAAATGAAATGACAAGATATATTTAAGTTAAGTGAAATCAAGGATGTAAAGACATTCCTTGAATGTTTTGGGAATTGGGGATTTATAAATGATATGAAAGGGGGAGGGCTAGTAGGGTTTAGTGATAGGGAAAATGGGTACAAGGGATATGATTTATTTTGAGAGTTTAGGGCACCAGGGATAAACTATAATGATAGAATTATGAAAGGGAAAGGATCATAAAATGGGAAAGGGGACTTGGCAGCAAAATTACAATTTCAAAACACCAATTTCAAACCCAAAGAAGCAGATTTTGTTATGGACATAGGGTTTATATTTCACCGATCAGAACCCTCATATTTTGCCTCCAAACACACCAAGCACGACTTAAGATCGATGGGCAAGAGTTTCAACTTACTTGGAGCAGGAAAGATTTGAGTCGATTTAGTTTTTTGATGAAAATTTGATAAATTTAAGCCTGTCGGCTCTGTGCGCCGCGCACACACCCAGTGCGCCGCGTCAGCTCTGTGCACTGCGCTTGAGAAAATTAACATAGTCAGACTTGGCCCAATGCGCCGCGTCTTGTGGATGCACCGCGCCTTCCTCCAATGCGCCGCGCGCACTTCTAAACACAGTCTTGGCTTTCAAATTTACAGCTTCGCCCTCTCACCACTAAACTTTGACTTTCCTTGATGTCTTGGATGCAAATGGCATTGATACACATAAAAATATCTATATAAAGTCATGGCTTTGATTTTCTCTTTGTAGAGACCCACTTTGTAATGTTTCAAAATTGGCATTTCTTCACTTTTAATACAACTCTGTTCTTCAAGTTTCCTTTTTGATTTTTGGCTTGAAATGATGGCTTTCTTGGTTGATTTTTTGCAGGGATGGTGGCATCGGATTTTGGCAAAGAATGACCAGAGGCTGCATTTGAAGTACTTCATGGTGGAAAACTTTAAAAATACATATTTATTACAAACAACAAATTTGACGATTTCTTCCTCAAAACAGGGTTTTGAAGAAGAATCATCCCTGAGCATTATTGATGATGAAAATCTTGAAATGAAAACTTATTGAAGACATCCTCATGGCCTGCGGGCATTATTTGAAATTATGAAGAACAAACCCTAGACCTAGTGACTGAAAGAATTTTTTTACCACAAGACCATCTATGACTGTAAATGACTGATATCAACTTTAATGAATTTTGATGAATTTTAACCAACCCAGCAGGTACAAACATGAGGGAAATGAGTGAAGAGACCCTTCCGTCAGATAATGGCATGCCCCTAACAGAATGCAGATGAATGAGCTGAACGAGACACCTAAAAATGAAATGCAATAAGAGAAATAATCTCTGACGGAGGGATGACAAGACCGACTCTAACAGCGTGTATATCGGGTCAAATATTGTTCCCCTAGGTTCACTTGTCTCAGTTGGTGACCTTAGTGGCTATAATATTTAGGATTTTTCCCAAGGTGATGGTGGAGGAAAGGTCCCAATGTACCTAGAGTAGATGTTGAATAGACTCACTTGGACTTTCCGGAGGGTACTCTTCACTTTGAGATGGCATAGTGAAGTTACTTGCACCAGACTATTTCATTAAGCAGACTATCACGGTAATTGTTCCAACTGCAAGTTTTCCACATTAATCTTTGCAACATTGGATTTCATCACCAAATAGTGATTTTATTGTAGAAACATACTGTTTGTGTGTGGATTGTTTCTTAGGTTTTATAGGTGCGTGTTCATTTGTAACATTTTGGCGGGGAGGATTGTAATATTCCCAATTTTCCATCAGTTAATTGGAATATTAGAGTTCTTACTTTTTCTAATTAATTAAGTAAATAAGAAGGTGGAGGGACCCATAAACCACATAGATGAATAAAATCCACTTTTTATGTGTGTATGTGGATAATTAGATAGTAGATCTACATTATGGAGTAGTGGAGTAGCTTCTTAATGAAGGAAGAGTGGAGATCATGGAGCATTAATGATAAGATCATGGAGATAGTGGAGGAGCCAAAGTAAGATCATAGTGCAATAAAAGTAATATCATAGAGAAATTATGATGAAGTGATGGAGGGAGTGGTGCATTTAATGCACACATGATGGAGAGAATGGAAACTAAATGCAAAGATGATGGATATCATGGAGAGACAATGTAGTCTTCATGGAGGCTAGTGGCCACATGTGTTACGTAGTTATGACGTGGGCCAAGGCTAGGGGAGGATCACAAAGCATAAAATGAAGATGAAGGAAGAAATAGAAGGAAAATTTTAGAATTTGATTTTAGATCTAGATTTTTCAGTTGGCATTTCTATGCATGCTTCAGCTGTTTAGCTAAATCTGCAGTGTTGTTTATCACACGGGTGTTTCCGAGCGGAAACTCTGGGAAGGTTTATTTGAGTTGTCGTACATCATCAGGCATTGGTGCCACATTCAAACCCTCTCTACATCACATTTAGTCTGAGGAATTACACATTCCTGCTTGAGGGTTTGAGAGGAGGAGGTTGTTTCTAACATTTTCAGCTAGGAAACTGGTGGAGGATTGATCCTTTCACCTTGTGCTTCAAGATCAGTCTTCTAGGAGAAGCACATTGATATCTGAAATTCAGGCCATCAGTTTATACCTCCATGTGGCAGTAGTTCCCCCAGGAATTACACAGTTCAGTATTTTATATCTGAAGGAGGGAGGAAGTTTCGAGTATTTCTACTGGAAATTCTGCGAGGGATCATCACCTCACCTTGCTGAGCTTAATTCTATCATTATTGAGATTTATTGAAGAATCTAGAATTAGGCTATAGCTTCAGCATCCTTGACAGCACAGTTTATTCCAGCTGTTGTGTATTCAGTAGCTGCATCTAGTGGAGGAGGAAGGAGGAGATAGATCTCAAGCTTCTAGCTTGGAGATCAGGAGGAGGGATCAACCCTCTATGCATTGAGCTAATGGTATATCATTGCAGCCATCATTATGTTCAGTTCATACAGAAGATCTGCATACCCAACAGTTATATTGCAAGCCCTAGGAGGGTGATTTTCCAATATTGTTAGATCTGGAAATCCTTTATGGGTTATCTTGGGTATTCATCATAGAGCTCGGATCACAAATTATGGAATCATCTGAGCTTAAAAACTGCCTGATCTACACATCTATTTTCAGCTGGAAGTTGTAGTCCCAAAATTTGTAGCAGGGAAAACACAGTATAACCTCCAGCAGTCCAGCAGTTACGCAGTGCCTTTGATGAGAGGGCTTCAGGGTCATTCTAGCCTACTTGTTTGGCTTGAGTGCTTCTTATTTTGAGCACTTTTATACTTGTATTTTCACCTCCTAATAATAAAATGGCTCAACTCTTATGCATATTTGTATGGTGTTTTTAGTTTATGTGTTCATTTCTGCAGTTTCCATCTATTGTGTTTCTATATTCCTGTCTTTCCCATTTTGGGATATTATAGTGGTATCAGAGCATGATATTTGGCTCAACTTATGGGCAATACATCTTATGACATCAGAAGAAGAAGCAGAAAGAAGAGATCTATAATGGCGGAGGGATTAAGTTTTTCCACACTTCTCTTTATATATATGCAGGATCTCTCTAAGGAGGTTAAAAAAATGAGAAGGGAAAGGCAAAAAGATACCTCAAGAAGGTTTCAAAATGAGGAAGATCCAAGCACTTCCTATCAACAACGTAAACAACCAGAAAAGAAAAGAGCTCCACAACAATCTACTATGTCCACTTTCTTTGAAGAGGAAGGTGAATGGCATGGATATGGAGGAAACTTGGGGTATGATACTCTAAGTAAATATATGTCAAAGTACAGATCACAGTCTAGAGCACTCAAGGGGAATATAACTCTCCAACAGTTTTTACAACTCAAATAAGAAAGGAGATCCCACAACAACAATAGAAGAAAAAGGCATAGATTCTTCTTGCCTACATTTGATGGATCATCCACAAGTAGAGTAAGGGCTTGGAGGAAGGAGTTAGATGCATTATTTCAGCTATACCCAGTAGCAGAAAGAGAGGTTTTTGAGATTGCAGCACTGCACCTTGAGGGTGAAGCAAAGGATTGGTGGTTTAGTCATTTGAAACATGCGGGAGTGACTGCTTATGTAGATTTCACTCAAATATTGAAGAAGAAGTTTGGTAGAAGAAAACTAGAGACACTTCCCATTGATACACTTCCCATCATTGAGGAGATGGTACATGAGGAACCAAAGGAATATGTCATCATTATCACTCCAGAAAGGGAGCGACTACCACCACCACCAGCTACAGAAGTACTTACATCAGGAGGAGGAGCACTTGCATCTTTGCAAGATGGTCTGGAGCTCTTGACATTGGGAGTCCCATGCATGATTCATGAGATGCATGAGGAAGAGGAGGCAGATACCAGTGTTGGTACAGTAGAAGAGGAGAAAATATCACCATTACCAATAGTTGGAGAGGTCATTGCACCGATTGGAGGAACTCTTGTAGCTGTGCAAGATGTTCCCGATATTCAACTGATCCAAGGTTTGCAAACATTTCCATCCCATCTTATTTCAGTACCTCAACTTGAGATTTGTGGGGACATGCCATCAAAGAAATTGCATAGCCAAGGATTAGAGCACCTTGTTGATTTGGAGCAGAAAACTATCACTAAGTAGAGTACCCTTGACTTGATCAAGGAGGAGATGTATAGCCATCCCTGTTTTTCATTGTTGAGCTACACAAAACACTTTGTGTTGAACTGTGGAGTTTTGAAGGATGGGATGAGCCTAGTCCTAATCAGTACAATGCCGGGCTATGATTTCATCATTGTGTATGGTTATGAGACAACATATGCACCATCATGTGGGTCAACAACGCTATCACTGAGAAATAATGATGAGATGAGGGCCCCATTATTCTTGGAGCATTCCAAGGAAAAATTCACTCATGAAGCACTGAAGGGACAAATGATTGATGGTAGACATCTTATGATGCAGAGAATTTTCCATTATCAAGATGGAGTTTTCTTGATGAGCATCTCACAGTTGAAAGAGAAATTTCTACCTGCAGCATGTATAGAACCTCATGGGTTCTATCGGGCCATTGATGAGAGGATATCATGGAGAGACCTCAAGGAGGTTGCACTTCAACATCTCATGGAGTGCAAATCTTATCAGAATGAGGAGGATGGTATTCTACCTTGGAGGGATACCAAGTTGGAGCATGACATGATTCATCATCCACAGTGGGATGGATGGATGAGGATGATGAGCAAGGGGTTGAAAACCCACTTGCAGATCTATGATACGGGGCAACAAGAAGCATGGCTGTGCTGGTTGATTTTGGGTGAGTATGGTTACTACCAAACATTTCACTTATGTATGATCCATGCCTTTCATAGCACTGTGTGATGCAGCAACAAGAGGCATGGCTTCGTTGGTTACACTTGAGAGAGTTTGGCCATCACATGACATATCCTATGTCAATGGGTGTGTTATTGTTTGGGACATGGCATGTCACTCACATTATGTGGTAGCAGGGAGCTTGGTTGTATTGGGCTGATATGACATCCTACATGTCAATCAGTATGTTGTCGCTTTATGACTTGTATCATGATGATGTGAGGTGGCAACAAGAATACTTGTTTCTTTGGTTACTCTTGGGAGATTATGGGTTGGAATTCTCCCATACTTTGCATGATGATGATGGAGGGTGGCAACAGGAGGGCTTACAGCGTTGGCTTCTGTTGGAAGAGTATGGCCACCATACTTGGTATGATGATGAGGTGGTATGGCAGCAAGAGGCATTATTGCAATGGCTTCTTTTGAGAGAGTATGGCTCTCATACTTGGGTTGATTATGATTTGGATGGAAGCAGGAGGCTTTGCTACGATGGCTACTATTGGGGGAGTATGGTTTGAAATTTATGTGTCCATCCATATGTCTCTGCTTCTTAGTTTGCAAAGTGCTGGGATGATGCTTGGAGCTAACATGGCCAAGGATGGAAGCATGGAGAGATAAAATCTACTTCATGTAGCATGGGATGAAGAGATAGTTTATGAATTGGGACTTTCCACTTTGGGAAGAGACCACTTCACTTTATGTATCTCATGTATAGAGGAGGATATTGGAAAGCATATGGTTTCCACTTGGAGACTCATTGATAAGGAGAGGCATCTAAATTTTCAGTTGGAGGCCATTCTAGACATTATAGAGAGGCAGCTTTCGAGCTGGGCATGTATAGCACATTGGAGTAGGTGGGGAGGCCTTCCATATGAGGATGCCATTTGGAGGGATATGGATTGCTATAGAAACTAATTTTTCAGTTGCTTGAGGACAAGCAACATTTTGGCGGGGAGGACTGTAATATTCCCAAATTTACATCAGTTAATTGGAATATTAGAGTTCTTACTTTTTCTAATTAATTAAGTAAATAAAAGGGTGGAGGGACTCGTAAACCCCATAGATCATGGAGATAGTGGAGGAGCCAAATTAAGATCATAGTTCAATAAAAGCAAGATCATAGAGAAATTATGATGAAGTGATGGAGGGAGTGGTGCATTTAATGCACACATGAAGGAGAGAATGAAAGCTAAATGCAAAGATGATGGAGATCATGGAGAGACAACGCAATCTTCATGGAGGCTAGTGGCCACATGTGCAACACAGTTATGAGGTGGGCCAAGGCTAGGGGAGGCTCACAAAGCGTAAAAGGAATATGAAGGCAGTAATAGAAGGTAGATTTTAGAATTTGATTTTAGATCTGGATTTGTCAGTTGACATTTCTATGCATGCTTTAGCTGTTTAGCTAAGTTTGCAATGCTGTTTAGCACACAGGTGTTTCCGAGCGGAAATCCCACCCTTATCCACGTGGGACTTCAAGTGCCTACCCTGGGAAGGTTTCTTTGAGCTGCCATACATCATCAGGCATTGGTGCCACATTTATCCCCTCTCTATAACACATTCAGTCTCAGGAATTACACATTCCTTCTTGAGGGTTTGAGAGGAGGAGGTTGTTTCTATAATTTTCAGCTAGGAAATCCATGGAGGATTCATCATTTCAGCTTGTGCTTCAAGATCAGTCTTCCAGGAGCAACACATTGATATCTGGAATTTAAAAGCTTCATTTTATACCTCCATGTAGTAGCAGTTCCACCAGGAATTGCGCAGTGAAGTCCTGTAGATCTGAAGGAGGGAGGGAGTTTCCGGTATTTCAGTTGGAAATCCCGCGATGGATCATCCCCTCACCTTGATGAGCTTAATTCCATCATTATTGAGCTTTATTGCATCATCTAGCATCAAAATCAACCTCCCTGACAACACAGTTTATTCCAGCTATTGTGTATTCAACAAGTGCATCTAGTGGAGGAGGAAGGAGGAGATATATCTCAATCTTCTAGCTTGGACATCAGGTGGAGGGATCAACCCTCTATGCATTGAGCTGATGGTATATCATTGCAACCATCATTATGTTCAATTCATGCAACAGATCTGCATACCTAGAAGTTATAGTGCAAGCCCTAAGAGGGTGATTTTCCAATATTGTTAGATCTGGAAATCATTTCTGGGTTATCTTGGGTATTCATCATAAAGCCTAAATATGAAATTACGGCATCATCTAAGCTTCAGAACTTCCTAATGTACACATATATTTTCAACCGGCAGTTGTAGTCCCGACATTTTCAGCATGGAAAACACAGTATAACCTCTAGCAATCTAGCAGTTACGCAATGCCTTTGATGAGAGGGCTTCAGGGTCATTCTAACCTACTTGTTTGGCTTAAGTGATTCTAATTTTGAGCATTGTTGTACTTGTATTTTCACCTCCTAATAATAAAATGGCTCAGCTGTTTTTCATATTTGTATGGTGTTTTTAGTTTATTTTTTCATTGTCGCAGTTTCCATCTATTCTATTTATATATTCCCGTCTTTCCCATTTTGGGATATTACACCACATGCGAGAGCCGCTCAGAATTACAATATTGTTGAAGATCTGGCCATATCCCCTTCAGCAATGTCAACCCTCGAGGTGCTGCAATCTTTTCCAACTCAAAGGAAATTACTATTATCAGCTTTTGGAGAGATTGATCCTCAATATTCTAATCTCATTTTCTTTGATCTCGAGAACTTTGTACCTAGACTCTCGCACCAAATGGATTTTCAAATTCCTATTTTAGTCAAATCTAGGCGAGTTTTTCACACAGTAATTGACAAGGGATCATCTACGTGCATTATGTTATCACCAAAATAGGACCCTGATAGGCTGCTGATCAGAATACCTCAATGTAACTATTTCAAACCAACCTTTTAGCTAAGGCTCAGCCTCCTTAGCCTGAGAGGGCTCTCTCAAGGGTTAATGATTTTGTATAAAGATAGATGGCTAACTCTATGGTTTGTGGTTTTGTATGTTTTCAGGTTGAAAGATGAAGACAAGCTACCATTGGGCTATGGAGTCAGTGATAGGGATAAGATAACAAAATAGTTCTTCTTACAAAACTGAGGCTTGTATATACTTCAATGAAAGGATGACACATTCTGGAAAGTCTCACTATCTTGAGGTTCAAAGGAAATCAGAGCATATGTGCATGAATTCTGAGTCACGATACCTTAAGATAGTGAAAGGAAAGTATTTAACAAAGATTTACCCAATATTAGCACTTAAAGGAAATCAGAGCATGAATGACCATGAATTCTGAGTAATAAGTATCAAACATTGAATAAACCGTCCACATATAGGACCTAAGAACTCAATTCACCATAAATTAACACTTAAAGGAAGTCAGAGCATGTTCCTATGAATTCTGAGTAATAAGCATCAAAACTATGGAAGTAAAACACATGATAGAAAATAAAGCTCACTGAAGTACGCTAAGAATCTCAGCTTCAGAAACGTTAATCTGCTTCTGTATATATCACAGTTCCTTCACAGCATAAAACAACAGTTTTCCAAAAAAGTCTTCAACACTATACTAATTTGACCTCTTGCTTCATATATAGCTTTTAAAATATGAATTCCATGATCCTTCTTAAGAGAATTCGAATTTCTATGATTGACACCTATTCTAACCATAAAACAGACCCTTAAATGCAAATTGACAGCTAACTGTCACTTCTAGGAGTCCTAATACAAATAGGAGTAAAACTCCTAAAACATATTTCAAAAACCTTATCTAAGACTTTAAATGTTTCCTTTGACACCTTCTAGCCCATGAATTCGAATTTGATGATGCCTCCATTCACGTAAAGTCACCCTACTGCTGATGATAAAATTGCCCTATATATTAGGGAGTTGTTTCCTGCATTTAAGATTTAACCTTCATTGATGTTCTTTGAACCCTTTTGCTAGAAAAGTTGACCTTTTGAGACAAGTGAAATGTGTTATCACTTCCATAGAACTAATTATCTTCCACCTGTATGAAAATCAAACCTTTGAAGGAGTACAAAAATTGCTGATCTGGCTGCGCTACAAAACTGTCTGCTGTTTTTATAGCGCAAAGATTTGTCTTTGTAAACATCACTTTAAACCTTAAGTTTTCTATGCTTGACACTTTAAAACTTCATTTATGAGATATTTACATCCTCCAGCAGCATTAACCTTCATAAACCAACTATTCTCACCCTTTGAAACCCTTGCAAAAAGTCAAAACTGCACCTACAGTAGTTTCGTAGCGCGCTACGAAATTGCTGTGCATGTCTTTTACATAGCCTTTTTTTCGAAAATTTCAGTCTTAAAAACTTCTTTCACTTTTTCGATGATATCTACAGGATTTAATAATCAACATATATCATCTTTGAAATACTTTCAAGAAATAAAATCCTTCTCCACAACAAAACTGCATCAAGAAATTGTAACTTACTGTTATGTTCTAACTGAAAAATAGGTGTTGGGACAAAGCTTTTATCTCCTCATAAAAAATGCATTTTTCAAAAATGAAGGAGGCTTTTGGATAAAACTCTATGCTGAAAAAAAACCTCTCTTTGTTTTTTTCAATACCTCCCCTACTTCTCAGAAAATTTCTTTGAACATTAGGTGTAAACTAAAAAATTCTGATTTCTGAAAATATGGCTTCAAAAAAATCCTTGTATCGCTCAACTGGTAACACTTATGAAAAATGTGAGATAGGTTATTGTAGCTGATGATTTTATGAAGAGAAAACTCCTTCATAATTCCAAAATAATTTTTCATGTGGGCAGAAAGTGATCTTGAAAAATACTGCTAAAACCAGAAAACAAAGTTTTTCTCTGAATGACTTTCAGCAGTTTCGTAGCGCAAGTTCAACCATAAATTTCTCCCACCTCATAATGAATTTGAAGAAACGGAAAGAGGTTTTTGTATTTCAGTATGTTAGGAAGAAAAAATCTTTCATTTTTCCAAAATATTCTTACATTTTCCCAGAAACCTCCTTGGAAAAAGACTACTTAAAGCAAAAAACAATTTTTTTTTTCTTTTTTTTTCTTTTTCTGATGAAAAAGACCACTTCAGCCATTTCGTAGCGCAAAACAACTTTTTTACACTGTCCGCGCTACGAAAACATGGATTCGTAGCTATTTTTCGATTTTTTTTCAAAATGATGTGCGATATGACCTCTAAACACAAGGTGAGACTTATATGACATGGAATAAGGTCGATAAAGCTTGTTTGGAAATGAAATATGACCGTAAAGACTTCTAACCCTATGACCTAACCGTTTAAGAATGAATAGAACAAGGGTTTTAAAATATGGCTTCTAAACAGAATATGACACTTTAAACCATGGAATGAGGTGGTAAAATTTTATTTGGAAATGAGAATGACACTATTGAGATGAGATGACTCAAAACCTATTATAAGACCATGACTAGAAACAAGGCAAACTTTCCAAAGTTTAGAAATTTTTTTAGGGTGATAACACATTATGTCCTTAGCATGTTGGAAAACTATTGGTTCTCCACCAATCAATCAGTCACCCATGATTCTTAAAGCCTTCGATGGAAGAGGTTTTCGTCCATTTGGAATACTCCAGGATCTACCTATAAAGGTAGAAGGGAAAACCATAATGCTTGAGTTGGAATTTGTTGATGCCCCTCTTAACTACAAACTTCTATTAGGTCAAAGCTGGTATTATGATATGACTGATGTGGTTTCATCAGTATTTTGAATGATCATGTTTCCTCATAAAGGAAATATTGTTAAAATCGATCAGTTGTCTTATTTCGCTTCTGACCCTACCTCTACTGATAGTATCCAACATGTCGGAAAGACGGTTATCCCTTATGAAGATGTTGGGGTAGGAATAGTTAAATATTCCACTCTTATGTGAACTTTTGCTATACCTCCTCGTAACGTACCTCAAACTATTTCCAATATCAATATGATTACATCAAGCATAATACCATTTGATGACACATGAAATGTGCCTTTAGAATCCAAATTGGACTATTATGGCAATGAGATTATTTTAAGTCCATATGAATCAATGTATGTAGCAGTAAAATCACTTTTTGACATTTCATCAACTAATACTGATCAAATGAATGTGGTCAGTGAAGAGTTTTCTTCTTTATCAAGCTCATACATGACATCATTTTCTGATCCTTTTCAACAAAATTTTTCAACTGATGAAAATATCCAGGAAATCTTGTCATTGGAAGAATTACCATGGGATGATCTTCATCATCGATTTTATTTTTTACCTAATCTTGATAGAGTTGAAAATGAATTTTCATCCATTTTTTCGATTGATTATGTCGAAGAATCTCAAAATCCTATGTCCATTCTTCATTCGGATTTTGAGAAAAGTTTAGGAAATATTTCCACCACAATTAAATATCAATTAAACCAGGGATAACTGAAAACATTCATATAGGTGCTTCTTTCTTAATTTAAGAAATCAATATGTACAAAGCCCTCTTTCAGGAATTTTGAGACATTTTTTCCTGGTCTTATGAAGAGATGCTAGGTATTGATCCTAAGATTGTGATTCACGAAATTAAGACATACCCAGATGCTAAACCCATTAGACAGAGATTGCGTCCAATACATCCGCAAAAAGCTGCTGTTATTAAAGCTCACATTGAAAAACTACTTCGTGCAGGATTTATTTATCCTATTCCTTTGACGGATTGGGTATCTAATATCGTTCCAGTGACCAAGAAAAAAGGGACTATCAGAGCATGTGTCGATAATAGGGATATTAATAAGGCTTGTCCTAAAGGAAATTATCCTACCTCGTATATCGACCAAATTGTTGATGATTGTGCCAGAAATGAAATATTTTCGTTTATGGATGGGATTTCTGGATACAATCAAATAAACATACTCTCTGCCGATCAACCTAAAACAACATTCATATGTCCATAGGGAAAATTTTCATACTGTAAATTAACTTTTGAACTGAAAAATGTTAGCACAAATTCTCAAAGAGCTATGTCTTATGCATTTCACAATATCAAATACATTGTGCAACTCTACTTGGATGACTTACATGCTCATTATTTATGCAAGAAAGATCATCCTACACATTTACGTGCCATATTTATGCGATGTAGGCATTACAACATTCATTTGAATCCACACAAATGTGTATTTTGCGTACAAATCAAGATGCTTACTTGGTTTCATTGTTTCAAAAGAAGGCATTCATGTCGATCCATTGAAGGTTGAGGGCCATTGTAAATCTACCTCCTCTTTCCACTCTTCGCCAAATCTAGAGTTTTCGAGGGAAAGAAAACTTGCTACGTTGTTTTATTCCGAACTATGCAGATTTAACTAAAGGTTTCACTTAGTTATTAAAGAAGGATGTTCCATTCATTTGGGATGAGCTTTCCGATAAATCTTTTGATGCAATCAAACACACGTTGACCCAAGCACCGTTCTTACATCCACCTGATTATCACCGAGATTACTTTTTGTATTTAGCTGCGTATGATTCCATAATTAGAATGGTTTTAGTTCAAGAGGATGACTCCAACAATGAACATGTGATTTATTACCTAAGTCAGAATCTCACCCCAATAGATATCAAGTATTCATATGTGGAGAAATTAGCCTTGGCAGTCATTCAAGTTGTCCAATGATTCTATCATTACATAATATTACGTAAAACCACAGTGATATCTAATTGCAACCCTATGATGTACATTTTGACGAAACAATTACTCAGGGGCAATACTCTAAATGGATATTTACCCTACAAGAGTTTGATTTGGAGTTTGAGAAATCCAAGTCTAAAAAATCACTCGTCTTTATTGAACTTATGTGTGACTTTCCCTATACTGAATTGGAAACAGTGGCAAAGGACCACCTTCCCAATGAATCTATGTTTCTAATCAGTACATTAGATCCTTGGTATAGAGATATCATTATATATCTTCGAACCCAAACCTTTCAATATCTAATCGACGTAGAATTCAATACCAATCTCAACAATACAATATTGTTGGTGACACTCTTTATCGTCGTGGTGCCGATTCTATTTTTTGATATTGTATAAATCATGAAGAAGCTGAAAGGGTCTTAAATGAATGCCACTATGAAGCATGTGTTGGCCATATGTTTGGGTTTTCCAAAACCCAAAAGATATTGCACGCTAGATATTACTAGCCGTCACTATTCAAAGACTGTATCCTTGCTATTAGAAAATGCCACAATTGCCAGATTTTTGATCAAAATATACGTGCACCTCTAGCTCCTCTTCACCCAATCATAGTTGTCGATCCATTCACAAAATGGGGCATCAATTTTGTTATATGTAACCCTCACTCAACTGGGGAGCATGGATATATTATTCTCGCTGTATTTTACTTTACCAAATGGGCCGAGGCGATGCCTACATTCATGGCTAACGGAAAAACTACAACTATTTTCATATTCAATCACATGATTGCTAGGTTTGGTGTCCTTCAAGCTATCATTAAGAACCATTGTAGCCTCTTTCAAAACATTATGATGATCAAAATTTCTGCTCATCTTGGCCTACGCCATGATAATTATACACCATATTACTCACAGGACAATGGCCAAGTTGAGGATGTTAAAAAGGTAAAACAAACATGATAAAACGGATTGTAGGAAGTCATAAAACGAATTGGAATACCATGATTTTTTATGCATTATGGGCATACCGTACCTTTGTAAAAACATCCACAGGGTTTACTACTTTTCAACTTGTTTATGGTTTAGAAGTTTTTTTGCCCATTGAATGTGAAATCCCGTCACTCAAACTAGCCATTGAGTTATTACCAACTACCTTTGAAGAGGAAAACAAATTCTTATACCTAGCACATTTATATGATACTCGCCACACCACTGCATTAGCTTCTAAATATCATAAAAAAATGCGATAAGGCTCAATATGATCAAAGCTTTAATCCTCGTATCTATTCAGAAGGTGACCTAGTTTTAGTATACGATCAAGCTCATGATAAACTAGGCGCTGGTAAATTCAAACCAATGTGGCATGGTCCTTATATTGTTAAGCGTGTGCCTGCAAAAGGGGCCTATGAATTAGTTGATTATGACGATGTCTCTTTAGATAAGTCCAAAAATTTCCTTTATCTCAAGATATATTATGCATGATTTTTCGTGTGAAGATCTTCTTTGTACATTAGTTACATTTTAGAACAATGTGCATTAGATTAAGAACAATTTGCCTTAGATTATTTATTTTTCTTGACGAGTTTTTGCTACTTTTGCTACTTATATTGATTACTCTTGATACTGCAGATGTCAACGTTCCCTCAAACTTACATTGGCTTTGCTGATGACGCCTATCGTAGTACATAGAACATGTCGTCCGCTGCTTGGGTTATTTATTCACCCACTGATGAGTTAGTTTCTATTCATGGGATTTGCCTCGGTCAAAAAAAAAAATATTGCATAATATAGCACAGTCATTGAGCTATTATCTATTTCCATTTCATTTGGCATTCGATGTTTGATTGTTAGGTTAGATTCGCAACTCATTGTACTACATTTGAACGATGTTTTTTCTATCATAAATCCGTCTTTGTTAAGAATGTATTTAAGGGTTCGTCTCTTGGAAAGACAATTTGATTACATTGAATATCAACACATTTCAATAAATTTAAACACATTGGCTGATGCATTGGCTAATAAAGTTTTAAATAGACATTTGCAGCATTAAAAGTAAAACAAAACAATATTCAATCCATATTGAACAAATTACTCAGAGATCGAAAGTAGTAATATCATTAGGTCAAAATAGTTTTGTGTCAAAAAATATTACATCGTCTGTGATCATAGGTTTCAAACACCTTATGATCTAAAGACACTGATACAAAAAAACACAAAATGCGAATCTAGATCAACCATTAGCTATCCATGATGATGTTCATGGTAGAAAAGTATAGCGTGCGCGACTCTGCGCAGATATTGCCTGAATGGACCTGGAACCCCAGTCACATGCCTATGGTACTTGAGAGGCAAATCATTTATTCCAGTATTTGGGATGTCAATGTTCAACCTCTCTAGGTTGTGTTCTAAATCTGCAAGGGCCTCTGCTGCATCAGTTAGTGGTGGAGTTGCTGCTATAGGTTGTGCTTCTTGTCTATCAAAATGACAACGTACCGCTGCTCATCTTGGGCCAACATCCACATTTTAATGTTTTTATCAGTATTGGATGATAAAAAATCAAATAATAATTAGATAATAGAAAAACTCAAATGAAATATTTTACCTAATGCATCCCACTATGTTACCGATGGGAGTGATGTGTTAGGGTCACCCCTGAAATCAACCCTTGCATAAGGAAAATCCTCAAACATGAAATTTTGGCTCCTGAGCCATACAAAAAACTGAGAATTATATCGAACCACAAGACCACCATTTCCATCATCGCAAGGCATCAATGAAACCCATCGCAACATGCGTGGTTCCCTCGGTCCCATCGGATCCACTGGTGACTGCTGAGGTACCAGGAGTGGAATCCTCTCCAAAGTGAAAGATATGAGAATGGATCCATAGATGAAGTTATTTAGCTTCCAATTCTTTTCTCTCGTGAGTTGGACTTTCATGTTGACCAACACTCCTTCCCACAAGTTGAAAATTGTTTTCCTGGAACACTCAACAATAGTATGCATTTGTGCGTTGGTAGCCACATGTGGAGCTGCACTACCACACAATCGGGTAACTGTGAAAGTAGTGATATTAAGGTCTAGTTGTTCAATGTTTTTTATGTTGATACGACCATCCTTTAGTTGTGAATCCTGTGTGCAATACTCACCATATAAGAAGCAGTAGGTAGTCCCCCCTGGTCATGTACCAAATAAGGAAATGTCTCTTCCTCTTCGGGTTAAATCGGTGAGGAAATAAATATCCTCTGTTTCAATCACAAGCCTGTGATCCCCGATGATGAAACATTGTTCTTGGACATCCCGGGCATTGACCAACCATGTCATGAGTTCCACTTGTGCTTTCATTCCTTGCATTGCCCAAAATTTATATAAACCAAAATTCTTTAGCACACGAAGCATTGCTGGGCTATCCATGGATTAATTATCATGCAACTCATGCTCTCTTTCTCTCCACTCAAGCATGATTGGTTGCCTGCAAACAATCATTTAGGAATATTACAAAATTTGTAGGATAATTTGGGGAAATTTTTATGGATATAAATTTAGGTTTTGAAAACCCCACGACGCTTGCGTGGTTTTTATTCATACACAGTTCTTTTTTGCGCACAATTTATGTGTAAAAACCACGGCGGCCCAATTATTTTTTATATTAAAAAATCATCGGGGTGCACGATTTATGTCACAGAAACCTGCGCACCCCCGAGGGCAGATTCTAAAACCTTTTTTCCTCCTGAAAATTACCTAAAAACTTAATTGAAAAATTAAATAGATGAAAAGCAAGATAATGAAGAGATCAAATACTTGGGATTGACGGTTTGCGAAATGGTTGGATGGTTCTCCCGATATTCGTTCCAGAAGGTTTATAGTAAAAACTCTTTTTCACTGCTCTGAAATCAAAAGGTAAAAATGATTTTTTCTGACCACTTTTTATAGGTTTTCATGAATAAAATAATATTATTTTGTTTATTTTTACCTTCAAAAGTTGAATTTTGAATGTTTTTTCCATGATTGAGAGCAGATGATTATAATTTTTTAGTTTTTGTGCAAGGAACAAGTTGTGTCTGAAAATGAATCATTTTGACAATGAGTAAAATTTTATCACTTTTTCGGGCTCTCAAAAAATACGAAAATAAAAACCATGGAGTCTTCTTTTAAGCCCTTTTCAGACTCTCTAAACATGAAAATATCACCGAGCACTTGACTATTCAAACTCGTTAAAATAAATGAACGATCGTCTATTCAGTATAAGTTTACCCCTTTTTCGGACTGAACTAGATTAATTACGAAAAATATATACATTGAATAAGCATGGTCGATAGAGTTCTCTCTAACATTATTTTATCCTTTTTTGGGTTTTAGAGACTAAAATTACGAAAAATAACACTACAGAGTTTACTTATGTTTTTCTTCTGACTCCCTAAAATTGAAAAACACCGAGTTAATCCTATGCTGGACTCGTTAAACTAAACAGTGCATGACTTGTCGATTACAACAGGACCGAACCACTCCTTCTTAGGGTTCGTTAAAAATACTAAGATGGACTTGTCCGAAGGATGAGCTTACATGACAAGAAAATTTTATCCTCCTCATGATTGAAAAAAATAAAGATGTACTTTCCAGTAATGGTGGGGGAAAAGTAACATTTATTGGAGTGCGATGGCGAGAGAAACGATTAGGGTTTGTTGTTCTAGGTTTCTTTGCGGCGCCGGGACAGCCGCTCCCAAGCGCTTTAAAGAAAGCTAGCTCCACACCAGCTTGGAGGTTCTGGACCCCAACTGCGGGTTACCCACTATCGACAAATATCCACATTCTTGCAGAATTAATAGTCTTGAGCTCCCTGCAGACTCAAGC
Organism: Pinus albicaulis; assembly: GCA_034641835.2. NCBI lineage: Eukaryota > Viridiplantae > Streptophyta > Pinopsida > Pinales > Pinaceae > Pinus > Pinus albicaulis. The sequence continues at coordinate 116,246,900 of CM076575.1, forward strand.
CCATTTTGCACTTGCTCTTGCCTGGGGTTTCGATTGGCCTCTGTAACTCATGAAACCAGCACGACCATCAAAGATGAAGCGATTAACACCCTTAATACAGCTCATAAATTTGATTTCCGCACGTTCAAGATTCTGGTTGCAAATCGAACTCTACAGGGTCGCAAGATCCGGCACTGGTTTCTCCTCAGCACATACGCGGACGCTGTCGGTGTGGATGCATGTCTTGAAAATGCTTCAGGTGGCTCTGCAACCACTGCCCTTACAATATTCCTAAGGGTTTCAGTTGAGGGCCAGTATTGGGGTTATACTCCACCTCTTTGGGCTGCAACCAACATTGTTTAAGGCAAGAAATCGGGGGTTTTCACTGGTGGATCGGCCGCATTAGAGACCGCCCAAGCAAATACATTTCTCCACAGCAAAGCGGTGCTTAGTAGCTAGATAGGTGATGCTTCAGAATATGAGATCCAAGCAGGTGTTCCCTTAGACCCCACCTCTACCGCTTTCCAGAAGCAGATCTGCTTCTCGGACCAGCCAGATCTACTAGCATAAGTACCAGCATTTCAGATCCAAATCACTATCCTCTCTGGCAAAAAGTTGCTGCAATGGGTGCGTGCAACAGATCTAGTGCAAGATCTTTCGTGCATACTTGAACTCCAGCTGCGGATTCCCTCCTCTTACCAGAGATTGCTGTATAAAGGTAAACAACTTGAGGACCCTTTTCCCCTCTCCTTTTACTGTATTCAAAGGGATGCTTCTATTGTATTTACCCTTCGTCTAAGAGGAGGGTCCTTTGGGCAGACCTCCTCTGCTCCTCCATTCTCTTACAAAGATGCAGTCCATCCACCGTCCTCTTCGAAAGCAGCTCAACCAACTATGGCTCCCAAGCCATTTTTGGTGGATAAATTGGAGGAAATTCCTTCTATCAAATTCTCTCATCCTGCGCTTGCCGATCATTACCAGGCATTTGCAGAAACTGCAATCATATGCAGATTTAATGGCCTATGGCCTCGCACAACAGATTTATACCAATGGATCCACTCCAACTGGACTAATAAAAGCAAGATCTACTTATGCTCGAAAGGCTTCTTCATTGTGGATTTTGACTTAAATGAAGATTACCAGAAAGCCTTAACGGGAGGCCCTTGGTTCTGGGGCTCGGCTGGGCTTTTCCTCACCCCATGGTTTCCAGACTTCGACCCCTCTACAGCTGTCATCACCAAACATCCCATTTGGATCAGGCTCCCGAACCTTCCGGTACATCTATGGCATTTTTTTGTTTTCTTGGGCATTGGAGACACCTTAGGCCGCTATCTCGCTACAGATACCTCAATAAGGGAGAAAGGAATATACACCTATGGCAGATTATATGCAGAAATAGACATCAGCAAAGGATTGCCAAATCAGAACAACTTCAAAATTGGGGACTTCCATTGGACACAAACCTTGGACTACGAGAATACGGCCTTCTGATGTCGCCATTGTCATCAAACGGGGCATCCAACATGCATGCACTAAGTTCCTCGACAAAAAGAAGAATCTGAATCGCAAACCCAAATACAAGAGCTGGAACCCCTGTGTTCCTCCCCCCCCCCAATAGATGAAACAGACTCCTCCAGCTCGGATGAGGAGGAAATTGAAGCAGATGGGGAGAATGTTGGGATTCTGATGGACGTTCCCTCAGCCAGTCCTGTGGATCCAACTGCCCCTCCGATCTCTCAAAAATTCTCTCATGTGTCTTCTTCCTCAGACTCTGATAAGAATATTCCGCCCCCAACGTAGAATAGTCTACAAATGGTCTCGGCTCAGCCAATTTCCAATGGCTGGGTCAAAGTAAGCAAGAAAAAAAGGAAAAAATGTCGTTTGGTAGTATCCACCCACACTGGGTAGATACCTTTGTTCAACTCTCTTTTTTCTGCTTTCCTTGTTATATTTTTACTCATTCCTTGGTTGTTATTCAGGAGTGAGGTTGATAGCCTTTCACCTCCGGCTCCCATGCTTTTCAGCTTCGCTTGCATGCAAGATCTGATTGTACTATATGTTTTCTCTTAATAGAATTAGTCTTATTCAAAAAAAAAAAAATGGTGGGGGAAAAAGTGAGAAAAAGGATCCATGTTTTATACTTGTTTAAAAAAAAAAATAGCATGTCGCTCTTGAACATGACACTTTGTTGCACTCGTGTCTGGGTTGGGTAATCCTTTTGTGTTATAGTTAATCAAACCTCATTGAAAGTCTTCGACTGGTTTTGGGTATTATATTTAAGTCAAATGATGCCAAGTCATTTACAATGTCGTTATGTGTTCAAGAAAAAGTACAACTTCAAATTCACTATTCATTTCAGACATTTGTATCCATTTGTGTTAACCATCCCTGAGTTAATCCTTGCAAAAAATTTCTTCAAAACTTGACATAATGGTTTCGTGTCGTAGGCCCTCCTGCAACAGATCAATTTCTATCAAAATCATCTCATTATCTAAAAATTTGATTTAGAAATCCTATCAATACCTTGGAATATACATGCTCTAATGACAGGTTTCTTTCCTTCGACGACAGGTTCTCATCATTGGTCTTAGATCGAATGACTCTGTGAGTGTTCCACTGCAAATCATTCATTCACACTTCATAGAATGTATTGAAGTAATTTGAGAGCCATTGTCATTACTGGTGGTTTCTCTCACACTTGTTAACGATTTTCATCATTGACCGATAATCAAGTGGTTTCTACCATGTTCAACTTCGAAATAATCAATTGCATGGATAGATTCGTACTAGTTCGGGAAGCAGGAATCAAGACCCAGGATCTAGTTTCAACCTTTCAGGCTACAAGGAGTTATGTATTCATGAAATAATATACTTATTCATAATAGATGGCCATGACCATACTGTGTCTACTTTTGATGTAATGCTAAAGTCATATCTATACCAACAAATTTAGTTAGTTTTTCTCTGAGTATGGGAATGCCTAACTCAGTGATGATTATATATTTGCATTGAATGTTTATTACAATTTTTCGACTGGTTTCTCCAATACAATCCTTGGAATGATAAAGCGCTTCACTCTCTCGAAAAAACTTTCTTAGACTTCACACTTTAGGGGGAAATATGTTACACGTCATTTTGTCACCATGACATTTGACCGTCAATATGAATCTATCACCATCCATATTCATGCTTCCTTAGAATTAAAAAACATTCATGTTCCTAAACCAAGTCTTGGAAACTAAAAAAAATCTCTTTAAAACCCTTAAAAGGTTACCTGCGTGCTTTTTGTGGTCATTTCCCACGCATGCGTTGATACTTCTTCTATTAGCCACAACGATCACCGCTCTGTTCGCCAATAATAACTGTGCACCCCCTAAAAGGAAGTAAACACGAAAAAGTAACTTCTAGAAGCCTAGTTGGGCAAATATTCTTCCAACTAAAAGCCTCTTGAGTCGCGCGAGTTCGAGCTATATCCCTCCACTCATGGAGCTTATCCACTTGGATAAAGGAACCCTAATCCCTTCATTAGAGGATCTCATCCCTCTCTTGATGGATATGAAACCTCCTCAATCTCTCTATATATTGAGATGAAGCTTCAGGTTTAAGGGTTAACATATAACTGTACATTAAAGATCACACATTTGTACACAAGAGTTCATTGAAGATAAATATATGTTGGTAATTATAGAGAGGAAGGCTTGTCAACCAAGGGCCACGATTGCGTAGACATATGAGAGAAATATTTACAACATCAAGGCTCAGGTTGTAATATTTATCTTTTTGATTCTTGATAATACATATGGATCTATTTTTCTCAATGTTTTTTTTTGGACTCATTGAAACAATGTCAATACTTAATCTCCTTGATCATTAAGTCGAACTGGTGTTTTTTATTATTATATACTACATATTCTTTGATCCTTTGCATATTTGTGATTGTAGGTTCCTCTCATCATTGAAGGATTTCTTTGGAGTGTAAGGAAAAGGTCTACATCAAATGTCTCGTTGAAAGGTAGGAGCATAACGCCCTAATTTCTAAGTTATAATAATTTGAATGCTAATATTTTAGAGAAAGGGGTATTCAAATGGTTTTTTGTTTCTGGTTATCTGTTGGGATACTAGGGAGATCACTCTTGTCCGCAAGAGGGATTTATCCAGAAAACACTATGCTAGGCCTAGATGAGGAGAAAGAGAGGTTTTTGGCTGAACGAGTGAGTGGTTGGCACTGATATAGGACCTGCTATAGGATTTCTTGTAGTTCTATAAGATGTCTTGAAACGCTACAGGAAAGAGGCCGAGGGTAGTATGAGGCCAGAAATGGTGAGGAACGTGGTAGGAGAGGTGGAATGAAGGTTGATCTAGGTGGATGAAGGGTATCCAACGCCTTGGTAAAGCTCAGAAATTCTCGCAAAGCCTGTCTTGCACCTCCAAGGTGGCTCTCAATGTTGTGGTGGAGATTTCCAAAAAAACAGGGCTGAAGGCGACTTGGTTGGAAGTTGGTTGATAAGGGGTGGAGACTGAAGGTAATGGTGCTAGGGAAGTCCTCTTATATTGATCTACTAAAACCCACAATACAAATACATGTTCATGCATTCATAATTGAAAAATATATCATGAAAATGGTGGAAAAGATGAGTTGAATTTAATCAAGCCTACCTATGCATTTGAAACAAAAAAACTAACTCTGCATCTACAACATGTCCATGATAAACAAAGAAGCCTATATAAATTTTCCAAGAAATCATAAAATGAAAGAAATTTTGGGTCTGTGGTGAAGATCTACCTCCTCAAGCTCCAATGGAAGAGGTGAGAGAGGGAGGCTTTAACACACAGTTTTGAGATTTTATATTCTACTAAACATGAATTGAAAAGGGACTAGCTACTGCAACATGAGATGTAATGAAATTAACTACTGCAACATGAAATGTAAAGAGACTATCTACAACAACATGAAATGTAAGGAAACTAAATAAAACAACATGAAATGTAAACACAAGTACCTAAGAGAGACTGAGGCCAATGGATTGGGCCCTAACTCACAAGCTCAACTCCCTGAAACTAACTCAGTGGAGAAGAAACCAAATACTCATTTTATTTCATAACCACTCTTGTAAATAACATATGAAAATTATAAATGTCTATTACAAGAGCTAAAGGTGCTCTAGCTACATCCAAAAATTGAATCCTAGTGAGATCTTGATCAACGCTATTTATCCGAAAGGGTAGCTACCAAAAACTCCCTAAAAAGTAGGTGGTTTGTCTCCTTGGAACTCGAGAGAAGTAGAGGTTGGATCTCCTTGATATTACACTTGCTTTGCTACCTCTAATTTCGAGCTGTTGGAGGAGAATGTCGAGGATATATTAGCTGCCTTTAGGAGTTAAGGAGGTGTTCAAAACTCCTACAATCACTCCTTGTTGTCTACTCCGAACCCTGATTATGAAATCTTCCTAAAAAATGGCATATTCCCTTGTTTTTGCTGCATCTAAACTGGTACCTAGAGGTTGAGATGTGACGAGGCACGATGGAATGGGCTACGCTACGAGAAACATTTGTGTTAACTTTAAGTTTTGAGAGTCAATTCGCATGCATCAGTACTGCCTTATACATGATCCAACATGTGGTCTTTGACACAATATGGAAGTTAGAAACATGAGCCTTAGCATCATGGGATGCATAGATGAAGGATATAATTGGCTGCCAAAATGTGACTATTGAAGATAATGAGGAAGATCCCAGAAACATCAATATCCCCGAGTACGAAGGTCAGTGTGCAGTTGTTGGGCCACTGCTTGCAGTGCTATATGTGACTGAAACCATGAAGAATAGGAAAGTCAACATAGGAACGGAAGAGAAACCTAAGATTTCCAAAATTAGGGATTACTGGGATGAAGATACACTAGCTAAGGTTGTAGAGCTGCTTGCTGAATATCAAGACTTATTTCCCACAAAGTTTTATGAGTTGAAAGGTATTGTTGGGGATCTGGGTGTATTGAAGATCACACTGAAACCAGATGTGCGACCTGTAAAGCCACGTCCTTACAGGTTAAATCCAAAATAAAATCATAAGGTCAAAGAGGACTTGGAGAAAATGGTTGTTGCAGGGACCAATGAACCAGTAGAAGAATCAGATTGGGTAAGCCCCATAGTGGTCCAAGAAAACAATACCAAAGGAGAAATTAGGATCTGTGTGAATCTGCGCAAGTTAAATGATGCTTGTGTGCATGACCATTTCCCAACTCCATTTTCTGATGAAATATTGGACAATGTGGGATGGCATGAGGCCTACTCATTCACTGAAGGTTTTTCTAGATACCACAAAATAAGAATTGTGCCTGAAGACAGAAGTAAGACAACCTTTGCGATGGAATGGGGATAATTCCAATACACAGTAATGCCATTTGGTTTGAAGAATGCACCAACAACCTTCTCGCGCGTGGTGGTAGCTACGTTTAAGGAGTATATACATAAATTATTAGAAGTATATTTTGATGACTGTGTTAGCCTCCACAATGTCCCAAGGCTGAAAGGATATCGACAGAGGTAACCTCAAACCAAGCTTTTAGTTTGGTAGCTAGCCCTACCAAACTAGAGAGGGATCTCTCTATGAAAAACATAGCCAAGGATATGAATGGTGCAAGAGTGGATTTTAGGCTAGATATCTCAACTCTAGGGTTTTGAAATATTTAGGGTTTTTCTCCTAGTTCAGGGATGAAAACCAAGGAACTAGGTCAAATTATCAAAGGTTACAACTGTAAGAGATATGGAGGAGAAAGATAGCTATGATTTTGTGATCGATTTAGAATTTTGTCGGTGTAGTTTAGGTTTGAAAGAGCAAGAAAATCTTAATGATAATGTGCATCATGAATTCATTAAACAAGAAGGAAGATTACATAAAATGATATTCCCAACAAAAAAAAGCTTTCATGAAAGAATTCTGCTTATAAAACTCTTAGGAAAATCATTGAAGAATAAAGATATGGAAAAGAGACATGTATATCATTTATATAAAACTATAACGGAGAAAATACAATATCACAAACTCACAACACAAAAATTCCTGAATAATAGCTGCAACTGGTCCTTTGATTTCCTGTATAAAAGATATAGTACAAGCTACAAGAGTTCCACCCTCTGATACCAACCTTGAGCATCAATAAAAAATATATACATATAGACCATAGAAAACATCTTCCTCTCTCCCAGGGTCTAATTTATCATTATAGAATTAATTACACAAAATCATCCAACCAAACCCTAAAGACTAGGGAGGTTAAAGCAAATTCCCAAATTGGCCTAAAACTGATTCATTTGACCATAAGAACCTATACAAGAATTAATCTACTACATTTTTACTTTGACAAGCATAATTACACCTCGATGCATCATTAAAACCCCAAAAATGTGTTAGGTCCTTATTACTTATATAGTCCCTTATTGTTGTTAGTTTAACCCGCTTATTGTTATTGTTGTACCCCTATAACCCCCATATTGTTATTATTGTGCCCTTACATTATTATTGTTAGGTCGGCTAGGATCACATTGTGGCCCCACTAGGATTACATTGTGGCCCCATGGACTCCTATATATATAGAGGAGGTTTTGTTATTTGTATCATCCAAGAATTGTTCATTCATGTAATGTATTGGAGGTTGACGCCTCGAAGTGTCTTATTTCTAAGGCATTGATATCTCTTTTCTTCTATTTTTGAAGCTAGTTTCACAACATTTGGTATCAGAGCTTTGGAATTCTAGGGTTTCCCTGCTCCAAAGAGGTCATCGTGGAATTTTCGCTATAATTTTTTTTTCTACGAAGGTTCAAAAGCTGAAATTTTTAGAGTGCGAAGCCAAAATCTTGAGGAACATCGTCGAAAATTTTTAGAGCTTGGTTCACAATATTTTCGGAGATATGATCTGTGGAAGTTAGGTCATTTTGCAAGCTCCTGAATTTAACCTAAACAGACCATCGTGGAATTTTCACTATAAATTTTTTTCTACGAAGGTTTAGAAGCTGAAATTTTTAGAGTGCAAAGCTGAAATCCTACGGAACATCATCACCAAATTTTAGACCTTTGTTCACAATATTTGCGGAGATATGATCTGTGGAAGTTAGGGATTTTTCAAGCTTCAGAATTTCATCTTAAAGAGGTGATCGTGGGAAACTCTTCATAGCTCTCTCCTTGAGGATCAGATTGGAATGTTGTAAAAAGTGGCCGCAAGTACACAGACTGTAGTTTTATATATATCAATTTCAGAGCCAAATAAGGAAAAAGTGACACGTGGCAAGTCGTACAATTTATCTCTACTGAACTAGTCCATAATTAGGTCATTATGGGAGATTGGGCATAACTTTGTCTTGAAAAATCCAAATTAGGTCAGACCTATGGCATTCAAAAGAAGATTCAGAGGAATAATTTAGGGCTGAATTTAAGATATTGAAGATCTAAAATCACAGAGATAATTCAGTTTCAATATCGAGCTCCTCAAAAGCAAGAAAAAGGTGTGTAATTTTTTCGAATTACATAAGTCTTGTTTGAAAAAAAATAGTTTGAATTTATTCCAAGGGCATATTGAAGAATAGATATCAGTATTAGGTTCTAAAATGCCCCGTAAAAATAATTCAACACCCATTGAGCCTTCAGAAGGCTCCACTATGACTCATGAAGATGAAGAAACACAACATGATATATCAAAATTACAAGAGCAAGTGCATCAAATTTCGCTATTGCAAAGAGCAAAAAAAAATGAAATGGAAGTTTTGAAGAAAGGCGTGGAAACTAAAGGTTTGAAGAAAGGGATGGAAGCTAAGATGAATGTTTTGGAAGCTAAGATGGATGGCATGGAAGCTAAGATGGATGACATGGAAGCTAACATTGATGAAAAAATGAAAGGCAACATGGAAAACATGAAGAATGATCTAAAAGTAGACATCGAAGTTTTGGAAAAGTTGATACAAGAAATGTTTCCTAATGGCGAAAATATAGTAGAGGAAACTCATGATGAGAACAAAATAAATGTTAATCATGATTTCATAAACTCTAAGGTTGGATGGAAGAACCACCATATTCCAAAGATGGATATGAGGAAGTTTGATGGCAAGGATCCCATAACATGGATACTACAGATGGAGCAATATTTTGATCTCAATAATGTGCAAAACACACAAAAGGTACGCATTGCAACTTTACATTTAGAACAAAATACATTTGTATAGTATCGATGGCTTTGCTCCCGTAAAAAAATTGTCACTTGGTCAATTTTTATGGAGGAAATGATAGCACATTATGAGGATACAAAGAGCAACACCTTCTTTAGCCAATTGATAAATCTCAAACAAAAGGGTTTAGTGGCGGAGCACATTGAGGAATTCCCAGAATTGAATATAAGGGTAACTGATATTCCAGAGGAACACAAGATTGAGGTCTTCATAGGGAATTTAAAGGATAACATCCAACATGAAGTTCGCGTTTGGGAACCAGATTCATTAGAGAAGGCATTCAGGTTGGCAAGAAAAATTGAATGTAAAATTATGGCGACAAGGAAGCCTACCACTCAAATCTATAAATATGGAAGTGTTGCTACTCCTAGACTTCCAAAACCTACAAGGTTTACACCATAGCAATTGGAAGAAAAAAGAGAAAAAGGTCTTTGCTACAGCTGTGATAGAAAATAAACTAAAGGTCATAAGTGTGTTGAGAAGAAATTATTTTACATAGATTGTGAAGAGGAGGAAGAAAATGAACAAGAAACTTCAAAAGAAGAGGATATACACTAGGAAGAAACCATAGAAGAAGAAGAAATGAGTCCGACCATATCATGTAATGCATTGACAGGAATTACCACTCCTCAAACTCTCAAGATTGAAGGACATATCAAGAAGAAAAAGGTAATAGTGTTGATTGATTTGGGTAGTACCCATAATTTTATTCATTGTAAGGTAGCCAAGGAATTGAATTGTTTCCTATACCCAGCACCAGAATGTCAAGTGATGGTTGCAAATGGAAGAACTATAAATTTCTCTGGAAAATTCCATAATATCAAGCTAACCATGGGGGAATATGTATTGAATAGTCCAATGCTTTCCATTCCTATGGGAGGTGCTGATGTTGTACTAGGAGTACAATGGTTACAATCTTTGGGGATGGTAGTTTTTAATTTTCAAGAAATTTTCTTGAATTTTTTTTCAGAAGGAAAGGAAGTCGAATTACGGGGTATTGAAGGGAAGCCGGGAAGGATAATAAGCTCTAATGTCATGACAAAGCTTTTAAAGAAAGAACAACGAGGCGTAATTGCACAATTATGCTCACTAGAAGTTCCGACATCAAAATCATCTATTTCTGCAGATCTCCAACAAGTCTTGGACAATCATTCCAAGGTGTTTGAAACTCCCAAAGGACTCCCACCTATTCGTGATCATTATCATGCTATTCATTTGATTCCAGGAAGTGTTCCTCCAAACATCAGGCCTTATAGATATCCTTACGTCCAAAAGAGCGAAATTGAACGTATGATTGCGGAAATGTTAGAGGCGGGTATAATTCAACCTAGTCAAAGTTCTTTCTCTGCTCCTGTAGTATTGGTACACAAGAAGGATGGATCATGGCGAATGTGTCCGGATTATAGGGAGCTCAATAAGCTCACCATTAAAGATAAATTTCCAATTCCTGTGATTGATGAATTATTGGATGAATTACATGGAAAAATTTATTTTACCAAGTTGGATCTTCGTTCAGGATATCATCAAATTAGAATGAAGACTGAAGATATTCCAAAAACAACATTTCGAACTCATGAGGGTCATTATGAATTTTTTGGTCATGCCTTTTGGCCTTACCAATGCACCTTCTACATTTCAAGGGTTGATGAATTCCATTTTCAAACCCTTCCTTAGAAAATTTGTGCTAGTATTTTTTAATGATATATTAATCTACAACAGGTCTTGGAAGGATCATGTTTAACATTTTGACATGGACCATGCTCAAACTATTGGAGGAGAAAAAATTATATGCAAAAACATCCAAATGTTTCTTTGGAGTACAAGAGGTGGAATATCTGGGTCATATTATATCTCACGAGGGTGTTAAGGTAGACCCTAACAAAATGAAATCCATTAAGGAATGGAAAGTCCCCACAACCATAAAGCACTTGCACAGATTTCTTGGGTTAACAAGGTATTATTGAAGAAAGATGCATTTTCATGGACTCCTGAAGCAACTAAGGCCTTTGAACATCTTAAAGAGGTAATGTGCCTAGCACCAGTCTTAGCTATGACAGACTTCACAAAAACCTTTATTGCGGAATGTGATGCCTCAGGAAATGGAATTGGTGTTGTTTTAATGCAAGAAGGAAGACCCATTGCTTTTGAAAGTAGTTCAATCAAAGGAAAGTATTTACAAAAGGCTATTTATGAGAAGGAAATGTTGGAAATACTACATGCACTAAAGAAATGGAGACCTTACCTAATGGGAAGACACTTCAAGGTAAAAACTGATCATGATAGTCTTAAACATTTTTTGGACCAAATACTATCTTCGGAAGAGAAACAAAAATGGGTCACAAAGATGTTGGGTTATGACTTTGAAATCATCTACAAAAAAGGGAAGCTAAATGTTGTTGTATATGCACTCTCAAGAAACGATGAAGATGTGGAAGCATTGCTTTGTGCCATTTCTATTATCCAATGAGATTGGATAACCGAAGAAAGGGATGAATGGAAGAAGGACGAAGACGTTTGGACGCTCATTCAAAAGTTGTAGCAAGATCCTAGTACATCTGATACATTTAGTTGGAAAAATGATTCCTTATGGTACAAAGATCTCTTATATATTTGCAAGAATTCCCAACTAAAACAAAAGATTCTTCTGGAATTGCACACTTCTCCTTTAGGAGGACACTCGGGATTTTTAAAAACTTACCACAGGGTGAAGAAAGAATTTTTTTGGGATGGCCTTAAATATAATATTCAAAATTTTGTGGCAGAATGTTTGGTTTTCCAGCAAAATAAAGTTGAGACAATTAAGACCTCAGGTCTTCTACAACCTCTATCCATTCCAAGTCAACGTTGGAAGGAGATTTCAATGGATTTTATCACAGGTTTATCCAAGTCTGAAGGAAGGAGTGTAATCATGGTGGTAGTTGATAGAATTACCAAGTATGTACACTTTTGTGCATTATCTCATCTATTTCAAGCAAGTACAGTTGCTACTACATTTATGGAAACAATTCAAAAGATACATGGAAACTTGAAGATTATTGTATGTGACAGAGATCCCATTTTTACAGGAAATTTTTGGACGAAATTGTTTTCTTATGTGGGTACTCAACTAGATCATAGCTCATCTTATCATCCTCAATCTGATGGTGAAACAAAGATAGTGAATAAATGTTTGGAAGGATATCTTCGTTGTTTTGTATCTGATAAGCAAGCAAAATGGGTCAAGTGGTTACCTTTCGCTGAATGGTGGTATAACACTTCCCTCCATACTGCAGAAAAAATGACCCCATTTATGGCACTTTATGGATATCATCCACCATCCATCACATCTTATTTAAAGGAAAATTCTAGGGTTCAAGCAGTGGAGGATCACATCGAGCATCAACAAGAATTTCTCCAACTCTTAAAGGATAACCTAATTTTGGCACAAAATCGAATGAAACAACAGGCAGATCAACATCGTAGTGAGAGAAGTTTTGATGTGGGAGACTAGGTATTTTTACGGCTACAACCATACAAACAAATGTCCCTCAAGCAAGATAAGAAGGATAATAAATTATCGCCAAAGTACTATGGTACTTACAAGGTGTTGCAAAAGATTGGTACTATGGCATACAAATTGCAGCTTCCTACTTCTTCGCGAGTGCATCCAGTTTTCCATGTTTCATGCTTAAAAAAGGATATAGGGGAAAAAATTCCAATTCAAACAATATTTCCATAACTTGATGAGGAAGGAAAAACCATATTGGAACCTGAAGCAGTCAAGGAAACAAGAACTCGACAGCTACAAAATCGATCAATTTCAGAGTATCTCATCAAATTGAAGAACTTACCCACTAAATATTCTACATGGGAGGATGAGAATTTTATACAGAAGCACCCGGAGCTACTCAAGCGTTGAGGACAACAATTTTTTGAAGGAGAGGAGCATGTTAGGTCCTTATATTACTAGTATAGTCCCTTATTGGTGTTATTTTAACCCCCTTATTGTTATTGTTGTACCCCTGTAACCCCCATATTGTTATTATTATGCCCTTACATTATTATTGTTAGGTCGGCTAGGATCACATTGTGGCCCCACTAGGATTACATTGTGGCCCCATGGACTCCTATATATAGAGAGGAGGTTTTTTCATTTGTATCATCCAAGAATTGTTCATTCATGTAATGTATTGGAGGTTGCCCCCTCGAAGTGGCTTATTTCTAAGGTGTTTATATCTCTTTTATTTTATTTTTGGAGCTGGTTTCACAAAAAAATAAAAAATTACATCAGAAAAATTTGAACTAGACTGAGCAAACTGAGAAAAATGATTTCCAGGAAAAAATGTAACGAATTTCCTGAAAACGTAGTGTGATGCTTGTAAGTGACTTTTAGAGGGGTTCCCGAGGTCCAAATAAAGATCTGAAAGATGCTAGAGAAATCTCTACTTGTCTACTACATCATAGAATCTTCAAGCACTTAAAAATACTACTTTTATCCCTCCAAAAATCATTTCTCCCACATCTACTCCAAAAACGTAGCATGCCTCAGAAAAACATGGCAGCAATGTGTTTTTTTGGTAGTTTTTTGACCTTTTCACCCACTAGAATGTGCTAACATGGCTCTCCCAATAGTTTAAGTTAATGTACAGGTCAAAATAAATCCTAAAATGCAAAAAAAAATTCATTTGGATGCCCCCAAAAAAAGCGTAGCGTGAGGCTCGGTACCTTTTTGGACCAAAAACTATTGAAAATTTCCAAAATGCCCCAAAACTTCAAAATTTGTCAAATTGTTTCCAATTTTCTCAAAATTGGTCCAAAATTGCTCCTTGAAGTGAAATAAGGATGTCTTAGGCCATGAGAGAGGCATAAACTAACAAATCAAGTTTGTACTTGTTCTTTTGGCCTCATTAGGGTTTCTTTCAACGTTTTCTTAAACTGCTTCATTCTAATTTTGGAAACCTGATTTCTTGGAATTTGGTGGGCTCATACCTACTGATCTGAATACTCTCGTGCCTCTTCTACTCATTTCTTTCAGAATCCATTGTAAACCCTAGCTCAATGGGAAGGGGAAGTATGGTTTAGTGTAGGGAAAAAGGGGATTTGGGTAGTTTTTGGGAATGAAGGGGGATGAAGGAGTTATGGGTCTCCTAAATACTTGGGAAAATTTATGGGGTAGGTATAAATGTTAGGGAGTAGGAAGAAGTGAAATTTCAGGGAACGAGTGAAGGGAAGGGTTCCAAAGAGGGAAAAAACAGTCCTAACCTAGAAATGTCTAGTCTAGGCTAGGGTTTGTGGGAAAATAGTGAAAATGAGGGATAGGAGTGATGGGAAGTGATTAGAAAGGTGCATAATAGGTGGGGGAAGGTGTGTGAGCTTCAATCTCAGGCTTTTACTCAAAATTTTTTCAATGAGAACATGAAACCAAGCAAATGCACTAAAAACCCTAGAAAAGGGGAATTTCTCTTTCCAAGCATGAAATGAAGACACAAGAGGTGATTTGGATGCCCACTTACTTGTCACTGACACATTGGAACCTGTTGTTGATGAATAATCCCTTTGTAATGAAGTTTTGTGCATCCTAAATGTTATCACTCCACCGGATCTCCGAATCTGAGAAGAGACCAACAAAGGTAACCACAAACCAATATTTTTCCAAGTGGCTAGCCCTACTAGGTGGGAGAGGGATCTCTCCAAAAGATCACAACCAAAATGACTGGATAAATGATATTTTCGGCTAGGTATAGTAGCAGTAAGGTTTGGTTGATTTATTTTAAGTGTTGGATGGTGAAGAGGTCAGGGAAGAACTAGGTCAGGGAAAATAAGGATCATAATTGCAGAGATCTGATGGGGCAAGGTAGGTAAGAAATTTAACACATTAAGGTAACTTTATGGAGTGGTTTAGACTGCTAGGGTTTCAAAAAAGAGCATTGGAAACATTAGTTCTCTTCAATTATAAGAATGTGAACATGAAACTATAACTATTCCTCGAAAACAGAGCATTAGCTAATGAATTCTGTCTATATAACTTAGGAATCAATTACATTCAGACATGGCATGAATATGGATATCACAATACATTCAAACATTTGCAAACATAAGAAGAATTTTTTTTTAAAAACATTACCACAGGAATCCCACCAAAATAGCTGCAACTCAGTCAATTATTTCCTGCCAAAAAAGCTTGATTACACTAGTGTTCAAAGATCAATTATACAACATCAAACCCTTGAAATGACAAAGGAAATGAAAGATATAAACCAAAAAATACTTCTCCCACTCTCAAGGGTTGAATACTTGACTTGTGGAGCTGATACCCAAAGTGCTCAACTGGAATCCTAATGACTAGGGAGGTCAACAAACACATCCCTATCATTCATGAAACTGATTCACTTTGACCCAAAATTACACATTTACCTTATGTATCTAGCTCTAGTAACTATTAATGACATAGTTACATCACATTTTAATAATTACATCAATAAATATTCTTGGAATCCATCAATCAACTGAGAAAACTGGAGAATTCTAAAAAAATCAGTCATCTATAAAAAGCACAACATGGGACTTCAAACTAAATTTTGAGTGACTTCCTGAAGTCCAAATTGGGCCCAAGATGGCTCATTGGAAATATTTTCTAGTCTAGTTGTTACAAATTTTCTCTAGCTCTAAAAATGGTTGAGTGAAGCTCCTAAAAAATGCATTCTCCCAAGACTGGTAAAAAAACATAGCAAAAGGCCTAAAAAGGAGGCAGAAAGGTGTTTTTTGAGTGTTTTTTTTTTCCATTTCCACCTGTCAAAAGCTCTGTTTTTTGAGTGTCAGTAGTCAAAATTTGATGTATACATCATTCTAAATCTAAATATGTAGATATTTTCTCATTTGGAGGCCTCCAAAAAAAGCGCAGCGTGGCCAAAGTTGTGCTTTTTCCAAGCTAACTGTGCAAAAAGTTTGTGAAAATTTACAAAAATGCCCAAAAAATTCAAAAATTGCCTAAAAATATTCAAAAAATGGTGGACGAAGTGATGATGAGGTGTCTCAAGCAACCAAGGAGGCATTAACAAGTAACTCAATTTTTTCCTTCTCCTTTTGCTTGATTAGGGTTTGCTTGAGTTTATCCTTCAATTGCTTAATCCTGATGTTGAAAATATTTTTTCTTGTGTTGTATCTATCAGAAATGTGTCCGAGCATCTCATTATCCCTTTTTTCCTTATGAATGAGCTTCTCAAAGTGGATGTTCACTCTTTCAAGCCACACTTCTCTGTCATCATTGATTTCCTTCGCTATTCTTTCCTCAAAACAGAGTTGTTCTGCCTCATGTTTCTCCTGTTCTAATGCTCTCTTAAGACCTCTTGTTTTTTGTCTTTTCTTGGTGGTTTGAGCCTCATCATGGTCAGAATCATTAGGTTCCATCACTTCTTTTCCTTTGGTGTCTTGCCTCTTGGCCTTCAACAACTCTAATTCCAAGAGTACTTGATTGTCTTTCAGCTGCTTTTTTCTTGTTCAAGGAAGGAGATGAAAAATTGTGCTCTAGCCATATTGTCTCGCAAATCTCTGATTGTGGCATATTTCTCTTTGATGATGGGGTTTTAGGTCTCATGATAATCTTGTACATCAAAGTCCACAAATTCAAACTCTCTTTCTTCCTCATGAAGGTCTTCCTCCTCTTGAACAACTGCCTCTTGCTGCTTTTTTTTTCCCTATTTTGCTGATGAAGAAGGAAAGTCCCCTTCCAAAATTTGTGGAGAAAACACTTGCCTAGATCCCCTCTGGTAGGTTTTGACCTCTTTGACCTCTTTGGTCTCTTTCACTGTAGCCCTGCTAGATAACCTAGTATTCTTATGTGAAACTGATGCTGGTGGCGGAACAGGTCTAGCAGGCTGATTTGGTGTTGTAGTTAAGACATCTACCTCAATGAAAGTCTCCCATGCCATGTTCAGCTGACTAAGGTGGTTAGGATAATGATTTTAATGAGAGCGTGATGAAAGAGGCTATTGATTTGAAGCTCATACTCTCTATTTTGCACTATGTAGGCCATCTTGTCAATACTCCTATACAAGTAGTAGGGAAGGTTGAGAAATTTCACCCTAGTGAAATGCATGAGAAACCTAATGTGATAGTTGTATTTCATGAAAAACCTAATGAGAAACCTAAGGTTGAGAAATTTATGCCCTCACAAGTGAATTATTTCATGATTATTTTCATCATGGGGTCAATCCTGTTCAAAAAATGACCAAAAGGAAAAATATTTTTGATGTTATCTTTATAAGGTGCTTCTAGGTAAGGCTCATACAACTGGGCATCCAAATCCTTAGTCTCGAACCATTTTTCACCAACATTGGGTATCGCTGTTGCTGCTGCAATGATGTCAACGGAAATGGTGAAAGTCACCCCTGCTATAGTCACTTGGTCTTTTTGGAGGTTTCTAATGAAAACCCTAGTCAAAATAGGATGGCTTTGGACTCTTTGTACCATCTCACAAAACTTAAAGCAACCTACATGTTGGAAAAATTTGACAGCTAAGGGTGATGCCGTTAATTCCCTAGTGTCTGATGGCTCTAATCTCAGAATTCTTGCTCCTTTGTTATATGTTTTATTTTCCTCTTTTGTGGTGTTTCTTTCCTCCTCCATTATGTTCATTTTTGTCTTGAAAACCCTAGGGAAGAAGGGGAAGGGAAAGGGATTAGGATTTTTGGGCTATGGGATTGAGATGAGTGAGGGAAAATTTTGGGAAATGTGTAAAGTGGTTGGGGAGCTTAGGGAAGTGATAGAGGTTTAAATTGTTAAGGGAAACTGGGTAGGAAATTTCTATTACAGGGAGGTACCTAGCTACTTAGGAAAGCTCAGTTAAGGAGGTAGGGTTTAAGGGAATAGATATTGGGAATGGGAAATGAGTGGATGTAAGGGTAGTGGGGAGTGAGTTATGGCATAGGGAAGGTAAATGGGTCCAAGGGAAACTAGGGTTTCAATGCTTAAGACATGACATAGAGGGAAAGGAAGGGTATGCACCATAAATGTAACATCACAAGATAAAAAGAGGGGCTATGGGGCTGTAAATTACTTGCAAATAGGTGTAGAAACCATGATTTGAAGCTGAGAACCTTTGGAGAGAAGATTTGGGGCCATGGATCTCTTCTGCAAAAAGCGTAGCGAACATAGGAAAAGCGCAACGAAGACCTGTGAAAAGTACAACGCCTTTGGAAAAAGCGTAGCGTCCCTCCTGCAAAAAGCACAAAGAAGGTGCTAGAACTCGATTTTATAAAGGAAAAAGTCAATTTTTTGCTTTGGGGATGCTGAGAGCTCGATGCTTGAGGATGAAAATGAATGAATTTTTGGTCTTTTAGGGTCTTTATACTTCGAAAATGTCATTAAACAAACTTGGGACCCACATTTCTTTTCTTGAAATCAACTTTACATTGCTTCTTTACATTTAATTTCTGAATTTGATCATTGAAAATCATCTTTTTATGGCTTGGGAACACTGATTGAATTTTTGGAACTTTGCTATTTTGCTAAAGGAATTTTGAGTGTACATCTATTAGGAACTTTGAGAACTTATTATAAATTAGGAATACAAAATTACATTTTTCTCTTAAATCAAATTTACAAATCAAACTTATGAAATTTCTTTATTGGCACTCCTTCATTTGCTGGGCTTTATGGCATGAAATGGTGACTTGATGACCTTGGAAACCATAAAACATAATGGAGGCTCTAACTGAATGAAAACATGATGAAAATGATTGAAATGATGATGAAAACTCATAAATGATGTCACACTCAGCAAAGTGGTGAAATGAGTCAGCAAGTAGTAATTTTTTTTAAAGGAGTGAGATCAGACCTACATCTGCATCCATTGACCAAATTTTTGCATGATGACTTAATGGAATGAAAAAAATTTCAAAATGGGACCCTAACATGACATGAAAAGAGTTTATTTGATCATTGGTGGAAGGATGAAAAAACTGACACTAACATTGGCTCTATATGGGGTATGATAGCTCCTTGGAGGTGTTAAGAACACCGTAGAACAAGTAGCCTACCCATTGGGCATGGAGTCGAAAGCTGAAAACAAACTGAATAATGAAAAATTAATATAATAAACTGACTTCAAGACTAACTCAAAACTGACTGAAAACTGAATGACTTGACTTTAAAACAACATAAAACCAATGAAACTTTATGGCCTTCACCTCGGGCTCCAAGCATCGATGATTCTCCACTTCACACTTTGTAGAAAAGTTAAACTAATATTTAAAATGGAATTGGGAAATCTGAAATCTGCATTAGAAAAGATAATGCTTAAGGATTCTACCATTGATCGGTCCTCCTAAGCATTCTTCTCCATTCATCTCCTTCAATATGAAAGCATGCTATTCGCGAAAAGCTGAGATCTTGTATGGCTGTTTCCACAGGTTCTCAAATTTTCCATGCTTCCCTTTTTCCTCATTCCTTGCATCCCATCGGAGGACTACATCTTCAAGCTTAAAATCATCCGCCTTGGTCTTGCGGTCATATACATTCTTTATCTTTTCATGAAGCTTTGAGGTGTTCTGGAATACCTCATCTCTTGTTTGATGAAGGTGGATCATCTAATTTATTCGACGTTGTACATCATTCTCCTCACTTCCTACTTCTTGCAACAATTTCATGACCAAGACTGCAAGTGATGTAGGAAAAACAATGTGTACACCATAAACCTATTGAAAAGGGGAAATTTATATTGATTTCTTACTACTCACCCTGTCCGCCCACAAAGCATTAACCAACTTTTTGTGCCAATTATTATTGTTTGCCTCAAGCATATTCTTTATGATATTAATCAAAGACCTATTAGAAGATTCCGCTAAGCCATTACCTTGTGTATTATAGGTGGTTGAGTGCCCCAGTTTGATGTTGTACTTGCCATAGAACTCAACCATTCTTTTCGACTTGAATGCAGCCGCATTGTCGGTAATGATATTATGGGGAAAACCAAAACGATACAAAATGTTAGTCTCCAAAAACTGAATAATTACTAAATCTGTTGCTTTCCTTGTTGGGATCGCTTTGATCCATTTGGTGAAGTAGTCAGTGGTCGTTAAGATCATTTATGTTGTGAAAATGATGTAGGGTGAATCTCTCTGATGAAGTCAAGGCCCCACTGCTGAAAAGGTGCATGTACTGAAATAGGCTGCAAAGGTAATGGAATAAGTTTTCTTTTACCTTGAAACACTTGACACTCATGGAAACTCATCACTGTTTTGTACAAGTCTGCAAAAAGAGTTGGAAAATAATATCCCGCTCTCAACACTTTGTTAGCCATGATTTTCCAAAATAGATGCCCCTCACAATCTCCCCTATGGAAATCATTCATTACTTCTTTGGCTTCATTTTCAACTAAATAGTTCAAAAAAATACCTCCTGGGTATTTCCAATAAAGAGCGTTGTCCAAAATGCAGTATTTGGAAGCCTTCAACTTCAATGACCTACCCTTACTCTTAGACATGCCTGGAGGAGGATGTAAATGCTGAAGAACATATATAATGTCTAAATACCAAGGAGACGAAAGAAAGATATCAGATACCTATATAAGAGTGCCATCCTCTTCTTCATCAGAAAATGGTGAAATGATGTTGATGTCTAGAGCATGTAAGTTTGACTCAACCATGAGCTTGGCTAGTCCCTGACCTTTGATAAGCTTTGTGGGCTTGATATTGAGGTCATATTCTAAAATTTCTGCATAAGAACATATTTTACTGCTGCATTGGGGACATAATCCAAAATATGTGAATTTCAAATGTATATAAGAAAGTAATTCAAAGCCTTTACTAAAGCTAAGGATTTCTTCTTAATGATATTGTACTGAAGAGCTACATCTCTAATGGTTCTACTGAAAAATGCAATGGGCTGCTTAGTCTTATCCTTCGTTTGCATCAAGACTACAACCAAGGTATGCTCGGAGGCAAATGAGAAAATGAGAAAATCATAAAATCAATAGAATTATCTGGGATGATTAAAACAAGGGCCGTAGTTAAGCAAACTTCATTGAGTTAAAATACTTCTTGGCATCCTCAGGCCACTTTACCTCATTGTCTTTCTTTAACATATTGGCCATTTATCTAAGATGCTCAACCAAATTTGGATAAATCTGTGTAAGAAGTTCATCTTACCATTAAAAGCCTGATTTTATTTATTACTCCGTAGAAATTCAATTTGCTGAATTTCCTCAACCCGAGAAGGGTCAATCCAGATTCCATCCTTGGAGATGATGTCACCGAGAAGCTTACCCTCCTCCATGGAAAAAAAATCTCTTTTTTGGATTAAGAGAAATTTCAAATTTCCTACATTTCTGAAATACAACACTTAAGTGATACAAGTGTTCATCATCAGAATGAGAGAAAACTGTCAAATCATCTAATTATACCATTAAGAAAACATCTTTCTCATCAGCAAAGGCTATGTCCATCGCCCACTGAAAGGTGGCCCATGCATTTTTGAGTCTGAATGGCATCATAGCATACTTAAATGTGCCCCAAGGTGTCGTGAAGGAAGTTTTGTCTTGGTCCTTCTCATGCACTAAAATCTGATTGTATCACGAATATCCTTCAAGCAGTGACATTCAAGATGCTCCAACCACTCTTTGTAGGATGTGATCCATTTTGGGAAGGGGATAATTATCCTTAAGGGACACCTTGTTCAAATTCATAAAATCAATGCAAAGCCTTATTTCTCTAGTCTTATTCCTTACCAGAACTATATTTGATATCCAATCAGAAAATTTGATAGGAACAATGATGCAGGACTTGTAAAGTCTATTCACTTCCTTTTCTATTGATGGCAGCAACCTCGGGTTGATCCTTATTAGCTTTTGTCTAAAGGGATTTTGGTCGGGCTTAATTTAAATGGTATGCTGAATTATATTCTTATCATAGACCTTCAAGTCTGCATAATCCCAAGAAAAAAAATCTGAAAATTCAGACAATAAATCAATATATTTGTTTTTTACCTCAAGAGATAAAGACTTGGATAGTTTGGCAATCTTAGGCTTGTCCGCTCTTCCGATGTTTACATCCTCCACTCCTTTCTCTGTAGGTTCCAATGTCGGCTTCCTCGCTACATCATCCTGATCAAACAATTCTTCCAAAGGTATGAGACCTCTTGGAAATATTGTTATCCTTTAGCTGTAATATATCAACGTGAGTGGCTTCGATGACTTGATCATCCTTGTCATAAATTTCATCAATGAAATAATTCTCAAATTCACCTTCATTTTGTAGAAAATTGTTTACCTATTTCTCATCTCCAAATACTTACCAATACTGCAAGTTAACTGATCCAGGTGGATATTGGTGGCCACCCACCTATTCCACTTGCCCCCCCACCATTGTCTCTTTCAGTTTTTCTGTTTCGGCATAACTTACTATTTTTAGCAGTTTTTCGGGTCCTGAATTTTCGGAGCCTTTTTGAGGCCCTAAAAGAAGTTTTTTGGGTATCGTTTCACCAGCGAATTTGATCATCAAATTAGTTTTGAAAGTTGTAGTCCTCGGATAGAGATTTCTAATGATGTATCATGTGCGTCAAACGAAGATAGTATGCCAAAGTTACGTCCCTGGGAAGTTGAAACACCAATTTACCCAAACGGGGCCCATAGTTTTGGCGCTTCATCTCCTAGGGTTAGGTTTTGGATGTTTAGGATTCTCCATTGTTTCTCAATAATAAATAGGCCCTCGAGCCTCATTGTAACTCAGTTCAAAGGCCTGTAGCCGCCACATCTCTTCTCAGAGATAGCTACCAGCGCCCTAGCTAGTTTTATTTCCATTCTGTCTGTAAGCAAATTTCAGTTTTTTGATATTAATGAAATGAAGTGTTATTTCCGCTGCATCTCTGTATTTATGGTTATATGTTTATTCTGTTGCGTTCCTGCATAAATCCGGATCAGTGGTATCAGAGGGGTCTGCTTTTTCTCGATCCTTATTTGCATGTCCCCAACGAGGTCGGGGTATAAGGAGCTAGGGCTTGATCTGGTGGAACCTTTGCAAGATCAGCCTCGCAAACCTCGACGGACGCCCATGGGGGACGAAAAGAAAGATGAGGGAGCAGGAGATCCTATCAGAATATTGCTCGAGGAGGCCCTCGAAAGACAAAGGAACGTGATGATGGATAACTTTTCTCAGATCCTTCAACGGCTACCCACCGGCGGCGCATCTGCATCCAGCAGCCACTCTGGAGGCGCGACTCCTTTTAAGGTACAAGTAAATTTTGACATTCCCATATTTGAGGGTCAAATAGACTCAGATGCCGTAGATAGATGGTTGAATCTGTTAGAAGGATATTTCTCGGTTCATGACTTTTCAGACCGGGAGAAGATTATTTTTGCACTCCTCAAAGCTACCCCCCATGTTAAGGACTGGTGGGAAACCTAATGTGAGAACAAGGACCAGACAGAACCCTCTCTGTTCTCGGCCGTACCAACTTGGAATTCTTTCCGAGACGCCGTCAAGGAACAGTACTATTCCGTGGGGAGCTATGAGGACAAGTACATACAATGGACCACGCTGCGACAACAAAGGGATCAAGATGTGCACGAGCTGACGAATCTGTTCCATACCCTGAGCACAAAGTTGGGTATCAAAGATTCAGAGAAACATTTGGTGCTAAAGTATCGCAGCTGTCTGCACAGATACATTCAGGAGGAAATGGAGTTCCTCGACATCTCCTCGCTTGGTACGGCATACCGGTATGCTGCCAAGATTGAGCAGAAATTCAAACAGAAGAAGCGAGACTTTGGATCTGTGAATCAAAATCAAGGAAAAGGTGCTTCCAAACCGCAGAACAAAGGACAGAGCATGGCGGCTAAAGACAAACCGTCAAAGCCACAAGAAAAGAACAACACCGTAAAGCCAAAGAAGGACACGGGAAAGTGGTGTGAGTTCCATAAGAGCTCCACTCACAACACAGGTGAGTGTCGGGCCAAGCAGTCGCTAGTGGCCGAGATGAGGGCTTCTGAGTCAGATGCATGCTCCGACTCCGAATCAGAACCTGAAAAGGGGAATGAAAAAGGGAAACAGATTATTGATGCGGAGCCCAACGCCACCGTTGCCACTACAAAGGTCCAGAAGGAGGAACCGGAAGATCCAGAGGAGGAGGAACGTCTCTTCCACTCCCAGATGTGGGTAAAGGGCTCCCCTGTACAGTCCATTGTCGACAATGGGAGCCAAAAGAACCTCATTTCAGCAGACGCCGTGAAGCGGTTGGGCTTGCCGACCACAGCTCACCCACATCCATACACCATCTGGTGGCTTCACCAAGGACGAGATCTCCGCGTCAGCCGGCAGTGTCGCCTTCCCTATAGCATCAAGCCCTTCACGGATGAGGTATTATGTGACGTTGCTCCTATTGATGTTTCTGATGTATTATTAGGACAACCATACTTGTAGAAGCGTCATGCTGTGTATGAGTCTCGACCTCGTGCTGTTATTATTACTTTGGGAAATAAGTTGTACAGGATACCAGAGGTACCACCTCCTACGGCTATCTCTTTGGTTACTGCAAAACAATGCAGTAAGCTCATTTCCCAAACCAGGAAATTCGTTTTCCTGATGATTTGCCCCTAGGGCAAGAAGAAGACTGTGGCCACGACCTCCAGACAGGGCCCCTCTGCACGACAACAACAAATGGATAAGGTCGTGGAGGAGTACGGGGACATCTTCACCTCACCCACAGGGGTTCCTCTGCACTGTCAGGTCAAGCACCCGATTGACCTGACCCCAGGTGCGCCACTACCCAATGGACCGATCTATCGACGCTCTGTTCTGGAAAATGATGAAATCAAGAGGCAGATTCAGGAGCTGTTGCAGAAAGGTCACATCAGACCAAGTTCATCGCCCCGTGGGAGCCCGATCATGTTGGTACAGAAGAAGGATGGGACGTGGAGACTTTGTATTGACTATCGGGCGCTGAACAAGATCACTGTCCGGAATAGGTACCCAATCCCACGGATTGATGACCTTCTGGACCAACTCCAAGGTGCGAAATATTTCAGTAAGATCGACCTGAAGTCTGGGTATCACTAGGTACCAATTGAACCCTCTGATGTGTGGAAGACTGCCTTTAAAGCTAAGGAAGGCCTTTTTGAATGGCTGGTCATGCCTTTCGGGTTGACGAATGCTCCCGCAACCTTCATGAGGATGATGGACGACATCTTGCGGCCATTCACCAACTCATTCGTAGTGGTGTACTTGGATGACATTCTGATCTTCAGCAAGAATTGGGAAGAGCACCTTCATCACATCCGACAAGTCCTCCAAACACTGCGGCAACACAAGTTGTGTGCCAATTTGGAGAAGTGCACGTTTGGCATGACCCAGGTTCAATATCTCGGGATATTGAATTTCGATGAAAGGGATTGGCCACCCACTACTATAACAAAGAAGCCACATATTAGGCAATCCCGATCCAAGTCATTCGGGATTGGCCAGCCCCGACTACTATAACAGAGCTTCGCAGCTTTCTTGGTCTTGCTAATTTCTACCGTAGATTCGTGTTGGGATTCTCTCATATCACTTGGCCCTTGAGTCAAGTCACCAAAGGAGGAGCGAGAGAAAAATTATTTTGGTCGGAACCTCAACAGAAGGCGTTCAAAGAATTGAAAATCGCCTCTGTTCTGCCCCAGTGCTCACCTTACCAGACTTGCAGCAGCCGTTTGAGATCGAGACAGATGCCTCTGACTATGCTATTAGGGCAGTTCTTACTCAACAGGGACATCCAGTGGCATATCACAGTGAGACATTGTCTGAGATAGTTCGTAAGTATCCCACCTATGACAAAGAAATGTATTCCATTGTGCAAGCCTGTCGACAATGGAAGCATTACATTTTGGGGAAGGAAACAATCATCCACACAGACCACCGGCCCCTGCAGTTCATACAGACACAAGGGAAGTTGCAGAATGATCGCCATCAAAAGTGGTCCACATATCTGCAACAGTTTCATTTGAACATCAAGTACAGGAAGGGTAGCACCAATAATGTTGCAGACTGCCTCAGCCGACCACCGATCGTGGTGCTCACCACCGTGCTCAACTCTTGTGGGCACGAGACTTCTGATTGGCCGCTTCTCTATGAGAGTGACCCAGAATTCGGCCACACTTACAAGGCACTCTTTGGGGGCACGCAAGTTCCAAAATTTCACCTCCAAGATGCACTTTTATGTCACCTGGGACACCTTTGTGTTCCTTCAAGCGAGCGTGCCAAGATGATATGGGAAGCACACTACAGTCGAGTCGCTGGGCATTTCGGGGTCGAGAAAACAGTAGCAATACTACAAAAGTATTTCTATTGGCCGAACCTTCGAAAGGATGTCGAGAAGCACATCAGATCCTGCACTGCTTGTGCCATTTCCAAACCGACCATCAAGAAGAAAGGCCTATATACTCCACTACCTACCCCTAGTCGACCGTGGGAATCCATCTCCATGCATTACATATCAGGCCTACCCTCTACTAAGAATGGCAATGACTGTGTTTTCGTGGTCGTTGAAAGATTCTCGAAGATGGCCATTATGGCGGCCTGTAAGAAGAATATCATAGCAGAAGCTACTGCTAAACTCTTCTTTGAACGAGTATGGGTGCACTTTGGGATCCCACAGTCTATCATATCAGATCGAGATAGCAGGTTCCTCAGCACATTTTGGTCCAGCCTCTAGTCAATGATGGACACAAAGCTCACCAAGTCCACAGCTTTCCATCCCCAAACAGATGGCCAGACAGAGGTCGTCAACAGAATGATTGTACACATTATGCGCATGTACAATTCAAAGCATCCACGCACATGGGACGAGAGCCTCCCTTATGTACAACATAGTTATAACCGGGCTCTCCACAGTTCAATTGGCCATAGCCCCTTCCAGGTGGGCTTGGGATTCCAGCCACTATGTCCCATTGACGTAGCCATGCCATTTGCAGCTGCTCAGGCCGATTCAGCGCACGTCCAGTCTGAAGTTGACAAAGCAAGTAGCTTCATCGAGCGCATTCAACACATCCGCCAACATGTTCATGATATATTGGACAGAGCCAATGTGAAGTACAAGCAGCGCCATGATCAACACCGGGTGCCACACAACTTCCAGGTGGGCGACAAAGTATGGCTGCATTTGCAGAAGGAGCGCCTCACTGGACCTCACCGCAAGATTCGCCCGCTCCGATACGGGCCGTACACCATCACCAAGGTTGTAGGGAACAATGCTTTCGAGCTTAGTATTCCACCATTCCTTGGTCTGCACCCAGTCTTCAATGTGGATCGCCTTCATCCTTACTTCCCACCTCTACTGGACACTTCGGACATTGCAGAACAACTCACACCAACAGAGTTAAACCCAGACTGCATGGAACAGGCCACCACATATTGTATCATGGACATGCAAATTAAGAACACTCGCCAACAGAGGATCCAACTGTATCGGGTTGTCAAAGCTGGCCAACTCCTGTACCAAGGAAAGTGGTTCACCAGGGACCAAGTTCAGCAGAAATTTCCTCATCTCATGGAGGAACTTAATGCAATGGGGACCATTGCTTCCTAAGGGGGGAGGAATGATCCAGGTGGATATTGGTGGCCACCCACCTATTCCACTTGGTCCCCCACCATTGTCTCTTTCAGTTTTTCCGTTTCGGCATAACTTACTATTTTTAGCAGTTTTTCGGGTCCTGAACTTCCGGAGCCGTTTTGAGGCCCTAAACGACGTTTTTTGGGTATCGTTTTACCAACGAATTTGATCATCAAATTCGTCTCAAAAGTTGTAGTCCTCGGATGGAGCTTCCGGATCATTACCAGGGACAGTCAGTCTATGTTTTACATGGATTTCAAACTTCGTTTTGGAAAATATATGGATCTTGAAATTACTTGCCGCTGTAGCAAGCGAATCTGCCATGAGATTATAACTTCTCGGCACTACTGACAATGTATGTTTAGGAAACATCTTTAGGTTATATAGTACACCATTCATGTATTATCTCATTCATGGATGCTTGGCCTGGTATTCCCCTTTGACATGTTTTATCACAAATTCAGAGGCCCCATAAACTGAAATTCTTCTTGCGCTTAACTTTTTCAAGATCTTGAGGCCGATGATCATTGCCTCATATTCTGCCTCATTGTTAGAACAATAAAAAGATAACTTGTATCAACATAATATTACATTTTTAGGAACCTTACACGAATTCTGAAGAGGACCGTGGATCCAAATCCTGATGCCTGCCCCATCTTTCTCGAAGGCACCATCAAAATCCATGGTCCAAAGACCATTTTCATCTTCCAGGTGTTGGAATTTTGATTTTTGTTCTGTCTCAACTTTCTAGGCCACTTTTTCATTCTGATCTAAAATTTTCTCTGCCTTATT
The DNA here is from genome assembly GCA_034641835.2 of Pinus albicaulis. NCBI lineage: Eukaryota > Viridiplantae > Streptophyta > Pinopsida > Pinales > Pinaceae > Pinus > Pinus albicaulis. The sequence goes on from CM076575.1 coordinate 116,275,440, forward strand.
TGATGGTTTCTCTTAAGAACTTGGCATATTTTCTTTTCCCTCATCTAAAACTGCTTTTACACAAATGGAAATTTCTGGAGTATCTTCTACTTCTACAAGCTAACTATCTACATCATTCAAACCACAATCATTGAACAAAATATATGATTCTAAATTTGTATGTATAGCATTAATTGGATGATTATTAGGCTTCTCTTTTCTGGTTATCATATATTTCATCTTCGTTTCCCGGTACAACTTTCTCAATTGTCCGAAAATTGGGATGGTGGCATAAGAAAAGTCTAGTTGCAAAGTGCCTCTCAACTTCGCTCCCCAAGATATCGACAAAAACATACCAAACCGTGGTGGTATATTAGCTACCACCACATCCATCAAAACAATTTTTTTTTAAAATGTTTTCAAGGGAAACTACTAAATCCTTTATGAGACCCAGATGACGAACTCTACTTGAATCAAAGGAATACAAGTCACGGTAAGGACGAGTGATATCTAGGCCCAATTTCTCCATAATGGCTTTCGACATAAAATTGTGGAAGCTCCAGAGTCGAGCATGGCATTGAGAAGAATACATTGGTGAATTATTAGACTCAAATATAATGGGGGAACTTCACTATCCTCTAACTGACCATCTATTGCTGGACCAAAAATAAGTTCAGGTTGGGCATCTTCGACATTTAGTATATCAAATAAAGGATCTACTTTTAAAATTTTGGGTACATGAGACTTATACTGATTTTTCTTGACAAGTTCAGTTAAAGGTATAAGCACTTTTAATTTGGAAATTCCAGTTTCTAAGTTGAAAGGAATGGATTTGTATACCTCTTTAATGATGGTGTCTCTTTTGTTGGAATGATCCTTTGGTGTAGCTTATTTCTCCAGACTTTCATTTTCCTTACCCGATGTGCTTGTAGATAGTTGATTAACCTTGCTATGATTTGCAACTGCAGGTTATTTTCATTTATTCTGATTACCTTCAGGATTTTGCGTCAGTTGAGTATCTTTTTGTTGGGATGCCCGCTTCTGAATAGGATTGAATAGGAAATATCTGCTCCTCAATGAGTACCGCTGTGAGCTGAGTGCATTCAAATAGGCTCACTGATAATAAAAAAACTCAACCTCCAACTCATGATCAATGGCTAATATGTAGTCTTCATCCTTGGGCACATCTGTATTCTCAACGTACTCTTCATTTTCTGTCAAAAATATGGGTCGGCCATCAGCTGTAAAAAAGTGATTTTCTTCAATAATTAGGTCTTCTTCTTCTTCCTCAACTCCTTGAGCATAATTTTGCTGCAAGGGTGTCCGAATTTTCTGTTGCTGTGTTAGTTTCTCAGGAACCATTTGTTCTCTTATCAAAATGTCCAGTTTTACCTCAGAGGATGAAGAGGCTTCTTATTTGATGGTTACTTTCCTCTCACCCTTCATTTTTGACTTCTTAATTATCAAGTTTGCTTCCACACTGACTGCATTCTTCTGCATGTCTTCTAATGTTGCAGGATTCATCTCTTGCAATTTATAGGCCATGTCCAGATCAAAGCCATCCGGGTAATGCAAGAGAGCCAAACTTGTAGGAGGTTTGATCTCATTGTGAATGGAATTGTATACTCGGTTGAAACAGGCAGTGAAGTCTTGTACTGATTCATTCGGATTCCATTTAAGATTATCATATCCATAAAGGATTTTCACGGGGTTCTTTTTCACCTCCCATCGAGCTATGAATGCATCTATCAGCTAGATTGGAGTGGCTATTGAATTTGCAGTGAAGGATCTAAACCAGGTTATAAAATATCCAGAAAAGCTCTGAACTATGATTCTCATCTTAGCATCGTCAGCATATATTTCTTCTAGGTCAATAAAGTCGGTGACTTTGACTATGTGTTGTCTTGCAGTGATTTGATAAATCTCATCAAAGATAGGGTGTCTTTGGCCATAGCCTTGTGGTAAGGCATTGAGTTGACCTGGTAGGATGAGGGGTGAAAATCTAGCCATGATTCCCACTGAGTGAAGTACAAGAATGATAATGGAAGGAGTTGGCTGAATGAGTAATGAACTAGATGGTGTAGATGAATAAGAAACAACTAAATGTGATTGTGTCGGGATGGGTAATGACTCTTGCTGATATTGGATTATGCCTTTTTCTTATTGGTATTGAAGTTGGTTTTCTAAACTATCAAGCCTATAGAATTGACAAAATTTTTTGTGTCAAAGTCTGATTCACATTCAATTTCTTCAAAAGGTAAATTCTCTTTGATTTTTAAGGAACTAAAATCTATCTCAGATAATGATTTTACTTCAGAAAGCCGTAATGGGTCAAAAACTATATCAGACAGTGAGGTTTCAGACTTTGATCGAAATAAAGAAAAATCAAATTCCAAATCAAAAGGCATGTCTCTGATAGATAAAATTTTTGAAGGCAACGGAACAGATCTTACCAATGGAATATGATTTGAATGAATTTTTGTGTGTTGATATCTTTGCTTCCGAACAAGCCTCTCTGGATCTTCGACTGGAGTAGTAGGATGGGGATCTGGATTTGATCTGGTGTATCTCCTCGAAGCCAAAATGTTCATAGTTCAAAAACTTGGTTCTCTACAAATTTTTAGATCAAACTCCATGAAATATTAGACCTATCATCCATAGGCCAAGAATTCAATGAACTAATGGTACAACTAGGGAAAATCTGTCACTTTCTTCCCAGTATGGTCGCCAAGATGTTATCACTCCACTAGATCTCCGAGGTTGAGAAGAGACCAACAAAGGTAACCACAAACAAATATTTTTCCAAGTAGCTAGCCCTACTAGGCAGGAGAGGGCTCTCTCCGCCAGATCACAACCAAAATGACTGGATAAATGAGATTTTAGGCTAGGTATAGTAGCACTAGGGTTTGGTTGATTGATTTTGAGTGCTGGATGGTGAATAGGTCAGGGAAAATAAGGATAAGAATTGCAGAGATCATATGAGGCAAGGTAGGCAATAACTTTAACACATTAAGGTATCTTGATGGAGTGGTTTAGACTGCTAGGGTTTCAAAAAAGAGCATTAGAAACATTTTCAATTAGAAGAAAGTGAACATGAAACTATAACTATTCCTCCAAAACAGAGCATTAGCTATGTTAGGTCCCCGTAATTTGTTAGATTGGAAAGAACAAATGAACAGGGGTAACATCAAACCAATATTTAGAGTCCTAGGGCCTAGCCTTCCTGGACTTAGAGAGGGCTCTCTCTATATTTGTATGAAATGTGTAACTTGATAGCTTTTAGGTTTTTATTTTAAGCTAGTTATAGGGATTAGGGTTTGTTTGGTTGGGTAGGTTGTCAAGCAGAATAGATAGAGTGAGAGAGGTTTAAACCATTGGGATATGGAGTCTGAAAAAGATCTTAGAAGGTACAACAATAGGTCAAGGGTGTTTTGGAGGGAAAGTATAACAAAGCCAAATGGATCTAAAATCTTATGTGAGTGAAGTGAACATTAAATTGTGAACATAGTAGGTGCAAAGGGCAGTTAAGAATCCTTTGTCAAATACTTTAATGAGAATGGAATTTAAGATTACTAAGCATAAGGAAATAACCAAAGACAGGGCATACCAATAAATTCTTTGACTAAACCCTAGCAAGTAAGCACTAAGACAACAATCCAGTGAATTATAGAAAGCAAGAAACTTGTAAATCTTCTAGTGATTTCACCTTCAAGCTAAGAAAAAATTTAAGATAAACACATAGTAGAGATAAAAAATAGGGAACTCCTAACTTCATTAATCAAACTTCAAAGACCTCCAAAGAAACCATTTAAGATGAGAAAAAGGGCATGGCAAATCATAAACCTCTTTAGCTAAACCTAATCAGAAATACTTCAGAGAAAAGAAATTAAAAGCAATGTTTAAGTTACATCAAAGAGTAGGGCTAACCATGAACTACTTTGAAATTGGCTTCATCAAATCATATTTAAGATAAAAAATCATAAGTGGGACTAGAGAGCATTCAAGGATTCTCTAATTTTACCTAGCAGAGGAAAACATACAATCAATAGAGAGCAGACAGAGCTAAGGTGCCTCTAAACAATATTTCTTAGCCTAAAATTTCTGTCCTACTGCATGAGAAAGATGAAACAAAATGATAACATAAGAAAAAAAGAACTAAATAAGAAACACATCACAATTAACTATGTTCATGAATCCTGAAAGTGAGCTTGCTCCATTGTGATGCACATCAAGACATCCACAAAAACCAAAGCCGATTTCTCCAATATTCAAGTCTATGATATTTATTCTCAATAATCATCCAACATGTACAATGAGGCCTCCATGCAGTATTTAACTAGCAAGGAGGACAAAAACCCTAACTAGGGTTTCCAAAATGACATATATACATCATAAATGCCATTTTTGTTCAAAGAGACCATGCAAGGCCCAAGGCACAAAATATCTAAGCTAATAAATGAAAAATAACTTCAAACATAAATTCTCAGCTAACTCTGAAGTGATTTGCCCAAAAACCCTCAAAATATCTATTCTAAATAAATTTGTGTCTTTTGTTGACTTTTCAGGCAAGGGCGTAGCACCAAGGCCAAGGGCGCAGCACCTGCACCAAAATAATAGGTCATCTTGAAGTTGAGTTTTGAAGGCCTTCCCGGTGTCTAAATGAGCTCCATGATAGCTCATTGGAAAGATTGTCAAGTATACTTTCCAAAATTTCCTTAATTTTTATGATTGGACTTCACTTACCTGTTCAAAAAATAAATCTCCCAAGACTATTTAGGGCGCAATGCTAGCTCTGAAAATAGGGCAGAAAGGTGGTTTTTTGAGTGTTTGTGGCACTTTTGGAGGACCAAATCTGCTCCAAATGATCTAATTTTTTTTTGTGGATGATGAAATTTTCCTGATGAACTAAAAAATGCAGACCATTCCTCAAAAGAGTGCCCCAAAAAAGAGCGCAACGCCAGTGGCGTTGTGCCTTTGGCCCTCCAAAACAGTTAAAAACCAAAATTATCAAAAAGTTTCCAAAATATGAATTTCCCTTTCTTATGGTGTTTGGGATGCCTGTAGGGATGAATCAAAAATGATTTCAGGGCTCTCTTTGCCTTTTTCCTCCTTGAGGGCTTGAATTTTATCAAGGGCTCTTTTGAGCTTGGCCCTTGCAATTTTGTTCCTCAAGGCATAATGTTTGGCCATCTTATTTTGGAGGTCAAGGTCCCTCTTTGTCTTCTCAAGCTGACCCTCTAGGTGCATGTTTCCCTCTCTAGCCAAGGTTCCTTGTCATAATCAACTTCCATGGAAAGAAGCTCACCTGGAGTGAGCTACTTTGCCAAGGTTGCCTCTTGCTCTTTTTCCTTGGCTAAAGCCTTTTTCAAGCCAATTGTTCTTGGCCTTATCCTATACAACTGTTATTCTTCATCTTCAATCTCATCAAAAACACGTAAGACCTCATCTATCTTAACCTTGGTCCTTTTAGCCTCTTTCTGGGCCCTGATTTCCATGACTTTATAAATGGCCTTTTGTGCCTCCAGTTGCTTGTTTTCCACCTCATAATAGTGAATCACATTCTTTGCCCTACCTATGTTTTCTTGTAGATATTTGATATGAGCATCCTTGCTTTGGAGCATGATTCTTGTGATTCTCTGCTCATTTTCATCATCACTGTCAACATGTGTAATATTCCAAAATGGGAATAGCACAACAAGCCTACTGAAATAACGCACTCCTGGGAGATTGATGCACATAAATGATTTTACAACCCTTGGATCCCTTAGATCAGTATATCTGGAGTCTAGATCCAAAAGGGGAGCCAAAACAAATCAAACTAGGTGTGGTAAACAGATCTCCCACCACCTAGTATAGCTGAAAAACACCCTACAAGAGGGGCTGCAGCTATGCACAACAAACTGCTTCAAAAATAACGCAGTCTTGGACAGTATGAGCAGGAGGCCATCAAATATTCTTAACTTATGAGTATACACCAGCAAATCAAAATTATAATGAAGCTCCTTCAATATACAGTAGAATACATGAGCCAATAGAGCAAGAAATCTTCTGGAAAGAAGGCTGTAACACATATATAAATTTACAAATTGGCTTAATAGCGTTATTTTGAGAAGTTTCAGCAGATGAATATTACAACTCAGATCTAGGATATATATGTGGACAAAACATAAGATCTATTTCAGATCTGGAAACTAGATAGTCTTAATTACAAGATCCCCTTGGGGTTTTGACCAAATCATGCATAAACAAGAGTAGATCTGAGTTTTAAGTTGCAGATTTGTAAAATTCTGCGGTAATTTCTGAATAGGACTTTACATTACAATAGATCAAATATAAATAGAACATGGATCAACAAGCTAATCCATGGATCACCAAAGTGAAAGGAAAAGCCCAGCACCAGAGATCTCTCATCAAAATTGGGATCAAAACACCCTGAAGAATCTCATATGAAAATAACGCAGTCCCTCAATGAAAACTACGCTGTAGCTTGAATAACATAGATGGCCAGCTGCCAAAATACAGACCTGAAGCACAAACAGGAGAGGCACTCTTCCAGGAGGTTAAAAGACACACTCCATGAGAAGAGGCTCCCAAAACAAGCTAGATCTCTGCAGATCTAGAATCCCACTTGCTGCAGCTTGCAAAAGCAAGAAAAACCTCACTGGATCTGCGCTGCTATTGAAAGTAGAGCTTGGCCCAAAGCCTGATAGTGGATCAAATCAGCAAATACTCCTCCAAGAATCCTCAAGGGAAGAGGTGAAATCCCTACATAGGAACTCCAAGTGCTAAGCAGCACAATTCTCTACTAAACAATAGAGAATAGTATTTGTCTAAACATACAAGATACTCAAAAATATAATCAATCAACAACCTCCTCTTGCTTCCTTCCCCTTCCTTTTATAATATGAAAGCCTTTGAAAACCCTAAACCACCTTGATGAGTTAGCTCCTTTCACATGAGGGGCCTCCTGCTAGAACTGCGCTGTCCCTTCATGAGATACATTGAACCTAGACAACACTGTAGATTTGGTCAAGGTTGACCCAGTATCACAACTCAAACCCCTTTCACACCTGCAAGTGATTTATTTACATGGCCCTGATTTATCTTTGTTCACATGGGCATTGATTTATTTAGTCTTTTCAGGAGTTTTACATGTCCTCCTTTATTCATTTATTCATGTAACAAAAAGTAAAACAAAAATTATTATTCCTCTTGGCTTAGATAAGTAGGAATATTACAGTCCTCCCCTCCAAAATGTTTCTTGTCCTCAAGCAACTGATAGGGTAAGAGCTGTAGCACTTCTCCTCCTCCATTGATGGCATCATCAAGGATCAAGTCCTCATCATAAGCCAAGTGCTCAACAAGCCAATACATCATGATTTGTTCCTCCAAGGTCATCATAATATGTGCATAGTCCATCCCACCAGGAGTGAAAAACTCAACAGAAATAAACATGGCCGAAGCAATGCTACATCTAAAACATGTATCATGAAGTACAGGTAGAAGTTATAAAACATGTGGTACATACACACTGCCCATCCTCTGTCCATACAACCCCATAAACAATACAAATATATCATCCAAGTATGGAAGCAAGACTACATATATGCAAACTGAAATCTGAACTTGAGGAGGTGGGTCAAAATACCACATGTGATGCCAGCGCAGTACATCACCTGCCTATATGAGATCAAGGTGTGGTAAATGGTACTCCCACCACACAATTGCTGCATGATTCACCTTAAAATGGATGAAGATGATAGGTAAGTTTGGTGCCTTTGGAAAGCACCCATCATGGAAAGGATTCTTCCTTTGCACAATACGGGAGTGGCCAAGTTCAACATCTCTATTGGCCCACAAAAACCCATGAGATCCACATGATCTCGCATTCCCATTAGGAATCATATCCTGCAAAAACATGGCAAAGGAATGTAATAAATCAGAAAATACAACTTTCTTGGCATAATCAGATCCTTTACCATCATAGTCCTTCATACACATGGAGTTGTGCATGAGCATTCCCCTCCTCTCAAGCAAAGGAAGAGCTGGCTGAGATGACTCTTGCAAAGAGTCCATTGGCTGCCCCAATCCTCCATAGCTATTGCACTCTTGAAAGTGCTGATGTAATTCCTCTCTCATGCCTTCCCAATCAAAGCTCCTCATGATTAGGGTATAGATTTTCATTGAATGCATATGGCTGAGGAAGAATGCCTCATGTGCTCCTTGTAGGATCTTCTGCTTGAGCTTGGAAGCTCTAGCCAAGAAGACCTTACCATAATAATAGATGAATCCTCCTTGGAATAAGTAGCCCTCTTCTTGCTGCATGCCATCTAGTATCATACCTGTGTGGAGATCTTTGGAATACTCTACAAGCAGTTGAGATCTCCAATAAATATCCACACTGCTCAACAATGATAGCGCTGCTGATACATCCATGGAAGCACTTGTCATGTTTCTGATCTCATTTTTGACATTTCTCATGCCAAATTTATTTTTTGGAAGGCTGATCCTCCCATTCTCCTCCTCCCACAGCGCAAATTCAGAAAAGTGAGAGGGTGATAGTGATGCAGGAAGAAGATCCCCCTCATTCTTGGGTTGTCCCAAGCCCTCCAGCGCTGTAAGTTGGTATCTAATTGCTCCAATCCTTCCTGGATATAGATTTGGAGCAGCACTTTGTGAGGCTTTCCCCACAAGATCTGAATCTGATGGCATCCTAGGTGGCTTGCCACTAGATAAGAATGTCCCTTGCAACATCCTCATGAACATGAGAGAAGGGACTGTGAGATCCCTGCTTCCACTGTGCAAATCCATATCTATTGTTTGTGTGGAAGTACTAGGTGAAGGATAAGTGTGCATGCCTTGAATCATTTGTGGTTTCCCACTCTTCAATTCCACCCACTCCATCTGCAAATCTTTCCAATCAGTGGTAACCTTCCCCAAGGTAATCAACCATTGGACACCCAAAATGATGTTGGTGTATGGTATGTCAACTACAAAGAAGTGATCCACCAGAGTGTAGGATCCCATAGTGACAGAGAGTGAGGGAACATATTGCATGGTCCTATCTCCTGGAACCAAAACATAAAATCCCTCAAAGGTATCAGTGGGGATTGCTCTCCTTTGCAATAGATGAGCATCAATAAAGTTGTGGGTTGCCCCACTGTCGATCAAGACATATACTCTCTGATTCATGACAGAACCTTGTACTCTTAGAGTCAAGTACTTAGGCACTCCTCTCAAAGATGAAAGAGTCCCACTCATTGGAGAAAAGGCTCCCTTCCCACCTCTGGATGGTGTTTTATCTTCCTCCTCATCATCATCAGCACTGTGACCCCTCCTAGGTTCATCATCTTCATCTTCCTCCTCAAAATCTGAGAAGACTTCTATGTAGTGTGCTTTCCCAGCAGCACATATATGTCCCAATGCCCATGAATCTTGGCAGGTGAAACACATCCTTTTCTTCCTCAACTCCCTCCTGAGTTCAATGTAAAGAGGTTTCTTCAAAGAGCTCTCCTTGGGAAAAGAAAATTTTCCTTCCTTCCCCTTAGAAAAGTGAGGGGCCTTGCTCTGGAAAGTTGTCTTTGCTTTTGGCAAGGCATCTTGGAGGTCTCTAGCCCTCTCAATGGCATCATGAAAAGTGATGGGCTTGGTAGACTTAACCAACCCATGCAAAGGTTCCTCCAGGCCATCGATGAACATGTAGACCCTCCTGGCTACAGATAGATCGAGGACCATGACTGATAATCTTAGAAACTCAGAGATATAAGTCTCTGCATCTCCTGATTGATTTAGCTTTGCAAGGCTTATGAAGGGTGCTTCAAGATCCTTCATGTCAAACCTCTCCACTAGTCTTCTGGTAAAATCAGAATAGGTAGTCACATTGAGGTGTCCCAATGTAGATAACCCATGGAACCACCAATTGTGTGCTTCACCTTCAAAGTGCAGTGCTGCAATATTGATGGCTTCAGTCTCAGGGACTTTATTCAACTGAAAGTAAATATCCAACTTTTCTACCCATGCCTTGGAAAAACTGGAGGATGATCCATCAAATTTGGGCAAAAATAATCCACCCATAGAGTGGTGTCTATATTGATTATAAAATAACCCACCATCTCTATACTGCTGCCTTGGTCTTCTTCTGTCCTTGAGGTGACAAAAATCTTGGAAACTCAAGTGGTCCTTGAATCTCTGACTCTAAGAATCATACTCCACAAAGTAATCTTCAAGGTGTTATCACTCAGGTTTTCCTAGAAGTTGTGTAAGAGGAAAGTATACCCGAGGTAACCACAAACCAACCTTTTAGATGCAGAATCTAGCCAATCTGCATCCAGAGAGGGCTCTCTCTTTATGATTTATCTTTGTTCTTGAAAGGTTTTAGGCTAGTTATAGATTCAAGGGTTTGTTTGGAAAATTGGTGGAATCCACAAACTAAGGGCAAGGTTGAGAGTTTTCAGTCCATTGGGCTATGGAGTCAAAGGATGGCTTTACTGGATTTCTATTCTAAACACAAGATGGTATTACAGGGCAAGATAGCTAGACAGAGAACAATCCTTAAAATTTAAAGTGGATGGGATGATCCTGAAGGGATGAAAGGCAACTAAGAATCTTTCACCATGTTCAAAGGAAAGAAGTGAATTGACTACAAACAAAGAGCAATAAAGGATTCTTTATTATAGCAATCAACAGTGCTTAAATTAGCGAAGCAGGAGCATTTAAGAATTCATGCTTATAGCTAATTTAGAAGAAAACATTAAGAACAATCACATTTGAAAACAGAGTACAATTAAGCAAATTCTGTTTCAATCTTTTATGTACATTATTCAGAAATGGATATGATGGTATTAAAAACTAATATAAAATTTCAGACAAAAGGTAGAAACACTTATTGAACTGTAGTCCAACACATGAATCCTGCAACAAGTCCAATGCTTCAAATCGTCATCCAGTAAGCCACAAGTAAATTTCTCCAAAAGCTTTTATTCCGAAAATCTCAGTGTTACAGCAGAGTAATAGAATCCACCCCAAATGCTTCCAAGAGTGGAGTATTTATACAAATTCTAAACTAAAATATATTGAAACAAATATCAAAATTGGTTCACAAATCTCTCCAACTATTTACATAAATAGAACTAAAGTAAAGGACACTCAAACTATTTGGCACTATTTTTGATGGATAAGTGATGACAAAGAGGAGAATTTGAATTTGATCCAACTCTTATTTGATGATGAGGCATCCAAGTCACTAACTGCTTCCCTTTTTTGTGAATTCTGCTCCAACAATTCTGCAAACTTGGGGTCCAATGATATCTTCGTATTTCTCAATCCGTAATAGATATGTAAAAAGTGAAAGAGGTTATGGTGGATAAATATGTTGGTGAGATAAACCTCTTTCACTTTCCTAAAATTCCTCTCCAGCTGTGCATAATATTCTCTGTAAAAAATATATGTAAAACAGAGTTTTACAGAGTCTGAAAAATGGCCTGTAAAGATACGCATGTATCTCTCATTATAAGATCACTGTGCAAAAAATGAGATAGGTTTTTGTAGATAGTTCTCTGAGGAACAAAAACCTCTTTCAGTTTTATAAAATATATCTCTAATTGGCCACAATATTCTCTGCAAAATGATGACTTAACATGAATTTTCTGCAAAAAATGCTTTCCAACATTGTTTAATATTTCCAAAACCATAATAGCGGTTAGAAAACTGAGAGAGGTTTTGTGGGTAGGCATCTTATGAACATAAACCTCCTTCAGTTTTTCAAAATTCATCTTGGATGGATCACAATAGTTTCTGAAAAACTATGACTAAAACATGCAAATTCTGCAAAAATGTTCCTTCTTGTTGTGTTTTTCATCTTTTTACTTTTTTGCTCTTTTGACTGTTTTACTTTCACTTTTAGACAAAATTCACTATTGGTGAAATTTATTTTCATCTCTTTTTACCATTTTACTGCCTCTGTAATTACTTTTACTGTTTTACCTTTGACTGCTCTGTAACTTCATTTTAACTTGCACTCTGACTTTTACCTGATACACTTTAATCACTGATACTCTTTAACTGTTATGCTTTTCCTATCCCTGTAATTTCTCATTTCATTTTTACCATTCACTGAGCACATTTCATCATTCTAATCTCTCTCTGACTTTGTATACAAACTGTTTGTTGAATGAAGATATTGAATTAAAATCTGAGAATTTGGAGTAAACAATTTTGTCAACTAGTATTGAAATTGTTGGTCCAAATCCATATTCTAATGGTAACCTGCTAAAATCAAACAATTTGTTAATTAAATCCAGGTCTCTATGAGGGGCGTTCAATGGGGCAACGTTTAAAGCCACAGGAGCTTCCATTTTGGTTCTTGTGGATTCAAAATGGAAATTTGGCTAATGGTGAGGAATTGAGTGAATTCACGGGAGAAACAGGTCAATTTGCATGTTCGGGGGGAACAATTCACAGTTTAAAACTCAGGGAATGATCTTAGGACTAAGATTTAAACACCGATTTCAGCAAAAAACAAGGAAAACAGAGTTTCATGTGCAGTCGGGGCGTAAAGGGTAAATACCTGTTTTTAGACGGAAACTGGTTCTCTAACAGGTAACAGGCAATGGCGGAACTGTTCTTCAACACGGGCGCAGCGGGATCTTGGAGAAAATTGGTCAATTGCAGTGGAAATTTGAAAATTGCAGCGGGAGCAACGTTCTTCTCAGAATAATGAAAATGACTAAAAAACACGAAAAATGGCTTATTTACAAGTTAAAAGGGTTTTTTGTTTTTTTCGAGGTGTGACGTCATGGTAGTACGGGATGACGTGTGCAGAGTCGGGCGGTAAGTGGTAAGCGGGAAGTCCCCGCACCGCTTTTGGTCGAGGGTGGTTTTTATCGGAGGGGCAGCGATTCCATAGGATAATCGCCACGTGGATGGTTGACTATTCAGAAACCACCCATCCCCCGCTGGTTAAATTGCTGACAAGGGATGGGCAGCGGAATCAACGCTGGCCATTGATCTGCGGGAGGCTGATCCAACGGTTGGGGCGATGGGAAGATGGGCGGATGTTTCGCGTGGGCCCCGTCGTATTTTAAAACACTTTTAAATGTTCTTAATCGTTCCGGGGGCTTTTTAACTGGCGGAAATAGTTATTAATTAGTCCAGGCGACTTAATTAATCCTGTATGCAAAAGAAAAGGGGTTGCGGCGGAGTTGGCTAGGTGGAATGCCACGTGGATGGCCCACGGTGGCGCAAGACTTTCGCAAAGTTTTATTGATATGTTTTGGTATTAAACATACATATTGTATGTCTAAAGTTTTTATATATATTTTTTATTATATGATGAATGAATTAATCCAATTAATTCACCATAGGGGCGGGATTTATATTATAAAGGTATATTTAACCAAAGGGTATATAATGGGTTTTATTTTATATGCGCGGGGATATAAAACACTTTGGTTAAACTTTATACTAAGGGGGTTTTTGGGTTATTTATAAAAAAGGGAGTTATATACTTAGGAAAGGGTATTTCACTAGGGATTTAATATAATAGAGTTAAATGTTAATATGGTAAAGGACAAGGAAAATCAAAACATTTTTGTACATCTAAGAAAGTGATAACTTGTGAAGTAAATTGCAACATTTTATCTTCAACACTTAAACTTAGAATAACAAGTTATTTTGAGAAATTTTTATGGAATTTTGCATCGGTTTCCTAAGTAAAATAGGATTTTACTTAGGAAAAAGTTAAAGATGGAAGATAACAATGATGAATTATCTCAAGTGCTTAGGTCTTTTTGATCATTAGGCCGAGGGTCCGGTCCCTCCAGAAGCCAAGGAAATGCCTTGAGCCCTTTTGATCTCCAAATACCTTAGTACTTTTGGGGGGAAATTAGTAAAACTCTTGAGGGGGAAAATGATGAGGGAGGTTAATGAATTTGACTTTTGCTTGCTGTGATTTTCCAGTGTATTTCCTGCCTTAGTACTTTTGATGAAAGTAAATGATTAACCAACATGTAGCAGCACCATTCATCAGATAACACTTTGCAGCACCATCTACCTACCCTATCTACTTAACACTACCATTTTTTCTTCTTTATTAGGGTGCATTTAGACTTGCAAACCCTTTTCAATATTTTTCTTTTTACATGATAAATCTATCTATTTCTACCCTTATTACATCCAAGGGCTCAGATTAAACCGTTGAGCACCTTTTATTCACTCTACCTAGCTACTTATCTGCCAAGATTAAACTGTTTGGCTAGATATTTATTCTCTAATCTATAACATGAAATTGAAATATGACTAAGCCAATTTTAAACAGTTTGACTTATTCATAAATTGTGGCAAAAGTTTCACAAGTTGCACACAATTGATTTATTATAACAGAGTAAAAAGTAGTGGCATTTGGATTTGCACACTTTCCTTGGTCTATTTTTTGCTTGGGGTTCATTTCTTTCTCTTTTTGACCATTTTTATTCTTTTTACCCTTTGATTTTTCTTTTAGGGTATACCCTCTTTACATTTTTTAAATTTTTTGATTTTTTGTTTTTTTCAAGAATATGGAACACCTTCGCTCAAGTAAGAAGGTTTGAACATATTCCACACTTCCATCAAGACAATCATGAAAGATGAAACCTATTGATATAGGAGGCTAACACTGGCTCCACTTGGGGATGGCTTTTCCTTGTGGAAAGTCAAGAACAGCAGGTCAGATGCCTCAACATGTCTTCAAACTGAACTATGTAATCTCCTTCTGGTAGCTTTATTGTACATATGATAGTGCAACTTCTGAAGCTTAGGGCCTTCACTTCGGGCTTCAACTTCAGCAATTCACCATCCATTCAAAACTTAAAACTTTGTTTCCCAGTTGGAAATCTTCTGCCTTGTTCCAATCCCAAACATGCATTTGTTGTGGTTGAAAATCTTGAATTGAATATAGTCCTTTTTCTGCAACCTGAAATCTGATCTAAAACTAAAACAACACACAAAAAATTTCAAACCAACTTAATGAAAAACTAGCTGAAAATTGAAAAACTAAAAAAAATGCTCAAAATTCTGAGCTTATTAGCACTCATTTACCTATTCTAATCTACTAAAAGTCTTATTGAATCAGGTAATACAAAAATGCCAATGAAGCCAATCAAGTAGCTGTAAAAATAAATGGATAACTTGATTGCTTGTGATCAAAATTGGAAGTAGGTTATGATCATGTGCCTTTATAATAAATGATATGATGTGTAAAGGCCACTTTTGATGTATTTGATCTTTATAGAGAAAACATGTTTGCAAATTTAGGCTCAAAAGATTCTCCATATAATCCGATATAGGATCAATAAAAGCATGATGTATGTTATTTACTTCTAGGCCTTCAATGACTAATTGTTCAATTGAATTATGAATATTAGACCATGAACTTATTTCTTCAGTCTTGTGTTTGAAAGAATAATCATCTTCAATATGCAAGTCAAAATATAGTACAATTTCCTCTTTCTTTGGAGAAGGAAGATTTTCAAAGAATTCTTTAGGATTTCGGAAATTGTATGACTGAATTTGAGAATGCAAAAGTTTGATTTCATTTTCATAATTTTCAGAGATGATCTTGAGAACACATATTTTCAGTTTAGGAGAATATTTTCTTAATTTCAAAATAAGAAAGAAAGCTCTTAGAAAATCCTCATCAAACTGAAGTTCTAATATCTCATCCCTCAAAATAGCTAGTGATTGTCTTGTGAAATTATCAAAATTATCATCATACTGATCATATTTAGGCAAATCTTCAGAATAAGGAATGTCATCAATTATAAACATTGAATCAGCATATTTCTCTTCCAACAATCCCAATACATCTTGATTAGATTGGTAGCATTCTATTTGAAAGTCATTATTTTTCTCAATAGGAGTACTATCAAGTAATGGGCCTTTTTGCGAAGGTAGAATAACATGAGCATCAACTTGTTCTTCTGTCCCTTTATGGATAAAAACTTTTGTACATTCATCAACATTAGAAGAAGTAGAAACAATTTCTTCCTTATGTAAATATTTTGAGGATGGTTGCATGTTTAGAAGCAAATTGATTTCTTCTTCGGTGAGGGGGGGTGGGAATCTATGAATTCTTAGATTGGAATGATAGTTGTTTTTTCTCTTATCTAAAAATTGATCATGAGGTTGATTATTTTCTTTAACTCCATTCAAAACATTAAATGAAACATCATTTGTTAATACAAAGGAGTTTTGTGGATCTTGATTTATCTCTTGATTTATTTCATCTTTGTTTAACTCCTCTTGATTATTATGACATTTAACTTGAGAATGAAAGTTTTGGACTTCTTCTAATAAATCTTCAGGATGCCAATTTTCAAAATCTTCATCAATATTTTTAAGGTAATGTATAAGATCTTCAGCTTGATCACAACAATTTTCAGCTAATGATAAAGATGGAAAATCTTTTTTGTAATGCTCATAAAATACCTTATGAAAATCTTTTAGAGAAAACAAACTTGCGGGTTTGAGAGCTTCATACCATTCCCTTGCTTTTCCTTCTAAGGTTCCCATGAATAATTTCATGAGGCAATCCTCATGCCAATCACCCTTCAATCTTGATGAGTGTATATGAAATTTAATGAGATGTAGTAAAGGATCATCAATATTCTCATCTTGAAACATAGGCAGATTTTCACCCCAATTTACCTTCGGTAGTTTGTGTGGAAATCCAGGTATGTGATCTCTGCTCATGGGAGCATATCTTCGTTTTATTCTTGGATCATCTTTAAAATCAGCCATAATGAAAAGCCACTTTATCTGTACAACCAAGTTAGATCTTTATATAAAATACAATACATATTGAATCTTAACGAGAAAGAACATAATGTCTTGGATTAAGATCCAAGTTGAAAGCCCGATCTTTCCATATTGTTCTTCCAGGTTCATTCCTCCAGTGGAGTCTTGATTGTGAAATGGATTTGGAGTCGCCAGGTGGATGATTTTAACCTTTGTGTGTCTGATCCCTGTCCACCATCATAGATCAGATCTAAACCTGTAAAACAATTCTGAAGAGAAAGTTAGTTCTTCAGGAAACTAAATTTTTGTGAATTTTAAAAACAACTTCTACAAACTCTTCAAGAAATTTAAGATTTTGAATTAAAATTTTCTCAAAGATTTGTTAAACTAGAGAGTCTGATTAAACACGTTGGAAACTAAGGTTCAATGCATTTAACGCAGATAGATCAAGTGAACAATATTTACTTTTGCAATTGCAGAGTAAAAAGCAATTTCAAATATCGCTATCACTGACTAGACTATTCAGTTATTTTAAATCAAACAATAGTATCAATAAAATGATTCAGATCCCCAGTGGAGTCGCCACTATGTTATCACTCAGGTTTTCCTAGAAGTTGTGTAAGAGGAAAGTATACCCGAGGTAACCACAAACCAACCTTTTAGATGCAGAATCTAGCCAATATGCATCGAGAGAGGGCTCTCTCTTTATGATTTATCTTTTTTTTTGGAAGGTTTTAGGCTAGTTATAGATTCAAGGGTTTGTTTGGAAATTGGTGGAATCCACAAACTAAGGGCAAGGTTGAGAGCTTTCAGTCCATTGGGCTATGGAGTCAAAGGATGGCTTTACTGGATTTCTATTCTAGGCACAATATGGTATTACAGGGCAAGATAGCTGGACAGAGAACAATCCTTAAAATTTAAAGTGGATGGGATGATCTTGAAGGGATGAAAGGCAGCTAAGAATCTTTCACCATGTTCAAAAGAAAGAAGTGAAATGACTACAAACAAAGAGCAATGAAGGATTCTTTATTATAGTAATCAACAATGTTTAAATTAGCGAAGCAGGAGCATTTAAGAATTCATGCTTATAGCTAATTTAGAAGAAAACATTAAGAACAATCACATTTGAAAACAGAGTACAATTAAGCAAATTCTGTTTCAATCCTTTATGTAAATTATTCAGAAATGGATATGATGGTATTATAAACTAATATAAAATTTCAGACAAAAGGTAGAAACACTTATTGAACTGTAGTCCAACACATGAATCCTGCAACAAGTCCAGTGCTTCAAATCGTCATCGAGCAAGCCACAAGTAAATTTCTCCAAAAGCTTTTATTCCGAAAATCTCAATGTTACAGCAGAGTAATAGAATCCACCCCAAATGCTTCCAAGAGTGGAGTATTTATACAAATTCTAAACTAAAATATCTTGAAAGAAATATCAAAATTGGTTCACAAATCTCTCCAACTATTTACATAAATAGAACTAAAGTAAAGGACACTCAAACTATTTGGCACTATTTTTGATGGATAGGTGATGACAAAGAGGAGAATTTGAATTTGATCCAAATCTTAGTTGATGATGAGGCATCCAAGTCACTAACTGCCTCCTTTCTTTGTGCAATCTGCTCCAACAATTCTGCAAACTTGGGGTCCAATGATATCTTCGTATTTCTCAATCCGTAATAGATATGTAAAAAGTGAAAGAGGTTATTGTGGATAAATATGTTGGTGAGATAAACCTCTTTCAATTTCCTAAAATTCCTCTCCAGCTGTGCATAATATTCTCTGTAAAAAATATATGTAAAACAGAGTTTTACAGAGTCTGAAAAATGGCCTGTAAAGATACGCATGTATATCTCATTATAAGATCACTGTGCAAAAACTGAGATAGGTTTTTGTAGATAGTTTCGAGGAACAAAAACTTTCTTCTAGTTTTATAAAATATATCTCTAATTGGCCACAACATTCTCTGCAAAATGAGCGATTTAACATGAATTTTCTGCAAAAATGCTTTCCAATATCGTTTAATATTTCCAAAACCATAATAGCGGTTAGGAAAGTGAGAGAGGTTTTTGTAGATGGTACTCTTAAGAACATAAACCTCCTCCAGTTTTGCAAAATTCATCTTTTATTGGTCACAATATTTTCTGCAAAATAATGACTAAAACATGCAATTTCTGCAAAAATGTTCCTTCTTGTTATGTTTTTTCATCTTTTTACTTTCTTGCTCTTTTGACTGTTTTACTTTCACTTTAGACAAACCTCACTATTGGTGAAAGTATTCTCATCTCTTTTTACCATTTTAATGCCTTCTGTATTTACTTTTACTGTTTACCTTTGACTGCTCTGTAACTTCATTTTAACTTTCACTGACTTTTACCTGATACACTTTAACCACTGATACTCTTTAACTGTTATGCTTTTCCTATCCCTGTAATTTCTCATTTCACTTTTACCATTCACTGAGCACATTTCATCATTCTAATCTCTCTCTGACTTTGTATACAAACTGTGTGTTGAATGAAGATATTGAATTAAACCTATAGTCCTGAGCAACAATTTTAATACAACTAAATATTTAAAATGAACCAACCACATTCCTAAACTCGCTAAAATAAGCTAATTTGTTAATGAATCCAGTGTCCCACATGCGGCTTAATGTGTAAAATGCTGTGTCAATAGTGAGCTTCCATTTTGGTTCTTGCAGATTCAAAGGAAATTTGGCTATTAATGGTGAGTAGAACTGAGTGAATTGGTTTGAGAAAATAGAACAATTTAATGCTCTTAAAGAAACAAACTAAATGCTTTGAATGGTGAATGATCTTATGTGACGTATCGAACATCGTATTTCGCCGAAAATGTGAAAATGTAGTTTCATGTGCGCTTGGGTGTTAGGGTAACATCGTTTACCTTTAAACCTGTTCTCTTATGTACTGTAATGGCGGAACTGTTCTTCAACACGGGCGCAGCGGGATCTTGGAGAAAATTGGTCAATTGCAGTGGAAATTTGAAAATTGCAGCGGGAGCTCTGTCGCTTTCAAGATAATGAAAATGACTAAAAAAACACGAAAAATGGCTTATTTACAAGTTAAAAGGGTTTTTTGTTTTTTTCGAGGTGTGACGTCATGGTGGTACGGGATGACGTGTGCAGAGTCGGGCGGTAAGTGGTAAGCGGGAAGTCCCCGCACCGCTTTTGGTCGAGGGTGGTTTTTATCGGAGGGGCAGCGATTCCATAGGATAATCGCCACGTGGATGGTTGACTATTCAGAAACCACCCATCCCCCGCTGGTTAAATTGCTGACAAGGGATGGGCAGCGGAATCAACGCTGGCCGTTGATCTGCGGGAGGCTGATCCAACGGTTGGGGCGATGGGAAGATGGGCAGAGGTTTCATGTGGGCCCCGTCGTACTTTTAAACACTTTTAAATGTTTTTAATCGCTCCGGGGGCTTTTTAACTGGCGGAAATAGTTATTAATTAGTCCAGGCGACTTAATTAATCCTGTATGAAAAAGAAAGGGGTTGCGGCGGAGTTGGCTAGGTGGAATGCCACGTGGACGGACCACGGTGGCGCAAGACTTTCGCAAAGTTTTATTGATATGTTTTGGTATTAAACATACATATTGTATGTCTAAAGTTTTTATATATATTTTTTATTATATGATGAATGAATTAATCCAATTAATTCACCATAGGGGCGGGATTTATATTATAAAGGTATATTTAACCAAAGGGTATATAATGGGTTTTATTTTATATGCGCGGGGATATAAAACACTTTGGTTAAACTTTATACTAAGGGGGTTTTTGGGTTATTTATAAAAAAGGGAGTTATATACTTAGGAAAGGGTATTTCACTAGGGATTTAATATAATAGAGTTAAATGTTAATATGGTAGAGGACAAGGAAAATCAAAACATTTTTGTACATCTAAGAAAGTGATAACTTGTGAAGTAAATTGCAACATTTTGTCTTCAACACTTAAACTTAGAATAACAAGATATTTTGAGGAATTTTTATGGAATTTTGCATCACTTTCCTAAGTAAAATAGGATTTTACTTAGGAAAAGGTTAAAGATGGAAGATAACAATGATGAATTATCTCAAGTGCTTAGGTATTTTTGATCATTAGGCCGAGGGTCCGGTCCCTCCAGAAGTCAAGGAAATGCCTTGAGCCCCTTTGATCTCAAATTACCTTAGTACTTTTGGGGGAAATTAGTAAGACTCTTGAGGGGTAAAATGATGAGGGAGGTTAATGAATTTGACTTTGCTTGCCAGCCATGTATTTCCCGCCTTCTTAGTACTTTTGATAAAAATGATTAACAAACATGGCAACGCCTCCATTGAAAGCACTCTCGATATAACACTTTGTAGCACCATCTACCTACCCTATCTACTTAACACTACCATTTTGTCTTCTTTGTTAGGGTGCATTTAGACTTGCAAACCCTTTTCTAATCTTTTCTTTTTTACAATAGATAGACTCATCTATTTCACTCCTTACACCTATGTCTTATTAAATCATGAGTACCTTTTATTCATTCTATTCTAGCTAATATCTCAAGATTAAACCGTTTTGGCTAGATATTTATTCTCTAATCTATAACATGAAATGGAAATATATGCTGCTTAAATGCTTTGATTTATTCATAAATCAGGCAAAAAGTTTCACAAGTCAGCACACAATTGATTTATTACAACAGAGTAAAAAGTAGTGGCATTTGGATTTGCACACTTTCCTTGGTCTATTTTTCCATTTGGGGTTCATTTCTTTCTCTTTTTTGACCATTTTATTCTTTTTACCCTTTGATCTTTCTTTTAGGGTATACCCTCTTTACATTTTTAACTTTTTTGATTTTTTGGTTTTTTTTTTTAAGAATATGGAACACCTTTGCTCAAGTAAGAAGGTTTGAACATATTCCACACTTCCATCAAGACAATCATGAAAGATGAAACCTATTGATATAGGAGGCTAACACAAGGGAAGCTTGCTCTTGTGGTCCTTCATTCTCCACAACCAGGAAGGTAGGCATAGTGGAGCATTGTGAAGCTTGTGGGGCTTGGGGCTGGCTCACTGGTTGACCAGTCCAGTGATGAGACATGTCAGAGCTTTCCCCCAGATGAAATCTTCCAGGATATTCCCTCATTCTATCCATTCTCATATCTTTGATATCTTTTGCAAGATATTTCATGGCCACCATAATAGTTCTTTCAAACTCTTCTCCTTCTTTGTCACTTGCAGTCTCAGGGGATTTACCCTTGTCTTGATCATCAATAGTATAATCATACTTCTTATGACTTATGTTATGATACCTCTTCTCCCTCTCAGTAAGAGGTTCATATTATTTTGAATGCAACATGGCTGTGGTTCTTCAAAGAAAGCACAGGCTGTGCCAAGAAAGGAGCTCTGATACCACTGTAATATTCCAAAATGGGAATAACACAACAAGCCTGCTGAAATAATGCACTCCTGGGAGATTGATGCACAGAAATGAGTTTAAAACCCTTGGATCCCTTAGATTAGAATATCTAGAGTCTAGATCTAAAAGGGGAGCAAAAACAAATCAAACTAGGTGTGGTAAACAAATCTCCCACCACCTAGTCTAGCTGAAAAACACCCTACAAGAGGGGCTGCAGCTATGCACAAAAAACTGCTTCAGAAATAATGCAGTCTTGGATAGTATGAGTAGGAGGCCATAAAAAATTCTTAACTTATGAGTATACAACAACAAATAAGAATTATAATGAATCTCCTTCAATATACTGTAGAATACATGAGACAATAGATCAAGAAATCTTTAGGAAAGAAGGCTGCAACACATATATAAACTGCCAAATTGGCTTAACAACGTTATTTTGAGGAGCTGCAGCAACTGAATATTACAACTCAGATCTAGGACATATCTGTGGAAAAAACATCGGATCTATTTCAGATCTGGAAACTAGATAGTATTAATTACAAGATCCCCTTGGGGTTTTGACCAAATCATGCATAAACAAGAGTAGATCTGAGTTTTAAGTTGCAGATCTGTAAAATGCTGCAGTAATTTATGAATAGGAATTTAAATTACAATAAATCAGATCTAAATAGAACATGGATCAGCAAGCTAATCCATGGATCACCAAAGTGAAAGGCAAAGCCCAGCACCAGAGATCTCTCATCAAAATTGGGATCAAAACACCTTGAAGAATATCATATGAAAATAACATAGTCCCTCAATGAAAACCACGCCGTAGCTTGAATAACATAGATGGCCAACTGCCAAGATATAGATCTAAAGCACAAACAGGAGAGGCACTCTTCCAGGAGGTTAAAAGACACACTCCATGAGAAGAGGCTCCCAAAACAAGCTAGATCTATGCAGATCTAGAATCCCACTTGCTGCAGCTTGCAAAAGCAAGAAAACCCTCACTGGATCTGCGCTGCTATTGAAAGTAGAGATTGGCCCAAAGCCTGATAGTGGATCAAATAAGCAAATACTCCTCCAAGAATCCTCAAGGGAAGAGGTGAAATCCCTGCATAGGAACTCCAAGTGCTAAGCAACACAATTCTCTACTAAATAACATAGAATAGTATTTGTCTAAACATAAAAGATAATTAGAAATATAATCAATCAAAAACCTCCTCTTGCTGCCTTCCCCTTCCTTTTATAAGATGAAAGCCTTTGAAAACCCTAAACCACCTTGGTGAGTTAGCTCCTTTCACATGAGGGGCCTCCTTCTAGAATTGCGCTGTCCCTTCATGAGATACATTGAACCTAGACAACGCTGTAGATTTGGTCAAGGTTGACCCAGTCTCACAGCTCAAACCCCTTTCACACCTGCAAGTGATTTATTTACATGGCCCTAATTTATCTTTGTTCACATGGGCATTGATTTATTTAGTCTTTTCAGGAGTTTTACATGTCCTCCTTTATTCATTTATTCATGCAACAGAAAGTAAAACAAAAATGATTATTCCTCTTGGCTTAGGCTAAGTAGGAATATTACAACATGAATAAGCTGGAAGTCTTGTTCAGTCTCATGATTGTCTTCTTCTTCTTGATTAATGAACTTCCCCTTACCCTTGTCAAGCTGCTTGGTTGAAGTAGAAGGCATGGCTCCTTTCCTCTTGAGGGCAGAAAACACATGCCTATTTCCTCTTTGGTAGGTCAAAGGTAGAGGTTCAATGTTAGTTATCTCAATGCCATATGTCTTGTTTCCCTCATTTTTGTCATCTTCACTGTCAATATGGATCTTAACATTACTACTCTCATTGCTACCATTTGCATCATTTCTTTCTCCTTCACTGACATCTTCTTCACTGCTTTCTGCACTGCCCTCTGACCCACTGATTTGTGCTTCATCACCATTTTTCTTACTGCTATGTGCCTCATCACTATATACATCATATCTGCCTTATGTTTCCATGCTCTCTGCCTCATTTCCCTCATCTTCTTCATTGCTAGGTGCTTCAATGCTCTCTGTTTTATCATTGACATCATCCTCACTGATATCATTTATTTTTTCTTTGCTGCTTTCCCTTGCACTGACATCTTCTATCTCACTGATATTGGCCTCACTTACATCAGCCTCATTTTCATTATCTTGACTGCTGTTTTCCTTACTAATTTCTTCATGGCTCTTTTCCTCACTTTTTTCTACACTGCCTTCATCACTGTCATGAGCCTCACTGTTTTCTAACTCATGGGCATCTTCTTCATTACTTTATGCATCCTCACTACCTTCTGCACTGCCCTCATCTTCTTCACTAATTGATTTTTCATTGTTTGACTCCTCACTGTTTTCTTCTTCATTTTGTTCCTCATTGAAATCTGCTTCCTCATTTCCTTCTTCTTCATTGTTTGATTCATTATTACCCTCTCCCTCATTTACATTTGATTGTTCATTGTCACTTCCCTCATTTTTTGATGCATTATGAGAGGGTGATGAAGGAGGGTTGTCCTGAGGTGAAGGAACATGTGTGGATGGTGAGGTGGATGAGTCATTATGAGGTGAGGGAATATGAGTGGATGGAGAAACATGATCAACAGGAGGTGATGGAGGAGTAGGACCAGGAGGATGAGATGATGAAGGCATATTTTACTAAGGATGGGTTTTTGGATTGGTGAAAACCTCATTGGCAATGAAGGTTTCCCATTGAATGCCCTTCTGCTGCAATTGATGCATCACAACCATCTTAATCAAAGAGTGATGAAATAAGCTTTGCATCTGCTAAGGGTACCTTCTATTTTGCACAATATAGGACATTTTATCAATGCTTCTGTAGATGTAGTAGGGCATATGCAACATCCTTAATCTAGTAAAGTGCATGAGAAGCCTGGTGTGATAGGAGTAAATCCTGGAGAACCTTCCCTCACATGTAAAATATTTCATAATAATCCCCATCATAGGTGCATATCTCTCCAGCAAATGTGAGAAAGGAAAAATGGATTTGTAGTGGTCTTTGTACCTAGGTTTTAAATAGGGTTCATAGTAGCTTATGTCTAGGCTAGCTTGTTTGAACCATTTCTCCCCTACACTAGGTATGCCTGTGGCATTGGCAATAGCATCTCTGGATAGCTCAAAGGTCACTCCTGCATGGTTAACTTGCTTGCCATGCAAGTTAATAATGAAAATCCTAGTTAGCTCAGGGTGACTTTGCACCTGTTGTACTCTTTCACAAAAATCAAAACATCCCACATTCTGGAAACATGAAACAATCATGGGAGAGGCCACCAGCTCATCAATGAAACATGATAGCTTTTAGGTTTTGATTTTAGGCTATTTATAAGGATTGGGGTTTGTTTGTTTGTTTTTTTGGTTGGGTAGGTTGTCAAGCAGAATAGATAGAGTGAGAGAGGTTTAAACCATTGGGATATGGAGTCTGCAAAAGATCTTAGAAGGTACAACAATAGGTCAAGGGTGTCTTGGAGGGAAAGTATAACAAAGCCAAATGGATCTAAAAGCTTATGTGAGTGAAGTGAACATTAAATTGTGAACGTCGTAGGTGCAAAGGGCAGTTAAGAATCCTTTGTCAAATAATTTAACGAGAATGGCCTTTAATATTACTAAGAATAAGGAAATAACCAAAGACAGGGCATACCAATATCTTCTTTGACTAAACCCTAGCAAGTAAGCATTAAGACAACAATCCAGTGAATCATAGAAAGCAAGAAACTTGTAAATCTTCTAGTGATTTCACCTTCAGGCTAAGAAAAAATTTAAGATAAACACATAGTAGATATAAAGAATAGGGAACTCATAACTTAATTAATCAAGCTAAAAATACCTCCAAAGAAACCATTTAAGATGAGAAAAAGGGCATGACAAATCATAAACCTCTTTAGCTAAACCTAATCAACAATACTCCAGAGCAAAGACCTTAAAAACAATGTTTAAGTTACATCAAAGAGCAAGGCTGACCATGAACTACTTTGAAATTGGCTTCATCAAATCATATTTAAGATAAACAAGCATAAGTGGGACTAGAGAGCATTCAAGGATTCTCTAATCTGACCTAGCAGAGGAAAAAATACAAGCAATAGAGAGCAGACAGAGCTAAGGTGCCTCTAAACAACATTTCTTAGCCTAAAATTTCTGTCCTACTGGATGAGAAATATGAAACAAAATGATAACATAAGAAAAAAAGAACTAAATAAGAAACACTTCACCATTAACTATGTTCATGAATCCTGCAAGTGAGCTTGCTCCATTGTGATGCACATCAAGACATCCACAAAAACCAAAGCCAATTTCTCCAATATTCAAGTTTATGATATTTCTTCTCAATAATCATCCAACATGTACAATGATGCCTCCATGCAGTATTTAACTAGAAAGGAGGACCAAAACCCTAACTAGGGTTTCCAAAATGTCATAAATACATCATAAACGCCATTTTTGTGCAAAGAGACCATGTAAGGCCTAAGGCAAAAAATACCTAAGCTAATAAATGAAAAACAACTTCAAACATAAATTCTTAGCTAACTCTAAAGCGATTTGCCCAAAAACCCTCAAAATATCTATTTTCAATAAATTTGTGTCTTTTGTTGAATTTTTAGGCAAGGACCGAACGCCAAGGCCAAGGGTGCAGTGCCAGGGCCAAGGGCGTAGTGCCTGCACCGGAAAAATAGGTCATCTTGTAGTTGAGTTTTGATAGCCTTCCTGGTGTCCAAATGAGCTCCATGATATCTCATTGGAAAGCTTGTCAGCTATAATTTCAAAAATTACCTTTATTTTTATGATTAGACTTCATTTACCTGCTCAAAAACTAAATCTCCCAAGACTGCTCAGGGTGCAGTGCCAACTCTGAAAATAGGGTAGAAAGGTGGTTTTTTGGGTGTTTTTGGAACTTTTGGAGGACCAAATCTGCTCCAAATGATTTGAAATGTTTTGTGGATGATGTAATTGGCCCGATGAAATAAAAAATTCAAACCATTTCTCAAAAGAGTGCCCCAAAAAGAGCGCATCTCCAGTGGTGATGTGCCCTTGGCCCTCCAAAACAATTAAAAATCAAAATTATCAAAAAGTTGCCAAAATCTAAATTTTCCTTGCTTATAATGTTTGGGATGCCTATAGGGATGCATAAACAAGGATTTCAAGGTTCTCTTTTCCTTTTTCCTCCTTGAGGGCTTGAATTTTAGCAAGGGCTCTTTTGAGCTTAGCACTTGCAATATTGTTCCTCAAGGCATAATGTTTGGCCATATTCTTTTGGAGGTCAAGGTCCCTCTTTGTCTTCTCAAGCTGACCCTCTAGGTGCATGTTTGCCTTCTCTAGCCAAGGTTCCTTGTCATAATCAATTTCCATGGCAAGAAAATCACTTGGAGTGAGCTTCTCTGCTAAGGCTACCTCTTGCTCTTTTTCCTTTGCTAGAGCCTTTTTCAAGCCAATTGTTCTTGGCCTTCTTCTAGACAACTGTCCTTCTTCATCTTCAATCTGATGAAAAAAACCCAAGACCTCATCTAGCTTAACCTTGGTCCTTTTAGCCTCTTTCTAGGCTCTGATTTCCCTGACTTCATAAATGGCCTTTTGTGCCTCCAGCTTCTTGTTTTCCACCTCATAATAGTGAATCACATTCTTGGCCCTACCTATGTTTTCTTGTAGATTTCTGATCTGAGCATCTTTTATTTGGAGCAAGATGCTTGTGATTCTCTGCTCATTTTCATCATCACTGTCAACATGAATAAGCTGGAAGTCTTGTTCAGTCTCATGATTGTCTTCCTCTTCTTGATCAATGACCTTCCCCTTACCCTTGTTAAGCTACTTGGTTGAAGTAGAAGGCATGGCCCCTTGCATCTTGAGGGTAGAAAACACATGCCTATTTCGTCTTTGGTAGGTCAAAGGAAGAGGTTAAATGTTAGTTATCTCAGTGCCATATGTCTTGTTTCCCTCATTGCTGTCATATTCACTGTCAATATGGATCTTTACATTACTGCTCTCATGGCTGCCATTTTCATCATTTATTTATCCTTCATTGACATATTCTTCACTTCTTTATGCACTACCCTCTGATCTGCTGATTTGTAATTAATCACCATTTGTCTTACTGTTATGTGCCTCATCACTGCCAACATCATCTCTGCCTTCTGTTTCCATGCTCTCTGCCTCATTTCCCTCATCTTCTTCATTGATAGGTGCTTCAATGATCTCTGTTTTATCACTGAAATCATCCTCACTGATATCATTGCTTTTTTCTTTTTTGCTTTCCCTTGCACTGACATCTTCTGTCTCACTGATATTGGCCTCACTTACATCAGCCTCATTTTCATTATCTTGACTACTGATTGCCTTACTGCTTTCTTCATGGCTCTTTTCCTCACTGTTTTCTTCACTGCCTTCATCACTATCACGAGCCTCACTGTTTTCTGGCTCATGGGCATCTTCTTCATTGCTTTCTGCACTTCCCACATCTTCTTCACTGATTGATTTTTCGTTGTTTGACTCCTCACTGTTTCTTCTTCATTTTTTTCCTCATTGACATCTGCTTCCTCATTTCCTTCTTCTTCATTGTTTGATTCATTATTTCCCTCTCCCTCATTTACATTTTATTGTTCATTGTCACATCTCTCATTGTCTGATGCATTATGGGAGGGTGATGAAGGAGGGTTGTCCTGAGGTGAAGGAACATGTGTGGATGGTGAGGTGGATGAGTCATTATGAGGTGAGGGAATATGAGTAGATGGAGAAACATGATCAGTAGGAGGTGATGGAGGAGTAGGAACAAGATGATGAGATGATTAGGGCATATTTTACTGAGGATGGGCTTGTGGATTGGTGAACACCTCATTAGAAATGAAGGTTTACCATTGAATTCCCTTTTGTTGCAATTGATGCATGACAACCATCTTAATCAAAGAGTGATGAAATAAGCTTTGCATCTGCTGAGGGTACCTTCTCTTTTGCACAATATAGGAAATTGTATCAATGCTTCTGTAGAGGTAGTAGGGCATATGCAACATCCTTAATCTAGTAAAGTGCATGAGTAGCATGATGTGATAGGAGTAAAGCTTGGAGAACCTTCCCTCACGTGTGAAATATTTCATAATAATCCTCATCATAGGTGCATATCTCTCCAGAAAATGTGAGAAAAGAAAACTGGATTTTTCATGGCCTTTGTACCTAGGTTTTAAATAGGGTTCATAGTAGCTTATGTCTAGGCTAGCTTGTTTGAACCATTTTTCCCCTACACTAGGTATGCCTGTGGAATTGGAAATAACATCTGTGTATAGCTCAAAGGCCACTCCTGCATGGTTAAATTTCTTGTCATGCAAGTTAATAATGAAAATCCTAGTTAGCTCAGGGTGACTTTGCACCTATTGTACTCTTTCACAAAAATCAAAACATCCCACATTCTCGAAACACGAAGCAATCATGGGAGAGGCCACCAACTCATCTGTGTTTGGAGGTTCAAATATATTGATATTCCCACCTTTATGTTGATGCCTCCTTGGCACTTGGCCTTCTCCTTCACTACCACTTTCCCCTTCTCTTGACATTTTAACAATTCTGCCTTTGAAACCCTAACACTTCTTATGAAACTGATACGGAAGAGGGTAATGGAGTGGTGATGAAAAAGGCAGCTTGTTACAAGTGAATGAAATGAATGAGTGAGTGTGTAAATTGGGCAGAATGAGAGGCTAAATAACTTGAAGGCAACCCAGCTGATATGTCAAACTCTGCTGTGAAAAACCTTGCACTGATGACAATTTGAGATGAGGGGGGGCATGTAATGTCAATGTTTTGCAATGTAAGGGACTGAGTATTATGTTAAGATTTGATGGATGACCAATCTGAAACCAATGCAACCACCTCAATTTACCCCTGTTTTGACTGATATTTATTTATAAGCAGATGAGGGAGGCTTAATCAGTGTTTTTAAGCATGAAATTTAGGTTTTCACCTTAGGGTTTCCAATTTTTTTTAATTTCAAACCATCAAAATGCTTTGAGGATGAGTGTATGATATCCACTTAACTCTCAATGTACTAGGAGGACACCTGGCAGAGACTTGGAGGGTTTCTGAAATGTTTTGAGTGCTTGCAGGGTGTAGGAGGCCCTCCTGGCCAAGCGCGCAACACCCAGGAAAACTGTGGGTCGATTTGGACAAAGGTGCAACACCTTGCTCCAAGCGTGCAACACCTGTGTAATTGGCACGGGAAAACCTTGTTGAGGGCACATCGCCCGAATCCAAGCGCGTAACGCCTAGTCCTAAACGCAAACTATGGGTGAGTCGAGAAAAGGCACAATGGCCGACTTCAGGCGCGCAGCGCCTTAAGAAAATGCACGGGAGGAAATAGCTAGCGGTGCAATGCCTGACTCTAGGCGCGCAGTGCCAACCTGAACGCACAACGCCTCAACAATTAGCCAAAATTTAACTTGGAAAACTCACAGTTTCCTCTCCTAAATAGTCTGCTAACTTTGCAAGTGAACAACGAGTTGTTGAAGTGTTGAGATGACCTTTTATAGGCTCAATGATTTAATTTTTTTGCTTCACAACCCACTTTCTAAATTTTTTAAATATTTTTCACTGTTCACTTTAAATCCTTTGACATTTTACTTTGCAGGTGACTTAGATTATGAAGCCCAGTCTTCTTTTTTCTTATTGATGTCTTTTAGCACTTTCAATTTGGAGGTGACAAAAAAGACATTGAAGTGGATTTCCTTTTGCTCCTGGAGATTTGACATCTTCATTTTGGCCCTTTGGGATTCAAACACACAGTAACACCTTCAAAACTCTCCTTGATCTGCACCATGGAATTCAAACTATCTTTTGATAATTTTTGGCATGAAAAAATTCTTTGGACAAGTTTGGAATATTTACAAACAGTGACATCTTCAGAATCCCTTTGCTATCATCATGGAGTTCACTTCTTCATTTCACCTCCCCTAGCCACTTTCCCAAAACCTTCGGTGTATGGAGTGCTTTAAGATGATCATTAGTATTGTCTTCTAAGTTCTCTATAGCCATTTCAAGTTCATTCATTTTTGTCCAGTTCACCTCACCTTTTTCCCTATTTCATCAATAATATTTGAAAAAAATTTCTTCATGTTTTGGGTTTGTGTGCCTTCTTCAGGTCATTTGGTGCAAGTGGTCAGTGTTTGGCACCCTGCTGGACCTTTAAGCTCAAAACACCATGATTCTCTACAAGAACAAGTGCTTCCTGTCTTCCTTGCTGCAATAAGTCTTCCTTTAGGAACATACCTTTAACCTTATCAATTTCTTCTGCCGATGGAGCTCTTAACACTCCTGCAGAAGTGCCAAGCTACATTTACCTTTTGCAAAACTTGAACTTGACAAGGTGGTCTTCTTTGGAGACTTTCAGATCTTCTTTGAATAACCATGTCTCAACATTTCAATACCTCTGGACCAGATCTTAACAAAGAATAACAATGTATGAAACATCAATAATGACATTGGACCATATGAAACCATAATTGACCTAGTGGGAGGATTCTTTGACCTAGTTTTTGACTGAAAATTGGCTTGGATTCTTCAAGTGTAAAAACAAAGTATTGACAAAGTGGTGTATTGAAGATCCAAAATCCAATGTACTTGATTTATCTAAAGAGCCTACAGAGATAGTTTTGAGACCATGAATGCTCGAGGAACCTAGTGAACATGGGAAGGAATAGGCTATAGGTAACCGTTGTTGTAAAGTGGAGTTGTGGGCAAGGGAAAAACATAGTGATGAGGCTTTAGTTGGGAAAAATGATGGAGATGGGTGGCACAAGCCCATAAGGAGCTTTTCAAAGAGTGGCAGGGTGACCATGAAATGGAAAATTGGTAGAATAGTGAAATTTTTTCTATAAGGATAATGAAGGCAGTGAGATTTCTAAAATTCACAATATTCAGGGAATATTTTTTTTAGAAATCTAGAACCAATCTATAGTCATCTACAAATAGTAAAAATTACTAATGAATAACAAGCTAATGAATTATGTCTATCTGGCTTAGGAATCAATTACATTCAGAGATGGAATTAATATGGATATCACAATAAATTCAAACATTTGAAAACATAAGAAGAAAAAAACGTTAAAACACATTACCACATGAATCCCACCAAAATAGCTGCAACTCAGTCAATTATTTCCTGCCAAAATAGTCTGATTACACTAGTGTTCAATGATCAATTCTACAACATCCAACCCTTGCAATGACAAAGGAAATGAAAGGTATAGACAAAAAACTACTTCTCCCACTCTCAGGGGTCGAATCCTGTGGAGCTGATCCCCAAAGTGCTCAACTGGAATCCTAATGACTAGTGAGGTCAACAAACTCATCCCTATCATTCATGAAATTGATTCACTTTGACCCAAAATTACATATTTACTTGATGTATCTAGCTATAGTAACTATTAATGACATAATTACATTAAATTTTAACAATTACATCAATAAATCTCCTTGGAATCCATCAATCAACTGAGAAAATTGGAAAATCTTGAAAAAACCAGTCAACTATAAAAAGCATAGTGTACTTGGGAAAAGCGTAGCATGGGCCTTCAAACTGAATTTTGAGTGACTTCCTAAAGTGTAATTTGGGCCCAAGATGGCTCATTGGAAATATTTTCCATTCTAGTTGTCAAAAATGTGCTCAAGCTCTGAAAATGGTTGAGTGAAGCTCCTAAAAAATTCAATATCTCAAAACTGGTCAAAAAGCACAGTGAAAGGCTAAAAAGGAGGTAGAAAGGTGTTTTTTGAGTGGTTTTTGGCCATTTCCACTTGTCAAAAGCTCTATTTTTTGTGTGAAAGTAGTCAAAAAATGATGTAGACATCATTCTGAATCCAAATCTGCAGATCCTTTTTCATTTGGAGGCCTCCAAAAAAAGCGAAACGTGGCCCATGCTGCGCTTTTTGAAAGTTTACTGTGCAAAAAGTTTGTGAAAATTTACAAAAATGCCCAAAAACTTCAAAAATTTCCTAAAACTCTTCAAAAATGCTGGATGAAGTGATGATGAGGTGTCTCAAGCAACCAAGGAGGCATCAACAAGTAACTCAAGTTTTTCCTTCTCCTTTTTCTTCATTAGGGTTTGCTTGAGTTTATCCTTCAATTACTTATTCCCGATGTTGCAAATATTGTTTCTTGTGTTGTATATGTCAGCCATGTGTTTGAGCATCTCATTATCCTTGTTGAAATTATGAAGGAGCTTCTCAAGATGGATGTTCACTATGTCAAGCCGCACTTCTTTGTCATCATCGATTTCCTTTTCTAGTCTTTCCTCAAAACTGAGTTGTTCTGCCTCATGTTTCTCCTGCTCTAATGCTCTCTTAAGACCTCTTGTTTTTGGTATTTTCTTGGTGGTTTGAGCTGTTAGTCATCAGTAATTTTGCTGATATCAAAAGATAACTAAGTTCTAATCCCATATTTGTAGAAACAATATTTAAGGAAACATTGTGAGTTCTAGAAATCTCACTGCCTTCATCATCCTACACTTAACCATTCCACTATAAACTTTATCTTTTGCCTTCTCAAAGTTTACCCTGCTGCAAAGAAAACTCCATTTTCTGGGCCTGATTTTCCTCATTTCATCACCTCACTTACACCCTCATTCATTCCCTTTTTCCCCTCTCAAAAACCCTCAAAAATCACCCTCACACATCATTTTCTTCTAAAAAACCCTTAAAAAATGTAAAAACTCATTTTACATTGTTTAAAACTAACTTCTAAGCCTATGGACCCTTTAATTTTTCATAAAAACTCTGTTTTTATGCTAAAAACACCCTTTCTCACAAAACATGCCCTTAAGCCCCTTTTCGGCCTAAAGCCCTAGCTCCTCACTCACATAAAACCACGACATTCCACTTATTATTAGCCCCCTCTCTCATAAACTACACCTCTGCCCTTCTATCCTTCTGCACCCTCGAAACCTTATAAAAACTCACCCAAACCTTCAAAAAATATTAAAATTCGGGTCCGCTTCTCTTCCACCCGCACCTTTTACCAAACAATTTCCATCGTTGATCGGGATTTGTTCCCCTGATCCAACGGTCATCTCTTCTCCTACCTCAACCCTGCATATAACCCAACCCCGCACTACCGACGAAACCCCCCATGTCATCATGCCCGGGCCCTGCTTTCCACTACCCCCTGCCGACCAACCGCAGCCTGCCACCTATCACTGGGCTCCACCCCCAGACCTGTGCCCTGGTCCCGAAAACTCTCCGCACGATCAATCTCACCTCTTCAAATCTGACGACTCAAAATCATATCGTGCAGAATTTTGTGCTGAAGTTTAAAGCCCTTGACCCACATGAAAAAAGTGGTATTGGCTCGGACATGTGTCCAATGCTAAGTGGAATCGTGCGGCCCCTGCCCAAAACCACAAACCGCCTTATGTTCGTGCGATAAACCATTTTCTCCCCCTCGCGCCAAAATTCAAATTTATTCTCCTCTTTTCCATGTTCCTTCCACCTCTGGAACCCTCCTCTCTGCACTCCCTCCTTCTCTGCAAATCGCCCCTGATGCCCCAAACCCCAAAAATGCAGTTTTACCCCTCCCACATGTTTTTAAGCTAAAGGTTTATTTGTGTTTTGAAGGTTTTAATGGTGGTGATGCCCACAGAGGCATTACAATGATCAAAATATCCTTTGGATGACGATCCAAGAGGTGAATTTTCATTAAAATTCCAGGAGGGTTACATAAAGGCTTAATCCTCGATGAATCATGATCATCAATGGGTTACAGAACCCTCTAGTACCATGAAGAAAGCATCCCTGCATGCAAAAGACAATTGCAGTCAGAGGAAGCAATAAAGAAATGAAGGATAGAAGGATCAAAAGGCTAAATCCTAAATCAAAAGATGAACATAGAGGATTAGCACTTAAGACAGTGATTAAAGATAAAAGGCCAAAGTTTAAAGACAAAGGATAAATGAAAAAAACAGTCATAAATGCAGAATAAAGGATAAAGACAGTAAAGCATATTATTAAAGAAAAATCAAAGTTTAAAGGCCTAAAGGACAGATTTATGATTAAACAAAGATAAGTTAACACAATGACAGTTTCAGATGACTAAACAAAGAAGCAGTTACTCCTCCAAAGATCAAACTGCCACCTACAACATGATTTCTTTCCATAAAGGCATTTAGCAGTTATTACACAGTCAGAGATATTTTTATCTGCCAAGGCAGTTATTGTAATAGTTAAGAATAGGCCTTAAAGTCAAACTCTTCACCTATTTTCCCCGAGAAGTTAAGACAGAGTTATTGAAACAGAGAAGTAGCTGCAGATATTCTCACCTTAGGCCTTGCATGGTTTTCAAGGTTAGGAATGCACTTACTCTGTAATAAATGATACTCAAATCCTATCTTGAGCTTCACCTCCTCATTTGCAGCATAAATACTGCATCTAAACTCATTGTATTGTTGGCATTTGATGACTCTTTGACGTAATACATAGTCTCTTGGAAGTTGAAGGAAAATTGATGTCTTGGATCTTGTGGATGCCCTGATTTGTTTGTTGATGGAGGAGGCTAGATCACTAGATCCCTGAGCTTGGCTGTTGGTGAAGTGCTTCTATCTGTTATTGTTATTTCCTGTTTTCATTCTGTTTCCATCTTTCTTTGTTACAGTAGAGTAAAAGTTTTAGGCTAATAAATGTCTTTTGAAATCACCTTAGCTCTGTTTACTCTTCACTGTCTTAATGTTTTCTTCTGCAAGTTCTGATTGGAGGATTCTTAATTTCCCTCCAGTTCCATCTAGCTTGTTATTTTAGAAATAATTCAATAGATTATAACCAAGGAGTCCCCCTTTTGGTAAGTCCATGTTCCTTTGAGTACGACTTGAGAGGTCGTTTTGAGGAATGATTTCAATAGAGTGAAACCAGGAAATTAAGTGGTGAGTCCATGCTCCTTTGAGTACAACTTGAGATATTGTTTTTAAAGATATTTTCAAAGTATGCTTAGTATAGTCTAAACCAGGGAAGTCTATGGTGCGCCCTGTCCCCTGGACTGCCTCAAAAGGTTTCTTTAAAGATTCCTAAAGAGTTAGTCGAAAGCGAATTAGATTATTTCTGTTTGATCTTAGGTACTCTTATTGTTTATCTTATATGCTTTCTTATTTGAAAGTAGTCTTTTAATTGATGGATTGATATCTGAAAGGTTTGCTTATTAAAAGTATGTCCAAAGAAGTCTATGGTTTTCCCTGTCCTTTGGCTTGCTTCAAAATAGATACCTTGAAAGATGTCTCTTGTTTAAAGTACACGATAAAGAATTCTTAATTGCTCTTTGTCCTACTTTTTATTCTTATCCTTAATTTTCACCTCATTATCCCAAAAACTTTGAAGATCCACTAGCCAAGTTAGATTTTCCCTATGATGCTCCCATATCCATTGATGAACTTAGCATGACTTTAATTTGACTCCATTGCGCAATGAATTAGAGATTTCCTCATTCTATCTATGATCTTTGATCATCATACCCAACCAATAAAAACAAAAAAATTTCATACTTCATAACTAGCCTAAAATCAACCCTTAAAAGAAAACAAGCACATATCCTTTGTAAAAAAATTTGAGAGATCCCTCTCTGAGTCTAGGAAGGCTAGGTCCTAGAACTCTAAAGACTGGTTTCATGTTACCTTGTCATTTGGTATGCTAATCTGCCAAATCACAGGACCCTAACATTCTGTCGATCACGGTGGGAACTCTGAGTAAGTTCATGCTTAAAAATTCCTTATAAAACTCAAAAACCCTTGAATGAATAGAATCTGATGGTTTATCTGCCACCTCATCACCACACTAACATTATGGCGATCACGGTGGGACCTTTGAGTCAGTGACAAACTAAGTACACCTCAGGACTCTAGAAACCATTATCAAGCTTAAGAAAATCAAGCTATCAGCCATATAGTACACTTTGTTTGTTTCACCATCTTAGCTAAATGATGATTCAGGTATAGAATACTCTTACAAACCATAGGACAGAATAAAAACTTAGAAAACCCAAAAAAAATCCCTAATTGGCTTTTATTACTTATTGGTGGTGGACCATAACACATTTTACCTACAGAAAAGCTAAAAATTTCCACCTGGCGACTCCACTAGACCCAGTAGGCCTATTACTCCACTAGTACTCTCAGATTTCCACAGGATTGCATCAAATCAGTCCTAAAAAGAGTTTTTGAGCCCTAGTCCCATATCCTAGAAAGAAAGTAAACACTAGGAGAGGTAAAATTTTTGAAAACAATCCTTAAAATTTCAGCCTCCCTAAATTTTGAACTTGAAATCTGGCTTCACATAGGATCAATACCAGATCTCATCCAGACCCCAATTCTCCTACAATAGTTGATGATCCAGAAAAATTTTTGTGGCAAACTTCTAGATCTGGAAATTTAACTACTGATAGGACTATCCAAAGAACAAGATCTGTCCCTGAAAATTTTACAGTCTTGAAAGATCCTCACTTTGACTTGCCTCATACAAAGAAACTATTCAGAACCAAGTCACATAGTGATATAAACTAGGCTGACCTTGAGCCCACAGATTTGCAGCAGAGTTCTATTAGAGAAGCCTCACCTTCTACTCCCCCTGATTTTCAGCTTCTCCACCACTGTAGCTCCTTCCATAACAAATCTGCTCGAACTCAATTTTCTGGTCCAAGCACTTCCAACACACCCATCCATACTTCCACTGCTCAAAACACTCCATCTCATCCCACTTTCCCTTTTACAAATACACCACTTGTAAATCCCCCATTTTCTTCTACCATGGAAGCATGGTATGCCCCACTAGTGTTACCACAACCGTTGGTTCCTTTACCAAATGATTACCAATCCAGAATTCCCCATTTTACTGGAACTAAATCTACTACTACCCAATAGCATGTAGATAAAAAGGATGATGCTTTCAATTACATGTAAATAGAAGAAGATACCATTAAAATGAGAATATTTTCCCAAAGTTTAGGAGGAGAAGCCAAGAAATGGTTTAAAAATTTAACTCCTAATAGCATAAATGATCTCCCTTCCTTATACCAAACATTCATAAACAAATGGGAAGTTAAAAATAACCCTCTCCAAATCTTCAAAATATAGCAACCTCAAAAGAAACACTCGGGAAAGTGTCCAAGATTATTGCACTAGGTTCAATAGTGTATACAATGCACTTCCCCCATATATGAAACCTCCACTAGGCTTAGCCTTAGCCAAATTTCCTGAAGGCTTTGATCTGGACATGACCTACCAGCTAAGAGAAAGAGACCCTTTAACCTTAGAAGATATGCAAAGGGGAGCCATAAGTGTAGAGGCAAATCTGATTAGAAAAGATCTAGGTTGAAATCAGAGAAAAGAGTCACATACAAATATGAAACAATGGCATCAACCTCATCATCTGATGCTAAAATTGACAACTTAGTGAGGGTAATGGAAAGAATGCTTGAGAAAATAAACTTAAATGACAAAGTGCCTCCTAGAGAAAACCAAATCAATCCCCAAAGTAGAAATAGAAATCCAAACTTCAGAAGAGACCCTACTCAAGATAGACAAAGAGATAATGACTAGCAAATTAGGCCTCCATTTCAAAAAAACTATGTAGATCAAGAAGAATAAAGGGAAACTGAAAGGTTGGAAGAAAATCATGTAAATATAATAGGATCTGAGAGTGAGACAAATGTTTTCCTCACTGAGAAAAACAAGGATTCTTCTCCTCATAACAAATTGAAAACAATCATGAAGATTTTGAAGATTACCAGTTGGGATTTGAAAATTCAATAATGGAGGTACACAGACAATACGATCTTAGGAGCAAAGGGAACCCAGAAATTTCCAATAATAAAAAGACAAGAACTGCTATTAGGAAAAATTCAGAAAATATTCCTAAAAAGACAACAAATAGTAATAACACTTTGACTAAGAAGACTGACTCAAACATAAACAAAACAAATCAACAAAGTGTTGACCAAAGCTGCCCTAGTACTTCTGCTAGTGGCCTTGAGAAATCTGTCCTAAATAACAGTCCTAATAAAACTCAGCAAATCAGAATTGCTGAAAAGACTATGATTGAAAAAACAGATGTAAATATGTCAAAATCATTAGTCCCTTTCAACCTTGAGGGAGAAATTTCCAAGATCAAAATTAGCATACCTTTAGCTGAACTAGTAACCCAAGATGCATATAAAAATAAAGTTTTGAAAGCTTTGAATATAGGAAATGACACTGATACTTTGAACTTGACAGATGATAAACCAGAACCAAAATTGTTGTTTGGTCTTGAAGTAGAAGGAAATTACCATGAAGGGACCATTCCTCCATTTTATGTTAGCTTAAATATACATGATTATATCTTACACAATGCCATGCTAGAATTTGGTGCCTCTCACAATCTTATGCCAAAAGTGGTGATGGAGAGATTAGGCCTAGAAATTACTAAACCTTACAAGGACTTGTATTCCTTTGATTCAAGCAGAGTCAAATGTTTAGGGCTGATCAAGGATTTATGTGTCAATATGGCACAAATTCCTGCTAAGGGCCTAGTTATGGACATAGTAGTTGCTGACATTCCCCCAAAGTATGGCATGATTTTATCCAGATCGTGGGGAGCCAAACTTCAGGGAAGCCTTCAAATGGACATGTCTTGTGCCACCATTCCAGTTTTTAACCAAACCAGAAGATTATATAGAGAACCTCATATGAAATTTATGGTGAGAAACATAGATAGGCAAGAAAACACTCCTATTTACTCTATTCATTCAGATTTAGAATCCTTTATCTTATACAATGAAGATGAAATCAACCAACAAGAAAAGGAAAATGAGATGTAGTTAATTCCTCCTAAATAGTCAAATCTGTCCCTGGAAGAAGAATATGATAGCCTTAAACTTAGCAGCCCTAAAAAACAAGATGACAATGAGCATGAAATAGAAACTCTTTGGGAAATGAGTTTTGATGGCTCTTGTAGAAAAATAGGTTATAGAGCTGGTGTATGGATACATAATACAAACAATGGACATTATTACAAACTTGATTTCCTATGCACTAATAACATTGCAGAATATGAAGCCCTCCTCCTTGGCCCACATTTGCTCAAAGAATTAGGAGCCAAGAAAATATCAGTCCAAGGAGATTCAGAGCCGATTATTAGGAAAATAAAAGGGGAGTGTTCAGCCAGAAACCCAAGATTAAAATAATACAGGAATGCTGCCCTAGAGCTCCTAAAAACCTTTGAAAAATATGAACTCACCTTCATCCATAGAGCTCAAAAAAAACTTGCAAATGAACTTGCCTTTGCTGCCAGCAATTTCCAAATACCCCAGATAAATGAACAATTCAATGTCAAAGTGAAAAATATGCCTACAGTCCTTGACAATGAAGACTATTGGCAAGTGTTTGAGGGTGATAAACACATTGATGGTTTTATGCAATCAAGAAATGAGTTTGCTGAACCAACGCCTAACTCAAGCCATGAAAATGACTATTTTGATGAAAAACAAGCCTATGTAATAGAGCTGTCCTCTACTGCTGATATAAACCAATTTGAATATCTTCATACAACATAATTACTAAACAAAACAGACCAAAAAGACCTTGGAATTTTACAATGTAAAAATGATTCAATACCAAGGGGCCTTACCCCATTAGAGGAGCTTTTTGACTTCAATGATGTAGCTAAGAAACCAAAGTTGGAGCCTACAGAAACTAATGTAGAAGAACATAACATAAACAACATAAATGAACCCAAAATGATTAAATTATCTAGCACTCTCCCTACTCATGTCAAACAAGAATATATTGAACTTTTCAAGGAGTTTGGAGATGTGTTTGCATGGGGGTACAAAGATCTGAAAGCATATGATACCAGTATTATTCAACACAAAATTCCTCTTAAGGAAAATTAGAAACCTTTCAAGCAAAAACTAAGAAGGATAAACCCTGTTTTATTACCTTTAGTTGAGAAAGAAATAAAAAATATGTATGGTGCTGGGATCATAGTTCCCCTTAGATACTCACAGTGGGTTTCCAACCTTGTGTCTATTAGGAAGAAGACCAGGGAAATCAGGCTTTGCATTGATTTTAGAAATCTGAATAGAGCTTCCCTGAAAGATAATTATCCCTTGCCTAAAATGGACCACATACTTCAAAAGGTGGTTGGATCTAAGAGAATATCACTATTGGATGGTTTCTCAGGCTACAACCAAGTACTAGTACTCCCAAGTGATCAACGTAAAACTACTTTCACCACACCTTGGGGTACATTCATGTATGTTAAAATTCCATTTGGATTGATGAATGCAGGGGCCACATTCCAAAGGGCCATGGAAATAGCCTTTTCAGAAGACATAGGATATTTCATAATCATTTACCTTGATGACATTACTGTTTTCTCCAAAAATGATAAAGAAAATTTGATTCATTTGAGAATTTTTTTTTATAAATGTAGAAAATATGGCTTACCTTTGAATCCCAAAAAGACACTCTTTGGTCTCCAAGAAGGAAAACTTATTGGCCACATAATTTCTGAAGAGGGAATCAAAGTAGACCCTAAAAGGATTGAAGGCATATTTAAAATCAACCATCCTAGGTGTAGAAATTATATAACATATGCATTACATATCCAGATTCTCCTGATCTAACAATATTTAACTTCTTGCTAAATACATAATCCTTCCATTGTTAATATTTTGTAGAAATTATAAACTCAATTGCAAACACATGAAGTAATAAAAAAAATCGCACATAACACATTTGTTTAACGGGAAATCCTGAAACTGAAAACCCCAACTATCATATATTATGTATGGAGATCATGTAACAATCCTATACAAATCTTAGTACATCAAGCTCTCAGTACAATCAATCGTCATACACTAACAAGATGAAATTTGCAAATCCATGCACTGATTTCTGCCCTCCTGATAACCTGCCTCCACTGCGCAATCCCTGCTGAAGAATAGCTCTGAATGAATTCGAATTACCCTTGCCTTGACTGCGCAATCCTCATTGGAAACTCCAATGTGTGTGTGATGCAATCAATGCATCACTATAGTCACAACGGATAGTCCATCTCACCCTTTCACCTATCTCTCCACTGAGTCTCCACTGGAAATGACATGCACTGTAGTTAACTAATGTATTTGTTTAGTTGATTAATGAGTTACTATTTGTGAATTAATTATCTAATTAATTCACTCCACTCTCACTAGTGTATCATTCAGTTAGACTAGATACAACTAGCTCAACTGAGTTTAACTCACTTTAACTGAGTTAAACTGAATAAAACTCCATGAACTACTCTTCCAACTCTGTCATAACTTTGCCACTTTAGTTCTAACTGAGTCCTCCATGCATGAACCACCAATCAACCCTAGGAATTGCGTAATTCCTTCAGCCCACTGATTTTCCAAATCTTTTCACTGAAATAAAGTGCTCCAAGAGAATAAGTTGATGTTTATTGTCGGATTATTATTAAGGGCTAATAATAATCGACATGCATCTATTTTTAGATCTACGATCTATAAATAGACTTCGCCCAATATTATAAAAATAAAATTTCATCTATTTTTCCAACTTGACAAACCATCCATAAATAGCATCCTGCAACTTCTGAAATATGATCAGCATGTCTAAAAATGGACATAGTCTAAAAATAGACTTACAGCTAAAAATAGCCTGTGGGCCCACTTAGTGAAGGCGAATGATTTTCACTAAGCTCCATCATCTTGTTGAATATCAACACTCCCTCTCAACAAGATATGGATTATCTTTCACCCTGATCCTACCTCTATGGTATTCAAATTTTCTCCTAGTGAGCGCCTTCGTCAGAATATCTGCATCCCGATCTTCCGTAGGAATGTACTGAAGCAACATGATCTTCTGCTACACACAATCTCTGATATGATGATACCCGATATCAATATGTTTAGATCTATCATGAAACAAATGATTAATTGAGAGTTTAATGCAACCCTAATTATCACAATGTATCACTGTAGGATCTAAATGTGAACCGAACAAACCGACCAGGATCTTCCTCATCCAGATAGCCTCACATGCAGCTTGAATTGCTGCCATGTATTTTGCTTCCACTGAAATGAGTGCCACGGATCTTTGTTTCCTACTGTACTAAGAAAATACTGTAGATCCGATACTGAAAACCCCTCCTGATGTGCTCTTTCTGTCCGTTGGGCTGCCTACCCAATCTGCATCAGTGAAGCCATGCAACTTCACCTCATCTGTCTGTCTGTACCATAAGCCATACTCAGATGTGCCCCTGAGATACCTTAGGACATGCTTTCCTACCTTCCAAAAGAGCTTGGTAGGCTTAACCATCGCTTGTGAAAGCTGGTTCACTGCATAGCATATGTCTGGTCTTGTATTAACTAAATACATGAGCGAACCCACCAACTGTCGATAAACAGTGGCACCACTACCTCTGCCGATGTAGCATCCTCTTTCCTCCAATTTCTTGGAAGAGGAGTGTCGATAGTCTTGTAGCCTTGCATGTGAAACTTCTCAAGTATCTCCCGGGCATACTTGCCTTGAGACACAAACAGTTCACCTTTCCACTGCCATATTTCCAATCCAAGGAAATAATGAAGGAGGCCCAAATCCTTCATCTCAAACTCCTTTGCAAGATCTACCTTGCATGAGTGTATCAAATGCTCATCACCCATTAGTATTAAATCATCAACATAAAGAACAATGATTAAAAGCTTACCCTCCACCACAATTTGATACAGGTTTGCATCCGCCTCACTCTTGGTGAAACCAAGTCCATTGAAATAGCTGTCGATTTGAGTGTACCAAGCACGTGGTGCTTGCTTCAGCCCATACAACGCTCTTTTGAGTCTGCACACATGCAACTCGCTGTTGAAGATCTCAAATCATTTAGGCTTCTCAATGTACACCTCTTCCTCAATGATCCCATTAAGGAACACAGTCTTCACATCCATTTGGTGAATGTGCCAACCCATCTGTGCTGAGAGAGCAAGGATGGTCCGTATGGAAGAATACCGTGTGACAGGTGCAAAGGTTTCTTCATAGTCAATCCCCTCGATATGTGAGAAGCCCCGGGCAACAAATCTTGCCTTATACTTCTCGACGCTCCCAATAAGCAGCTTGCTTTACCTTGTAGATCCATCTTGATCCTACAACTGATTTACCCACCGGCCTTGGAAAAATCTCCCAAGAACTATTTCTGACAATGGAGTCATAATCCTCCACCATGGAATCTACCCATGTGGGCTCCTACACTGCTTCTTTGAAATAAGATGGCTCTGTCATGACAAACTTTCTCATAAGAGCCATGTATCCATTAAATCGGTCAGGTGACTGTCTCTGTCTA
Source organism: Pinus albicaulis (assembly GCA_034641835.2). NCBI lineage: Eukaryota > Viridiplantae > Streptophyta > Pinopsida > Pinales > Pinaceae > Pinus > Pinus albicaulis. The sequence goes on from CM076575.1 coordinate 116,319,950, forward strand.
CGATTTGATGTAGGGACCCCTACATTCTGTGCCACATCAAGCTTCAGTCTCTCAGCTTCTATGTTACTCTTTCAGCCTTTTCTGATGTTTGGTTCTGCATGAGTGGACTCCTCCACTCCATAAATCTCCTCCTGTGGCTGATCCACATCTAGAGGCTCATATTTGCGAACAAGAAGTTCCTCCTTTACATGCAAGTGTAGCTCCCTCTCAAGTGACAACTTCATGGATTTCACCTCATTGAATTTTATATCCCGTCGCACCACAGTCATCCGACTGTCTGGAAAATAAACACAATAATTATGGGGTGTTTCTATGTACCCCACAAATATCCCAACTTCTGCAGTTGGCTCCAACTTCTTCCTGGCGTCCTTTTTCACATGAATGTAAACAGATGAGCCAAAAATATTCAAACGAGAAATATCAGGCTTCTTACCAGTAAAAGCTTCTTCAGGTGTACTCATGCCAAGTACTCTATGAGGACAACATTTTTTCACATAAACCACAATGTTGCATGCTTCCTCCCACAAGTGCATCGGTAGGCCCTGGTCATGCAACATAGCTCATGCAACACCCATGATCATTCTTTTCTTCCTCTCTGTGACCCCATTCTGTTGTGGGTTATGAGGCACTATGAGTTCTCTTCGAATTCCTTATTTTCTACAAAATTCTTTGAATTCACCCAAGATATATTCACCACCATTATCGCTCCGTAGAGTTTTCACTTGCATCCCCGACTCCTTCTCCACCAATGATTTAAAATCACAAAACTTTGAGAATGTTTCGCTCTTCTTCTGCATGAAGAAGATCCAGCATCTACGAGAATAGTCATAAAAAAATATAACATAATACTTATGTTTTGCTGTTGAAGCAACCGAGAAAGGTCCACACACGTCTGTGTGAATTCTCTCCAGGATCACCGAAGCACGATTCTCCTTCTCATGAAAGGTGGTATTCACAAACTTACCCATAGTACATCCCTTGCACTAATTTGACTGCGCAAGAGTACCCTTGGGAAGTCCAGTAGAAATCTGTTGCAAAATCTTCAAAGCGCCATGGTGAAGATGGCCCAATCTCCTGTGCCATAATTCGCCCTCATCCCGGCTCACCACTTCTTCTGCTTTGCCCATCATTGCAACGCAGCCATCTAACTCCAAATTGTAGAGATTCTTAAATCTAATCCCTATCTACTTGGTTTGACCCATTTTTTTTATGTCGAAGGAAGGCTTTTCCCTCACTGAAAAACAACGTCATAACCTTTTTCTTCCAACATTGCGACTGAGACCAAGTTCTTCTTCAGACCTGGAACATGCATAACATCTTTCAACATAAATGGATTACTTGACTCCCTCTCAAAGGTAATGTTCCCAATGCCGGTCGCACTGTATCGACCATCGTCGCCCATATCTATATGCATTTGGAGGTCCTTCTCCTCCAGATCACTAAACAACTCCTTGTCTCCTGTCATATGGAAAGACGCACCACTATCAAGATACCACAACAATCCCATTGCGCTTGAAACCAAGCATGTGATCAAAGAGAAATCAAGTTCAAATTGTGAGGCTAAGGCCTCTCCATCTGCAGCTCAAGTAGCCTTCTTGTTCTTCTTCTTCTGTGGGTAGTTAGTGGCAAAATGCCCATGTTCGTGACAGTGAAAACACTTCACTTTGGAAAAATCCTGCTTCTTTCCTTTAGCTTCGGATTTTGAATGGAATTTCTTCCCGTTCCCTTTCCTTGATTTGGCAGCCAAAGCGAAATTTTCTTCACCTTCATTCTTCGATGAAGAACCATCCCTGGTACTTCGCCTTATCTCCTCCTGCACAAGATCTGACCAAAGTTGCTCCCATCTCGGCAGTTTTTCCCGTCCATTGACAGAGTCTTCGTAGCTATACCAACTCTTCGGAAGCCCAAGGAGAGCCAATCTCACCAAGTATTCATTATCAAAAATAACCCCCACACTTCCCAGTTCATCCTTACAGTGGACAAACTTCGTGAGATATTTTGGAATACTGTCGCCCTTCTCCTTTTTTATTTTTCTGAGCTTGTCTTTAAGCGCCAACTTCCTCTAGTCGCTTCTGCTTTGGAAAAAAATTGACAAATCATTCCACATTGCAAATGGAGTGGCTTTCCTATGAAGGCTGGACACAATATGGTCCTTCACACCTTCCAACAGAATTCTTCTTGTCTTTGCTACCTTCTTTTTCCATGCGTCAAGTCCTGTAGCATCACTAGAATCCGACTTAGGAACATCGCTGTTGATGAACTCCTTCAGTCCATTATCCTCCAGCACCACCTCCATCCCGTCCTTCCAGGCTATGTAATTTGAGTTTCCATCAAGGGCATACTCCAATCGCAACCCATTGAAAGACATTTAAATGTATACTCAACTGTCGCACCAAGAATTTTCTGCAGCAAATTCGAATTGTCCACTAGCACAAACTCAACAATTCTTCACAATTTAAATATTCAAGAATTAACACTGCTCTGATACCATGTAGAAATTATATAACATATGAATTATATATCCAGATTCTCCTAATCTAACAATATTTAAATTATTTCTAAATAAAGAACCCTTCCACTGTTAATCTTTTGTGGAAATTATAAACTCAATTGCAAACACAGGAAGCAATAAAAAAAATCGCACATAACACAGTTGTTTAATGAGAAACCCTGAAGCTGAAAACCCAAAATATCATATATTATGTATCATGGAGACCATGTAACAATCTCATAAAAATCTTAGTACATCAAGCTCTTAGTACAATCAATCGTCACACACTAACAAGATGAAATCTGCAAATCCATGCAACGATTTTGCCCTCTGTGCTTGCCTCCCTTTGCACAATCCTGTGAAGAATAGCTGCGGAATGAATTCGAATTACCCTTGCCTTGTTGCGCAATCCTCATTGGAAACTCCAATGTGTGTGTGATGCAATCAATGCATCACTATAGTCACAACGGATAGTCCATCTCACCCTTTCACATATCTCTCCTTGAGTCTCCACTGGAACTGACATGGACTATAGTTAACTGCTGTATTTATTCAGTTGATTAATGAGTTATTATTTGTGAATTAATTAACTAATTAATTCACTCCACTCTCACTAGTGTATCATTTAGTTAGACTAGATACAACTAGCTCAACTGAGTTTAACTCATTTTAACTGAGTTAAACTGAATACAACTCCATGAACTACTCTTCCAACTCTGTCATAACTTTGCCACTTCAGTTCTAATTGGGTCCTCCATGCATGAACCACCAGTCAACCCTAGGAATTGCGTAATTCCTTCAGCCCACTGATTTTCCAAATCTGTTCATTGAAATAAAGTGTTCCAAGAGAATAAGTTGCTGTTTATTGTCGGATTATTATTAAGGGCTAATAATAGTAATTGACATGCATCTATTTTTAGATTGACGATATATAAATAGACTTTTCCCAATATTATAAAAATATAATTTCATCTATTTTTCCAACTTGACCAACCATCCACAAATAGCATCCTGCAACTTCTGTAATATGATCACCATGTCTAAAAATAAACATAGTCTAAAAATAGACTTGCAGCTAAAAATAGCCTGCGGGCCCACTTAGTGAAAGCGACTGATTTTCACTAAGCTCCATCATCTTGTTGAATCTAAACACTAGGAACCTCAAAGAATTGTAATCTTTCATTGGGAAGATTAATTTTTTGAGAAGGTCCATCCCCAACCTTGCTGAAATTTTGAGGAATATCACAAACATGCTAAAAAAGGACACATGGGTTAAATGGACCTTAGAAGCCAAAAAATCATTTAAACTAGTGAAACAATCTCTCACTCAAACACCAGTTCTTATTAGTCCCAATTTCACTAAGGATTTCTACATTTTCTCATTTGCCTATGACCATACAATTGTTGCAGTGTTGCGACAAAAGAATAATACAGGGCAAGAACAACCAATATCCTTTTTTAGTATGGCCTTAAGAGATGATCCACTCAAATAAAATATCATGGAGAAAAAAGCCTTAGCCTTGATAAAAGCATTGAAGGATTTCCGAGTATATATTTTACACTCATATCATTGCTTTTGTCCCACATACAGTTGTCAAGGACATTCTAAATCAAGACCCTGATGGTAAAAGGTGAAAATGGATTGCAATCATATTAGAATATGATTTAGAAATTAGGCCTACCATGCTGATTAAATGAAAAGGATTAGAAAAAATCATGGTAGAATCAATTTTCCAAGCATTAGATATGAATATGGTTGATGTTTTAGAAGAAACAGAAGAATTCACAGCTCCATACATTGAAGAAATATTTTTGAATTAACCTTGGTATGCTGATATCATTTATGTGCTTCTATATCTTAATACTCCTCCTTCTATATCAAAGACTAAAGCTAGATTTTGAAAACAAAAAGCTTTAAATTACTGCATTTTGGATGGAGTGTTATATTGGAAAAATGCTATTGGCATATTGCTTAAATGTTTGCTTGAGAATGATGCAGGAAAAATCATGCATGAGCTGCATGAGGGAGAATGTGGAGGCCATATTTACTAGAATACCACAACAAACAAGATTCTCAGAGCTGGATATTATTGGCTCACCCTTTTCCCAGATACTCAAAAACTTGTCATGACTTTCCATAAGTGTCAAATTTTTTATGGCAAGAGGAAACTCCTACCTTTACCTTTGCATCCCATTAGTATTGAGGCTCCCTTTCAACAATGGGGTTTAGAATTTATTGGATAAATTCACCCAACCTCATCTACCCAACATAAGTGGATCCTAACTGCCACTGATTATTTTACCAAATGGATAGAAGCTATCCCTTCTAGGAATGTTACTGACTCTGTCATTATCAAGTTCCTTGAAACCAATATACTATCCCATTTTGGTTGTCTTAGAAAGATCATTACAGACAATGCTGCTGCCTTCAAATCCAAAAGAATGGTTGACTTCTGCTATAAATATCATATTACCTTAGGGAATTCCACAACTTACTACCCCCAGGGAAATGGCCGAGCTGAATCATCTAATAAAAGCCTGATCAAAATTATCAAAATATTGCTAGATCAAAATTAGAATTCATGGCATAGTAAGCTTGTTCATGCATTATGGGCTGATAGACTGACCACTAAGAAATCAATAAATATGTCCCCCTATCAGCTGGTATATGGCCTAGATGCAGTCTTCCCTACATCTTTGGGAGTTCCAGTCATGAAGCTTCTCCAAGAAGTACAAATAGAAGAAAATGACATGCAGAGAAGGCTGAATCAAACCATTCATTTACAGTAGACAAGAGGGGAAGTATACAAAAGGACACAAGCAGTTCAAGAAAACATCAAGAAGATCTTTGATAGAAGGACTAAAGCTAATAATTTCCAAGTTGGAGATACAGTTCTGAAGTGGGATTCTAGGAGGGAAGACAAAGGTAAATATGGTAAATTTGAGAATTTGTGGAAAGGGCCTTATGTCATTCACTCAATTAGGGGTCATGATGCTTTCTTCTTAGAAGGGCTGAATGGAGAAGAGTTATTTGGAGGTCCTGTCAATGGCAGGATTCTGAGACATTATTTCTGTCAAGATACTTAGATTCAAAGTTTTCATTTATTATAGATAACATAGCATGAGAAAAAGATGCAGAAAATACAAAAACAATGAAAGAAAAGAAAAGGAAAAGAGGGAAAATTAAAAAGAGGTACAACCCCATACCCAAAAAACAATACTGCTGAAAGTGTGAAAGTCTAAATGCCACTACTGATTCAAAATGATACCTTGTTCAGTCATCTAGCCTAATCATTGCTGAACATGCTTTAAATTTATGTTGATAAGTTAGTAGAAGCAATGATTGTCAAGATTAGGAAAATATAAATATGCTGGTTCCACATGCTCAAAACAGAACCAAAGAGATAGATAAGGATGCCTCACAAAGGACAAATCAACGCCTTATTTTTCTGAATTTACTTTTATGAAAAATAATTTTTGTGTGCAGCTGTTCCAAATGAAACAACCATGGTTAATCAGACTGTCTAATCTTGATTTGAATCATGCTTTAAGTTTCATGTCAATAGTTAGAAAATCAAGACTGCCATACAGTTTGATCTTGGCATTCAAGTAGTTTAGGTAGAAATAAAAGAGTTCAATAGCTTAATCTGAACTCTTATAAGAAATAAGGATAGGATTAGGTAGTTTATTTCTATTTTCAAAAATAAAATGTCAAGATTTTACTAGTTCAAATGCACTAAAAGAAGAAAAATGTTAGGACAAGTAGGAGTGGGTAGGTAGAAATGCTGATTGAAAGAACTCATATGTTGCATATTGTCAAGGTTATCACTTCAAAGGAACTATCAGTAAGTAAAAAAGAAGAGAATAATGCCCAATGGGTAAGGCACTGGTTTGCTGAAACTCAGATATTTGATAAACTGGAGGTTCTAGACACCTTGAAAAGAAAGTTGCCCTCCCCAAGTGGAGCCACTGCTAGTCATCAGTAATTTTGCTGATATCAAAAGATGACTAAGTTCTAATCCCAGATTTCTAGAAACAATATTTAAGGAAACATTGTGAGTTCTAGAAATCTCACTGCCTTCATCATCCTACACCTAACTGTTCCACTATAGAATTTATCTTTTTCCTTCTCAAATTTTACCCTTCTGTAAAGAAAACTCCATTTTCTGGGCCTGATTTTCCTCATTTCATCACCTCACTTACACCCTCATCCATTCCCCTTTTCCCCTCTCAAAATCCCTCAAAACTCCCCCTCACACATCATTTTCTTCTAAAAAACCCTTAAACTATGTAAAAAACCTTTTTACATTGTTTAAAACTAACTTCTAAGCCTACCAGATCCTTTAATTTTTCATAAAACTCTGTTTTTATGCTAAAAATGCCCTTTCTCACAAAACAGGCCCTTAAGCCCCTTTTCAGCCTAAATTCCCTTTTCGGCCTAAAGCCCTAGCTCCTCACTCGCATAAAACCATGACATTCCACTTATTATTATCCCCCTCTCTTATAAACTACACCTCCGCCCTTATATCCTTATGCACCCTCGCAACCTTATAAAAACTCACCCAAACCTTCAAATAAATTAAAATGTGGGCCCGCTTCTCTTCCACTTGCACCTTTTACTAGACAATTTCCACCATTGATCGGGATTTGTTCCCCTGATCCAACGGTCATCTCGTCTCCTACCTCAACCCCGCATATAACCCAACCCCACACTACCGACGAAACCCCCCATGTCATCATGCTCGGGCCCCGCTTTCCACTACCCCCTATCGACCAACTGCAGCCTGCCACCTATCACTGGGCTCCACCCCCAGACCTACGCCCTGGTCTCGAAAACCCTTCGCACCATCGATCTCACCTCTTGAGATCCGATGGCTCAAAATCATATCACGCATAATTTTGTGCTGAAGTTTAAAGCCCTTGACCCACGCAAAAAAACCGGTATTGGCTCGGACACGTGTCCAATGCTAAGTGGAATTGCGCGGCCCTTGCCCAAAACCACAAACCATCTTATGTCCGCGTGATAAACCATTTATGATTTTCTAAAACCATTTTCTCCCCCTCGCACCAAAATTCAAGTTTATTTACCTCTCTACCATGTTCCACCTCTGGAACCCTCCTCTCTGCACTCCCTCCTTCTTTGAAAATCGCCCCCGATGCCCCAAACCCCAAAAATGCAGTTTTACCCCTCCCACAGGTTTTTAAGCTAAAGTTTTGTTTGTGTTTTGCAGGTTTTAATGGTGGTGATGCCCACAGAGGCATTACAATGATCAAAATATCCTCTCGATGACGATCCAAGAGGTGAATTTGCATTAAAATTCCAGGAGGGTTACATAAAGGCTTAATCCTCGATGAATCATGATCATCGATGGGTTACATAACCCTCCCTGCATGCAAAAGACAATTGCAGCCAGAGGAAGCAATAAATAAATGAAGGATAGAAGGATCAAAAGGCTAAATCCTAAATCAAAATATGAACACAGAGGATTATCCCTTAAGACAGTGATTAAAGATAAAAGGCCAAAGTTTAAAGACAAAGGATATATGAACAAAACAATCATAAAAGCAGAATAAAGGATAAAGATAGTAAAGAAGATTATTAAAGCAAAATAAAAGTTCAAAGGCCTAAAGGACATATTTATGATTAAACAAAGATAAGTTAACCCAATGATAGTTTCGGATGACTAAACAAAGAAGCAGTTACTCCTCCAAAGATCAAACTGCCACCTACAGCATGATTTATTTCCATAAAGGCATTTAGCAGTTATTACACTGTCAGAGATATTTTTATCTGCCATGGCAGTTATTGTAATAGTTAAGAATAGGCCTTAAGTAAAACTCTTCACCTATTTTCCCCAAGAAGTTAAGACAGAGTTATTGAAATAGAGAAGTAGCTATAGATATTCCTGCCTTAGGCCTTACATGGTTTTCAAGGTTAGGAATGCACTTACTCTATAATAAATGATACTCAAACCCTATCTTGAGCTTCACCTCCTCATTTGCAGCATAAATACTGCATCTAAACTCATTGTATTGTTGGCATTTGATGACTCTTTGAAGTAATACATAGTCTCTTGGAAGTTGAAGGAAAATTGATGTCTTGGATCTTGTGTATGCCCTAATTTGTTTGTTGATGGAGGAGGCTAGATCACTGGATCCCTGAGCTTGGCTGTTGGTGAAGTGCTTCTATATATTATTGTTATTTCCCATTTTCATTATGTTTCCATATTTCTTTGTTACAGTAGAGTAAAATTTTTAGGCTAAGAAATGTCTTTTGAAAGCACCTTAGCTCTGTTTACTCTTCACTGTCTTAATGTTTTCTTCTGCAAGGTTTGATTGGAGGATTCTTAATTTCCCTCCAGTTCCATCTAGCTTTTTATTTTAGAAATAATTCAATAGAGTATAACCAAAGAGTCTCCCTTTTGGTAAGTCCATGTTCCTTTGAGTACGGCTTGAGAGGTTGTTTTGAGGAATGATTTCAATAGAGTGAAACCAGGAAATTAAGTGGTGAGTCCATGCTCCTTTGAGTACAACTTGAGATATTATTTTTAAAGATCTTTTCAAAGTATGCTTAGTAGAGTCTAAACCAGGGAAGTCTATGGTGCACCCTATCCTCTGGACTGCCTCAAAATGTTTCTTCAAGGATTCCTAAAGATTTAGTCAAAAGCAAATTAGATTATTTCTGTTTGATCTTAGGCAACTCTTATCGTTTATCTTATATTTTTTCTTATCTAAAAGTAGTCTTTTGATTGTTGGATTGTTATCTGAAAGGTTTTCTTATTAAAAGTATGTACAAAGAAGTCTATGGTTTTCCCTGTCCTTTGGCTTGCTTCAAAACAGATACCTTGAAAGATGTCTCTTGTTTAAAGTACATGATAAATAATTCTTAATTTCTCTTTGTCCTACTTTTTATTCTTATCCTTAATGTTCACCTCATTATCCCAAAAAATTTGAAGATCGACTGGCCAAGTTATATTTTCCCTATGATGCTCCCCGATCCATTGATGAACTTATCACGACTTTAATTTGACTCCATTTCCCAATGAATTAGATATTTACTCATTATATCTATGATCTTTGATCATCATACCTAACCAAAACAAACAACAAAACCTCACACTTCATAACTAGCCTAAAATCAACCCTTAAAAGCTAACAATCACATATCCTTCGTAAAATTTTTTTAGAGATCCCTCTTTGATTCTAGGAAGGCTAGGTCCTAGAACTCTAAAGATTGGTTTCATGTTACCTTGTCATTTGGTATGCCAATCTTGCAAATCACAAGACCCTAACATGAGCCTCGTCATGGCTAGACTCATCAAGTGTATTGGAACAGGGTCTCCTGCAAGCTGTGAAATTGGTCCGATTTTGTATATTTTTTATTATATTTAGTCTAGCGCAGGGGTTTTGGGGTGGGTCAAAGCCCCGAAAGCATTGTAATGGGTCAAAGGGTAGACCTAGAGTCTGCAAACCACGGTTTGCGGACCATGGGAAAGATTAGGCTAGATTGTTATAAAACGAGGGACATTTTGAATTGTAAGGCAAGAAGATGATGAGATCTTGATCCGAATTGTGGCTTAGTAGATCTATTGGGGTTTTTGGGGAGAGGACTCCTGCTGGCTATGTGTGCGGAGATCCCAAGTCCTGCTGTGTGTGGACCCTGCTGCTGTGTGCGAAGGTTGGGTTTAGGTATTGTAAGAAGGAACTGAAGGATTAATAAATGAGAAAGGTTGTTGTGTAGATGAATGTATTTGTACTATTGATGCGAATCTTTGATAGCTGCTGTGTTATGCATATTTTGTGTTAAGCTGCGAAAGTACTGTGTTAAGTGTTTCTTCTGCATCTGGGTCTAATTCTGTTATGTTTTATGAGAATAACTGTAATGCTGCACTACTATTTTAGAAGTATATGGTTTGTTGAGTACAGTAAGTATAGTTGACCTTGCGCACGTAGAGATCTATAGATCCGGTTTTGAGATAGGCGATCTGGTCATTATAAAGTCGGACACAGCTCTGCTTGGCTTACCTATCCTCTCTCAGGGTGCGGAAACCTGGTTCCAGCACCCACCCATACTGCTTCAGGTGAGACTTTGACCTGCGCAAGCGGGTCACTGCCGAAAGGGATGTAGAAATTATATAACTGATATCTTATATGTCTAAGATTCTCCTGATCATACACTATTTGACTTCATGCACAATACATAATCTATTCCACCATTGATCATCACATGCAGAAATTAAATCAATTGCATGCACACATTAAAACCATAAAAATTTACACACATTAACACAGTGATTTACGGGAAAGCCTGAAGCTAAAAATCCCAAATATCTGTATACAATATATGTCATAGAGATCATGTAACAATTCTCATAAAAATATTCTCACAAGCTCTCAGTACAATCTAATCGCTACACACTAATCAGGCTAGATCTTGCAAATCCATGCACCGATATTTGCCACCTACTAGCCTGCCTCTACTGCGTAATCCCTGCTGAATAATGGCTCTGAATGAACTCAAATTGGTCCAGCCTTGCTCACGCAATCCTCATTGACATCTCCATCAATGTGTGGTGCAAAATCATGCAACACTATAGTCACAACTGATAGCCTACTTTCCCTTTCACCTATCTCTCCACTGGTCTCCACTAAAACTGTCCATGCACTATAGTTAACTGATGTATTCTTCAGTTGATTAATGAGTTATTATTTAGTGAATTAATTAATAATTAATTCACACCACTCTCACTAGTGTATCAATCAGTTAGACTAGATACAACTAGCTCAAGCTTGTGTCTAGCGAGTTCGCCGAACACAACTCCACCAACTACCTCAATAACTCCACCAAACTGTCACATGAGTTCTAGCCGAAGTCCGATCTCCATGAAATAGCTCCTCTTAACCCTCGAGAATAGCGTATCCTTCTGTCGGCTCATATGCCACATCTGGCACGCAAACTGAAGTGCTCTAAGAGAATAAGTTAATGTTTATAGTCAGAAATATTAAGAGCTAATAATATTCGACATATCTATTTTTAGGCTTGGTAATCTAATTATAGATTACGCAATAATAATTTAAAAATATAAGTCCATCTATTTTTCCAACTTGACCAACCATCCACAAATAGCATCCTGTAACTCATAGAATATGATCGACATGTCTAAAAATAGACATAGTCTAAAAATAGACTTGCGCCAAAAATAGCCTGCGGAACCACTCAGTGAAGGCGACTCTTTTCACTAAGCTCATCATCTTGTTGCAATCTCAACAAGGGCCAGTATTATAGGGGTTTGTTGGCAAACCTTAACCTCTGAACCTGTTCAGGACCCCTCGAGCCAAAAAATGGTTCCGTTGCCGGGACCGGGAGCATTTTGAGAAGGGGATTGGGTAATGCCAAGAGAAGTATTGAAGGCCTGAGAAGGAAGAAGAGCAGGTACGGTTGAATGATCTCCAATCTGGATGAAAGTACAACACAGAGCGGTAATTACTATCGAACCAATCGAGAATGGGATATATTTTTCTATAGCTCGTTGAGAGGAGCAGCTGTGAAAAGCCTGCCAGCTACACCACCTTCAGAACCACGTAAGGATAAAACCACGCCCGAAACCCCTCCAGAAGAAGATATGGCAGCGCACTTGAAATTACCTACCTTCAAAGGTGTGGGAGATGAGGACATGGACTGATTTTGGTTTGTTGCAGACTCAGTATGGAGTGTGCAAGCAAGGTGTGGCAAGCGATACTGTGAAAAGGGCACAACTATCCTTGGCCTTCGAAGAGAGAGCTCTAGACTGGTATATGCGATACATATCTCAAAATGGAAGTGCATCCATTCAAGATATTAAGGATGCTCTGAAACAACAGTTCCGAAAACCTAAGTCCTACTCTAAGATCGTAGTAGACATGAAATATTTCAAGAAAGGAACAACTAAGTATGTATGGGAAGCTGATCAGAGAGTAAAGAAAGCAATCAGAGAAGGAGGATTTAAGTATGACGATAGAAAACATACAGAATGGTTCATCGCTATGGTGCTATCTCACCTACGTGTACCTATGGGCCACCAAAGCTTCGAATCACAGGAGAAAGCTTTTGAAGCCACCATAAAACTAGAAGCTACGCCTAGAGAAGATAATTTGGTAGGAGTACAACAAATTCAGGAGCAACTCGGAGCTATGCACATGGAGATTCAAAACCTATGGAAGGAATGGGGAAAAGGAGCTAGCACAAACCTATGGTGCATACGATGTCGGGCATCTGGACATACGAAGGATCAGTGCCCACTACTGGCAGATTACGTGCAGGCAGGAGGACCTAGTTTGTTATGTCCAGGAGTAAGTGGAGAACCCAACCTATCGCGTCCAGGCTCAAGAGGATCTGCATTGTGGTGCGATGACTGCCATGTAGTAGGGCTACATGATACGAACCATTTCCCCCGGCTAGGTGCGTACGTCTCGGAACTGAAGCAATAATGGTGCAGATTCTGTCGGTTGGTAGGACATGATGAGCAGAACTGTCGAACTTATGATCTGATGATAGATCGAGGAAACTTGTATAGGGTGCAATAAGACCCTGCATCACCTAGATCTACCGCAAACTTTGGTGGCTCCCCAGCTAGGGGCAGGGGAGGTCAGGGAGGTAGCGCAAGTTGAGGACACAAACAACTAATCTGTTATAACTGCGGGGAAGTAGGACACTTTGCAAGGGACTACCCAAATCCTACAAACCCAATCCTGCAAATATTGCAGACAGTTGGACCATGCGATTGAAGATTGTCCAATATTAATAGCAAAAATGCAAGAAAATCAGCCAACACCAACACAGAATGTACATAGAGTTAAGGCTAAACTACGGGACAAAAATCCGAGTGCGAATGTTGTAACACTCAGTAGGTTGGCCACTAGGGAGCCTCAGAAGGAAGCTGCGAAGGGTCCTCTAATCTGATAGGCACCTATCAACCAAGAAGAGTTCAACCGAAAACCAGAACAAGAAACAATTATCACAGTCCACCAGGACATTGCTAAGACAAGGTAAGCTACTGTGCAGACACTTGCGCACCTCAAGGTGGGTGACGAGATGAGACCATTCCTGTAGGCGCATATGAAGCTATTACGCAACCAAAAAACCGAAGAAAACCTTTAGGCATTGATAGATAGCTGCATAGTGCAGTCCCACCTATCTCCAGAAGTCCAAGACGTGCACAATCTAGGAAGATATAGGAAACACACCGGTAGGGAGATGAGATTAACTGCCTAAATCGGTAACTATGAAATGGATCAAGTTATCTTAGACTTGGGGTCAGATGCAAACGTGCTACTTAAGAAAACTTGGCAAAAAATGGGAGAACCCAAATTGGAGTGGTCTAATATCCAACTATGTATGGCCAACCAACAGAAGATTATACCTCTGGGGAGACTATCAAAAATCATGGTAGATATCGCTGGGGTCAAGGTCTAGGCTGATTTCGAAGTAATTCAGATTGTAGAAGATGCAGACCCATACCCTGCGCTCTTAGGACTGGACTGGACCATAGATATGGGTGGTATCATCAACCTCAAAAAGAGAAGCATGTTGTTTGAAAATAACGGAAAAATGGTGATAGTACCATTAGATCCTATGGAAGGTGAGCACTACACAGAGCCAGTACGCGGTGAAGAAGAGGTGGATCACATTTAAAAATTGACCGCGCGGAACGAAGATTGGATCAATCCCACGGTGGACGGGGTACTCTGTTGGGAGGCAGTTAGTGAATGCTTCTCTGAATCTAATGAGGAGATGGAGAATTGGAAAAACCGATTTCACGATGCCTCGGTGCTACAATGTCTTCGAGTCACAAGGGACTTCTGCTGCATTTCCTCAGAGGTAAGTGATCTACCCCATTTTGAAGAGTCCGATAGCATCAAGGAGTTCCTAAGGACACTAGAAGCTATGGTTCTGAGAGAATGAAGGCTATGGGCCCTTAATCTAGCTATGCGAGGAACACCTGCGCCATGGTGGGACACCCACAAGGAAGCATGCCAGGATTGGGTGGAATGTCAGGATATGATGATCCTAGGGTTCGCACCCCCGGCAGACGTACGCACCAAGACATTCCTCGGACATGGAGATCCCTACGAGCATCTTCTCACCTGGATGGACAAATGGTCCGACCAGACTATAGAAGAGTGGGTTCATCCGTTTATTCATGCCTTGGGGCCTATCCCCGTCGCACGGTATTTAGACGCGGAGCTCCATCAGCGCACCCGCCACTGGGAAACACTAAAAGATGAATTTATAGGAACGTTTGGGCTAATTGGGGGGACAGAGGCGCTCGACGAAGCTCTGCAGGACATCAATGCTTTTGTATTTAATGACTCACGCCATCACGCTGCACAGGAAGTCTTGACATGGGAAGCACAAATGCAAGACATAGTCAACTGCCGAAGCTTGGCGATAGAAGAAGAGGAAGATAATCCTCGGAACGTCTCTGTCCTAGAATCTGAGGGGGAATGTACAGTTACTGGACCCCTGCTGCAGAATATTGATGTTACCCAACCTCTAAAGCTACATGAAATTAATATCGGGACGGAAGAACATCCTAAGCTGGCCAAAATTGGGGACTATTGGGACGAAGGAACCATAGGAAAAATTGCAGAGCTACTTACGGAAT
This sequence comes from Pinus albicaulis, assembly GCA_034641835.2. Lineage (NCBI taxonomy): Eukaryota > Viridiplantae > Streptophyta > Pinopsida > Pinales > Pinaceae > Pinus > Pinus albicaulis. The sequence continues at coordinate 116,335,085 of CM076575.1, forward strand.
ATTAGGACTTATTCCCAACAAAGTTTTTCAAGCTCAAAGGAATCACAGGGGACCTAGGCGTTATGCACATCACTCTAAAACTAGAGGCGCGTCTCGTAAAGTAGCGGCCTTACCGGCTAAACCCTAAAAATAAGCAAAAGGTAACTGGAAAAAATGCTTGTTGCAGGTATCATTGAAATTGTTGAATAGTCGGATTGGGTAAGTCCGATGGTCATCCAAGAGAAGACAAAAAATGGGGAGATATGAATCTGCGTAGACCTATCCAAGTTAAACGACACCTGTGTACATGACCCCTTCCCTACGCCTTTCTCAGACGAAATCCTTGACAGTGTGGGCGTACAGGAAGCATATTCCTTCATCGATCGGTTCTCAGGGTACCACCAGATCCGAATCTCACCTGAAGATCGCAGTAAGACTACGTTTGCAACAGAATGGGGATCCTTTCAGTATATAGTCATGCCCTTTGGTCTCAATAATACACTTGCTATATTCTCAAGAGTATTAGTTTCCATATTCAAGGAGTTCATCCATAAGTTTCTGGAAGTTTGTTTCGACGATTGGACGGTATTTGGCTTGGTAAAGGAGCATGTCTCCAACCTGCGCATGATGTTGGATGCCTCTCGAAAGCACCAGATTTCCTTGAATATCAAGAAGTGTATCTTCTGTGTGTCTTTTGGAATTTTTCTTGGACACATAGTATGCCGACAAGGGCTGATGGTTGATCCTGCGAAGGTAGCAGTAATTATAAACCTTGCAGTCCCAACAAATAAGAAACAATTGCGTTCGATTCTCAGACACACGGGCTATTACAGAAAATTCATTCAGGGGTACCAACTAATCACAGCACCCATGGAAAAACTACTTAAAAATTATGTTTCCTTTTTTTTGGAATGATGAATGTTAGAAGAGTTTTGAGCTACTCAAAGAGAAGATGGCCTCTGCACCCATACTAATATTTCCTGATTGGTCGAAGAAATTTCATGTACATGTGGATGCATCAGGAATCGCCTTGGGCGTTGTCCTAAATTAGCCTGGGGAGGGAGATATTGATCACCCGGTTGCCTTTTCTAGTAAAAAAATCTCTGGCGTGGAGCGCAACTACTCCACCACCGAACGAGAAGGACTGACTATGGTATACGCATTACAGAAATATCAACACTAGCTGTTGGGAGGACACTTTAAGATGTTTATTGATCATTTGGTTTTAAAATACCTTGTGAACAAGCCTATGTTGGGGGGGAAGATTTTCAAATGGCTGTTGCTATTTCAGGAATATGATTTTGAAATCATAGTCAAGCTAGGAAGGCTGAATGCGGGTCCGGATCATCTGTCCCGCATTGAGACAGGCGACGAACCTACAAACTTGGAGGAAGGATTACCGATGCACAGCTGTTCGCCATTAATGTCGTTGACGCACACTTCGCTGATATCATTCAGTTCTTAACTATAGGCGTAGCCCCCGTAGAATATTTGGTACAACAGAAGAAGGAGCTGGTTACTCGGATGACAGACTTTACTATCACCGCCGACCAATTATACAAACTAGGCGCTGATGAAGTACTACGCAGGTACGTCCTGGAACATGAACGACATGCCATCTTAGCGGAGGCGCACGAAGGTGTCGCAGGAGGCCACTATGCAGGAAAGGCAACGGTACAAAATATATTTAGAGCTGGGTTATGGTGGCCTACCCTACACCATGATTCTCACGACTATTGTAAATCATGCAATACATGCCAACGGACAGGACGACCCTCACGAAGAGATGAAATGCCATTGTAACCTCAAATAGCTTTGCAGGCCTTTGAAAAATTTTCCATTGATTTTGTAGGACCAATCAATCCTCCAGGAAGGAAGACAGGTGTGCGCTACATTATTACTGCCACTGACTATGTCACTTGATAGGCTGAAGCACAAGCGATGAAGGATTGTATTGCAGATACTAATGTGCACTTCATCTTTGAGAAAATACTAACCAGATTTGGATGCCCAAAGATCCTGATGACCGATAGAGGCACCCACTTCGTTAATGAAATGATACGATCCCTGAATGAGGAATTACAGATCCATCACACAAAAAGTACACCGTATCATCCACAGGAAAACGGGGCGGTCGAGGCTTTAAAAAAAATCTTAGAGCAGGCATTGACGAGGGTCTGCAATGCTGATCGTAGTGATTGGGACGTACGCATCCACTCTGTTCTATGGGCCTATCGAATGACCTGCAAAAAGCTAACAGGAAGGACCCCCTTTCGGATGGTCTACGGAAAGGAGGCCATTATGCCAATAGATTACATTGTTCCTAGTCTACGTATCACAACATTTAAAAATATGGCAGAACCTAAAATAATGGAAGAACGCCTTGCACAAATTTTGGCATTGGAAGAAGATCGGTTCATTGCTAACTTTCATCAGCAGGTTCAGAAGGCTCGCGATAAAGTTTGGCATGATCGATATATTCACCAAAAGACATTCGTAGAAGGCGACCTAGTCCTCTTATATGATAGCTAGTTTGCGAAACACCCAGTAAAATTGCAACAACACTGGCTTGGTCCCTACACCGTTAAGGAAATCACGGATGGTGGAGCAGTCAGGTTAGCTACCCTGCACAGTGACGTGTTACCAGGATATGTCAATGGAAGTCGGCTCAAGCCATACAGGGTTAAATGACTATATGGTCTGAATAATTTTCTCAGGAAGAATCGGCCCGCCAGGGATGGGGCGCTGAGGCACGAACGAGATACACATGATGGTCATGATAATCAAGCATCTCTAGGGAAAATTGGCGGACCTGCGGCCACAGTGACTCAAGACGAGTCACAAGATTGTGTTGGGGGACTATCGAAATAGGGTCTCTTGCAATCTGCGAAATTGGTTCGATTTTGTATATTTTTTATTATATTTAGCCTAGCGCAGGGGTTTTGGGGTGGGTAAAAGCCCCGAAAGCATTGTAATGGGTCAAAGGGTAGACCTAGAGTTCGCAAACCACGGTTTGCGGACCATGGGAAAGATTAGGCTAGATTGTTATAAATAGAGGGAAATTTTGAATTGTAAGGCAAGAAGATGATGAGATCTTGATGCGAATTTTGGCTTAGTAGATCTGTTGGGGTTTTTGGGGTGAGGACTCTTGCTGGATGTGTGAGCGGAGATCCCAAGTCCTGCTGTGTGTGCAGGTTGGGTTTGGGTATTGTAAGAAGGAACTGAAGGATTAATGAATGAGAAAGGTTGTTGCATAGCTGAATGTATTTGTACTGTTGATGCGAATCTTTGATAGCTGTTGTGTTATGCATATTTTGTGTTAAGCTGTGAAAGTACTGTGTTAAGTGTTTCTTCTGCATCTGGGTCCGATTCTCTTATGTTTTATGAGAATAAATGTAATGCTGCACTACTATTTTAGAAGTATATGATTTGTTGAGTACAATAAGTATAGTTGACCTTGCGCACGTAGAGATCTATAGATCCGGTTCTGAGATAGGCGATTTGGTCATTATAAAGCTGGACGTAGCTTTGCTTGGCTTACCTATCCTCTCTCAGGGTGTGGAAACCTAGTTCTAGCACCCACCCATACTGCTTCGAGTGAGAATTTGACCTGCACAAGTGGGTCACTGCCAAAAGGGCCAATAGTATAGGGGTTTGTTGGCAAACCTTAACCTCCGAACCTGGGTCAGGACCCCTCAAACCAACAAAGTGCCATCATGGTCAGACTCTAATTCCAATAGTACTTGTGTCTTTTAGCTTCTTGTTTTCTTGTTCAAGGAAGGAGATGACAAATTGTGCTCTGGCCACATTGTCCCGCAACTCTATGATTGTGGCATCTTTCTCTTTGATGATCAAGTTTGAGGTCTCATGATCATCTTGGACATCCAAGTCCACCAAGTCAAACTCTCTTTCTTCCTCATTAAGGTCTTCCTCCTCTTGAACAACTGCCTCTTGCTATTTTTGTTTTCCCCGTTTTGCTGATGGAGAAGGCAAGGCCCCTTCCACAACCTGTGGAGAAAAAACTCGCCTAGGTCCCCTATGGGAGGTTTTGACATCTTTTACCTATTTGGTCTCTTTCACTAGATAACCTAGATAACCTAGTCTTCTTGTGTGAAACTGATGCTGGTGGTGGAATAGGTCCAGCAGGCCGATTTGGTGCTGCAGTGAAGATTTCTGCCTCAATGAAAGTCTCACATTCTATGTTTAGCTGACTAAGGTGGTGAAGTACAATGATTTTAATGAGAGAGTGATGAAAGAGGCTATTCATTTGAAGCTCATACTTTCTGTTCTGCACTATGTAGGCCATCTTGTCAATGCTGTTGTACAAGTAGTAGGGAAGGTTGAGCAATTTCACCCTAGTGAAATGCATGAGAAAACTAATGTGATAGATGTATAACCTTGAGAGTCTACCCTCACAAGTGAAGTATTTCATGATGATTTTCATCATGGGGGAAAAACTGTTCAACAAATGACCAAAAGGAAAGACATTTTTGATGTTATCTTTATAAGGTGCTTTGAGGTAAGGCTTATACAGTTAGGCATCCAAATCCTTAGTCTTGAACCATTTTTCACCCACATTGGGTATCCCTGTAACTGCTGCAATGATGTCAGTGGAAATGGTGAAAGTCACCCTTGCAATAGTCACTTGGTCTTTTTGGAGGTTGCTAATTAAAACCCTGGTCAAAATAGGATGGATGTGGAATCTTTGTACCATCTCGCAAAAATAAAAGCAACCTACATGATGGAAAAATTTGATAGCTAAGGGTGATGCCATTAAGTCCCTGATGTTTGATGGCTCTAATATCAGAATTCTCCCTCCTTTTTTATAGGTTTTATTTTCCTCTTTTATGGTGTTTCTTTCCTCCTCCATTATGTTTCTCTCCTCCTCCATTATGTTTAGTTTTGTCTTGAAAACCCTAGGGAAGAAGGGGAAGGGAAAGGGAGTAGGATTGTAGGGTTAGGGGATTGAGATGAGTGGGGGAAAATTTGGGGAAATGTATAAAGGGGTTAGGGAGCTTAGGGAAGTGATGGGGGTTTAAATTGTTAAGGGAAACATGGTAGGAAATTTCTATTATAGGGAGGTACCTAGCTGCTTAGGAAAGCACAACTAAGGAGGTAGGATTTTAGGGAATAGAGCTTGGGAATGGGAAATGAGGGGATGTAAGGGTAGTGGGGAGTAATTTAGGGTGTAGGGAAGGTAAATGGGTGCAAGGGAAATCAATTAAGCTTTTAAAATGTGAAACTAGGGTTTCAATGCTTAAAACATGGCATAGAAGGCAAGGGAGGGTATGTACCATAAAATACCACAAGCTGAAAGGGGGGGCTATGTGGGTGAAAATTACTTGCAAATAGATGTAGAAACCCTAATTTGAAGTTGATAACCTTTGGAGATAAGCTTTGGGGTCGTGGCTCTCTTCTACGAAAAGCGCATCGAATAGAGGAAAAGCCCAACGAAGACCTATGAAAAGCGCAGTGGCTTTGGAAAAAGCATAATGTCCCCCCTACGAAAAGTGCATCAAAGGTGCCAAAACTCGATTTTTTGAAGGAAAAATCAATTTTTTTCTTTGGGGATGCTGAGAGCTCAATGCTTGAGGATGAAAATGAATGGCTTTTGTTGAAAAGTCAATAAGAAATGTGTGTCTAATTTAATTTTCTCTTAATTAAATTGGACAATAAATTGTAATCTCATCTCATAATCACTTGTAATAGTTAACTGAGTGTGATAAAATCAGTTAGATCATGAAATTCAAGTTGAGGGTGGTTGGTGAGCTATGTAGAGTGATTCTATTTGTTTTAGAGTCCAAGTTGCAATTAGTGTATTAGTTTAATGCATGAGAAATCAGTTAACTCAATTAATTGAGTTAAAACCAGTTTAAATATTTGGAACTAATTGTTGCACTAGGGAGAGGTCAAGAATTCGCATGCAATGATATGTCAAGTAACTGATGATTTACTATTAATATCTACATGCATGTCAGTTCTGATGAAGACCCAGTTGAGATAGAGGTTAAAGGGATGTTAAATATCAGTTGTATTATTAGCAAACGACCCGCATGCAGTAATACACCCATAGGATTTCCCATGAACATTGCACAGTTTTGGAAGGTTGAAATTACTAAATAATAGGGAATTAATTCTATCGGAATTGTGCAAGCAAGGAAAACTAAGCAGAGGCAGTAAATTGGCTAAGTATTGGTCGATTTTTTCCAGATTAGTGTGAGACAGTTGTTAGCGTGCAACAGACTCTTGTGAGAAGAGTGCATTGTATTGTTTCATGATTCCTTGGTTGAATATACAATAGAATATAGAGGGGTTTTGAGGAGCAAGATTTCCCCTGGAAAAATATCTGTGTTGTGGATTGATTTACTTCTTTCTTTTACTTGGTGTGATTGTGCGATCATGTTTATTTTTTGCAATTAATTTGTAGAAGGATTCAGTATATTTATTTAGCATATCACATGATTGGATTGAATAAATTGGTATAAATATTGTTTTTACAATTTATACATGGTATCGGAGTGCAAGAAATCACTATAGTGGAGAAGAAATTGAGTTTGTGCTGAACAAAATTCGAATTTGAAAAAAATATTCTTAGGTACGATAGGCAGATAAAGATGGCTTTCAATGGCTTAATATTGGAATATGCACTCGAGGGTAGTTATAATTATATTACATGGAAAGACAAAATGGAGGCAGTTATGGAGGAAAACGGGTTGAAATAATTCATTGATAATGATATTCCCAAGCCCACAGCAGCAGACACCGCTCTTCTTGATGCTTGGCAAAAGAAGGTTACAAAGGTGAGGAGGATCTTATTAGAGGGAGTTCGAGATCACATTGTCTCGAGTCTCCATGGAAAAGTGACTCCATATGCAACCTGGAAGGCATTGTCAGATCTGTTTCAGAGTAACAGTGACCATAGGAAATTGGCACTGAAGGAAAAGCTCAAGAAAATCAAAATGGAGAAAGGTAACACAATTCCGAAATATTTGACCAAGTTAATCCAATGTCAAGATGAGCTTGGCAGTGTCGGGATTACTGTAGCGGTTGATGACTTGGTGAGCCTAGCACTTCTAGGCCTTCCCAAGAGTTTGCATAGTTATAAGGGCTCTGTCAATGGGAGGGAGAACCTACCAGATTGGGAGCGACTTTGGTCGGATTTGGTACAAGAGGAATTCAGGCATAATACCAGGGATGGATCGTCATCCAAGACTAATGATGAGGAAAATTGCACCTTCACTGGTAAGGCAAAGAAGGGGAAGGGAAATAAATCCTATTCCAAATATGAGACCGGAAAATAAGGCAAGATGCATGACATTTCCATAGTGAAATGTTTTCATTGTCACGAACATGGACATTATGCCACTAATTGTCCATAGAAGAAGAAGAAGAACAAGAAGGCTTCAGGATCTGCAGTGGGTGAAGCTCTGGCTTTACAGTTTGAGTTGGACCTCTCACTCATCGCATACATGGTGTCTAGTGCGATGGGATTAGTGTGGTACTTGGATAGTGGTGCATATTTCCACATGACAGGAGACAAAGAACTCTTTAGTAGCTTGGAGGAGAAGGATATTCAGATGCACATCGAGATGGGTGATGATGAGAGGTATAGCGCTACCAAGATTGGTACAATTACTTTCCAGAGGAAGTCAGTAAACCTTTCTTATTAAAAGATGTCATGCATGTACTAGGCTTGAAAAAGAATTTAATTTCAATTGCTATGTTGGAGGATAGAGGACATGATGTGGTTTTCAGTGAAGGGAAAACATTCCTTCATCACAAAGCCACATGAAAAGTTAAGAATATTGGGATTCATGTGAAGAATATATACAAAATTGATGTAGATGGCTGCGCAACATTGATGAGTAAAGCAGATGGAGTGGTGAGCTGGGATGAGGGTGAGTTATGGCACAGGATATTGGGCCATCTACACCATAGTGCTTTGAAGTTCATGAAACATATTTCTATGGGGCTTCCAAAGGGTACTCTTGTGAAGATAGACACATGCAAGGGATGTACCATGGGGAAGTATGCACAGGCCAATTTTCACGAGAAGGAGGACCGAGCAGCGGAAATCCTTGAGATATTTCACTAAGATGTGTGTGGACCACTCTCTACAAATTCTACAACAAAGCACATGTATTATGTGATTTTTTTGACGATTTTTATAGAAAGTGTTAGATTTACTTCATGCAGAAGAAAGATCAGACGTTCTCAAAATTTTGTGAGTTCAAAGCACTGGTTGAGAAAGATACAGGGAAGCATGTGAAGGCTATAAGGAGAAAAAATGGTGGTGAGTACATCTCCAATGAATTCAAGAACTTCTGTGAAAAATAAGGAATTAAAGGAGAATTGATTGAACCTCATAACCCATAACAGAATGAGTTCGTAGAAATAAAGAATAGAACAATTATGGGTGCGACACTAGCGATGTTAAATGATCAGGGCCTACTGTTGCATCTATGGGCAGAGGCATGCAGCACAACAGTATTTTTGCAGAACCATAGTCCTCATCAGAGACTTGGTATGAGTACACCAGAGGAGGCTTTTTCTGGTAAGAAACTTGATGTTTCATATTTTAAACATTTGGCTCATCTGTCATTTCCATGTGACCAAATATTCCAGAAATAAGCTAGAACCAAAAACAAAGATTGGGATATTTGTGGGGTACATTGATACTCCCCACAACTATCAGGTGTATTTTCCGAACAATAGGATGAATTTTGTTAGATAGGATGTAAAATTTGATGAGGAGAAAGCCATGCGATTGTCCCTTGAGAGGGAGCTTGATTTGCATGGAGATGAGGAACTCTTGGTTCCAAAGGATGAACCTCAAGAGGTGGAGCAGCCACACGCAGAGGATCATGGAGTGGCAGAAGCCACTCATGCATATCCATCCACCATACATGGTAGGAGGAGCACCACAGAAGCTGACAGATTGAGACTTGATGTGGAAAAACATGTAGGAGAACCTACATCAATGCGCAGAAAAAGACAATCTCCATACAGGTTTACTGGATACATGGCTCTTATGATCAAGTGTATTGTGACATAGCCATCCTCTTTTGAGGAAGAAGTGTAGCAACCAACTTGGGTTGATGCCATGGTTAAGGAGTATGACTCCATCGTCAGGAACAGTGCATGGGATGTTGTCCCAAGACCAGTCGGGAAGTCAGTGGTTGGATCTATAAGGTGAATCAGGCAGCATATGGGAGTGTGGAGAAGTAGAAAATGGAATTTGATCCTGTACTCGGCTTTTTGGGCGTACCAAACCTTGATGAGAAATGCAACCGGATTTACTCATTTTCAATTGGTGTATGGTTTGGAAGCTATCTTGCCAATCCAATGTGAAATAACATCGTTAAAACTCGCAATCGACTTGTTACCTGACACCTCAGAAGAAGAGGCACGTCTTTTTAACCTCATCCATATTGATGAAACACGTCATGAAGCGCAATTGGCCAACGAAGCACATAAGATACGTATAAAGGTGCAATACAACAAAAATGTCCAACCTCGCATTTTCTCAGATGGCAACTTGGTCCTTCTTTATGATCAAGAAGCTGATGTAATAGGTATAGGGGAATTTGAGCCATTATGGCATGGCCCCTATATTTTCAAAAGATTTCTTGCTAAGGGTGCCTATAAGTTGGTGGATTACGATGGAATTCCATTGGTGCAGCCCAAAAATGGGTTGTATCTGAAATGTTACTATGCTTAATCATGAGCGTATTGATTTTTTGTATGATATTGTATATATAAATGTTGTTGATTTGCATTCACTGTCTTAGTTTGTTTTTTAGAGTTTCCTTGACGTTAGTAATCCACTTTACATTTCATCGCAGATGTCTAAATCTTTGGAACCATTTGTTGGATACGCTGATGGTGCTAGTCGTAGTACGCAGAATCTGTCCTCTGTAGCGTGGGCCATTTTCGCTCCGAACGAAGAGTCAGTGAGTTTTCAAGGGATTTGTATTGGTAGATCGACAAACAATATCACTGAGTATAGTGCTTTGATCAAACTTCTCTCTGATTCCATTTCATTTGGTATTAACTGCATTATCATAAGGTTAGACTCACAATTTGTGGTATTACAACTTACTAGCATTTATACTATTAGAAAGCCAACACTGCATCATTTTTTCCTAAGAGTTCGAATTTTGGAAAGACACTTTGATTTTATTCAATATCAACACATTTCCAGAAATTTGAACACATTGACTGATTATTTGGCTAATCAAATTTTAAACAGAAATTTGCAAGACATGTAAAGAAAAAATTCACATAATTGAATAATATTGCACAATAAACATAGGAAAATGCTGAAATCAAATAGATAGATAGTTATAGGTGTTTACAAAAACTTGTGCCCAAGACGCATTGGTCATCTGACCTTAAAATTTATGCAACATGTCAAAAGTAAACTAGTGATGCTCATGGTAACATGCTATAGATCTAGCTATCCTATGTAGTAACCACATCCAGCGCTTAGGAATGCCTATAGTATGGTGCTGCAGTCACATGGGTAAATCTTCGATCCGGCAATCCGGAATCCTGAAGGTCAACCCCTCTATGTGCTGCCGAAGCTTAGACAGAGTCTCAACCATGTCTAGATCCTGAAGGACTGCTCTCTCGACAGCCCTCTCCACTGGCTCGTCTACTCCATGCTCTGGTTCCTCCACTGGTTGAACTCAACCAAAATCTGCATTACATCAAAAATTTAGTTTAGTCTTGGGAAAAAAATCAAAATACAAAACATTTTATAAACCTTAGAGAAATAAAAAACATGGTCAAAACATTCTTACCTATTGCACCCCACTGAGCGCCTTCTGGTAAAGCTAAGTCTGGATCTCCTCGGAAATTGACGCCTGTGTATGCATACTCATCGATGGTGACAACCTGTCGCTTGAACCAGGTGAATAATGCAGTCGAGAACACAATGGATGATTGGCCTGCATGCCTACCCATTAGTTCTACCCATCTGTGCATCCTCAGATCAATAGGGTTAGACACATCCAGTGTCACATGCTGAGGCCGCATTAGTGGAATCCACTCTAAGGAAAATGAAATGAGGATCAAATTATAAATGAAATTTTTCTTCCTTCCTCCCTTTGCCTTGTTCAGTTATTCTTTTATCTGAGAAAGTACAACTTCAGACCAATTGAAGACTGTTGGGTCCATGCACTCTAGCGCATAATGCATATATGATCTATTCGCTACATGTAGTGTAACGCTGCTAGCAAGTTTTTCGATCGTGGAAAGAATGGTTCTCAATGGAAAATATTGAACATCACAAATGTTTATTTTCCCATCCTTGGTTGGCTCTGCCCGTTGATAGCAATATTACAAAACATAATCTCTCACAGCCTCTCCTCTGAGAGCAGACCCTGAGAGGGAAATAGGAAAGCCTCTCCTCGACAAGCCTGTAAGAAAGTATACATCCTCCACTGTAATAGGAACTTCTTTGTTCCTAATGTGAAATGCCTCGATAGCTGGATCCCATGCTTGAACTAGGAACTCCAAGAGTTCTATTTGTTGCCTCATCCCTAACAAGTGGAAGTACTTTAACAAGGCACAATATCTTAGGGATCTTACTGTACCCAGATCATTTAGGGAAACCATATTATGTTCTTCATGCTCTCTTCTCTCCATGTAATCATCATTATAGTCCAATGAAATCCTAAAACATAACCATAAGACTCATTAGACTCCTTTCAATGCAAAAAATTAGACAAATTTTGAGCATAGTGCACGAATAAAAAATGGATATTGTGCCCAACGCAGTCTTGAAAAAGGGACATTGCATTACATATGCAGCTGAAATTCAATTTAGGTGCTCCTCAATGCACTTTTCGATGTTCAAGGGTGCGTTTCCCTCTTTGGAAGCAAAATTTAACCTAAGGGGCTCGAAACCCTAAAAATGTGCAATGAAAGGAAATGAATTGACTACTGAAAGAAAGAGAGGGTTCATGGCACTAACCTGAATCGAGCGACGATGAAAACCGTCCACAGAAACGATCGCAATAAACAGCTGAAGTTCAGGGGCAAAAACAAGTTCAGAGCTCCAAAATTCAAATGGTAAAAATGAATAGTAAAACTCTTTCTAATAGTCATTTAATTATTTTCAAATCCTATTTATTGCTGCGCCTATGGTTTTATTATATTTTATCATGAAACATGTATTTTTAATCCATTTGATGTTGTTCTGAACATGTTTTACAACTGATGAATAGATTAGTCATGCAAATTTATTTCAAGAATGATTTGACCACAAAGCATACTTTTATATTTATTTTTCGAGCTTTGTTAAAAACGAAAAAGGACTTGAAGCACACTTTTATCTCTTTTTCGAGCTTCGATAACAGCGAAAAAGGAACCACTGGAGTCTTCTTTTAGCTATTTTCAGACTCCTATAATGTGAAAATATTGTCGAGCACTTGTCTTTTCGAGCTCATAAAAGTAAATGAATTGATATCTACTCAGTATAAGTTTAACCCTTTTCCGAACTGAGATAGATTATTTACAAAAAAGGAATACTATCTTAGTCAAACATGAATAAAGAAGTTCTCTCAGATATTATTTTACACTTTTTCGGATCTGAGCTACAACTTTACGAAAAATTACTTATGGAGTTTTCTTTCGTCCTCTTTTTAAAACTTTCTACATATGAAAAAGGACCGGGCTGTCACTGTCGTTAGGCTCATTAAAACATAGAATAATGACAGACTTTTCGATCATGGAAAGAATAGAGTTTCATTCATCATTAGACTCATTAAATTATTAAATAGAAATACATTATTCACCCGAAGGGTTGAATTATAGATCAAGCATATGTTATCCTCCTCAAGCTTGTTAAAAAATAAAGAGGTACTAGTGAACAAATGACCGGGGAAAATTTGGGAAAGTGAACAAAACTTTTTACGGTAGCAGGTCACTCTTGAACATGATGCTTCACTCCATCACCGTGACTGTTTGGGTTGGGTAATCTTCTTGAAGGTTCATTCATACCTATGGTTCATCATACCTTCACTTAAGTTTTGGTTCAATTATGCCAACTCATCTCAGTGTCACCAATATGTTCAAGAGAAGTCATCTAGTGAATACTCATCCTTCTAAAATACTCATAAACCTTCATTCTCATGACAATCATCCCTGAACATTTCTAAATCAAGTCATACCTTTGTCTCTGAAATCAATAACTCTCGTTTCGCAATAAAGTGACATCCTATCGACGAAAAATCATTATCCAGGAAGTTTACTTAGAAACATCATATTCCAGTACCATGAGGCTTGTTACAACATCAACAAGATCCTCGCTTCCAGAATTTTGACCGAAATATTTTGTTTGGCGTTCAACATCAAATCATCTATTCACGCCTTATGAAATGTACTGTAGTACCTTGAGGACCATTGACATCAATGGTGGCTCTCTCGCGTTTGTTAACAGCTCATATCATTGGCTGGTAATCAAACGATGTCTTACCATGTTCGGCTACAAATCGTATATTCACATGGATAGACTTGTACCCAAATGATCGAGTGAACGAGATAAGAAGACCTCGGATCTAGTTTCAGCCATCCGGGCTATGATTTCAAGATTTTTGTATACATCATCTATACGGTGACCTTACACATAGATCGTCATCTGAACATGGGCCTATATCTGTAGGCATGTATGTATTGGGCAACATTCCAATGTAGACAACTTTCTGAACTATGTACATGTTATTAGATAGTTTATGTGTTGAGCATGGGAATGAATTCCCTCAACAATTTGTGATCAAGAGGATATATCATGATGTAATGTATTGTAAGATTGATGTAGGTCACCACTCAGTTTCAGCTCCAACCCATCATAGTGTAAAGCATCTCATTCAAAAAATATTGTTATTATTATTCTAACTTCATGCTTTAGGGGGGAATTGTTATAAGTAAATTTGGGCACCATTCCCAATGAATTGGTTAACTGGACATCATCCCCAGAATCAATGGATAGTGTCTATCATCCCCTATCATTTCAGTTGCTACATGCCCTAAGACAAAGAACAAGACAAATCATCCATGACTTCCATTGCAAGGTTTCTAAGATTTTAAGTACATGATTAAATCACCTATGAGCTCACCAACACATTCTATCAAGGGGATAAGTACTTTGTATATGTAGGTAACCCCACTCAAGGGTGCTCTGCAAAGCACTTCCCAACACTTAAGGGTGCATTGGTCAAATTGGGAGAAAAATTCTCATTGTTTCGAAATCTCTACTTTGCCAGTGCCTTATAGAAGAGTGCATATGTGTCAAACTTCGAATCCATGTGTCCATTTGACACCTCTGAGCTTTGGAAAACGTCTTGCCTATTATTAGAAAGTCATTGATTGTGAAAATAACTTCAACTCATCTATAAATTGAGCACAAACCCTAGTGCTTGAGAAGGAAGAAATTGAGTAGAGAAATGCTGGTGGAATTTCAATTGTGGAATTGATTTGAGTGATATGCTGCTGGAGAGATGTGCATTGTGATGAGGCTGGGATGATGCTAGAGATGGTGACATCAAATCAATCACTGGTTGTAGCCTCCCCTTCTATCCATTAATAAATATTTCTGCTTACTTTCCCACATATGTATCTGTATAAGCTTCTGTCTTTCATATTATGAATTATTATCTGATGTATATGGTTCATGTTTCATTGATTTAACTGAATAAATTGAATAGGCATCTGTATATTACTATCTCTTTGTTGTTTAGCGTTCATTCTTGCAGGAAATATTTTGGCGATCTAGCTTGGATTTGAAGCTACAACAAGAGAGACAGAAGGAGACTTGGAAGTTCTTGGACTCCAAGTAAGTTTCTTGATCTATACTGTGTGTCTATTTACTGTTAGGAAAAGTATTTGCAAAGTATTTAACCTGTTGTTCTAAATGAGCACCACATTTAGGGAAGAATTTTTTATCTGTAATCCATAATTCCGCATAACAGTGGATTTGCACTCTTTATTTCTTGAATGGTTTTTCAATTTGAGTCGAATCTATATTCCCTTGTCCCCTGGAAAACTGAGGTAGAATTTTTGCAGGAGTCACTCAACCCAGAAGAGGAGCTACAAGTAGATTTACAATGTGCTTTTGAAATGTCTTGTTCCTTTTCCTGAATGATACTTTTTTTAATTGTTTTTCAAGAGCTTGATTTTTATTCCACAGATCCCCGAGGTCTTCTTTTGGCATAAATTGTGCTATGCCTCGAAGTTTACCAACCCGGATTGACAATTTAATTGTTGGTGTAAATATTGCATTTATACTGTCCAACATGACTGCAAAATCCTTCTCATTTGTTTTGAGAGTGTGATCATATTACTTGTGATCTAGGTAGAAGGAAATTGAGGAACTTCACAATGATGTACATAACTTGCAGTTTGATGTTCCTATATTGCAAGCAAAGAATGTAACACTTAAGCATTGGTTCCAACCTTCTATCACTAAAAGAATCAGGAAGGTTGATAATCTAGATTTAACCATGGGAAACTATTTATAGAATCTTGCAGATGAATTTTAGCCTAATATGTACCTTCTTGATGATGTGGAGGAGGAATTTTAGTCCCTATCTGAAACAAAAAATTCTTTCTTGAAGAAGAAAATTTGAAAGTTGAGGAACAAAATCCTAACTAAGTAACTGTGATTTCCTATTTAAAAGCACCCATGGAAATGCTTCGTGAAGTGGTTTTCCCTCTCCAAGAAGATAAAAAAATACTATTTGACATATATTAGGCCTTGCAAGAGGATTTTTATGCATTATTGATACATTTGAATATGAAGAATGAGATTATTCAAGATTTATAAGAGTACAAGAAAAAAGTTGGACAAGAAGTCAGTCACCTACAAAATGGTTATAAGGACATTGTTGTTGAGATACCAGGTGTTAACACTGGAAAATCGTACAAGAAAAGATGACATTATTTAATGTCAGGAAGAAGGATTTACAGGGCTGAGAGACATTAGAGAATCTGGAAAGTATTTAAAAATCTCTAAGGTTCGAGGAAAAATCAAATTTGAACTAGTCATAAATGCTTTTGTGCGCAAAATCCTTCGACAAGAGCACCTTGTAGAAATTATATAATTGATATGTTATATGCCTAAGATTCTCCTGATCATACACTATTTGAATTCATGCACAATACAAAATATATTCCACCATTGATCATCATATGCGGACATGAAATCAATTGCATGCACACATTAAAACCATAAAAATTCACACACATTAACACAGTGATTTATGGGAAAGCTTAAAGCTAAAAACCCCCAAATATCTGTATAATATATTTCATAGAGATCATGTAACAATCATAATACAAAGCTAATCACAAGCTCTTAGTATCTCTAATCGCTACACACTAATCAGGTCCTGATCTAGCAAATCCATGCACCGATCCACTGCCACCTACTAGCTTGCCTCTACTACGCAATCCCTGTTGAATATGGGCTTTGAATGAGTTCGAATCCACCTAGCTTGCATTTTGAAATCCTCATTGGAATCTCCATCAATGTGTGGTGCAAACTCATGCACCAGTATAGTCACAACTGATAGTCACACTGCTCTTTCACCTATCTCTCCACTGGTCTCCACTGAAACTGTCCATGCACTGTAGTTAACTGATGTATTCTTCAGTTGATTAATGAGTTAATAATTAGTGATTTTATTCACACCACTCTCACTATTGTATCAATCATTTAAACTAGATACAACTATCTCAACTGTGTCTAACTGAGTTACACTGAACACAACTCCACCAACTACCTCAATCAACTCCACCAAACTCTGTCACATGAGTTCTAACTGAAGTATCCATGCAATAGCTCCACTTAACCCTCAAGAATAGCGTAATTCATTCTGTCAAATCCTGTGCCACATCTGTGCACTTAACCGAAGTGCTCCAAGAGAATAAGATAATGTTTATAGTCCAAATATTATTAAGAGCTAATAATATTCGACATATCTATTTTTAGACTAGCAATCTAAAAATAGATTCCGCCCAATATGTCCAAAAATAGATGTCCATATATTTTTCCAACTTGACCAACCATCCAAAAATAGCATCCTGCAACTCATAGAATATGATCGACATGTCTAAAAATAGACATAGTCTAAAAATAGACTTTGCGCCAAAAATAGCCTGCGGGCCCACTTAGTGAAGGCGACTTCTTTCCACTAAGCTCATCATCTTGTTGAAATCTCAATACTCCCTCTCAACAATATAGGGATTATCTTCCACCCCGATCCTACCTCTATGGTATTCGCATTTTCTCATGGTGAGCACCTTCGTCAAGATATCAGCATCTTGATCCTCCGTAGGAATGTAAGAAAGTAACATGATCTTCCGCTGCACACAATCTCTGATATGATGATACCGAATTTCAATGTGTTTAGATCTATCATGAAATACTGGATTAACTGATATTTTAATGCAACTCTGATTATCACAATATATCACAGTAGGATCTAAGTGTGAACCGAACAACCCGACCAGGATCTTCCTCATCCATATAGCCTCGCATGCAGCCAAAATTTCTGCCATGTACTCGGCCTTCGATGAACTGAGTGCCACAGATCTCTGCTTCCTACTGTACCAAGAAACTGCTGTCGACCCGATATTGAAAATCCCTCCAGATGTGCTCTTTTTGTCTGTTGGGCTCCCTGCCCAACCTGCATCCGTGAAGCCACAGAGCTTCACCTCATCCGACTGTCTGTACCAAAGTCCATATCCCAATGTGCCTCTAAGATACCTCAGAACATGCTTCCTTGCCTTCCAAAAGAGCTTGGTAGGCTTAACCATAGCTTGTGAAAGCTAGTTAACATTGTAGCATATGTCAGGCCATGTATTGACTAGATACATAAGTGACCCCACCAACTATCGATAAATAGTGGCATCCACTACATTTGCCGATGTAGCATCCTCTTTCCTCCAACCACTAGGAAGAGGAGTGTCGATAGGCTTGCATCCTTGCATGTTGAACTTCTCCAGTATCTCCCGGGCATACTTGCCTTGAGACACAAACAATCCATCACTGCGCTGCCAAATTTCCAATCCCAGGATATAATGAAGAAGGCCCAAGTCCTTCATCTCAAGCTCTTTTGCAAGATCAACCTTGCATGAGAGTATCAATTGTTCATCACCGGTCAGTATCAAAACATCTACATAAAGTACAATGATCAACAACTTACCCTCAACCACTATCTGGTACAGGTTGGGATCCGCCTCGCTCTTGGTAAAACCAAGTCCGGTAAAATAACTGTTGATCTGTGTGTACCAAGCACGAGGTGCTTGTTTCAGCCCATACAACGCTCTTTTGAGCCTGCACACATCTGACTCATTGCTAAAGATCTTCAAACCTTCGGGATTATCTATGTACACCTCCTCCTCAATGAATCCGTTGAGGAACGCAATCTTCACATCCATCTGATGAATGTGCCACCCCATCTGCGCTGAGAGAGCTAGGATGCTTCGTATGGAAGAATACCTTGCGACAGGTGCAAAGGTTTCCTCATAGTCAATCCCCTCAATCTGTGAGAAGCCCCAGGAAACAAATCTTGCCTTGTACTTCTCGACGCTTCAGTCAGCTGCTGGCTTCACTTTGTAGATCCATCTTGAACCTACCACTGATTTCCCTTCCGGCCTTGGGACAATCTTCCATGCACTATTTCTGACAATCGAATCATACTCTTCCACCATGGCATCTACCCATGCAGGGTCCTCCACAGCTTCCTCGAAAGAGGATGGTTCTGTCACAATACACTTGCTCATTAGAGCTATGTATCCAATATATCGCTCAGGTGACCGTCTCTGTCTGCACTGTGATGTAGGTGCTCCTACAATCTTCTCTGCATCTTGATTCAGTCGCTCAGCTTCTGTAGTGCGCTTCTGCCCTCTGATGGTTGGCGCTGCATGAGTGGTTTCTTCCACTCCATGAACCTCCTCTTGTGGTTGATCCACATCCAGAGACTCATCCTTAGGAACTAATAGCTCCTCATCTGCATGCAAGTGTGGCTCCCTCTCAAGCGAACACTTCATGGATTTCTCCTCATGAAATTTGATATCCCATCGCACAACAGTATTCCGACTATCTGGAAAATACACACGATAGTTGTGGGGTGTTTCTGTGTACCCCAAAAATATCCCAACCTCTGCGGTCGGCTCTAGCTTCTTCCTAGCATCCTTCGTCACATGAATGTAAACAGGTGAGCCAAAAATCTTCAAATGAGAAATATCAAGCCTCTTACCAGAAAACGCCTCCTCGAGTGTACTCATGCCAAGTATCCTGTGAGGACAACGGTTTTGGACATAAACCACAGTATTGCATGCCTCAGCCTACAAGTGTATGGGTAGGCCCTGATCATGCAACATCGCCCGTGCAACACCCACGATAGTTCTGTTATTTCGCTCCGCGACCCCATTCTGCTGTGGGTTATGAGGCGCTATGCTCTCTTAGAATTCCTTCTGTGCTGCAAAAGTCCTTGAATTCACCAGAGATGAATTCACCACCATTGTCGCTCCTAAGAGCCTTCACCTGCTTCCCTGACTCTTTCTCCATCAGTGCCTTGAACTCACAAAACTTTGAGAATGTCTCACTCTTCTTCTGCATGAATAATATCCAACACTTATGAGAAAAGTCATCAAAACATATCACATAATACTTGTGCTTTGCTTTCGAAGCTACTGAGAAAGGTCCACACACGTTTGTGTGAATTCTCTCAAGGATTTTCGTGGCGCGACTATCCTTCTCGTGAAAGGTGGCTTTCACAAATTTTCCCAAAGTACATCCCTTGCACTGGTCTGAATGCACAAGTGTACCTTTGGGAAGCCTGGTATAAATCTGTTGCAAAATTTTCAAAGCACCATGGTGAAGATGGCCCAATCTCCTGTGCCATAGCTCGCCCTCATCCCGACTAACCACTCCTTCTGCCTTGCTTACCATTGCTGCGCAACCATCTACCTGCAACTGATAAAGGTTCTTAACTCGAACCCCTATCCTCCGGGTTTCACCAATTGCCTTACTGTGTAGGAAAGCCTTTCCCTCGCTAAAGACAACATCATATCCCTTGTCTTCTAACATGGCCATCGAGATCAGATTCTTCTTCAATCCTGGAACATGCATGACATCCTTCAATATGAAAGGTTTACCAGACTCCCTCTCAAAGGAAATGGTCCCTATACCAGTCGCACTATATCTACCATCATTTCCCATCTCGATGTGCACTCCAAGATCCTTCTCATCCAGGTCACTGAAAAAATATTTGTCTCCCGTCATATGAAAAGATGCACCACTATCAAGAAACCACACTGAACCCATCATAATTGAAACCAAGCATGCGAGGCTAAGGCCTCCCCAGCTACAGATCCAACAACTTGCTTATTTTTCTTCTTCTGTGGACAATTAGTGGCGTAATGTCCGTGTTGGTGATAGTGAAAGCACTTCACCTTGGACATGTCCTGCTTCTTGCCTTTCGCACCTGGGATGAAGCATTCTTCTTGCTCTTCCCCTTCCTTGATTTTGCAAAACAAAGCGTTAATTTTCCTCATCTTCATTCTTCGATGAAGATCCATCCCCGGTACTTCAGCTCTATCTCCTCCGCACAAGATCCCACTCAAAGTCGCTCCCATCCCGACAGCTTTCCTCGACCATCGACAAGAGTCCCTCATAGGAATTATATTCCTTCTAAGCCCAAGGAGAGCCAAGCTCACCAAGTCCTCTTCATCTACAGTAACCCCCACACTTCCCAGCTCATCCCTACACTGGAAAAACTTCGTGAGGTACGTGGGTATACTCTCGCCCTTCTCCATTTTTATTTTCCTGAGCTTATCCTTGAGTGCCAACTTCCTCTAGTTGCTCTTGCTTTGGAAAAAGTCTGTCAAAGCTTTCCACATTAAAAATGGAGAAGCTTTACCATGAAGTCTGGACACTATGTGATCCTTCACACCTTCCAATAGAATCCTTTGACATTTTGCTGTCTTCTTTTGCCATGCATCAAGTGCGACAGCATCGCTAGAAGCAGGTTTTGGAATTTCTGCATCTATGAACTCCTTCAACCCATTATCCTCCAGCACCCCCTCCATCTTGTCCTTCCATGCAATATAATTTGAGCTACCCTCGAGGGCATACTCCAATCGCAATCCATTGAAAGACATCTCAACTTCGACACTAAGAAAACAATACTGCAAATTCGAATTCCACTAGCACAAAACTCAACCGCTTCAATGCTTTTGCAATTGCTACGATGATCAACTATCACTTTGATACCATGTATAAATTATATAACTGATATGTTATATGCCTAATATTCTCCTGATCATACACTATTTGAATTCATGCACAATACAGAATCTATTCCACCATTGATCATCATATGCGGAAATTAAATCAATCGCATGCACACATTAAAACCATAAAAATTCACACACATTAACACAGTGATTTATGGAAAGCCGAAAGCCGAAAACCCCAATGCCGAAAACCCCAAATCTATCCGTATAATATATGTCATAGAGATCATGTGAAATCATAACACAAAGCTTACATCACAAGCTCTCGCATCTCCAATATCTACACACTAATCGTGTCCCGATCTAGCAACGATGCACCGATCCACCGCCATTAGCTAGCCTCTACTACACAATCCCTACTAAATATGGCTTCTAAATGAGTTCGAATCCACTCCGGCTTGTACTTCACAACTCTCATTGGCATCTCCATCAATGTGTGCAAACTCATGCACTCCGGGAAGATAGTCACAAATCGATAGTCAGCACTCAGTTTTCTCACCTATCTCTCCACCGTCTCCACCGAATACACCTATGCACGTAGTTAATCGATGTATTCTTCAGCTTGATTTATGAGTTAATAATCGCGTGAATTGACCATTACCAATTCACACCACTCTCACTAGTGTATCAATCAGCTAGACTAGATACAACTAGCTCAACTGTGTCTAAATGAGTTAAACTGAACACAACTCCACCAACTACCTCAATCAACTCCACCAAACTCTGTCACATGAGTTCTAACTGAAGTCTCCACGAAATAGCTCCACTTAACCCTTAGGAATAGCGTAATTCCTTCTGTTAGCTCTTGTGCCACATCTGTGCACTTAACTGAAGTGCTCCAAGAGAATAAGATAATGTTTAGAGTCCAAATATTATTAAGAGCTAATAATATTCGACATATCTATTTTTAGACTGGAAATCTAAAAATAGATTCCGCCTAATATGTCTAAAAATAGAAGTCCATCTATTTTTCCAACTTGACCAACCATCCACAAATAACATCCTG
Organism: Pinus albicaulis; assembly: GCA_034641835.2. Classification (NCBI taxonomy): domain Eukaryota; kingdom Viridiplantae; phylum Streptophyta; class Pinopsida; order Pinales; family Pinaceae; genus Pinus; species Pinus albicaulis. Next base: position 116,357,379 of record CM076575.1, read on the forward strand.
CAACTCATAGAATATGATCGACATGTCTAAAAATAGACTTTGCGCCAAAAATAGCCTGCGGGCCCAGTTAGTGAAGGCAACTTCTTTCCACTAAGCTCATCATCTTGTTGCAATCTCAACACGCCTTTGCGTTCCTTTTGACCCGAAAAGCGTGCAATCCTGGGAGTGGCGGAAGTCACTTTCTAGGACCGCAAAAAGCGCACTCCAGGACATTGATTCCACACTTGAAGCCGCCTAAGGAAAGCCACCCAAGCCTCCTTAGGATATCAAGGGAGCATACAATGGAATAAATGTGGCACAAAATGGAATCATCCCCCTCTCTTGGGTCACCATCCACAATGTACCAAGAGAGGAAAGGAGGATTTGAATTCTCTTATAAAAGGCCACCAAGAGATGAACAACTTGAGAGCACATTGTTATGCTGGCCAGAATTCCCCCAAGCAATACCAACAGTGTGTGATCCAGAGAAGAGATAGAGAGGACTCAATTGTTGGCCATCCAACAATTTCAGTCCACCATAGTAGAGAGAGGGATACTTTGCGCCAAGGAAAGCTTGGAAGTAAATACATCCTTGCATCGGGACTTAGAACCCCAAGTTCTAATTGCCCCTTGGCAAGTGGGTTAAAGTTTCATCCTCATTTCCTACCATCACCCAATAAGAGGGGACATAAGCGGAACCGTTTGGATTATTGTAGTTGTTTAAATCTATTTATAGCTTTTGTCTTATTTGTTGTAGTTTTAGTTTAATTTTTATGTTTTAATATGCATGTTATTTCTCTATCTAATATGTTTATGTTCTAGCATGTTCCATTAACTTTCTTGACTCCATATATTTTCTACCTATGACCAATAACTTAAGAGGGTAAACCACACCCCTTAAGTTGGTGTGATTTCATACATGCGTGCACCAAACACACTAACACAGGGTTGGCGACTCCACTAACTTTTATTTCAAAGTTTATGTGGTTGTGCCTTTTTGCAGAGACCTCCATCTGTGTTGTGGAGTTGGGCTGAAATCGCCATGTTTTTCTCCTTCAGTCCCTAATTCATCCCAAGTGAAAAGCTAAAGTAGAAAAACTCCAAAAAATTACTTTTTCAAGAATTTGCGTGCTTTTTCCTCAGACATGCACGCCTAGGGAGCACATTCAGAGCTGACCTGCATGCAGACATTGCGCCTGTTACAGCCTTTTGGCACGCAAAAGATAGAATGATAAATTTCTCCCATATTTCTATCTTTTCCTGCTTGTAAAGTGCCTGGCATCCCATAATACATCTATCAGCACTGGTTGAGGTACCCCGTAGCTTGCTAAAGCTCACTCTTAGCTACTTTTGGTAGGTTTTGTGTTAGTTTTATTTCAAGTTGATTTTTGAAAAGTTCACACATAGTTTAAGTACGGGGGAAATTAACTTGCATTCCGATTTTTTTTTATGTTTTGCAGATTTAGGTGCCAACACACCTAGATAATTAGCCAAAGTAAGTGGCCCAAGACCATGCATGCTTAGCTAGTTACTTGTTCTAGTATGAAATTAATTAGTTTAGTTCAATTTTTGCACTAGGATTTCGGGACCAGGATTGAATTATCGATAGAAGAGCAAGTAATCTCTGCTGCCTTTTCACCCTTCCGTGATCTTAGGAAAGAATATGAATGCTATCTATTCACAATTCACCATCTCCCTTTAGTTGATCACATAGATTAACTAGGAAAAATAGAAATAGGCCCATATCCACACATGTTTTTCTTTTGAGCAAGGAACAATAGAACATAGTTTTATAGGGAATTTTGAAAAGGATCATCGCATATCCACATGTTCAAACTATGTGCTTGTTCACCTTTTTCTCATACACATCCACACACTAAGAAAAGAAAAGACACCTAAAACTAACTTAAAAAAACTCACTAAACTCTCCCCACAAGGGCCACACAAGAATTTATAGTTTAAGTGGATCAAGGGGGTAGGCATCCAATAAGTCGCCTTGATCATTCTTCATCTTGAATCATAGAATTTTATTGTTTAGGGAGCTTTCAAATCCACCTATCAGCCCACGGAAAAGAAAACCCGAGCGCGGAAGAGACTCGATTCAGAGGGGGTTAGGCTTAGGCGCAGTGCGTGAGGTATCAGTTGGGGCTACCTGACCCGGATGATACTTGGTAGTGTTAGCTAAACTACCAAGAAGCCCAAGAATCAAACACTCACGTGGGATGGTGGTACTTAGTCGCAAAAATTAGGACATACTTTCCCTATAGGTGACGGTGCAGGCAAGCACTAGATCCTCTACCCTTTCCTTGGAAGATTTTCTTTGAATGACCGGGGGCGTCGCCAGCTCTTACGAGACGTTGTGCTAGCACTCGCAAGATATATTCTCAACGCCCATTTACATTTGAGTGTGTGAGGAAGATTAGGTCTTCTAGGATTTGAGTATCATATGCAAACAAACAAAAACCATATTTTTTGATTGGATGATCACATAGGATTAATTTAAAGGGAAAATTTATTTTATTTTTCACTTTGTTTTATGTATATGATCAGAATTTTTCTTTGATTATAATCTCTATCCTCTCAAATATTTCCAAAAGCCAGACCTAGTCGACACCAAAACGGACCCAACGGACCTCGTCGATCTAGACGCCTTTTGGACCTCCCCCCATTACTAGGAGGGGTTCCAGGTCTTTCGCCATTTAGGCGTCAAAGACAGAATGCTGCCACCATTATTGGTTCATCCTTTATTGAGGCATCCTTAGTTGGGAACCCTGGTCGATCTCCTAATGCCACACCACATACCACTCCTCCCACAACCCTTAGAGGGTAGAGGAGTGATACCCATTCAGGAAGCCAGTTGAATACACAACAGGGTACGTTTCAGATAAACCCTCTTCCTAACTAGAACTTTGTGTTTTCACAAGTCGCAATGGCTTCAACCTCGTAGTCACCTTTTCTAGCTTTGTTGAATCTACCAGATTTAACCAAGTCGACGAACAACCCCATTACACACAACCCCATATGGCCTCCCATGCCCATGAAGCTCCCTTCGGACATTCCAAAGTTCGAAGGAAATTAAGCGGAAGACCTAGGAAATCATGTCATGACTTTCCACCTGTGGTTCTCATTGAACAACATCGTTGATGATACTATTCGATTGAGACTGTTTCAACGCACTCTGACAAGAGAAGCAACGAAATGGTATGTGGAGCAACCCTCTGCTACACATGGAACCTTTAGCGCCCTCTCTACTGCATTCTTGACCTATTTTCAGTTACCCATTCACCATGATTCCATAATGGAATTACTGACACACTTTAGGAAAACCTCTGCCGTCCATATCACGGACCATATCCACGAATGGCGACGACGTTGTAGTTTGTGTAAAGCCAAAATCGACAATTGGGTATTGTTAGACCTATTCCAAAAAACACTCACTGGATATTTCGAAGGATGTGGTGCAAAAAATGCCCATATACGAAGATGACGCCATCAGCAAGGCCCAATAGCTCGAGTTGATTTATATGCAGTAAGGGTATATTTACAATATCCTACTAGATGGCCCGTGCCTGTTAACTTACAAAGAATTTCCAAGTGCTTCGAACTCTGCAGACAATTTAGTTGGGTCATTTAACCAAAGTTACCCAGGCAGCAGCAGTCAAAACCCTAGTTACACATATGATTCTACCTAGAACATACCACAACTCGGTTATCAAAGTCATCACATGCTTTCGCAAAATTTGACCAGTAGGTCGTCGTCGTATCACCATGGAGGACCCTATACTCCGGCTCAGGGGACCCAGTATGTGGATAGACATACTGACAGAAGAGCTCCCCCCCAACATCCAGTTGTAAACCAGGGACCACGTTATGCTCAGTCCTTAGCACAAGACCCACCTATGCAGAACAATGCATAGGTGAACTTTGTGCAGCAGGCTTCCCAAAACCAACCATGCCAACCATATAACCAAGAGAACTACCCTCCTAACGTGGTTAAGAAAAAAAGAAAAAAAAAATCCCAAAGGGAATCCTGGATAGGGGGGAAACAACCAGTAACGCCCTCCATGATATCAGGCTGGAGGCAACTCCAACCGAAATCAAAACTAGGAGCCAAGAAATGCCCAACGACAGAGCAAAGGCCACCTCTTCAAACAAACCACTCTTGTTTGATCTGTGTTGAGTACGACCATTACACTCACCACTGCCCCGATCTCCCTGTGCTAAAGAAGCTACAGAGTAACTGAGGAAAAGGAGGATCTTCCCAGTAGACCGCTATGATGTAGGAGCCTTTCCCCCATCAAGGGACAATTAGCACTCAGTAACAAAATCCCGACGACTCCGGAAAAAACAACCACAAAATCTACATGACTGGCGAAGAGATGTTCTTTCAAACATGGAATCGAAATTACGATACCCCACTAGACACCAACACGTCAAGGGCTAGTACCAGTGCACCAACTGCACCTTTGACCATATCAAAGATGCCTATTGAACCGTTTCCAAAGCTGGCTAAGGGACCAAATAGGCGAGCAAAAAAATATTCCAAAGCGGCCCTTAATTATAGTATCATGGATGATCTAGCCCAATCTCCCACTGCTATGTCAGCTTTGGAAGTATTTCAGTCATGCCCAAAACAATGGAAAGCCTTGCTTTCTGCATTAGGCGCTATCAACCCTGTCGATATGCACCAAATGGCTTTTGATTTAGAAAAAGCCACCCCTAGGCTTCATTCAATGGTTGCCTTTCAGATACTAGTATTAGTCCAAAATATCACCATTCATCGATGTGTCATTGACGAGGGTGCATCCATGTGCATCATATCAAAAAAATTTAGGTAGAAGTTAGGGTCTCCCGAACTAAAACCATTAGTCATCACACTTAGAGCATACGAGGGTTGTCCTTCAACCACCGTCAGTCTCTACCAAAACATCCCGGTTTGCTTATCCGGAAAGACTGTCCTCATAGACATTGAAGTCTTGGATGCTCACTTGGACTATAATATACTCCTTTGTCGGAGTTATATTATGCCATGTTAGCCATAGCCTTATCTGTCTTCCGCATTATGATGTTCCCCCACGAGGACTGAATCATTACTGTCAACCAATTGACGCATAGTGAGAAACGACCCCTAACAAACACCGATGTAATTCTACCCTATGTAGATACATCCACGGGCGCACTTTCATGGTACCAAGATTATGGCCCTGGCTAGTTCAAACCGTCATCCATCCTAGGATCATTCCTGGAGACCCCCCCATTATACCTGAGTCATCACCTAATGTCGCAGGGGCTCCAGTGTGCATGATGTCCACATCAAGCACCAAAGCTAGTCAGGACACAAACACAAGCAGTAATGACACTAATTCCTTGGCCACAACAACCTATCTAGCCTACGCCGCTTCCCAAACCCCTTTCCTCTACCCCCCAGCTAGATTCGTATCCCAACAAGTTTTGGCAACAATGGTGTTACCAAACATATCGTTAGAAATACCAGTTTGGTATCTCATTCCCCCTACTAGGACAGGAGCCACACACATCACTGCCATAGGGTTAAAGCCCCTCAGTCCCGAGGAGGCCCCACCCATTTAGGAAACGGTCGAAAAAATTCCTGCGAAGGAAATTCCCATTGAAAAATCGATGATTACGGATAAGAAAACTGAGAGACGAGGAAAGAAGATAGAAACTCCCGCCACACAATGGGAATCACCAGTCTGCGCCATATGCGATGTAATAGGACACCCTACCCGCATCTGCCCAGAGCTAGACGAATTAAAACCACTCCTCGGCTCTGAGGCAGACATCGCGACCCCACGTTCCCATTAAAAGGAACCTGCCACCAAAGGTAAAGGAAAATCATTGTGTACCAATCACGCATGCACTATCTGTAGCAATTATGGACACTATACCCATCATTTCCCAGAGATTCCGTGATATAGGGATGCCTTGCACGCCATCAAGCGATCCTATCAAGAGGATCCCCCCATCCATTCTGCTATAGATGAACCTCGTATCATCCTGTACCTATAGGAGGAACGAAAATCACCTGAAAGGATCCCCGCCAGGCCCCCTCCCCCAATTGAAAGTTGCGTACTTTGTGATGAGCTTGATCATTTCATCATCGATTGCCCAACTTTGGAAATTTTCCAATGGCAGTACACCCCATTCATATAGTATATCGTGACAAGATGGACATCCAGTATTCATGTCACATATGTGGTGACAACCACCCAGTATGCCGTTGTCATTACATACCTAGATTCCGCGCAGCACTAGCATGTATGCTCTCAACTATAGTTCGTCTCTCCCAAGAATATGGCATGGACTCGGAATCCATGAACAACTTGACAACCCAAGAAGATTTGACGATCATATCCATCCTATTCTTGTCAGCTGAAAAGCGATCAATCAGGGAACCCCTAGTTACCCCCAACCTCTCTCTACAGAGAAGACCAACATGCATGTTATGTAAAACACCCAATCACGTGGTCACCATTTGCCCTGATTTAGGAACATTACGAAGCTGGTACCCTACCAGACCACAAACTGAGCACGACGAGACCCCCATATCTAGGCTATTTTTCCCTGTATGTCAAAGAAATCACTGTGGACAATGTTGTACCTATATCCCACGAGTTCATCCCCTCATTGATATGATTCATATAATAGAGAAGAAACAGGACGATGAGCTCAAACCATATAGAAATTACATCACCCCTAGGCCAGTGACCCGACACCCACACAAGCGTGATGGGAAAAATAGGATGACTCACCAACCAAGCATGACCCAGGCCAAAACTAGGATAACATGTGGACTATGCGACTTGAATGACCACCAGGTCAATCAGTGCAAAGAACTAAAGCCCCTCGCAAGCAGTTTTCGCACAATCTCTGCTCTACCACAGAGACTTCTCTCTAGCTAAGAGAATATCATGCATACCTATTGACGGATTTGTTCACAATTTCATCATACAATTAAATGTGAGCATCTCCCCAAGCTAAGAGCGGCAAGAGCAGTGTTAAGTCTACACTACTACAAAAAGCTAGACACACCCAAGCCAACAACACGGAAGTGGAAGCAGAAGACCACCTCTTCTACAACAGATCTTTTCCAAGCATCCACATCTGGGATGACAAGTAGTGTTGCTTCTCGTACAATCTACTAAGTTGGCACAACGGTACCATGCAACATTTTCACTGGCCAAAACCACGAGCCAGAGGTATGCCCGCTAATGGAAACATTCAGGCACCTCTGCACCAAGCACAATTTTGACCCACACGAAATTGACCATCCTAGCAGGGAACCCAACCTTGCGCTTACGCAAAATCCCATCAAGAAGTTTCTTCCCCCACCAAATTCTGACAACATGATACACCACATACGATTTATATCATCACATATCAGAAATAGGATTGTAGTCACCCCCACGCCCCAATATTTCCACATTATTCCTGTCACAAAAGGTCAAGGTACCTTGTGCTTTTACATTGATTTCCGCAAGATATCGAATTTGCATGCCGCCATCAAACTCCTTGATGATACCCAACCTCTAGATAAACGCATATTACAACTAGAGCTCATTGACAAAAACTAACGATAGTCACTGCAACACAACGAGGCCCATAAGAAACAGGTAAAAGCATCATTTGACCACCACATCAACCCTTGCTCATTCACCAAGGGAGAACTAGCCCTCCACTATGATGTCGCAAAAGAAGCCCTAGGGCCAAGAAAGTTTGAAACGTTGTGGAAAGGACCCTACATCGTAAAGCATTGCCTCCTCCAGGGGGCATACATCTTGAAGGAACCGGACAGGGCATGCCTCAGCAACCTCGTCAACGACCTTTACCTAATAAAGTTCTACTCATGAGGGCCAAGCAGGCCCTGACCTAGATTTAACGTACAAAAACCCAACTACTTTAAATTTTTTGACCAAAAGACTTATTACAAAATGTGCTTGAGTACTGCAATGGATTACCAACCCGAACCTTACTTTGGATTTGTTGATGGAGCATCAAGATGGTGTCAAAGTTTAGTAGCAGCTGCCTGGGTCATCTATCACCCTGACTGATCACTAATCTGAACCAATGGTGTGTGTATCGGTTCAACAATGAACAATCAAGAAGAATATGACACCATCATCAGAATTATGTGCGACACCCTCCATCATGGCATACGCCATATGCATGTATACCTCGATTCCCAGTTAGTAGTGTCACAGTTAAACCAAACATTTGAGACAAGAGAGTCACTTCTATTTAGAAGATATTTGTGTGCAAAAATATTAAGCAGAAAATTTGACTACATCACATTTACACATGTACCAAGGAGTCAAAACAAAATATTTTTCGCATAGCTAACAATATTCTAAACTGGAATGAATCTTGAATAAACCATCATACATAAAAAAACCAAAAACATAGATATCCATCAGCATAACATCATCCATAAACACAAATAGGGGGCACAAAATGTAGAGCCGCAAAAAATATCTCTCATATATATATCATGGTGTTTATGTCTGAGTACAAAAAATAGTGTCGCTGACCCATCAGCCAACCCAAAGATACACAAAAAGTTGTCAAAAATACGGGAAGCATCCTCATAATGGGTGCTTTCCCCATGTACAAGTAAACTCTAGGGAAGTCCCCTCCCAGGTGGGGCACTTGGACCCACAGCCGCTTCCGGTACCACTACTGGAGCCGCCGTCAAAACTGAGACTGCCACCCGATGTAAAATAAGCCGATAGTCCCTCTCTCGGACCATCAACATCTCCAGCTAGACCTCCTCGAGATCATCCAAAAAGCTTCGAGAACGCATCCCCTGGGTCAAGCGGTCCACTCGACCCCAGGCATCCTCTAGAACTGACACCTGAGTAGTCAGCTCAACAATGCGAGCCTTCGTTGCATCAGCATGCACCACCTCCTCATCGGCACGAGCTTGCTCGGTCGCAGCCTCGGCAGCACCCAAGCTACTTCCCTCTCCCGAAGGACCAACACCACCACTAGGTCCACCACCCTGAGGCTGTGCATCATCTCCTCCCAGCCCCCCACAACCGCCCCGAGGTCTTCGAAGAGGACCGTGGCCAACCAATCGAGCCACGGGGTGACCTACCTTGCCAACATCTGTAAGAGTAACAAAAAATATGTCAGTGTCACCATCAAAATAGATAAAAACATATATACTCAAATAAATGCAGAAAACATAAAAACATACCTGTTGGCCCCTAAGCATAACCAGGAGGGATACCCATCTCTAGATCCCCCTGGAAGTCCAATATCCTTGCATATGGGAATGACAGAAACATCTGGGGGTTGACCTCAAACCAGCCCTCCATCGTAGAGTTCTGGTAACGCCCTACCATACCCCCACCCCCTCGCGGCATCACAGGAGCCCACCTCCTCATGCGAGGCTCCCGTGGCCCCCTAGGAGGCACCACCACCACTAGTCTCAACAACACCACCCTCTCATACATAATTCTACATAGAATACTGGTGTACACAAACAACTTTGATCCATTATGGACCTTGTTAAGCTATGTCACCATCCTGTCATAGTAGAAGCGGGAAAAATCAAAAAAGTGCCCAGACCTCAGTCGACACAAGACTCCAGCCTACGACCCTGTGAGTTGCAAAATAGCTACCAGAGCACACCGCTTAGGCAATTCTGTCACCAAGGCAATGTTGATGCACCCCTCCGTAAGGGGTGCCCCACCCCAATGACGCGCCCAGAACCTCTCAAAATCCACCCTCCCAGAAGGGAGTGGATACCGCAATGCCTCACCATGAGGTAGTAGCCTGGTCAAAAAGTATACATCCATCGCAGATGGATAGCAAGGTTAGTCCCACACAAGAAAAACATGTTGTGCCTCCTGTGCCAATGCTGGATCAAGTAATAAAACAGTCGGTCCTATGACCGAAGAAGCTCGTTGTCCACAAACTTTAGGAGCCCCCATTGTGCCAAATGTTGGCATGCTTGACCGTCAGTGGCTAATATAGTATGGATCTTGGGCCAATCCTACCCCCTCCACAAAAACCTGTCACCCAAACTGGAACCCATCAGCAACTAGAAAAAACAAAAAAAATAGGCAAAAAAAAAATAAAAAATTTTGCCTCGGAATTTTGTGCACCTATCCCTCAGACATGCACACTCAAGGTGCGCCTGTATTTCTCACATGCGCGCATAAGGCACACCAAAAAAGGGGAACAGAGTGCCTAAGGCACACAAAACCCCAAAAAATGCGCATAGAGGGCATGCTCTTACCCTGATCGCTCGCACAATCTAGGGTAAAAATTACTAAGAATCTGTACAAAAAACTTTCGTACGGACCCTGGCACCCTCAGACTAGAAAAATTAAAGTGCAGGATGTCATGGAGGTTACCTGGGCATGATATCGCCAATCCCTGGTGCTTAGGCTGATCGCAACGGCAAGAACTGGTCCGCAGAAGCCTCTGACCTCTCAAAAACTCAACAAGTACAAATAAATTGAATTAGGGCCATATTCACCTATATATCACCCTTTTAAAAAATGTTGGAGGACCATAATGAGAGGTCAGAAGGTCCGTTCTCTGAACCGAAAGTAGCACTGTGATCAGCACTCCATAACTAACAGAGGCGATGCCACACATTTTCACTCCCAAAAAATATTTTTTCAGCGTAGGCATGTATGCCCTCTCTCATCTTCTTTTTTAAAGCTCATGACTTTCAATAATATTTGATAAAGAAGATTCTTTCACTTGAGGTAGTTTTTTTTGTAGGAAAGCTCGCAAAGCATCCACAACTTCATCTACTGAAAGTTCCAGAGTAGGTATCATTCTACCCCCAACATGATAGAGTCCGAGAAAACTCTGCATATCATGACATCATTTATCCATAAAAAATCAACCATAGGTTCCACATATCTGACCGTGTTTATCATCACCTCGCCCTGCACATGATAAACATCCTCGTTGGTCGGTAGAGCCTTCCCTCCATGGAGCTCGTCACCCACAATAGACCACATATCACAACAAAATTGATGCCATTTCCATACCACTTTAGTCCGGGAAGCACCTCATGCCCATCCATCCACCATGCATAAGGTCAAGTTTTACCATACAAAATAAAACCCATTTCTCGGATGACCAGGTTGTGCAAGAAGATTGAAAGCGCACTACCATGCCTTACATTTGGCCCACCATAACTCCATCAACCTCACACATGAGACCAACCAATGGGGCCCCCACCCTAAAAAAAACACCTTCCTCACATCATCAATGAGCGAACAATTTCATGTTTTTGGGCACCCGTCTTTATGTTTTGTAAAAACAAAACCCTATTATTTTATTCTTTTGGTAAGTGTACAAAGACCGCAAATGGTGCACTACATCCTCCACCCACTCATTCATTTTTTATCCCATGGAAGCAGTCCCTGAACACCCTTGGTCGGAGTATTACACCCTCACGTAAAAGCCACCATGACATTCATAACCAGTTTATACCCACCCTGGAAGTCCTACTGACTCCAGGGATTTCCCCATCAGAAAAAGTTATGACTGCCACCAAGCTGCTTATTATACTTCGACCTTGGGCCACTGAATCCCCATCATCAGTTTTCAATCACCCCTCGCCACCATGCCTATGTTAAACCCATCACATCCAGGATCCTGATCCTTCATATCAGCGCCCCCCTCATTCGATTGAGGCTTCCTTTTTGTCGACTTAAACACCTATTTTCCAAAAAGGAAGCGGTACCTTGGATCACCCCTCTCCATAAAAGGGGCATCCTTGGGTGGCACTGTGGGAGACATCATTGCCCATAGATGTCATCGATCCTCCTGACATTCGCCTGCAATGCAATATTTCATGTTGAGAGGGTATCGTACCTTACAAACATTGCACTTTGATCAAATTCGTCGAAGACCCTTGCCTTCATAAGCATCTCTTTCAACAATGCTTACATGAGAAGGTCCCAGCCAACACCTATGCGTATAATGCGTAGTTATATGCCATACCAAGTTTACGCATATGGGTATAATGTTCCACCTATTTTCAAAGAAAAAATTCCCCTGAGGGCGTCAACATTCGTCGTCATCAACCAACAGATCACTACCATATTAGTGACACAGACAGAACATGTATTTCTCAAATAGATTTGTTTAACTAGCCACAACATTACGAGCATGGGACATGCCCGCCTCCGAGAAAATTTGTATATATTGTATTATATTTGCTTACAGGGGTCCCATACGACATGGTCGTTCTTCAAACTGGTGCAGGGTGTCTCCAATTCCGAGCTACACGCAGGTCCATCTCTCTCTACGCACAGTATATAGAAAAGAAACTATAATGTATTTCAACTATATAGTTCTTCATAGACCTCACACATTAGGGGGAAATTGTTAACACTGGAAAATCGTACAAGAAAATATGACATTATTTAATGTCAAGCAGAAGGATTTATAGGGCTGAGAGACATTAGAGAATCTGGAAAGTATTTAAAAATCTCTAAGGTTTGAGGAAAATAAAATTTGAACTAGTCATATATGCTTTTGCGTGAAAAATCCTTCGACAAGAGCGCCTTTGCGCGCCTTTTGACACGAAAAGCACGCAATCCTGGGAGTGGCAGAAGTCACTTTCCGAGACCACAAAAAGCATACTCCAGGACATTGATTCCACACTTGAAGCCACCTAAGGACAGCCACCCAAGCCTCCTTAGGAAATCAAGGGAGCACACAATGGAATCATTCCCCTCTCTTGGGTCACCATCCACAATATACCAAGAGAGGGAAGGAGGATTTGAATTCTCCTATAAAATTCCACCAAGAGATGAAAAAATTGAGAGCACATTGTTATGCTGGCCAGAATTTCCCCAAGAAATACCAACAGTGTGTGATCCGGAGCAGAGATAGAGGGGACTCAATTGTTGGCCATCTAACAATTTCAGTCCACCATAGTAGAGAGAGGGAGAATTTTCTCCAAGGAAAGCTTGGAAGTAAAGACATCATTGCATCGGGACTTAGAACCCCATGTTCTAAGGGCCCCTTGGCAAGTGGGTTAAAGTTTCATCCTCATTTTCTACCAGCACTCAATAAGAGGGGACGTAAGCGTCGCCCATTGGATTATTGAAGTTGTTTGACTCTATTTAGAGCTTTTGTCTTATTTGTTGTAGTTTTAGTTTAATTTTTATGTTTGAATATGCATGCTATTTCTCTATCTAGTATGTTTATGTTCTAGCATGTTCCATTACTTGCTTGACTCCATATATTTTTTGCTTGTGACCAATAACTTAAGAGGGTAAACCACACCCCTTAAGTTGTGTGATTTCGTACATGCGTGCCCCAAACACACTAACGCACCAGGCTCACTTTATTCCACCCTTTATGATCTTAATTGTTAAAATTTTGGTGTTGATGATCATAACTCATCACATGCCTTTGTTATACCCAGTTTTGTAAAACATACTACTGGTATTGGCTCCCAACTATTGAGGAAAATGGACATACTAGAGGAGGACATGGGAATATTAGACAGGGAATCGTTGTTCCAATTTCCATGAAGTGCAAATTTCTAAAGTAGATCTTGGATATGTTCTTGCTTCTGAATCACTCATATATATGATCCCTTTGAATATGGGAAGGTGTCTTTTGTTGCAGGTGGAGTTTAGATTAAGTTGATAAAATAACATCCTCTTACTAGTTGGGTTACACATAGTGAGAAATTTGCTAATAATGTCATTGCACGTGATAATTTTGTTGTGGTCAAGGTTTGTCCTCCTATTTTTGCACCAAGATTTGAGTCCGTAGAATATATTTCTGAGCCATATCAACATCCTCATATCAAAAAGAGGAATTTACCTAGAAAAAAAATCTTGTTGATTATGCAATTAGATCATTTCAAAACTTTGAGAAAGACGAAACCATTGACCAATTTTGACCATCAGGATCAATTGTAGTTGGGTTGATAGATAGTCATGGAATCATTTGAATACATGTTTGTAAAATTCATACCATTATGTCTAATCAATTGTGAATTCGTACAAAGTTACTATTAATATTTGTTGATTACCATTGCTTCCTCACTTGTGTTTAAGGAGGGGAAGTTTCATGATGGAAAAGGCTATTAACTATAACTAATCCCTCAGTTGAGCTTTAGGGGGTGAAGTTAGATAATGACATATACTATTGTCATTTCTTTTTCTTTTGTTGACTATATTTCATTATTGTTGATGGTGAATGTGTTCAGAAATCTTCATTAGTGTTGATATATCGTGTTTCAGATAAGTTTTCCACACTCAAAGGCATAATTTTTCATTCACTAGTTGATGGTGTTTCTTTTGTTTGAAGCATTTGTTTTGGTTCTTTAACAACACTGATTTTCTCTAAAGTACTTATGAGGAAGTTGTCAGTGTTTTCCTTTCTTGTGCATATGAAGTATCTTCTACTTCAAATATCAACCAAGCTCATTGAAGTTTCTTGGCTCTCATCTTCATGTTTTTGGTACTGTCTATTTGGTCCAGGCTTTAGTTCTTGTCATTCATTGAATTTTTGTATGATCTACAATTTTAGCTCCATGTTTAGCTAGAAATTACCATCATTCACTCTTTTGGAGAGGATTTTTTTCTATGATCTTTTCTCCTTTTATATTCTTATGAGAGTTTTTACTTGGGTACCTTATTGGGCCTTGTTGTCGAGACACAATTTTATTTATGTTTACTCCCTAAATTTTTCTTAAGGTGGGGTGTTAGTGTTGGTATTTTCCAATGTGTTAGGGACTTGTAATTTTAGCAGACTGGTGAGACTAAAACTGCAGAAGCAACATCGTTTCAACCAACTTTGGGATTCTAGGATCTAGCCCTCCTGAATCCGGAGAGGGATCTCTCCAATATGTACAAAGATGGATTTGTCTTTGAAGCTTGGGGTTATGATATTAGGCTATTTATGAAGGCCAAGGGTTTGTTTGTTTTTTGGATGATTGAGCATGATTATTGTTTGAGGTGGAAAGTTCTAAGTGCAAAAAGTTTCAAAGGTGAGAAGTTGCAAGCAATCAGAATAAGCTTCGACCAAAAGATAGACAATTGCAGGTTTTAGTCCATTGGGCTATGGAGTCATAATAGGGTTTAATTGGAACAACAAGAGACAAGAGTGGTCTATGGGGCAGGTCATCTATGTCTAAGGATCTCTTTTAAGTTTGATTTATGGAATGAAATGATACAATAAGAAGGAGAGATAAACAGATGTAGAACAAGAGCAGCCCAGGATCTGATAAGTACTTTCAAACTAGTCAACCTTTGACATGGACTCAAGAAAAACATTAAAGTAAACTAGGATCTGGTAAGTAATTTTAAACTAGCCAGCCTTTGATACACTTTCAATAGAAAACATTTTAAAACAAAGGGAAACTTGGAAGCAAACTTTGGAGTAGAAACTAGTGGGCCGGGCTCACCACAAAACCTCTCCTAGCTCTTCTTTACTAAGTTACTTTCAAGAAAAATACAAAGATAACACAGAATGGCCTAAGATCTGGTAAGTACTTTTAAACTAGCCAGCTTTTAACACACTCTAAGGGAAACATCTAGATAGTTGTGGGGACAAAATTGGGACCAGGGTCACCATATCTTCCTCAGTTCATCTTCACAAAACATATACTGAAAATAACATTTAAGAATAATATCCAGCTAATAAAATAAGATGAGGGAACACCAAAATTCCTATGCTTAAACTGAATTAAATCATTCCCAAAAAACACAGATTGGAAGAAAACATATATATAAAGATTTTCAGTCAGAGAAGTTTACTAATATACAGTAGGTCCTAACTCTATGCATGTTGTTCTTTATAAGAGAATATGAAACACAGTGAAAACAGAAACAAAATAACAAGTAACAATTAGAGAAACATCACCGTCAACATAAACCAAGATCCCATAAATCAGCTTGTATTGATGCTCCAAACCAGTTACAGCTTTAAGTCCAATGCTTTATTTTAGCAATCATCTACACATCTTAGCCTAACTTATCTATTACAAGCAGAGCTCCAAGAGCCAGTGAACACTATTTACAGTCAGAAGTTTAAGCTTAAATGTATATCAAAGTTCTACAACCAACCCCTCACTCATCTTCTGAAGAAGTATATATAGAAGGATGAGGAGGTGAGATCTGATAAAAGATCTCAATTTACAATTAATACAGATTTAATGACTTCTTGGCCTTTGAGGGGCTCAATGAAGAAATTTACATGGGTGTACTCTGTTTTAAATGTTTTTTACATAAAGATTTAAGCTCTGTGGGAGCTTTTGTTGACTTTTAAGGCTCTGTGTGGCATCGAAATAACTCTGTAGATGTTCTTTGCATTAAGTTTCCTTGCAGAAGTAACTTTCTGGCTGCGCTGAGACAAATATATGATCCTGATTAATAAATTCAGCCTCTGATTGAATACTTTGAGGCACAGGTGGCGTCGTGGTAGCTAGAGGGACCAATTTGCCTCAATTTGTGACGGTGGAGGGTTTTCTGTCGATAAAACACTTCAGATTTTCCTTTAATTGTGTTTTAATTTGGGGGATTAGGCTTTTGATAATCCTTCTTAGCTGTGATCCCCATAATTGTGTCTTCCATCCTCTGTTCTGGTTCATTTTGATCTCCTTCATTGATACTCTGTGATTTGTGATTGACTTACTGTGTTTTTGCTGATGTGCAGGGCCGTGCAGGGTTTGAAAGGCATCAATGCCTTCGCAGATCATTGATAAACGTGGAGTCAAAACCCTGTGATGATTTTATTTGGTGAATCGAAGGCGGGAGGATCTTCATCCTCTGCCTTCGAATTTTCCTCGAAAAATGGCGATAAAACCTCGAAACCCTGCAAAATACAAACAACTTATTATAAAATCCATGCATTTATAGGTTTATTGCTGCGGAGGCATGTGGAGGAAGCGTGGTCGTTGGATGGCATCATCCAATGGTCAGGATTGATCGGGAGAGATCGTAGAACGGGCGGAAAAATATTAAATCTAAGCTGTTGATCGCGCAGAGATCGACGGTCGAGATTAAATGAGGAGGCAGAAAAGGAGAATTAATATGAGCCATCGATCGTGCAGAGATCGACGGTGGGGAGCAGAAGTTGAAAGTCAAACGGAGGGAATCTGGGCGATGAATTTTGGACCATCGATCTGCAGATCAGATCGATGGTGGAGATGTTGCTGCCGCTGCATGGTAGCCCGGTTATCGCGCGTGCATCTTCGATGAGTGATCATCGTCTGATGATCAGCTCCAGATCGTACGATGGACGTGAATATCGCTGCGTGTCCACGTCCGAAATTTAATGCGCGATGGATGGTGGTTTTCAGAACAGTGCCCAGGACACGTGTCGAGCAGTGTGTGGAATCGCTGGCGATCGGGAAAAAACTGCCCTTTCCCCAAAGGTGGTGCGATGGATACCACGCGGTTTCTGGAGTGGGGAACAGCTGGCGGGGACCACTGGGTAGACAGACTCCGCACCGTCCGATCTGTGGATTTATATTTACGGTGGGGATTTAGTGGAAGATCGTACTGGCGGAAAATTTTACAAAATAAAATAAAACCCGAAATTTGCAAATAACAAAGGTTTTTAATATTTTCGGGGCGGAATAATTGTTTAAAATGGATAAGAACCTAACTGACTCAACACCTGGTTCTGGCGCCAAGGCGCATGGATGAAAAGGGTTAGAGACTTTAGCCAAAGGGGGCTTAAGTCCAACACACAGAAAATATGCATTTTAATGGTTTTCCAAGGATTTTGAAAGGAATTTGAGGCTTTCGATAAGGTTAAGAGAGAGTCTTAAAACCTTATCAAGGGTTTTTTATGAAGTGGAAAGGGGATAAATGTAAAAATGAGGGGTTTTCATGGGAAATGGAGGGATATAAAAAGAGAGTAGTTTTTGAAGAGGAGGAAGGGGAAAATGGTGCTTTTACTAGTACTCTTTTTGGGGAATTAGCAGGATTTCAGAGTTTTCAAGATGGGAACAACGGTGAAGGTTTGGACATAGGCATGAGGCCTTCAAAATTATTCAAGAGCCAATAGTTTTTAGTAAGAAAAATTGTTCCTTGAAGGCTCAAAATAGATTTAGCCACCTTTTGGGATAATCAAATTTTACAGGTGGCTAACAGTGGCTCCACTTGGGGATGGTGCCTTCTTGAAGGCATCAAGAACTTCAGACTTGGATTCTCTGGGAGGCTGACCTGTGCCTCATCCATTATATTCTCTGGGATGATGACCTGTGCCTCATCCATTGTATTGCTCTTTTTTTTTGGATGATCTTGCTTTTCTCTGGAAACATAATAGCAGTCATGAGGAATAATGGACTTCATCAATACAACTTTCTACCTACCCAATCCTACTGATCTAACATTTTTTCTTCATCAGAGTGCACTTGGATTGGCAAACTCTTTTCACAACATTTTGTTCTTTTGAAAGCATAAAAATAATATAATTCTACTCCTTATTTCTCCCTGAACTCAGTTACACAGTTGAGTTCAGATGCTTCTCTACCTAATCTACTGTCTGTTGGGATTAAACTGTCCAACAGACTTTCATTCTCTAAATTCTACAACAGAAATTGAAAAGCATTCAAGTTAGGATTGAACAGTCTAACTTGATTCTGGTCCATGGCACAAAGACAAGCTGCACATAGACATTATTTTGCAGAAGATTGAATCAAAACAGAAGGCTTCAGATTTGAAAGTTCAAAGTACCGTCTTCTCTTTTTACAGCTCTGTTTTGAATTTTGTTTGAGTTGTTCTTTATTTTTTCTCTGGTTCAGATTTTGAGCTAATTAGAACAGATTTACATCTTTTTTGACTCAGAAAATAAAACAGATTTGAGTCATTTCTTGCTTGGAAACTTAGGTTCATATTTTGATCATCTTTGAACCTTTAATTTCTATCCTAATCTATCTACTGATAAGCCAAGATTAGACAGTTTGGGAAATCGATTTCACTATCCTATCAGCAGAAAATTTAAAACTAATTAGTCAATATTAGGCTGTTTGACTAACTAGAAGTGTGTTTTGAGGAGTGGCATTTGAGCTTGCACACTTTCAGATTTGTTTCTCTTTTTTGGTATGGGGCTATACCTTTCTTGTTTTTTACAATCTGCCCTCTTTTCTTTCTTTTCATTGTTTTTGTATTTTTGATTTTTACAACTTTGAATGCAATGGTGGATGAGATATTTACAGTGGAAAAAAGATAAAAAGGCTTTGGAACATAATCATGGATCAAGAGAAGTAATGCTTAAGCATCCTACCATTGACAGGACCCCCAAACAGTTCTGCTCCATTAAGCTCCTGCAAGAAAAATGCATTGTTACCAGCAGCTGAGTGAATAGAGTAAGGGCCAAGCCATAAGTTGTCAAATTTTCCATGCTTGCCCTTCTCTTCCCTTCTTTAATCCCACTTTAAAACTTGGTCCCCAATCTTGAAATTGTTGGCCTTTGTTCTTCTGTCAAAAAGATTTTTAATGCTGTCCTGTTTCTGCGATTCTCTGTTATACACTTCCTCTCTGGTTTGCTGAAGATGAATGGTCTGATTTATTCTTTTGATCATATCATTTTCTTCAGTTTGTAACTCCTGAACCAAATTCATTACTGGTACACCAAGGCTGTTTGGAAAAATTTCATCGGTACCATATACCAGCTGAAAAGGTGACATACCAATAGATTTCTTCAAAGTCAATCTATCAGCCCACAGTGCATGAACCAGCTTTATGTGCCAAGACTTCTTATTGTCCTCCAACAGTTTCTTGATTATGTTGACTAAATTTTTTTTTGAGGATTCTGCAAGTCAATTACCTTGAGGGTAATAGGCCGTGGAATGTCCCAACGTTATCTGATATCGGTGACAGAAATCAACCATCTTGTTTGATCCAAATGCTGCTGCATTATCAGTGATAATTTTGGTAGGACAGCCAAATCTGGAGAGAATGTTAGTCTCCATAAATTTTATGATAACTGAATCATTGGCCTGCTTACAAGGTATGGCTTCTATCCACTTAGTGAAATAGTCTGTGGCAGTGAGAATCCATCTATGTTGGGCAGAAGATGGGGGATGGATTTCTCCTATGAAGTCAAGTCCCCACTGTTGAAATGGGGTTTCAACAGTGATTGGATGCAGAGGCAGGGGTAGCAGTTTTCTTCTGCCTTCAAAAATTTGACATTTATGACAGGCTAGGATCATCTTATGCACATCATGAAAAAGAGTAGGCCAATAGAAACTAGCCCTCAAAATTTTGTTGGCTGTTGTCTTCCAGTACAAGTGACCTCCACACTCTCCTTCATGGAAATGGTGTTTAACCTTCTCTGCATCAAACTCAGGCAAAAATTTAAGCAATAGACCACTTGCATTTTTCCAATAAAGATATCTATCTATAATGCAATAGTTTACAGCTTTCAATTTAAGGAATCTTGCCTTTGTTTTTGTCAAACCAGGGGTGTATTCAAATTTAGCAAAACATAAATAATACCAGCACACCAAGGAGAATTCATAAAATGATCCTCGACTATAGGAGTTGAGAATTCTTCTTGGTTATCCAAAGCATTAATCATATTAATATCAAGGATTTAAAAATTTGATTCAGCCATTAATCTAGCTAGACCTTGGCCTTAGATGAGTTTAATGGGTTTTATCTATAAATCATATTCAAAGATAACAACAATCCACTTACCTCTCTTACCATCTGGGTCCTATGTTAGAATGTCTTTAACAACTGAGTTTGGGACAAAGGCAATGATGTGTGAGTGAAGGATGTACACTCTGAAGTCTTTCAAAGCTTTAACAAAAGCAAAAGCTTGCTTTTCCATAATGTTATACTTCAAAGGGGCATCCCTCAATGCCTTGCTAAAGAATGCAATAGGCTGCTCTTGTCCTTGTGGATTTTTCTGTAAAAGGACATCAGCTATGGTATGTTTCGATGCAAATGAAAAGATATAAAAGTCTTTTGAAAAATCAGGACTTATTAGAACTGGTGTTTTGGTAAATGCTTATTTCACCAGTTCAAAGGACTTCTTTGCTTCCAAGGTCCACTTTACCCCTTGCTCCTTCTTTAACATGTTTGTGATATTCCTAAGGAGCTCAGCCAAGTTGGGGATGAACCTTCTCAAAAAGTTAATATTTCCAATGAAATATTGCAACTCCTTGATGTTTCGAGGATGAGATATTTGAAATATTGCCTCAATCCTCTTTGGATCTATCTTTATAACCTCTTCAGAAATGATGTGCCAAAGAAGTTTACCTTCTTGGAGACCAAATAGTGTCTTCTTAGGATTTAAATATATCCCAAACTTCCTGCATTTCTTGAAAACCGTTCTTAAATGTTCTAAATGCTCTTCATCTGTTTTTGAAAACACAGTAACATCATCTAGATAGATAATGATGAAGTAGCCCAGCTCTTCCGAGAATGCTATGTCCATGGCTCTTTGAAAAGTGGCTCCAACATTCATTAGACCAAAAGGCATTTTCACATACATGAAAGTGCCCCATGGTGTGGTAAAGGCCATCTTTAATTGATCAGCAGGGTGAACTAAGATCTGATTGTACCCTGAATAACCATCCAGCAAAGAGATCCTTTTAGAACCTACCACCCTTTGCAAAATATGATCCATCTTGGGAAAAGGGTAGTTGTCCTTTAATGAAGCTTTGTTCAAGTCTCTAAAGTCTATACAAAGCTTGATCTCTCCAGTTTTCTTCCTAACAGACAACAGATTAGACACCCACTCAGAATATCTAATAGGGACAATAATACCAGCATCATACATTTTCTTGATCTCCTTCTGAACCAATGGCAACTGAACAGGGTTTATTCTGCGCAGTTTCTGTTTGAATGGATTTTGGTTTTCTTTGAGGGGAATTTTGTGCTGTATTATTTCAGTGTCATAGGATTTAAGATCTTCGTAATTCCACGCAAAAACATCAGAAAAATCTTTAAACAAATCTATGTATTTAAGTTTAATGTGAGCTGGTAAAGTTTTAGACAGTTTAATCATCATAGGTTTAAGTTTACTGCCTATATTGCACTCTTCTACTTCAGCCTCTACAGGTTCCATTTTTGGCTTTTTGGCTACATCGTTAAGATCAAACAATTCTTCTAAAGGCGCTAGACCGCTTGGAAAACTTTCATCTTTAGAGTGCAAAGTTTCTAACTCATCTGTTTCGAACTCTGCATCCAATTCCGTTTTGTTTTTTAGTTTTCTTGACAACAGGTTGATATTAACAGGTTCAGGAGACGGTTCCTCTTCACCAAGGAAATTTTCTTCACTGCAGTCTGTATCATACTCTGAGTCCGAACTGTGTAGTTCAAATTCATTTCTGAATTGCATGAAGTCTTCTATTTGTTTATCATTTTCAAACACCTGCCAATAATTTTCATTATCAGGAACAACTGGTCTAAATTTTATCTCATTTGTGCAGTATTTGGTCTTATATGGCGTCAAGCATGTCCTAGCTGCAAAGGCTAAATTGTGGGCTGCAATGTTTTTCTTTCTTGGGACAAAAATCAATTTGGACTCATCAAAGGTTTTCAAGAGGTCCATGACATCATTTCAGTAGGCTCTAAGTCTGGGATGATTTGCATTATACTCCCCATTGACTTTCCTAATGATTAACTCTGAATCCCCATACACATTGATTCTTGTGGCTCCTAACTTTTTCAATAGATGTAAGCCTAAGAGAAGGGATTCATATTCTGCTATGTTATTGGAACACTGAAAGTTTAACTTGCAGGAAATTCTTTCTGTGTGGTTGTTTCAGTGTTGGAAATCCAGACACCTACACCTGCGTTAGTTTTAGTGCAGGATCAATCAAAATACATACTCCACAGAGGACTGTTGTCGATTTCACCCTAGTTAACGTCCTCTTTAACTACTGCACTTTCTAAACTTTCATGATTAGCAGCACTTAATTGAATTTGTTTTGACTCTTCAGATTTTTTGTTAAGTGGAGGCACGTTTTCTTGAGTGTCAAGGTTTAAAAGCAAAGGACACATGACTTGTAGTTCAAGACCTTTATTTGGTTTGTTGTTGTTTAAAGGTTCAACAAACTGCTTTGACAGCTCAGTGGTATTTTCTTCCACTTCGCTATTAGTCATTAACTCTGCTAAAGTCACTTGTTCGTCTAATGTTTCTTCGTTAAAAAGGATAAATGAATCAAGGCCAGCATCTACATAGTATAAAGGGGAGTTTTGTGGTCTGTCTTGACTTGTAACCGTGTATTGCATATGAGACTCCCTATAAAGTCCTCTATTCTGATTGAAAACAGGGATAGTCACGTAGGTCATGTCCATTTGCATATTCCCCTGTAACTTAGCCCCCCAAGACCTCGATAATAACATTCCATACTTGGGGGGGACATCAGCCACAACAATATCCATAACTAGGCATTTGGCTGGAATCTGGGCTAAGTTCACACAGAGGTCTTTGATCAATCCTAAACACCTTACTCTGCTGGAATCAAAGGAATACATGTCTTTATATGGTCTGGTAATTTCCAAACCAAGGCTCTCCATCACGGCTTTAGGCATTAAATTATGAGAAGCCCCGAAATCATGCATAACATTGTGCAAAAAATTTTCATGAATGTTTAAACTTACATAAAAGGGAGGAACATGTCCTTCTTGATATCTACCTTCAATCTTAGGACCAAAAATCAACTCTGGTTGGTCATCATTAAGATTGAATGTGTCCTCATTTTATTCAATGTTTAAAGCCTTCAAAATCTGGCTTCTATATACATGTTGGGCAGCTAACTCAGTCAAGGGAACAAAGATTTTGATCTTTGAAATTTCCTGCTCCAGGCTGAAAGGAATTTGACTCTTTAAAGTGCTGGTTTCAGCCTTATTAGTTGTCACTCTATCAACAATATCAGCTTGCTGATTTGTTTTATTTACACTTGACAAAATTGTTTTTGCAGGAGTACTAGCTGAAGTGTTAGTACTACTAAGGTCTGCACTCTGATTTTCATTGTTTTGAGTGCTTTTACCTTTTCCTTTATAAGAATTTACAGCCACTGTTTTATCCTTTTGTTTGACAACTTTAGGTTTGGCTGCAGTGTTGTTTTGTGAAGATTTTTCAGAGGTTTTGTTGCTGTGGGGTTGTTGACTAGTTTTACTTCTAAGGTCATATTATCTTTGAGGCTCTATGATGACATTTTCCATGTCTTGATAATAATTTTCATCATCACCTCTTTTGTCAGCATAAGGTGTGTATAGACCTTGTTTTCTATCATAATGAATCTCAAAGTCATCATTGTTTATCCCCAGCATGTTAATATCATCCTCTACTATTTCATCTGTTTCCTCAACCTCACTTACATAGTTTTGATGAAAGGGAGGAGTGATCTGCTGATCATCTTCCCTAGGTCTGTTTGGAGGTTGGTTTCTTCTGAAATTCTGATTTTGGTTCTGGTTTCTATTTTGAAGAGTAGTTTGGTTTTGATTTGCGTGTGCTCTCTTAATTATGCTCATCTCTTTCATCATCTCCTCCATCATTTTCTCCATCTTTGAGTTGGAAGTAGAGGGTGTAGATTCCTCTCTAAAGGACACTCTCTTTTCAGTTTTCATTCTGGCTCTCTTTTCCATTAAGTTGACTTCCACAGAAAGAGCACCCCTTTGCATATCTTCAAGAGTTGCAAAATCTCTCTCTCTCAGTTGATAGGTCATGTCAGAGTCAAACCCTTCAGGAAACTTGTTTAAAGCTGAGCCCTGTGGAGGTTTTAGCTCTGGGGAAAGTGCATTATACACACTATTGAATCTAGTGCAATAAGCTTGCACACTTTCCCCAGTGTTTCTATGGAGGTTCTTGTAGTCAGAAAGGACTTGGAGAGGGTTTTTCTTTACTTCCCATTTGTTTAAGAACGTTTGATGGAAACCTTGGAGATCATTAATACCATGGGGGGCTAAACCTTTAAACCATTTTCTTACTTCTCCCCCTAAGCTCTGAGAAAATAACCTAAGCTTGACAGAATCATCATCAATTTCATTTTTGTCAAAGTATTCATTCATTTTATCCACATGTTGTGATGCAGTTGTAGCATTGCTAGCATCATATAATGGAATTTTGGACTGATAGTCCTGTGGAAGATTGACTAATGGTACAGGAAGGGCTAGGGGAGCATACCATGCAGCCATGACAGGAGGTGGAGGTGGATTTACAAGAGGGAAAGTGGGCTGAAGTGGAGTGGTTTGGACAGTGGATGTAGGGTGAGTAGAAGTGGATGAACCGGGGATAGATTGTTGAGCTGACCTTGGATGAGAGACACCTAAATTGTGAAGGAAATGAAAATCAGGGGGTGTTGTTTCTCTATTACCAGGATGTTCACTTGTCTCCGGGGATGAAAGTGAAGAGTCAAAATCTAGCTGAATTATATTATCAAATGAACTAGTTCTAAATGGATTTACTAAGTCAGCTTGTGATTATTGTAGAGCTGAAAGATTTTCAGGGACTGAATTAGCTCTCAAGGGTGATCTGAAAACAGTGGATAATTTAATCTTAGGAGACTTCCAAAGGATACTTTCTGGGTCATCAAATATCTCAGGTGGATTACGGTTAGGATGGGCTCTACTGTGAATCTTTCTAGAAGCCACTATGTTATGTTTTCTAGACCCAAATAAACAAGAAAAGTTCAGCCATATATGACAATCTTTAAGAGGTTAACTAGTCTGTTTTAAAATTCAACCCTAGAGTCCTCTAACTGAGTTTGAAAGATGTTATGATGATAAGGGTTCCTCCCAGTGGAGTCTTAAGGCCTGTTAAGAATTGTGGAGCCGCCAAGTGGAATTTTTTAGCTCTTAAGGAGGTAAAAGGTTTTATGGTCCACCACCATGTTTATTGAGAACCAGTCTGAAATTTTTTTAGGTTTTTCTAAGTTATTTTTCAGTTGTATGGTTTTTAAGAATATCCTAACTTTGTTTCAAAACATAGCTACGGTTATGAGACAAAAAGAGTTTATTCTTATGGCTAAGCCAACTGATCTTTCAAGGTTAGATAAAGTCTTAAGAGAATCCTAGGTCTTTCCTAGTTTGTCACTGATTCAAACAAGTTTCATCATGATTAACATTTCTTGGTAGTGCTTGAAAAGGCTGCTTTATACTCACACAGTTTTATGAAGTTTTCAAGGGAACTCAAACCAGAGATTGACTGGGAGGGAATTCACCAGATATGTCACCTCTGAAAGAGGATGAGATCCGGAGGCTACCTGGCCCTTTCCAGACTCTGTCTAAGAGTGTGGGAGAACACAACAAAGTATAGGGTTTGGAATCCCCAGTATGGTCGCCAGAAATGTTAGGGATATGTAATTTTAGCAGACTGGTGAGACTAAAACTGCAGAAGCAACATCGTTTCAACCAGATTTGGGATTCTAGGATCTAGCCCTCCTGAATCCAGAGAGGGATCTCTCCAATATGTACAAATATGGATTTGTCTTTGAAGTTTGGGGTTATGATATTAGGCTAGTTATGAAGGCCAAGGGTTTGTTTGTTTTTTGGATGATTGAGCATGATTACTATTTGAGGTGGAAAGTTCTAAGTGCAAAAAGTTTCAAAGGTGAGAAGTTGCAAGCAATTAGAATAAGCTTCAACCAAAAGATAGACAATTTCAGGTTTCCATTGGGCTATGGAGTCATAATAGGGTTTAATTGGAACAACAAGAGACAAGAGTGGTCTATGGGGCAGGTCATCTATGTCTAAAGATCTCTTTTAAGTTTGATTTATGGAATGAAATGATACAATAAGAAGGAGAGATAAATAGATGCAGAACAAGAGCAGCCCAGGATTTGATAAGTAATTTCAAACTAGTTAGCCTTTGACATGGACTCAAGAAAAACATAAAAGTAAACTAGGATCTGGTAAGTACTTTTAAACTAGCCAGCCTTTGATACACTTTCAATAGAAAACATTTTAAAACAAAGGGAAACTTGGAAGCAACCTTTGGAGTAGAAACTAGTGGGCCGGGCTCACCACAAATCCTCTCCTAGCTCTTCTTTACTAAGTTACTTTCAAGACAAATACAAAGATAACACAGAATGGCCTAAGATCTGGTAAGTACTTTTAAACTAGCCAGCTTTTAACACACTCTAAGGGAAACATCTAGATAGTTGTGGGGACAAAACTGGGACCAGGGCTCACCATATCTTTCTCAGTTCATCTTCACAAAACATATACTGAAAATAACATTTAAGAATAATATCCAGCTAAGACAATAAGATGAGGGAACACCAACATTCCTATGCTTAAACTGAATTAAATAATTCCTAAATAACACAGATTGGAAGAAAAAATATATATAAAGATTTTCAGTCAGAGAAGGTTACTGATATACAGTAGGTCCTAACTCTATGCATGCTATTCTTTATAAGAGAATATGAAACACAGTGAAAACAGAAACAAAATAACAAGTAACAATTAGAGAAACATCACCGTCAACATAGACCAGGATCCCATAAATTAGCTTGTATTGATGCTCCAAACCAGTTACAGCTTTAATTCCAATGCTTTAGTTTAGAAATCATCTACACATCTCAGCCTAACTTATCTATTACAAGCAGAGCTCCAAGAGCCAGTGAACATTATTTACAGTCAGAAGTTTAAGCTTAAATGTATATCAAATTTCTACAACCAACCCCTCACTCATCTTCTGAAGAAGTATGTATAGAAGGATGAGAAGGTGAGATCTGATAAAAGATCTCAATTACAATTAATACAGACTTAAATGGTTTCTGGGCCTTTGAGGGGCTCAAAGAAGAAACTTACATACATATTCTCCGTGTTAAATGATTTTACATAAATATTTAAGCTCTATGGGAGCTTTTGTTGACTTTTGAGGCTCTGTGTGGCGTCGAAATAACTTTGCAGATGTTCTTTGCATTAATTTTCCTTGCAGAAGTAACTTTCTAGCTGCGCTGAGACAAATATCTGATCCTGATCAATAAATTCGGCCTCTGATTGAATACTTTGAGGCACAAGTGGCGTTATGGTAGCTGAGGAGTCAATTTGCCTCAGGTGTGGCAGTGGAGGCTTTCTGTCTGATGCAACACTTGAGATGTTCTTCTTTAACCGTGTTTTAAATTGGGGATTAGGCTTTTGATAACCGTCTTAGCCGTAATCCCCGTAAAACTGTCTCTAATCCTCTGTTCTGATACATTTTGGTCTTCGGCACTGATATTCTGTGATTTTTGATTGACTTGTTGTGTTTTTGCTGATGTGCAGGGCCGTGTAGGGTTTGAAAGGCATCAATGCCTTTGCAGATCATTGATAAACGTGGAGTCAAAACCCTATGATGATTTTCTTTGGTGAATCGAAGGCGGGAGGATCGTCATCGTCCGCCTTCGAATTTTCCTTGAAAAATGGCGATAAAACCTCGAAACCCTGCAAAATAC
The DNA here is from genome assembly GCA_034641835.2 of Pinus albicaulis. NCBI lineage: Eukaryota > Viridiplantae > Streptophyta > Pinopsida > Pinales > Pinaceae > Pinus > Pinus albicaulis. Next base: position 116,385,724 of record CM076575.1, read on the forward strand.
AAACAACTTATTATAAAATCCATGCATTTACAGGTTTATTGCTGCGGAGGCATGTGGAGGAAGCGTGGCCGTTGGATGGCATCACCCAACGATCAGGATTGATCGGGAGAGAATGGGCGGAAAAAGACTAAATCCGAGCCGTCGATCGCGCAGAGATCGACGGTCGAGATTGATCTAGGAGGCAGAAAAGTAGAATGAATCTGAGCCGTCGATCGCGCAGAGATCGACGGTGGGGAGCGGAAGTTGAAAGTCAAAGGGAGGGAATCTGGGTGATGAATTTTGGACCGTCGATCTGCAGATCAGATCGACGGCGGAGATGCTGTTGCCGCTGCACGGTAGCCCAGTTATCGCGCGTGCATCTTCGACGAGTGATCGTCGTCCGATGATCAGCTCCAGATCGGACGGTGGACGTGAATATCGCTGCGTGTCCACGTCCGAACTTTAATGCGCGATGGACGGCAGTTTTCGGAACAGTGCCTAGGACACGTGTCGAGCAGTGTGTGGAATCGCTGGCGATCAGGAAAAAACCGCCCTTGCCCCAAAGGCGGTGCGATGGATACCACGCGGTTTTTGGAGTGGGGAACAGCTGGCGGGGACCACCGGGTAGACAGACTCTGCACCGTCTGATCTATGGATTTAGATTGACAGTGGAGATTTAGTGGAAGATCGTACTTACAGAAAACTTTACAAAATAAAATAAAACCCAAAATTTGCAAATAACAAAGGTTTTTTAATATTTTCGGGGCAGAATAATTGTTTAACACGGATAAGCGCCTGACTGACTCAGCGCCTGGTTCTGGCGCCAGGGCGCATGGATGAAAAGGGTTAGAGACTTTAGCCAAAGGGGGCTTAAGTCCAACACATAGAGAATATGCATTTTAATGGTTTTTCAAGGATTTTGAAAGGGATTTGAGGGTTTCGATAAGGCTAAGAAAGGGTCTTAGAACCTGTAGAAATTTGCTGAATAATGAATATTTATCCACCGAGATTATCCTGATCACATATAAATTCGAATTCATATGCAACACATAATCTCTTCCACTCAGATCATCATACATGCGGAAATAAAACAAGCGATATGCGATCAAAAGATCATCAAAACATCACACACATTACACAATATGTATGGGGAAAGCTTATAGCTGAAAACCCCCTCAGCTATTCTGTATATTATAATGGAGAGAACATGTAACAGTACATAGCACAATACTCCTCACAAGTACTCAGTACTATCTCATAAAGTTACACACAAACTAGCTTGGTTTTGAACAAGTCACAGGTTCAAAAATCATCCACTAATTGCCTGCCTCTATTGCGCAATCAAGGCTGTTCTAATGAGAGATCCAAGGTTCGAATCTCCTTGGCTTGACAGCGCAATCATCATGGGCAATTCCTCCAAGTGTGGTCCAAATATCATGCACAACTGATGTCACAACTGATAGCTATCTCAACCCTTTCATCTACCTCTTTCACTGGTCTCCACTGAACTGTCCATGCACTGTAGTGAACTGATGTGTTCTTGAGTTGAATACTGAGTTAATAATTAGTGAATTAAATAATATTTAATTCACTCAACTCATTACTAGTTGATTAGCTAGTTAAACTAATCTCAACCAGTTCAACTAAGTTAAACCGAACACAACTCCACCAACTGTCTCATCAACTCCACCAAACTTCTGCCACTGAAGTCCTAACTGAAGTCAACCATGCATGAGCTCACTAAACCCTTAGGAATAGCGTAATTCCTCTGTCAGATGCATGAGCCACTTCTGTAGCTCGAACTGAAGTGCTCCAAGAGAGTAAACTGAAGTTTAGAGTCCAAATATTATTAAGGGTAAATAATATTTGACTTTTCTATTTTTAGGATAAGCAGTCTAAAAATAGACTTCGACCTAAATGTCTAAAAATAGAGGTCCATCTATTTTTACCAACATGACCAATACTCCAAGAATAACATATTGCAATCCCCGGACCATGCTCCATATGTCTAAAAATAGACATAGTCTAAAAATAGACTTTGCGCCAAAAATAGCCTGCGGGCCCACTTAGTGAAGGCGACTTCATTTCACTAAGCTCCATCATCTTGCTGCATTTTCAACAGAACCTTATCACGGGTTTTTATGAAGTGGAAAAGGGGAGAAATGTGGAAATGGGAGATTTTCATGGGGAAAGAGGAGAGGAAAAAAGAGGTTAGTTTTTGAAGAGGAGGAAGGGGAAAATGGTGCTTGCAACAGTACTCTTTTTGGGAATTAGCAGGATTTCAGAGTTTTCAAGATGGGGACAACGGTGAAGGTTTGGACATAGGCATGAGGCCTTCAAAATTCTTCAAGAGCCAACAGTTTTTAGTAAGAAAAATTGTTCCTGGAAGGCTCAAAATAGATTTAGCCACCTTTTGGGATAATCAAATTTTACAGGTGGCTAACACAATGCACACTTGTCCAATGAGCTAAGTGTTTTGCATTGTAAGATCACATAAGAGTTCTTATTCACTCATTGGTCATAACTATCTTTAGACTACACTGAGCCTCCTCCATTGTTATAAATGGAGGGCTCTCTATGTATTTTTCATACATTATGAATACTACAATACTCTTTGATGAAATAGTAATGTGAACACAGACACACACACACAAACACATATGAATTTAGTCTCTCTGAAACATTAAAAATTATTACTTATGATATTAAGCATTACTTATCTTGAATATTAAACGATTTAAGTAGATGGTTTATTCATATAAATGTATCATAATAAGTTAGTTTTCTCTCTCTTTTACAAGTGGATAAGTTTGTAATAACAAATAATCATAATATTGACACTTGACACAAGGATTAACTAATTAATTAAAATATTGACATATTTATTAAGGATTTTCATATTAACTTAATTAGTGGATGAGAGAGATTAATTAGAATTTCTTAAAAGGAAAATTATCCATGAAAGAGGAATTGAAACCCTATAAAACCCATGGGGGCCTCACTAGGGGAGAAATACCATACCACATGCATATGGGGGGATATATATCGAGGAAAAAATGAAATAATATATTGGGGGATATATAATGGGTAAAGGGATTTTATATTGGTAGGTACAAAAAATGGAGCTCAGAGTTAATGAAAAAATATAAAGGGGTATAAAAAGTGTTAATGAAAAAATGGATACCTATAATATTTAGTGAAAGTTGAGGTTTTTTTAAATTGGGAAGGCGTATTGGGTTCGTATTGGTAGGGGGTTAAATAATGTGATTTTTAGAGACATTTTCCAATATGTAGTCAAATTAAGGGTATTGTTTAATATGCAACGAGCACACATGATATCTGAGAGATTCATCGAGTGAAGCCCCTGTGATAAAACCATGGTTAATATTGTCTATTAATTTAATTTTATCATGCTAAGTAATATGAGTAAGTAAAATTGTGTTGTAAGAAAGGATCTATAGAATCCTACGTTTTTCTTTGAATCTAACAAAATTATGCTATTGTAAATTTAAGTTTGTCACATGAATTGTGAATGTTCGCAAAATAAAATAAACAGTAAAAAAATATGTCATTTCGATTATTGAATATTATCTTCATTTTCTTGTTCCTCATAGTATTGTTTGGTAATTTTCTTGCCCTGCTCATAAAAATTTGTCTAACCCCTAGTTGATATCATTTAACATTGACTATTCATCTTTGGTGAGTTTATTCATTACTAAGCTGATTAATGTATTCGTTAAATTTCCTTGGTATGGTTACCAAGAATCATTCATGGTTCTCTATAAAGAATTGTGTTCTCACTTCAACCAAGGTCAGCTAATTTTTGTGTGCATAGTTGAGGTAATTATTGATCTCAAGATCCCACCACTCACGTATCTCTTCCAAGTTGAACATATATGTGTCCATTATCTTACATGATTAGGTTCAGGAACTATTAACAGTCGAACTAATGTTGTAATATAAGGCACATCAACACACACAAGGACACGAGATATAAGGTGGAAACCCAACGGGATAAAACTGCCATCTGCTTATACGATGATTCATATTATTTTCATTAATTAAAATATTCTTTACATATGTGTTGGTCACCACTAGTGTTCAAGCCACAATTTACCAATCATGCGAGAACACTTGCTTTCATCCACTACTTGTCAGAACCCACCAGTTCTCGAACTTTGCAGACCATCATTTTCTAGAAGCCACTACTCACATGAGTTTGTAGGCCACCACCTGTGGATGCCCCAACACCCAAGTATTTTCTAGCCACAACTGGAAGGAAGAATCTACTCCCAAGTTCTTAGGAAACTACCTAAAGGATGTTACTACACCCTAAAAATGCAAGCCACGACTTGCTATCACTAAAGGCCCAAACCTTCAAGCTCTCCCATGGACCACATTTTACAATATCATAGACTAGGATCCACTTGACTCAAACTTGAACAACCATGGGATTCGTTTTGTCCATTTTCATATTGGACCCACACTAACTCTTTTTCTCATTAATTGATTACAAACACTCCACTAATACAACTGGTTCAAACAATAAATCTCTACACTCAATCAACCTCAATAATATCACTGAGAAAATATATTAGAAATATACAATATTCTCATGATAATCAACAATAAATTTTGAAACAAAACCTCTCAACTCAACAAGTCACTCAACCATACATCATGAAAAATTCAATAACTTATTATATTCTCACCTCACTCTCACTTATATAAGGCTTTGACATTAATAAAATCTATGAAAACAACATACCAAAAACGAACTCTCACTGAATGATATGCATAACATTAACTCATACATAGACCTCACAAATACACAATGCTACAAACGTATCAATTTTGTGCTACAAAAAATAATGTATGTACCCCTACAACACACAGTTAACCATAAACAAAATAGATACAACAATATATACACCCCTACAATCACAAATATATCAACATACTAATACAAAATCACACCTTGCCTCCAAAACATACTCTCCAACTGATCCAACACACTGGAATACTCTGTATATGATTCAATGATCTACTATAGGTATAAAAATCAACATTTCCAACCATAAAAATGCTCTGTCTATGATTTCCAAGCACTATAATATCATACGTGCTTTGTATATGTACATTCAATTCAGACAAGGACACATCACATTGCATACTAAATGATCAAACAGATCTCTGCACAACAATATGTGGTCTATGCGAACTCCTCAACATTCACTCCATCGCACAGGTCTGCTACAATAAAAACACTCACTCGATCCTCTACTATGCATTATAATTTCCACATGGATCATATCTCTCACACACAAATACACTATTGTGCCTCATGCTATCTATATTTTCTAGTGCACATGGTATATTCTTTACATCAATTGCTCATAATGTGTATCAAACCATCCAACCTCAACAATGATTTACACAAAGAATATATAACAATCATGCCCAAAATCTCAAACCAAAACAATCATTAAGTCAACAAATCTATCCATATAATTTTCATACCAGATCAATGCACAACTTGGACTAGATCAATCGTTTTTGGACCAATTCCAACCACTAACATGGATAATTTTAACCATAACTAAGAATCACCATGTTTACACCATAAGAGGCATCAAATTTTATCAATGAAACTCATATAGAATCAATCATCATCTGATCACTCAAAAATTAATTGGGTTCACATCATATAAATGATCAAAACAACCATAAACATTTATGACCAATCACTTGAACCTTCTCATCAAATACCATGATAAATCACTTTGGTTTAGGCTATATGTAATGAATGTCGGTCACCTACAAGCATATACATAGGCATAGAGTTGGAAGTCTGGCACTAAACTACACATACATAAAATGGGAAGTGAGTAACACTAGCCCAGTGCTACACTATGAAAATTCAGAGACTGCGACACTACTATAAACTAGGTGAAATCAAACTTTTTCTTCCTAGAACTCTTCCACATGCTTCCACACTTCCTCAGACACTTCCAAGGCATGTACAACCTCATCATACCTATTTCTGTGATCAAGAACATGTATGCATAGGGTCATCAAGGCCATTGAAATCAATTCCAACATAACTGGCTCTAGGGTTGACATTAATGGAAACACCATGCTACACATATTCACCCCCTTTGGCATTGATATCAACCTACAACCACAACACCAAACTGATATTCATTATCCTACAATTTACTAGTCTCATTATTCTTTTGTGGTTGCCTCACTCTCCCCCTTTGACATCAATGGAAAAGGGTGTGATAAATACTTTGACAATTATTGAGGGGGGGGGGGGGGCTGGGTGATTCAATAATTGTATCTTTTTAGTTAATCAGTTTATTAATTTCATTTTTCAAGTATTTTCTTTTGCAACTAATGATTTATGTATATATTCAAATTTTAATTATTTCTTTTGTAGTTACCAGTTATATATTTTAATATATAAACATAATTCAAAATAATTCACAAAAGTGAGACATTCAACATGCAACACATGAAGACACCAAATATAAGTGGAAACACATAAAGGGATAAAACCAAAAAAATTTGGCTGAAGTTATGTGAAGGCAAGCTCCTACTCCCTTGTTACATCATATTTTTTGTAGGCTCCGACCTCCAGGAGGTTGCTACCTCAATTTCTTCTACAAGCTTCAACTTGCAAGGAAGATACTACTCCCATATATTTTTCTGCAGGCTACAACCCATAAGAGGCTTGTACCTCAACATGATTCAACTTGTTATTTTTCAAGCTACAACTTTAAAGGAGACTGCAATCCCCTGTTCAAATTACAAATCAAATTTGTTGGTTACCTGGTTCTCGTCCCTATTCTAAATTAGTTTATGTCCTATTTTTTGCTGCTTATCATTTTTGCTTCTGTTCTTCAAGTATGGTCCACTTATGTTACTCTTTCTTTCCTTCTTTTACCTTAATAGGCTTGTTCATGAAATCTCTCATACAAATTTTAAATTCAAAAAACTTAATTCTCATTCAATATTACATCTTTTATAAACATGTCTCTCTAACTGTTTTTCATTCTATGCAGTAATTTGAAATGAGGAGTTGTCTCTTGGTATTCCAAGGCTATTTGTGTTAGGTCCCTATAATAATAGTGTAGCCCCCTTATTGTTATTGTTAGTATACCCCCCTTATTTTTATTTTTATGCCCATGTAGCCCCCATATTTGTGTTCTTATGCCATGTTGGCTTGAGGGGTCTTGACCCAGGTTCGATGTGCAAGGTTTTCCAACAAACCGCTATACAACTGGCCCTTTCGGCAGTGACCTGATTTCGCAGGTCACAGTCTCAGCCGAAGTAGTATGGGTGGGTGCTGGAACTAGGTTTCCACACCGTGAGAAAGGAAGGGTAAGGCAAGCAGAGCTGTGTTCTGTTCAGATTACCTTGGTTCTTCGCAGGGTCAAGTATATATCTATTTGCACCCACGTGCACTAGATCTACAATTATATGCTTTTCATAGCATCAACACAACATTATATAAACATAGCAGAATAGATCTAGATCTAAGCATTCAATACACAGACTTTCGCAGCAGAAAGACAGAAAACACATAACACAATAATTACTAGCAGTTCATACACCAGTACTCACAGATTCAGATCTCTATCAATCCTTCGCATTCATTCATTCATCAACCTTTCCTTACAATTCCCTTCCCAACCTGCACACACAACAGCAGGGTCCGCACACAGCTAGACTAGGAGCTCCGCGCACACAACCAGCAGGAGTCCATTCCCCCAAAACCCAAATAGATAGCTTAAACAACAGATCGCATCAATAGCTCCTCAAATCCTATCCTTTTCGATACAAAATACATCTCTATTTATAAAAATCTAGCTCCGACTTTCCTATGGTCCGCAACCCATGGTTTTCGGACCCCTAGTTTACCCTTTGACCCATTACAATGCGTTCGGGGCTTTGACCCACCCCAAAACCCCTGCGCTATATTAAATATAATCAAAATTAACCAAAATGGACCAGTTTCGCATCTTGTTAGGAGACCCCGTTCCAACAGTCCCCCAACACAATCTTGTGACTTGTCCCGAGTCACTGCACCAGTGCATCATCGATCTGCATACGCAAAGTATCCAGAGCACGGACAAGCGGAGGGAGTACCACCTGACTTTGGGATGCAACATCCTATGCAAGATTGACCATCTTCTGGGAAGGTGGATCATTGGTAGCCGTGGTAACGCTTGATAGAAACTGATGAAGGTGCTTGGTTGCGCCATCAATGTCATGTGTTAACTGGAGGGCTGAGGTAGTCCAAGGCTTCAGGCGTTTAGTCAGGGCGTGCTGTTTCTGTCGAAGTTTCACAATCTCGTCCTATAGGTCATTGCTTTTTTTCAATCGTGCTAAGCGTTGGGCAGGCACCAAAGTAGACAGTGTAGCATTGATTTCTTCAACGGCATTTTCACATTGTCATAAGTCCTGATTGATTTGTTGGAGGACTGGATCGCGCTAGACCCGAGTCCAAAGCTATATGGCTGACTCCACCAAAGTGGTACCTTCAGTAATTTTCTCCATGATCGTCATCATTGCTTCTTCGATAAGGGTGGTACGCTGGGTACGGACTTCTGGGGGTGTGCCGGACTGCAGTCTGGACTGTAATTTCGCAATCTCCAGGCGAGAGGCTTTAAAAGAAGCAACCAATTTTTCCACTTTGCTTCTAGATGTATCCTCAGCCGTGATGTCCTTTGTTAATTCCGTGCAGAGCTGGTGGATCACAGTCTCAAGTTCCACCTGTTGTGACTTAGCCCAGACCACTTCAGTATTTTTCTGCGCAATGGTGTGTTGAGCGGCCGCCAGCTGGTGGGTTGTGGATTGAGCGCGGTCACTAATCTCCTGGGAGACAGTGTGAAGAAGGTTTTATAAGGCTGTGTAGGGCAGCTGAGCGAGGTACAGATGGATTCCTGTGCCTTTCGGGGGCTGCGCTTCGACTAAGGTATCAGTAGGGATACTCCAGAGTCGATCGGCCTCCCTGACTGGTGCTATGCTGCTATCGGCGAACGAAATTGATGCCTGGCCTTCACGAGATGGAGGTGGAGGAACTTTGATCCGGAGAGCACGGAGGTCTTCCTGAAGAGAGGCAACCCCAGCCTACCACTGAGCCGTGATAAGTGCCCACTTATCCTCTGTAGCCAGGGTGACTGCATCCGCAATCTGCTCCAGATCTTCGCCTGCTAATGTGACTGTCACGTCATAGTGCCAGCGATGGGCTTGTTGTTTCTTCCTTGGTCCGGATGCCGATGGCCCCGTCCTCTTAGTACCAGAAGGAGGGGGAGTGGTGGTAGCTACTGGGTTTGGAGCTGTATCTGGCTGTTTCTTCGGCGGGTTATCTCTGGGCTTGGCTGTAACTGATGCGGGTGTGCTAGGGAGGCCCTTTTTCCATGCGGAGGACCACAGTTCGATCAATAGATCAATTTCTTCATCTGGTACCATATAAGGGAGTTATACCCACATTGGACTGGCCAGACTATGAATTCAGATCTGGTGCATAGTGATTTGAAATGCAGCAATATGCTTGTATTTTTCATAGATGGTGGGGGAGAGTCGAGGGCGGGAGTTGATGGTAGTGGAAACACTGCTATAGAAGAGGACCCAAAAGACCTTTTTATCCTCAATATGCTGCTTATCCTTGGAGTCCCATAAGTGAGCATACCGAGTGCCTTCTCACATCCCATCATGGAGCTCGGGAGCAACCGATTCTTCTGGTTTGTCCCAGGTGACTAGGGCTATGAGGAATAACAGTCATGAGTAGAAGAAAGGTGTCCCATGCTCTTGAGACTCGTGGATATTAGCAAGAAATTCCTCGCACAAGTATTGAGCCCAATTAAAAAACACACCCTTCGCGCATTGCCCGGCTAGCTGGATGACATAGGCAGGGACAGTTGCAACCTGGCACTTATGCATGAGTTTGCAGGCTAACAGTCGAGTGCCCATTTGCGTAGCAGGGTCGTTGATGGTTTGGATCACAAACCCTCGCTGATTTCGCTGGACCACATAGGTTTTCCGGACATACAGAGCGGTAGCGGATTCATATTTCTTGCCAACTTTCTCAAGCGAGTGCGGCCCCTGCATCGAGAGGCCCATGATCTTGTGGATCAACTCGGCATTAATAGGGACTGTCACGAATCCATAAACAACCATTATTAATGACAACAAGTAACTAGCGTGCCAATCTATTGGTGATGTTGTAGCGGCCGAAATAGGGCATGCGGAGCAAATTCAGGAGTCCGGATATTGCCAAGCCACACACCCACCATTGAGGTATCATCGTGATTCCATCATCCTCATGGAATGTGTCAAAGTATAATGTAGAGGCCAATTCCGGAAAAGCATCCTGGTCCGCCAGATTATGATCATCGAACTTGACCTCATGGAGGCATCCGCAAGGATCACCGAAGACGGGGATCTCGCCTGGGGTCAGCGGAGTCTGCAGGTAGGTGATCAGGCCATCCAAGTTTTTCGGTATCTGCGAAGATGGTATTCGTGGTCGAACGTAGGGGGGTAACCAGTTGATTGAGTTAGCCGACAGAGCTCCCTCCTGCTCATCTTGTTCTGAGGGCAGAGGCCTAGGATGTCTTAGGGAACTTCGGGGTCTCTTTGCTGCCTGTGGAGGATCCCTTGAGCTTTGAGCTTTCTCCTTGCCCTTCCATGTGGTTTTTGGAGGGGGGACTTCCTCTAGCTCCGGCTCATCTTCCAGAACTTCTTCAACCTCAGGCTTAGTTGGGACGGAGGGTTCGGCAGGGGTAGTGGTCAGCATCCTTGCGCGAAAAATGAATCCCGGCTCTGGGTGAATGCTATCCGACGGGGGAGGTTTACCAGTCATGGGAGGGAGGCCGCAACTATAATGAATTTTTCTATTCAATTGGTTCTACATGATACTTAAAGTAGGCTGCCTGTTTACCCGAGATAATACCGCTAACCCGATCATCCTGCCGACCTTTAAACACTTTCCATCGAAGGAGAGAGAGAGATGTTTCACGCGAGGTGGGTTTCCCTGGGAAAGATAAAAATTCCCTATAATTCGTCCTGCTAACAGTTCAAGGGCCGCTCCCTTCAATGGTAACTTCTGCTTCTCCCCAGAAGGTACAGTTCCAACGGCTAGTTGTCGCGTCCCCAGTATCTTAGGCGTACTAATTACGCTAAGGCTGCCAATTTGTGACAGCTTCCTGGCTTCCCCCAACACAAGCTTGCCGCCTAAGTAGCGCTTGGCCCGAGACCAAAAGACCTTTATCATCTGCTCTACTATGGTTTTAAGGGGGGCTGATGTTGGAATCAACTGCCTGACCCCTGGTTGTGTCACCGATGCAAAAGTGGTTTGAGGCAAAGGGCCGCTACTTGTAGAATCAACAGGTGTTATAGGGAATCTGTTGCTTATTCAAGGGTCGATCCGTCCCTCGCTTGGGGTAGGTCTTATTTTTACTCCCCTCTTTTCCTCAGGGGCCATAAAGAGAGATTCCTTAGTGATACGAAGACAACGCAGCATAGAGGCTTCTCTTAGTCAGTTCTGCCAAGCTTCTAGATCCCTACTGGAATCCTCAGTATCCTCCTCGTGGCATGGTATTGTCAATTTATAGATATCAGTCCCCTTCTTAGGTATAGGTCCTGCATAACATTTGTCTTCCACCAGGTTTAGTGGTACGACGACCCGCTAGCCCTAGTTTTCAAATATCATGCTGTGTTTTTTTAATTCGATTATGCCCCCCATGTTCATAGCCCAATCTAGCCTAAGGAGCACAGGGTAGGGATCCTCATCTTCCATCATTTATATTACCTCGAAGTCGGCCAGGATCCTTGCCCCCGTAATATCCACCATAACACTGGGAAGTCTACCTAAAGGAATGATCCTTCTATGATTTGGCATTCGAAGCTGGATGGTGGATCGTTCTAGCTTAGGCTTTCCCATGCGTTGCCAAGTGTGCTTAGGTAGGATATTGACGTCCGATCCGAGGTCTAAGATAACCTGATCCATTTGATAACCGTGGATTTGGACTGTCAGTCGCATCTCCCTACCGGTGCGTTGCTGATTTTTGTGCAACGTATGGACATCCTTAACGCTGGTTGTCCTGATATCGTGCGTTGCACATATTTCCAGTAAAGCCTATAGGTTTCATACTGACCGAGAGTTACGGAGCAGCCCCGTGCATGCTTGTAAGAATGGTTTAACCTCCTCAGTTACTGCCTCATCCCCCAAGTATTTGGATGGCGAGACTTTAGTTTCAAGGAAGTCCTTACAGGCATCCCTAAACATTTCCCTTACTTTGCACAGGTCAAGAACTTCTTGGTTGCTAACTGCCCTGCAGATCAGTGTATCAAATTCATCCTTCTCCTTAGTCCCTCCCATCGCCACTCCACTGCATATTACTACATTTACCTTTGTGTCCAGACCCCTCAGTGCGGTCTGGACCCTTCGCGCCTTCTGCGCAGATGCAAGTCGCTTTCCCCATATCCTGTTTTTTAGGGCTGAGCAGTCTTCCAGTGCGTGGCCCAAATGTCTGCAATACCTGCAGGATTGTCATACAGGGTGCAGGAAAATCCTCGCAAAATGCCCTGTGCCTCCACAGTTATAGCAGATCGATTGGCCTCGACCCCAACCTGCGTTTCCACTTTGGCTCCCATCCCTTCTCCCCGGGGGGAAGTCATCCCTACCCGAGTGGGTTCTTGGTGAGGCAGGATCTTCATTCATTGCATCCTTATGGGCTTGGAAGTATTGCTCCTTATGGCCAACAAACCGGAAATGTCGGCACCGGCGTCGCTCTAATGTGGTACCCGGGGTGCCCAGACAAGCCCTTGGGTTGACCTTACAGCACCCGGTTGCACAGCTTCCTCCATGCCCCAGCGTAGATCCCCTCGAGCCCCACTATTTTGGGCTACACACTCTTGGTCCCTATTTTGTGCTAGCCTGTCGCAGATTCTGAATTTTCTGGTGCATGGCCTCGATCTGCTCCTGGATCTATTGGACGTCTAACGTAGCCCCCTTATGAGACGTAGCTTCTAATTTCATAGCGGCTTCCAGGGCCTTGTTTTTCGAGTCAAAGGCCTGAAGATCCATACTTGCCAGTACTCGATTCCTTTCTCAACCTCCTTCCGGTCCTGGCAACGGAACCATTTGTTGGCTTGAGGGGTCCTGACCCAGGTTCAGTGTGAAAGGTTTTCCAACAAACCCCTATACTACTGGCCCTTTTGGCAGTGACCTGCTTTCGCAGGTCACAATCTCACCCGAAGTAGTATGGGTGGGTGCTGGAACTAGGTTTCCGCACCCTGAGAAAGGAAGGGTAAGGCAAGCAGAGCTACGTTATGTTCATATTATCTTGGTTCTTCGCAAGGTCAAGTATATATCTATTTGCATCCACATGCACTAGATCTACAATTATATGTTTTTCATAGCATCAACACAACATTATATAAACAGAGAAAAATAGATCTAGATCCAAGCATTCAATACACAGACTTTCACAGCAGAAAGCCAGAAAACACATAACACAATAATTACCAGTAGTTCATACACCAATACTCACAAATTCAGATCTCTATCAATCCTTCGCATTCATTCATTCATCAACCTTTCCTTACATTCCCTTCCCAACCTGCGCACACAGCAGCAGGGTCCGCACACAGCTGGACTAGGAGCTCTGTGCACACAGCCAGTAGGAGTTCGTTCCCCCAAAACCCAAACAAATAGCTTAAACAAAAGATCGCATCAATAGCTCCTCAAATCCTATCCTTTTCGATACAAAATACATCTCTATTTATAACAATCTAGCTCTGACTTTCCTATGGTCCGCAACCCATGGTTTTCGGACCCCTAGTTTACCCTTTGACCCATTACAATGCATTCGGGGCTTTGACCCACCCCAAAACCCCTGCGCTATATTAAATATAATCAAAATTAACCAAAATGGACCAGTTTCACATCTTGTTAGGAGACCCCATTCCAACATGCCACATAAAAGCCCACTATTATTATTGTTCTACCCTTACATTATTATTGTTATGTAGGCTCTGATTATATTGTGACCCCTTAGAATCCTATATATACAAAGGAGGTATTTTCATTTGTATCCTCCAATAATTGTTCATTTATGTAATGTAAAGGAGATTTCCCCCTCAAATAGGATAATTTTTAAGTCATTGATATATCTTTTCTTCTATTTTTTTAGTTGGTTTCATAACATTTGGTATTAGAGCTTTGGATTCTAGGGTTTCGCTTCTTCAAAAAGGTCATCGTGGAATTTTCCCTATAATGTTTTTTAAATGAGGCTTCAGAAGCTGAAATTGCGACCACATGTACGAGAAATATTGGTGAACTTTGTGTATGTATTTTAGATCTTGGTTCTCTATATTTTCAAAGAGATGATTCGAAGAAGTTAGGGTTTTGGCAGGCTCTAGAATTTAGTCTCAAATAGGTGACCTAAGGAAAATCGTCATAACTTTATCTCTCAACATAGGATTTGAATTTTGTAAAATGTGTCTAAACACGCACAAAATGAAGTTTTTTTTGTGTCATTTTCAAAGCCAAAGTTCAAAACATGACACGGGTAATTCCATACAATTTCACTCTACTAAACTAGTATATAATCGTGTCATCATGGGAGATTGGGCATAACTCTTTATTGAAGAATCCAATCTCAGTTTGACTTATGGGGTTAGAAAGAAGCCACAAAGAACTACCATAGGAAGCAATTTCAGATCTTCGAGATCTGAATTTACAAATATATAATAGATTCAATATTGAGCTCCTACAAAGCCATAAAAAGGTGTGTATTGTTTTAAAATTGGCATAAGTTTTGTTTGAAAAATCAGTTTGAAGTGATTCAAAGGGCATAATGAAGCATACATATCATTGTTTTATTCCAAAATTAATCAAAGAAATAAAATGGAAACACCTAGTAAGAAACCAGAAATATCGACTACGACGCATGAATAAGAGGAAGAAATGCAACATGATATATCAAAATTACGAGACCAAGTGCAACAAATTTCACTCTCGCAAAGAGAAACCAAAAATGAAATGGAAGCTAGTATAGATGGTTTGAAGAATGGCATGGAATATAATATGGATGGTATAGAAGAAAAAATGAAAAGAACCATGGAATATTTGAATAATGATTTAAAAGCATACATGGAAGGTTTGACAAGTTGCTACAAGAAATGCTTCCTAATAGCGAAAATGTATTAGATTAAACTCACAACGAGAACAAAAGGAATGTTAACCATGATTCCATAGACTCTAAATTTGTATTGAAGACCCACCATATTCCAAAGATCGATATGAGGAAGTTTGATGGCAAGGATCTAGTAACATGGATACTACAAATGGAGAAATATTTTGATCTCCACAATGCGCAACACACACAAAAGGTACACATTGCATCTTTATTTTAGAACCCAATCAATTTGTATGCTATCAATGTATTTGTTATCATAAACCACTTGTCACTTGATCAATTTTTATGGATGAAATAATAACACATTATGAGGATACAAAGAGAAACACCTTCTTTATCCAATTCATAAATCTCAAACAAAAGGGTTTAATGGCGGAGCACATTGAGGACTTCCAAAAATTGAATATAAGGATAAATGATATTCTAGAGGAGCATATGATTGATGTATTCATAGGGAATTTAAAGAATAACATCCAACATGAGGTTCACCTTTGGGAACCTGATTCTTTGGAGAAGGCATTCAGGTTGGAAAGAAAAATTGAAAGAAAAATTATGGAAACAAGGAATCCTACCACTCACAACTATAAATATGGAAGTGTTGCTGCTCCTAGCATTCCACAACTTACAAGGTTGACACCACAAAAATTGGAGGAAAAAGGACCAAAAGTGATTTTCTATAGTTGTGATAGAAAATACACTAAAAGTTATAAGTGTGTTGAGAAGAAATTATTTTACATAGATTGTGAAGAGGAGGAAAAAAAGGAACAAGAAACATCAAAATAAGAGGATATACAACGGGAACCAGCCCTAGAGAAAGAAGAAATGAATATGACCATATATTGTAATGCATTGGAATGAATTACTGCTCCTCAAACTCTCAAGATAGAAGGACATGTCAAGAAAAAAAAGGTAATGGTGTTGATTGATTCAGATAGTACCGATAATTTTATTCATTGTAATATGGCCAAGGAATTGAATTTCTTCCTATATCTAGCACCATAGTGTCCAGTAATGGTTGCAAATGGAGGAACTATAAATTTCTATAGAAAATTCCATAATATAAAGCCATCCATGGGGGAATATGTATTGAATATTCCAATGCTTTCCATTGCAATGGGAGGTGTAGATGTTGTACTAGGAGTCCAATGGTTACAATCTTTGGGGATGATAGCTTATAATTTTCAAGAACTTTTCTTGAATTTTTTTTGGGAAGGAAAGGAATTTAAATTAAGGGGTATCATAGGGAAACCAAGAAATATAATCAACTCTAATGACATGAAAAATATTCTAAATAAATAATAACAGGGAGTACTTTCATAATTATGCTCACTAGAGGTTCAAACATCGAAATCATCTATTTCTCAAGATCTCCAAAAAGTCTTGGAAAATAATTCCAAGGTATTTGAGACTCATAAAGGCCTCCCACCTATTCGTGACCATGATCATACTATTCATTTGATTCCAAGAATTGTGCATACAAACATCAGACCTTACATATATCCCTATTCCCAAAAGAGTGAATTGAACGTATGGTTGCAAAAGTGCTAGAGGCCAGTATAATTCAACCTAGTCAAAGTTCCTTCTCTACTCCAGTAGTATTGGTGCACAAGAAGGATGAATCATGGAACATGTGTCTGGATTATAGGGAGCACAACAAGTTCCCTATTAAAGATAAATTTCCCATTTAGGTCATTGATGAATTTGTTGAGCCTCCATTTTGTCTAGATTTTCATAATTTTTTCTAAGGATCTCTTATGCCTTCACCTGGTGTTTATAGTTATTATTATCCTTTTATATACATTGTTGGACTATTATAGAGAAATTAAGAGGTAACATTTTAGTATTCAATGAATTCTCTTTGTTTTAGTGATTTGAAGATATTTGTGTGAAAATATCACTAATAACAGGTTATCCTTGTGGCTGGTGTACATTTCTTGTTCCAACAACACAGTTCCTATTCCAGCAGTTTAGTTCATGTTCATTAAATATAGTTCCTGCTCTCATGTCCATGATTTTCATACCTCCAACTGCCATGATAATAAACAAGCATATGGGTTTTGAGGAACAGAGGCTCAAGATAGTGTTGTGTTTGAAGCATTTAATGAACATTTTTATTGTATATGATCTCTTTTGAATGCAACGATTTAGAGTTGAGTCCATGCTCTTTAATTTATGCAGTTAGATTAGGTTTTATTTCTATGTTTTATGTTTCCTGTAATAGGCTAGGGTTTCCATTTCAAGCATTTCCATTTCTGCAAGTAGATTAAAATTTACTCTTATGCAACATTTCCATTTCCGCAAGAAGATTAGCATTTTCTTGTACGCAACATTTCTATTTCTACAAGTAGATTAGCATTTACTTTTATGTAACACTTCCATTTCTTGCAAGTATCTTAGAATGTAATTTCATGCAACATTTTCATTCTTTCAAGTAGATTAGAACTTCCTTTTATGCAACATTATTTCATTCTTGCAAAATCTAGATTTAGTTGGTAGAGTGGTCTATATACACCTTGGTTTGGTTCACTTCCTTAGAGCATATTGAGTAGAGCTTAGATTACTGTGCATACAACACTGTTACCTATTAAGTTTGTACGAATCCCAGATTGATAAATTAAATTTGGTATCCCTAGGAGTTGTAACATTCTTGTTGCAATACCAGAGCTCATCAGTTATCATGTGTTTTTTCTTTTTCTTCATTTATGCCAAAGCATTTAGTTTTTCTTTGGAATAGTTTGAGTTACAAAAATCTTAAATCTCTTCACTTATATACACTTTTTTAGATAAGGGGTCTTCTTTAAGATCTCTAGAATAACCCTTATTTTGCTAACTTCATCCTTCAGTCATCATCATCAAATTTTATATCACTAGGGTTTCTTGAACCCTTATTAGAATCAATGCAATCATCTTATTTTTCTCAACAATTGTTCCTTGCTGTAAGTATCTTCAATCACAAATTCATTCAAGCAGTCATCTCTACATCCAAACATATTATGTCCTCATGGAAATGATGCTTGGTAATTTTTTTAATTGTGAATTCCTGTTTTTTTTCTACAAAATCACACACCAACAATGTTTGATTACTAGTCTCAACTTCACACAAGTCAATTAAAACCACTATCAAGCGCCCTTCTATCTTCAATGATAGTAATACATTACTACAATGATACCATGTGACACAAGTGTTGGGATTCCAAATCAAGATGACACATTAGAATAACACCAACACACACTCAATAGAGGACGAAATTCAATTCAAACCCAACAAAGAATGATATTTAATACATGAAAAAAATTACAACAACTAATTTTGAAGACTTTATTGAGATCAATGGTCAATTTCCTTAGGCCTTATTACATTCATATATCTTATGCATATGTCTCTATATCACCCAATACTACCATCAACTATAAAATACCAAGTCAATTGGGAGCTAAAGAAAAAAATTACATGAGCTTCCCAAATATTTAAACTTTAAGACCATGACTGTTTAGTTCCTAAGTATTTTTATTTCTGGGGGAAATGCAAATATTTATGTAATTAATCCTACATTTACATATTTATTAATCACCTCCCAAATTTCCAAATCTAACTTAATCTTCACGGTTATAATATTCAAATTCAAATTGAAAGAATGAACACGTGGAAGGAAAAATGAGTTTTTTTTGTTGCACTTTATTTTTTTCTTAGGTGCACCCTTTAAAATCCATATTTTTATGAAATTTGGATATGCATTATACATCATATACAAATTTCAAACTCTAGCTGTAAGAATTGAAGATACACTAGTCAAATTACTAAACCCATGTTACTATAAAAATATGGAAATTCCTGCGTGCTAGTTCTAAACATATAGACTATGTTACTATTCATATTTTAATGAAATTTGATGTGAATTTAAAGAAATATGTCTTCTATAGTATATGAAAATTTCATACCTAAACTCTTAGAGAGAAGGGTGAGATAATCAAAACAACAAACCCCTACCAATATTGAAAATATAGATAAACATAAAATAAAAGCAAAATATAATTGTTTATTTATTTTTTTGTTGGAGGGGGTGGGGGTGGGGGAAGGGTTCTTGCTTCTAGGTCTCATAGGGTTTGAGATCATTTCTATGTATTTTCATAACCTATAACTCTTAGTTAGTGTGAACCAACAAAAAAATACACAATTATACCTCGGGTTGGGCCCTCACTAAGACCTCTTATATTCGACTCAATGAAAATGACTCATTTTTTTGTTGTTCATGTACTTAGGAGTCTCATGAATACTATTTTCTCACAATTATGTGAATTCATATATTATCACTCCATGATTCGGGAAACCTTTGTCAGAGACCAAAGATTCTTATACTCTCATTGAACACACTAAAAAATATTCGCACAAGACTCACATGGTTCAACATAATTCTATAAACAATTATTTTTTAAAATATAAAAAAAAATTATAATCCTATAAAAAATAATAGATAAGTAAATACTCATGCATATTTTGGGTTACTAAATACAATTATAGTGAACAAATTCTTGTGCCTTATCATTCTTAGTCTGCACCAACCATGAACTCTCATCCTCTAAAAAATAAGTACAGTTATTACATTCCATGCTTAGATTATTAATCTCTTATAGACATTCTTTATTTATCGTGAATACTTAACTGATTTAATTATTTACTTGATGAATCTTCCTCTTCTAACTATGTTTACTGTTCTAGTGACTTCATCTCCATCCTCATGATTGTTTTCTAGTGACTTCATCTCCATCCTCATGATTGTTTCTCTTTTTTAACCACTACATCATTCAATATATTAATCTAGTTCCTTATTTGTCTATCACTATGGTATCATTATCTTCTCAACTTCTTTTTCTCTAACGTTAAATGACTATTTTTATCTTGTAATTTTGGTTACCAACACTCCTTGCAACTCATTAGTTTATTTATAAATTTCAACTTCGTCACATCTTCTAGGTATCAATTATTCAATCTTCGGTTTCCAATGGTATACTAGCATATCATTGCCTTGACATCACCTCCTCTTGAACTTTGGCTTATTCAACAACCAACCTTAAGTTGAGGCATCATTTAAACTTACTTAGAATTTTTTTCCCAATTTGATGTTTCTAAGTTCAATATCTTTTCAAGCATAATAAGTCACTTATGGCTAAATTTGATACCTAATGACATTTTTAAACATTTAGGAATAGGAAAAAAAAACTTTTAAGAAGTAAGGTACATAGATTTAAAAAGGAAAAAATGAAAATTGATAAATCTCACCAAATTACCTTATTTTATAATAAATAAATAAATAAATTAGTTATTTATTAACTAAAATTAAAAAAAAAAAATAGTAAAAAAATTAATTAGTTCTTTATTATCTAAAATAATAAAAAAAAACATAAAATTTGATACTTTTTATCATTAACATTATGATAAAAATATTTCAATTAATTAATTATAATTAATAAAATAACATAACAAAAACTCTAATTCTTTTTATTACTAACCTTTTTATAAAAAGATCCTAATATAATGTATTATATGCTTTTTACATATCTAATTCTATAAACATAGACTTTGGCTCTATATACTTTAACACATTAAAAAACCAATTGTAACCAACTAAAATTATTTTGCTCTAAATAAAACACATTGGATTTCTATTTAGTTCTCTGAAACGTACTTTAACATGAAGTCAGTAACTCTATTATCTAAGAGCATGTAATGATGCTGGTCTACAAATGAATTATAAAAAAGAAAGAGTAATTATAATAATCTCTTTAATATTATATAGAAATGATCTCTATACTTAATTTATGAAATTTAAATAAATTATGTTTTAATTTTTAATAAATTATAAATATAAATTTTATGAAATAAAATTAAGGTAAGATACAAGTCTAAAGTATACATTATTTTAAAAGCATTCAAATCATCTATATTAAAATTAAAAAAATCACATTAAATCTATAAAATTTTACAATCAACCAATTCATCATTCAACTCTTCTATAATTTTTTTTTTAACTGATTTTATATTTTTATGATTCAATTCCATCCATTTTTTTTCATTGACTATTTTTATTTTTTATTTTTATATCCAAATAAATTTGTGATAATGTCTACTTTTATATCATAAATAATAAAAAAATATAAAATGATAATACCTCATTATTAGACATGTAAAAATATTTATATTTATTATAAATATCACAAACTAATCAATTACAACATATTTTTAGAGACATAAACCCACAATACAAAGAAACAAATTATCCGCCAAACAACTCATACTAAAACCTTTAGACACTTTTACAACATATTTTTAGAAACTTAAACCCACAAATAAAAAGAAACAATTTATCCATCAAACAACTCATACTAAAACCTTTTGACACTTTAACAACATATTTTAAAAATAATAATATTATAAATTCATTGTCTGGTTATTATTATTATTTTTTAAATTTTACTTCTAATTTATATTTATATTTAATTATAAACATTTAAATATAATTATAAATAACTAAAATGTAAGATTCATCTTGTCCATAATGTTAGGGTTTACAAATTCAAACAAAGAGAAAGCCCAAGGCTACTTGCAGATATTGGGTTGAACGCATCACTATTGTAGCCTATGGATTGCAATTATTTGCAAAGAATCTCACTAAGAAAACGGATCGTGATTCTTCTTTTGAAGGTCCAAAAGCAAGGCCTTCGGATTCTCATCCCCTAGGGGTTAACTTAATCGGGTGTATTTCCGATTAGCATATTTTGAAATAAATAATTTATTTCTAATTTGTAAATAATGATGATGATAATGGTTAATGTCTACTGAGATTACATGGTAAAGTGTATTTCGGATTAGCATATTTTGAAATAAATAATTTATTTCCGATTTGTAAATAATACATAATAATACAAATAGTAAAAAATGAAGTTGTAATTAAATTATTTACAATTATAATATTTTTTTATTATAAAAATGTATATTTAAAATATTAAAAAAAAATATTTATCAATAAAAATAAAAGTTGAGTGGTGGTGAGTGGTTAATTAAGACATTTCAAAATAAAAATTTAGACATGTCTTGATTACTATTCCTAACAAAATAGATAAAACTAATTTTAACTGCGAGTTGGTGATACATCTACGTAAAACATGAAATGACAATTATTATTATCAAATAAAAGATTATACTCATATATCTATTTAAAACATTAAATTAAATAACAGAATCTAAAAAACCAATTACCATCATCAAAGTTTTCGCAGTAATTTTGAAATGCCAAACCTGGTGGCAAAATGAGATCAAACAGAGACAGACTCACAAAAAAAGGTACCTGTGGAATAAGGCAAAATGAGATCAGACAGAGACGGACTCACAAAAGAAAAAAGAAGTACTATGGAATAAGTTTCAGGTAGGTTTCTTTGATGACGCATGCAACAATAGTCATTGTGGATTTGGAGTCTTCATAGTTAGGGAACTTGACAATATACTCAATTTTCATGGGAAGGAGGTAGAGGCACAAACAACAAGTTATAAATTATTGCTCTGTAGGATCTTTTTTTAATGGTACAACGGCTTGATATCAAAGACACACAGGTATTAGGGGACTCTAAAGTGTGCATTCACTGAAGCAAGATACACTCTTGTTTACAACCTGCTATGATGATCCACTGAATGAATGAAAGGCATAAAAAGAATTGAGCTATCTTTTCAAAAACATTTTATATGGACACATTTACCGTGAACAAAACACTATTGCAAATCTGCTCTCCAATAGAAGACTCTCTGGCACACCTGTTGTCATTCATTATGCTTCTTACAACTATGATTCCAGAATTTGATTCAGGAAGCATTCCTATCTTTTAAATGTCATATCTTTGATCCACGGAGAATTGTGTATTTCTTTAAAACTACCATATTTTTGCAGAACTGTTGAAAGTTAGTATGTTATCTGTAAAATTGTTTAGGTTTTCTGAAACAAGTATAGAAGGTGGACTGTGCTTTTTGCTGTAGTCTTCCTAGGCAACGTTTTGGCCCAGAATCTGGCAAAGATTTTTAAAAAAATTGGCAAAGATTTTATCAGAATCTTGTTTACAGTGGTTAAACTTCAGTGTTCTGAGTGCCTTGAGGGTTTTTGGTAGTGCTGAATCCATTTCCACTATCAAAAATGGATTCCAAACACTCCAACTACCTGATTTCTTGAATTTTAGTTGCCTAGATTCCGACAAAAAAACTGCCGTCCGGACTATTTCGTTGCCTAAGTAGACAACTCCGTTCTTTTTTGTAACAATCCGTACTGGATGTATAAGTTAGAACAAGTTCCAAGCAAATGTACCCTCTTTTATATTATTTAATAGAAAATGTATTCTTGTTATGGAAAAAAAAACATTTGCACATTTGGAGTGTCTTTGAGGAAACTCCAATGTCTTCGAGTACTTCAGGATCAAGAGTCCAACAGAAGCCGACGAATCTTCAAGTTCCTCAACCCAGGAAGCGAGGGGAATTCGCTTATGGCACATCTCGATACTGTCAACTCAGTCAACTGAGTCAACAGTTCAACAGAATCGGGCAAACATTTCAATTCCCTGCAATATTTCAACTCCAATGTCTTCAAGTTCCCCAATTCACGGAACGAGGGGAGTTCGCTTATGGGACATCTCCGCACTCTTAACTCAGTTAATTGAGTCAACAGCCCAACAGAGGCGGGAAAATATTTCAATTCCTTGCAGTCAATCAGCTCCAATGTCTTCAAGTTCCTCAAGTCACCCAGAGAGTGGGGGAGTTCTCTCATGGGACATTTCCATACTTTCATCTCGGTCAACTGAGTCAACCGTCCAACAGAAGCCGGCAAACATTTCAATTCTTTGCAATCATTTAGCTCCAATGTCTTCAAGTTCCTCAAGTCACCGAGAGACGCGGGGAGTTCGCTTATGGGACATCTCCGCATTCTCAACTCAGTCAATTGAGTCAACAGCCCAACAGAGGCCGGCAAACATTTCAATTCCTTGCAATTATTCAGCTCTAATGTCTTCAAGTTGCTCAAGTCCCCGAGAGAAGGCGGCAGCGTGTGCAGCAAAGGGCTTCCTACACATAGAACTTCTAAATCGTTTAGCTGTCCAATTGCATTTGGCAATTCTTTTAAATTTGTCCCTGACAAATATAATTCTTCCAGTGACCTTTGATGTTCCACTTTCAAAGGCAATATTTCAATCTGCTCACACCCATTAAGATTTATGTGCTGAAGCGTGTTTATATTTCCCAGTGTTTCGCTTGACATTGTTAACTTTGAACATCCCTTCAAGTTAAGATATTTAAGCTTATTTAAATTGCGGAATGTTTCTGGCAGTCTCTCCAAACTGGTGCAGAATGAGAGATCCATGCATTGGAGGTTCCTCAGATCTCCAAATGAATCTGGGAGTGACTTCATTTTTGTGCAGTTTCCTAACACCAAGGTCTTCAATGACTGAAGATGACAAATTTCTTCTGGCAATCTTAATATTTCGTGTTCCATCCAGGTGTCCCTCAAGGAAATCCGTTCGAGGAACTTGAGCTGCCCTATTGAGTTAGGAATATTCCAGAGGACACCTTCAATGTTTAAATCCCGCAACTGCAAAGGTAACTGCAAAATTTTCCATGTTTCAACTATAAGAAAAATTCATATCTTGAAACCCTTTCAAATTTTGTCAACATCACGTGGTGCCATAATAAATGCAAATTAACCATACAAACTTTAACTCAGTAAATTTCCATGCACCTGCTGTCCGTCTTCCCACAATGATGTCCATTTATTCCCGCGCACTTCTAAAACCCTCAAATTCTTCAATGGAATCCAGGAAGGAAGAGAAGAATAGGGACACTTGTGCCAGCGAAGCCACAGGAGATTTGGCGAGTGCACCTTTGACAAGATGCGCTCCAATAGCCCATCTTCACTTTCAGGAACTTGCAAGATACCACGATGCCATGTCATTTCTGAGAGACCATTTTCAGGTTCATCATAACCACTATTTTGAACAGTCCTAATTCCCCGCACTTCCGTTATTACCTGTTCATTCTTGTATGACGAATTAAAAATTATACACAAATTTTGAATGACGAATTAAAAATTATACACAAATTTTGAATTCAATTCAATAATAAAGGGAGTTGTCTTTGGTGCAGCATAATTTTTTGAAGGTTTTTCTAGTGGATTTTTCTGGTCTAATTTCTCTAAAATCAGGCATAGATTTATTGAAAACAGAAATTTGATGGATAATCTTGCACAATTTAAGTGCCCTAAAAGATTTTTAAGATGCTGAATCCATATATACAATTAAAAACACTGTTTAAATAACAGAAATTAAAATTCAACCTCAAATTTGCTCACCAGATTGCACCAAAAATTCCAAAAAGTCACACTAAAGACAACTCCATAATAAAAATTTGAATGATTGAACACTTACCTGTTTATTCTTGGGAAAAGATGAAGAATTAAAAATTATACACAGATTTTGAATTCAATAATAAAGCAAGTTGTCTTTAGTGCAACTTTTTTGGAGGCTTTTCTAGTAGATTTTTCTGGTCTAATTTCTCTAAAATCAGGCATAAATTCATTGGAAACAGAAGTTTGATGCATAACCTTGCACAATTTAAATGCCCCAAAATTTTTTTAGGATGCTGAACCCATATATATTGTTAAAAATCCATTTAAATAACCAAAATTAAAATTCAACCTCAAAATCTTACTTAAAAACAACTCCATTTGAATGATTGAACACTTACCAGTTCATTCTTGGGAAGAGATGAAGAATTAAAGATTATACACAGATTTTGAATTCAATAATAAAGGTTTGAATGATTGAACACTTACAGGGGATGGCTGCAACAAGTCATCAATGATCTCAGTCCCGCGCATCGATTCTGAAGCCTTCGAGATATCTCTGCCCAAATCACGAAGGTGATCATGCATATGTATCGCATTCTCACTGTCCACTTCAACTAGGCACCGGTCTTCTAGATTTTGAAAACTTTTCCAGTGCGACCCGTCCCATATTTTGACCGCTATATCCCTGTTTTCTCCTATAAAAAAACATGCAATATCCAAGAATATCTCCCGTTCCTCCAGATCGAGTGCCTCGAAACTAATTTGAAGTCTCTGCTGTATCTTAGTGGGAAGTGTCCGCCCAAGTTTGTCCAATTGGTCTTCCCAATAAGACTGATCATTCTTTCCACATAGAAGGGCCCCAAACACTCTCAAAGATAAAGGCAGTCCCTCACAAGCTTTTAAGAATTTATTTACATAAGATTCAAATTGTGAGAGTGGGTAGGGTTGCTTGAAGGCATGGGAACAGAAGAGCTCTCGGGAGTGTTGTTCATTAAGCCCAGTTAGCTTATAAATTGATGAATTTTCAACTCCCGAGCTTGTGAGAATATTCTTATATCTTGATGTAATTAATATTAAACTATCTGAGCTGATAACAGTTTGATCAGGCAAGAGTGCATCAATCTGATCCACATCATCTACATCATCTAAAATTACAAAGATCTGAGAGGAAGACAGATGTTTTTTAAGGAGGGTCTCTATGCTTTCATCGATACTGTCTTTTTGCAGATCCGATCCTGTCAAATCCTTAAGAAGTTTTCTCTGCAAGGAAATTATACTGCCTTTACCTGCATTATCCCTTACATCTGATAGAAAACAACATATTCTGTAATGCGAACTCTTTCGGTTGAAGAGTTCTTTTACCAGGGTTGTCTTTCCTACACCACCCAACCCAACAATTCCCAAGACTGGAGGTTTTTTACTCTGTTGTTGCTGCAATAAAACTTTATTTTCAAAATCTTGTACCTTTTCTTCCAAACCTGTTGGATATTTAGCCACATGCAAAGGTGTTTTTTCCACTTTTTTCAGCACGCATCTAACAACATTCTCTACTAACTCTCGCTCGTCTCTGGTTGTTCAGAAGGCAAAAAATAAAACTAATGAGCAACAAAAGCCTACATATATTTATGCAACAAAAAATCAGAGAGTGCGCAGAGAGTCGCAGAATTCTTACCCATTGCACTTCTCCAGGTCAAAACCGCTTATGTCTGCAACGCTAGAAAGAGCATTTCTCCATTTTTCGATAGTGGCTGACTCGTATCGCGACTTCCATTTACGACTTTGAGGGTCATAAGTTTTCTTCCTCGCCAATTTTCGTAGGGCTTCACCGTACTTTCCAGGTTTAGCCCGCGTCCACCCCTTTGCCAATTTTTGCAGGGCCTCAGAGTACATTCCAGCTTTGCCCTGTGTCCACCGAAGATCAGTGGGCGGGACATGGTAAAAGACTGGGATGATGGTCTTCCCAGAGTCCAGCATGAGGAGCAGTTCATTGAGACACCAACTCGATTCTGCATAACGGGGAGAGAAGACCGCCACATGGACGGAGGCGGTTCTAACAGCCCCTTCTATTTGGGAAGTCAAAGAGTCTCCTTGTTGCAATTCCGGCTTATCCAGAAAGACTCTCAATCCATGTTTAGAAAGAGCATGGAAGAGATGGCTAGCAAAGTTTTTCTTCACGTCAGGGCCTCTGTGGTTGATAAATATGTCGTAAGAGTAACGAGCAGCAGTGGAAGATGATTCAGCCATGGCTAATTGGAAAATAGAAATATGAAAGCGGGTGATGGAAAAAAGTTGTCTGAAGCTATAAACGCCGAAACTGTCAGGAAGGCGATGAAAAAGGAGCGGGGAAATGGCAATGGGAAATGACGAAAGATGGAGTGCGACAGAGATACACAGATATGTTAAGCGTAGTCTAACCTGGCTTGGAATTTGCCCCGAAAATAATGGAAATGGAATTTGTTAAAATGGTTCAAAATTTTTGGAAAATATGTATTATAGTTATTCAAGATTTTGGGTGGTTTAAAGATTTTTGATTGTGACAAATTTATTTCCACCGAACTGTATTCAAACATTTTTACTCTTAAATTTTGTAGAAAATAAAATAATCAATTTTAGATGATTTTTTTTTAAGAAAGAAAGAAATGAAAGGAAACTTCAATGTGGTTTCAGTTCTGTAGGAAATCAAACACGGAATTTAGGAGATTGGAGTATCTCAATATCATGTAACCCTTCGAATTGGAGGAATTGAACAGCAGCTTCAATCCATGCAGCAAGTAGATATGCTTGGGTATGCAGCAAGTAGATATGCTTGGGTCTACTGCAGAGGACCATGCTCTTATTGACTCTTCAAATGGTTGATTTTAGATGTTAGTAGTTTTCAATGTTTTTTGTGGCTAGTTTTCACTGTTTTCAGTTATAATTTGATGGACATAATAAAGTAGATATAGCGGCAAGTAGAAGGAAGAAATTGTTTCAATATTGGTTGGCTTTTAACTCCTTAAGTTGGCCAACAGACTTGGTTTCCTTCGGGCAGGTTGAGGCCACTAATTGCTTATGTATATGTATGACAATATGCTCTCTTTTTGATAAATAGAAAATGGTAAGGCTGTAAGGAAAAAATTATTTTAATGTTCACAAAGTTAAAGATAGCTTATAAGACAAACTGCTTTTCCATTTGGCTCTTGTATTCAACCATTTTCCTGTGAAGTCTCACAATAAAAGCTCTCAACTTCTTGAGAAACCCTTAGTTGAATAAAATATCCCAAGAGCTAGCTTTCAACATAACTTACTCTAGTGTCTTTGACGGCCTCGCATTCTAAAATGAAATGCTTTTGTGTTTCCACTTTTCCAAAAGAGCCAAAAATACATACTCTTTCCTTCCATACTTCTTTTGGCATGTACATTTTTTTGTTGATGGTTATGAGTAAGATTAAACTCTTTATTATAATATTATTTTCTCCCTAACTCCTCCATAACAAAAACTCTTATTTTTTTAACTATTTATAAAACACATAGTCATGCAAATACTCCATTTACTAAACTATTTGTTATTTTACTACACCCAATTTTTTTTGTATTTTTTTCATAATTTATCATTAAACATAATATCGTAAGAAAACCAATATCCCTTTACCCTAAGTGTGACTTATCTCGATTGCAAATTCGTTCAATCCAAAACCCACTGAGATTATCTTGATTTTCGATTTCTAACATTTCGGGAATATTTTAAAGTAAAGGAACAATGGTAAGTTCAATTAACCTCAACTATCCATGTCCAGATAGGATATTCTCGGAATAAAAAAAATGCATTCCAGATAGGATATCCTCGAAATAAAAAATGCAGATAAGGATGGCTTCTTCCGAGGCCCACTTACAAACTAAAAGCTAGGCCTGCCGATCCTTCACGGGATCTGGTCCCAACCATAGAGAATTTATTTGTATGGTCAACACGAACTCTGGAATTCAAAGAATAGGGACCCTGTACAACTACAACAAAACAGTATTATCTCGCCCACGACTTTTTAGGTGGTTGTAGTGGTTAAATTCTACATGATTTTGATTTTAATTTTTCATTATTTACATGTCTGGTTTATTTTGTATTTTTCCTCATTGAAGTGGAATTGAAAATGTCTTATTTTATGAGTATGTCATGTCATAGGGTTTTGATGGTTTTTTTAAAATATTTTTTGATTTAATTTGTTTATAATTTGTGATTTCATTTTATTAGTATTATAAGTTTGAGTTTTGAACATTAGAAAATCAAAGTATTTTTTTATAGTGCTGAATTTGTATTTATAATAAAAACTTACTTTAAATAATAAAATTTAAAATTTGATAAATATTTTTTTTCCTAGATTCCAACCAAAAACTCTAATACTTATCACAATTAAACAAAATAATTTAGAATGATTTTTTTATAAAATGATAATTTTAAAATTTATATTTAATATCCTTAATTCTTAGGGCCATTGATTTTTTCTTTAATTGACTGTGTTAAATAAGATGATAAATAATTATTCTGAATTATAATTATTCAAAATATTCTCATTAATTAATTAAGGCTTATTAATTTTGATCACTATATTTATAATAATAAAATAATATAAAACATTGTCAAGTTTTACTAGCACAATCAGTGGAGGATGGGCTGTGTGAGCAAGGCTACCCAAGATTAAACCTCAGTTGGTGGTTGTGCCTTGTGCTAGGGGAGGAGACATATTAAAAAATCCAGTTAGGTAAAGGTGGTTGTGCCATGTGCTAAGAGAAGAGACATGCTAAAAAATTTAGTTAGCTAAAAACTAGATGCCCTTTCACAAATTAAATACCCTTCTATAAAAACTTCTCAAACCACAACTCAAGCTAGAAAATCATAAATATTTGACAAACAATAAAAATAATATACAACCTCAAGCAATATTTAAGCGACTTTTATATATATATATAATAAAAAATATATATATAAGAAATCATAATAGGAAAGAGTCATGTTTAAAATGACATTATTATAAAAAATATAAAAAATAGCATGATTGGAAAGAGCTGTGTTTAAAAATACATTATTATTAAAAACTATTCAAATAAATTTGCACTCCACTTGAGACAAGTTAGGTGGAGACAATCCTTTGTATGTGGGGGTTCCACCTTAGAGCGTTCCTTACAAATACGCACAACCAGGCAATGGACATGAGCTGTTCAACGGAGAAGATTCCATGGAAACGGCGTCAGCCGTACCTTTCCCCCAAGTTTATTCACCTACCATTGATTTTCCAACACTCTTTTTCAAGTGATGTAGCCGACAATCATAATAATTTCTGTGCCTTGTCAACACGAACTCTGAGATTGGAGAATACGACCAAATATACGTAACCGCCATAAATATCGCAATGGAAAATTCAATATCATTTTGTTAAAATTTGGCTAGAATTTTAGGAAATCTGGTTACAGTTATCGAGCTTCAAGATTTTGGATATTTCAAGGGTTTTTTATGGTGTTGAATTTGTTTTTACTATCGAAAACACGATTCAAACACTTTTATTGTCATTTTTTTAAAATAAAAAAAAAAAAGGCGTCAGATTTCTGCGATTTTTTGTCGTTTGGGCGAAATAGACGCCTTAGTAAACAACAATATTGAATTCTAGCATTGAATTTTGTGATAGTGTCGATATGCACTCTCCTAATATTAATGATAATAATTTGACTTTGTATATGCATGCTCATGAAACATTCAACATGGATAATGGATATTGTTGTCACTGGTGGCGATCAATATCCATGCTCATAGCATTCAATGTCGCATAGCAACATGGATAATGTTGTCATTGGTGGCGATCAATATCCCTCCTGCTATGTAGTATTGAATGTTGCATGATTGTGGATATGCATCGTCGAATTATTTATGACAATAATCGTTAATGCATATCCACAACGACATTCAATGCTACATAGAAAAGTGAATAATGTTATCACTGGTGACGATCAATATCAATTTTGCTATGTAATATTCAATGTTGCATGAGCGTGTATATGCATCATCAAATTATTAACGATGATAATTTGACAATGCATATCCACAACAACATTCAATGTTGTGTAGCAGTGTGGATAATGCACAGGGGCTTCACTGTGGGAGCAATACCATACCACGTGCGTTCATATTGGGGGATATATAATGAGGAAAAAATGACATTATATATTGGGGGATATATAGGGGGTAAAGGGTTTTTATATTGCAAAGTATAAAAACTGGAGCTCAAAGTTAATGAAAAAATATAAAGGGGTATAAAAAATGTTAATGAAAAAATGGATACCTACAATATATAGTGAAAGTAGGGGCTTTTTAAATTGGGAAGGTGTATTGGGTTTATATTGGGAGGGGGTTAAATAATGTAATTTTTAGAGGTATTTTCCAATATGTACTCAACTTAAGGGTGTTGTTTAATATGTTATGATCGCACGTGATATGTTAGAGGTTCATTGAGTGAAGCCCATGTGGGATAATGTAGTCATTGGTGGCAATCAAAATCAACATTGTTATGCAGAAGTGAATGTTGTGTAGCAATGTGGATAATGTTGTCATTAACAACAATCAATATCCATGTTGTTGCACAACATTGAACGTTGTGTGAGCATGGAGATGCATTGTCAGATTATCAATGTCAACATAGCATTGTTACTAATTAGTGTCAAATGTATACAAACATACAATGCACATGCATTGTTTAATGAAGAAAATTAGATGGAACCCACATCAATGATACCTTTCGCTCAAAGTTTATGCACTTAACATTGGTTTTTTAATTTTTTTTCACTTGAAGTTTGTGTACTTAACATTGGTATTTTTGTTTTTTTTCTTTGCGTGGGATTTATTTTTATTTGGTTTTATGTTCAAATTTTATGGGGAGGGGTTGAGGGTGGAAGCCAAATATGAGGGATAAAAACCTCATAGTCTAACTCTTTTAGGTTTTCGCTTTTTTCAACGCATATTTTCTAGTCAATTTTGTTTGAAATCCGATAGGGATTTGTTAGAATCACAAGTTTGAGATGTGTAGTTTGCACAATCCAAGTGCCCCAGAGGATTTTTAGGGTCCTGAATACATTTGTGCATTCAAAAACACTTTTTAAACAAAAAATTATCACAATCTCACCCAAAATTATGTCGTCAAATTCTATTGAAAACACAGAAGAGTTATACAATGCCAATAAACACTGCCCCATGGGGCATTTATGCTCGACCGAGCCTCGCACAATCATAGAGGTAGCATCCCCCATCCCACAATTGATTAGATAGTTCTTCCATCCAACGGACCTTAGCCAAGGCTAAGCGTAGCTTGGAAAAAATAATAGTTAAAGAAGACGATGAGATACACCCTAGTAGTGCACTCGGTCGTCATGTCTAAATTCCCGAGTTTGTGTTGACCCAACCACAAGAATTATTCTCACTGTTGAAATTTGACTAGTAAAAGTTGAAAATGTAGCAAGAAAGTCTCAATTTTGATTTTGCCTTAATCAAATTGAGGAAATTCGAAATTCCACATCAGCAAACAACTTGGAGGAGTTAAATGAGGTGACATGGCTCTTATCACTGAGTTAAGAACACTCAATTTGAGTTAATGAGTTGAAGTTCAATTTACTTGAGTTTAAAAAATAGGATTCTAGCTCAGTTAATTCGAGTTAGGGGCATGAAGTTTAGTTGTGTGCAGTGGGTTCCTAAATTTTATGAGCCTAGGTTGAGTTAATTTCACTTGTAGCAATTTAATTCAGTTAAATTGAGTTATGGCTAGTTAAACTATTTACAACTGTTGGAGGAACTAGTGGAAGGTCAAGTTGTGCAGTGTAACTTCAGTCACACTCAATGATGATCCAGATAACTAATAAATCAGCCTTAGCTCATGCATGCAGAGAATTCGAGTTACCCAATTGAGATGGATATTCCAAGGCAATGTACTATAATTTGAAGACTAGTCCCATGTGTATAGGTGGTGCATGCAGTCAAAGGAAGGACCTACAGGAATTGCGCAATCCAATTGTGAAATTTCCCTAAAAAATAGGGGCTAATTCCTCAAGGAACAACACAAAGAAATAGGAGCTTGGAGGTTTGAAAATTTGGCTAAGTATTGGCCAGGTTCAGTTAGTCATGCAAAGAGATAAACTATACACTTGCAGGTAATTGTTAGGTCCCCATAATACTAGGGTAGCCCCTTATTATTGTTAGTGTAGCCCCATTATCGTTATTTTTGTGTCCATGTTGTCCCCATATTGTTATTATTGTGCCCCATAGGTGTAGCCACGTTATTTTTATTGTTGTGCCCATGTGGTCCCCATATTGTTATATTTTGACCCCTTACACTACTATATATAGAATGTAAGTTTTGTCATTTGTATCATCCAAGAATTGTTCATTTACGTAATGTAAATAAGGTTTCCCCCTCGAAGAGTCTAATTTCTAAGTTGTGATCTATATTTTCTTCTATTTTGTGAGTTGGATGCATAACATTTGGTATTAGAGCTTTGGATTCTAGGGTTTCGCTGCTGCAAACAGGTCATCTTGGAATTTTCACTATAACTTTTTTTCTACGAAGGTTCTGATAGAAAAAATAAGAGAGCAGAGAAAGAAATTAAAACACTCACAACACTAAATGCTTGATATTATTGATCACCACAGGTACAAATATATAAGACATAAATTACTCACACCAAGACATCTAGATCATGACTATGACTCACACATAGGAATCAACATCTTCTAGACTGAGGCCACGAGGCTCACACTAAAAACTACACATGACATGGAAGCATTACTTTCAACACCCTCCCTTAGTGCTTACATTGAAAACATTACAACAATAATATGATATCTGTACGACTGGTCTTCATAAGAACTCACACCCACTCTAGAATCTCGCAAACATCGCTCTTTCTTCACCACATCTTCGAGTTGTCACTTGAACTCCATTTAAAACATAACCACTTTAGACCATCTTTGACATACTTTGTAGAATTAATGCTTCTCGACCTCCTGGAGCACGATGGGCAGTCTCGATATAGAATCATCCTATGGACACACCCCCATATGTTGAACAAATGGTCTTCTGATGTATTCCCCAGTTATCTAGAAATGATGTTTGGGTACTGGATGTATTTAGAAGTCAATTATACAAGATGACCTCTTAAACACA
Organism: Pinus albicaulis; assembly: GCA_034641835.2. Taxonomy (NCBI): domain Eukaryota; kingdom Viridiplantae; phylum Streptophyta; class Pinopsida; order Pinales; family Pinaceae; genus Pinus; species Pinus albicaulis. Next base: position 116,420,458 of record CM076575.1, read on the forward strand.
TAATCAAATTAACCTGTAAGTTGATGTTCCTGGCTCCACACGACGCCACCAACTTATAACAAACTAAGCATAATCAAATTAGTGATATGTTCTTGTCTCACAGTATGCAGCAAGAACCACCAATTTAAAATTACGCTAATTTGTTCTACACTTGGTTTTTAATTTGATTTTTCGAAACAAATCCTTTTCACCAATAAACCCTTTCCTTTTTTTCTTTTTTTTTAATATAACAAAATAATTTTACAAACCAACCTAAATAATCCTTTTTTTTTTTGCACAAATATGAAAATGTAGCATAAAAAAGAATTAAAAATATTAGCAGCCACAATGTTCTTAATGGTCTCCCTTGTCGATCGACTCCACATGAAGAACAATTTTTTTTTCCTTTCTCCTCCAAGATCAGACATCTTGTGAAGATCGATAAAAGGCAAGAGGGATAATTTTCTCTGAGGTTCAACCATGCTGAGATATTCCATTGCAAAGTTTGAGGAAGATTCCGAATAGAATCAAAATCAATTCCACCAGGTATACCTAGTAGAAAATATTGAAATCCCTTTTAATGATAGATCTACACGATGCCCTTGATCCATGGCCTTTTGAGTTGATCTCCGGAATTGTGTTAGAATTCACTAACAGATCTACACACTGGCCATTAAATCAAGGCCAATATGTGAAATTCCTCTCATACCATTGCACATTACCACACCATTTTTGGCTTGGTTCGAGCTCTTCGGCACCAACAAATTTTCTTGGGTTTGAAAGCATATCAGTTCCATTCCTCCCACGGAGTTCCGATCTGGCTAATGCCATGGTTGTATGAATAACGATGCAAAGAACATAAAATATAACTACACCAACACTTGAAACCCTTTAATCCCACGTGCTTCCTGCAAGAATGGCGCATCGGTTTCGAACACTAGCTGGCTCTTCGAAAGGCACATTGCATGACAGCGAAGTACCTTTTACATACACAATAGCACAACGCTGTCAAATCCCACCATAAAAAAGAAGAAGAAGTTGTTCCATAATTGATAAGCTAGATCTTCTCCACGTATGCAAGAATTCCCTGCTCTGCAAAGTACAAAGTGCGGATGCAGTGATTCAAACTTTGTCGCATCCATAAGCAAGCCAACTCTGTCGCATTATTTCTTTGGAAAAAATAAAATTGATTCTTTCTTCAAACTGAGATGCACCATCACCTTTATTGCATGGTAAGACAATCAAGAGGTCTCTTTCATTACAACGTCATGGCTTTTGCGATGTAGAATTCCCTTGTGACCATAAAATTCAACTTTGCACAGTGTAATATTCCTAAATTAGCACATAGCTAATTGGAATATTAAATTTTGATTTTTCTCTTAGATATAGGAATAAGAGGGTATGGAGACCCACAAATCTCCTTAGTATGAATAAAAGATACTCCTAGTGTGAATGGAGGTCATCTAAAAGCTGGATTGAAGACCCTTAGGTGTGAAAAGGGGCTGGAGCATGAAGAGTGGGTCAACTTTGACCAAATTCAACAACGCTATTATGGAGGAGTGGCATTCATGGTGGGACAACGAATTTTTGGAGGGAGATTGATTGCATGGAGGTAGTGACCTAATTGAGTGAGGCCAAGGGTGAGGAAGCTCATAACTTATATAAGGAAGAGGATGGCAGCCATATTGGGTTATGTTTTAGATTATTATTTTGTATATGGTTTGTTTAGACTTGTGCTCTCTTCAACTGTTTAGCTAAGATTGCAATGTTGTTTAGCACAGGGTGTTCCCTATCGAGAATCCCACCTCTTTCCTTGAGAGGCCTCTTGGGAGAGTATTGCACTACATTTTCCACTATTCGACATCAGGCCAAGCTACAAGTTTCTTCATCAGCGCAGTTTTTGCTTAGAGTTGTGTTGTGTTGCAGGGTGTAGCAGTGGAGGATTATATTAGGTGTCTTCAGAGCTAGTTTTGCAGTGGAGGAAGGTTTCCTTCCATTGGAAGGCTTGTAATGAAGCCCCTTGAGCCTTATTGACATATTTGGCACCAGGCCTAGGAGTATTTATCCCCTACAACGTAGTTTCAATCCAGATCTGCATTATTTTAGGGAGGAGTTGCAAGGGTGGTTGCAGTGGTTGTCTTGGGAGGTGATTTCTTCAATGGAGGAGACATTCTTTCATCCAGAGGATCTATTGGAGAATATTTGTAGTTTTCTACATTAGCTTCAGCCATATCTTCTCATTTCTATTGTTGCAACATACCTTTAGCCCTAGGGCTGCAACTTACATTGGGACACTATGTGCATTTTCCCGGAAACCCTCTTAGGTTGTTTTGGAAAGCTGCTCTAGTGCCCAGATTTGTATGTCTAGTATCTATTGTGGCCTATATCAGTATTTTTATTTCATTGTACGATATATAGCTATAGTTATGCTTAATATGACTGTGTTGTAGTAGCTCTTCGACATTTTTTATTGTAGCAGCAACTCATATTTGAAAGTGATTGTGTATGGGAGACTTGTTTTCTCATTTCATATGATTTATGCATCACTATTTTGTATTGATTTGTTGTTCTTATACATAATGTTATGGCTCCATATTGGTCTCCATTGTTGATGTGTTGATTTACACTGCTATTTCCAGTTTTGTGTTCATATATTGCTGCTTCCCCATTTGGGAATATTACAGTGGTATCCGAAGCATAATCTTGGCTCAGCCTGTGGATCTCAGCCATTATGCTATCAGGAGAATAAGAAGAAGGAGAAAGAGATCAAAATGATGGAAGGAATGAGTTTTATCTCATCTCTTTTCAGATCTAAGACGGACCTCACCAAGGAGGTCAAGTAAAGAAAAATGGAGAAAGACAATGAAACCACACTAGGGTTTCAAGATGAGGAAGGTCCATGTACTTCCTATCAACAAAAGAAAGATCCGGTATTACATAGAGCTCCAAAGAAACATGCTATGTCCTTTTCTCTTGAAGACAAGAGGTATGGAGATGGAGGATACTTAGATCATGAGATTCTAAGTGAGTAACTTGCAGAATACAAATCTCAAGGAAGAGCTTTCAAGGAGAATCTAACTCTCCCACAGTTCATTCAATTCAAAGAAGAAAGAAGACCTTGCAGCAATAGATTTCTATTGCCTACATTTGATGGGTCATCCACATGCACAACAAGAGCATGGGGAATGAAGTTGGATGCATTTTTCCTACTACATACAGTAGTAAAGAGAGAGGTTGTTGATATTGCAGCGCTGCACCTTGAAGGTGAAGCAAACATTTGGTGGTTCAACCATTTGAGTCATGCAAGAGTGACTGCATATGCATACTTTACTCAAAGGTTGATCAAGAAGTTTGAAAAGAAGAAATCAGAGGAGAAGAAACTTCCACCACCACTTGCTGCAGGAGCACTTGCATCAGGAGAAAGAACACTTGCACCTTTGCAAAGTGGTCTTGATCTTTTGACATTTAGAGTCTCATGCACTATTTTGGAGATGCATGGGGAGGAGGAGACTTGTGCCAACACTGATGTAGCCATAGAAGAGCAACCATCATCATCAGTAGTTGGGGAAGCCATCACACCGGAGGAAGGAACCCTTGAAGCAGTACAAGATGTTCCCAAGTTTTACTAAGGTATGCACATATTTCCATTTCTTGTTATTTCAGCACATCATATGGAGGATTATGGAAACATGCTGTCAAGGAAAATGCATGGCCTAGGGTCAAAGCACATTGCCGATTTGGAGCAGCAGACTATCATTGCGCTGAGGACCCCTGATGTGTTCAAGGAGGGGATATATAGTCATCCTATTATATCATTGTTGAGCTGCACATAACTCGTGGGGTTGGAGTGTATAATTTTGGAGGATGGGATGAAAATTGTCTTGAGCAGAGCAATGCAGAACTATGTGTTCACCATTGAGCATAATCTTGAGACAACATATGCACCATCATGGAGATCAACAATGCTGTCAATGAGCAGTAGTGATGAGTTGGGGGCCCAAACTTTATTGGAGCATTCCAATGACCATTCTGCATGTGTAGTAGGGGATAGGAAGATGGTCGATAAGAGGCATCTTATCTTCCATTGTTATGATGTATATTTCTTGATGAGCACTTCATTGCTCAATGAGAAGATTTTTCCTTCAATATATTTGGATCCTTATGGGATCAACTTGGTCATTGAGAAGTGGTCTTCATTTGGAGATCTCTAGGAGATTGCATTTCAACATCCCATGAAATGCAAATATAGAAATCTAATTTGGGAGGATGGTATTCTCCATTGGAGGAATGCCAATTTTTGGCATGATGATAGACACACACCATTGGTTAGATGGGTGATGTTGATGAGCAAGAGGCTGGAAAGCCACTTGCAGATCTATGACACAGGGTAGCAGGAGGCAAGGCTGTGTTGGCTACTCTTGAAAGAGTTTGGTCATCATATGACACATTCTATTTCAAAGAGTATGTTGTTGGATGGGACTTGGCATGACACTTGCATCATATGGCAGCAAGTAGTTTGGGTGCATTATGTTGATATGGCATTTTTCATGTCAATCATCATGTTTTCACCCCATGATTTGTATGATGGAGGTGTGAGGAGGCAAAAAGAGCTCTTGTTGCTTTGGATACTCTTGGGAGAGTATAGGTTGAATTTATCCCATACTTTGCAGGATATTTCAGGAGAAAGGAATGGCACAATCCAAGTGCAAGGAGGCTACCCTTCAGAATTGAAGGATCGGGAGGTACTTCCACATACGAAGGATACTTCCAAACATAGCAACATGATGGTGGATGACTTTGGTATATGGCATGTCAAATAATGGAGTCATGGAGTGGCAGGAGTCTTATCACTAAGGCCAACAATGCTGTCACTGGGGAGTATGTTTCTATTGATGGGGTGTTCCAAGGGAAGTATGCCTCCCTTCACTTTGCAGACCTTTATGAGGATATTCTCATGGGAGGGCTTATCTATGGACCTCACTTTCAGCCTACTCACAATGCATGGTAATAAATGTATTTCTGTACTTATTGATCATTTCATAAAGTATTTTCATTCTCTCACCATCTATATGCAGTGCATTGCTCCACAAGAGGGCAAGGTTATCTATGGGTATCATGGTCATTCTAGGGCCAACATTTGTGATGGAAATAGCCCTTCTTTGCATGAATTTGGGCAAATGTGGTGTTATTATTGTTATGATCAGTTGATTTATAGTTCCATTTACTACCTCATAGTAGATGAGAAAACATGCACAACTAGCAACTTGTTGGGAGACAACTTGCCACATGATGTTCTACAACATCAGTTGGTAAAACTGCGTTGTATCCACTGGAGAAACCATTGGTACCATCCAAAATTGCACATAACCTTCAGTATTTTTCTGATTTGGATACCACATGGTGATGATGTACCATTCACTTTGTATGGGATGGTTTGGGCTCACGAAACTAGAGGAGGGGTCTTTGGAGATTCAGTTGTCCTTTTGTATCTTAAGGGAAACATCATTACAACCCAATATCATCAGCATCTCTACACTTTCCATAATTGGAAAGAGAGACAGCGTGGGGTAGGCCATTTGGTCTATCATGTTCAGAAATGTAGCCCACCTACATTGTAGGAGCCAAAGGTGGAAGAAAATTTTCATGAGTTACCATTATGGAGGGTGACTCAATTTTTGTGGATGATAGCTTGGGGATGGAGGCTTCAAATGGGAATGATAGTTCCTAATATATTTTAGACTCCATGCCTCAAGAAGGACTCTATACCACATATATTTGCTTCCATGGATATTCCACTTGTTCATGATGAGAGCCATTTGGATTTTTCACCAAATGCATACTTATACACTTGGGAGGAGCAACTTGGAGACTTATTGATGAGACGTCATCTCGTTCATTGGGGGAACTTATCATATGAGGATGCTACAAGAGGAAGAGGAGAGGCTCTTTAGTTCTATCCTTGCAGTTGCTTGAGGACAAGCAACATTTGGGAGGGGAGGACTGTAATATTCCTAAATTAGCACATAGCTAATTGGAATATTAAATTTTGAATTTTCTCTTAGATAGAGGAATAAGAGGGTATGGAGACCCATAAATATCCTTAGTAGGAATAAAATACACTCCTAGTGTGAATGTAGGTCATCTAAAAGCTAGATTAAAGACCCTTAGGTGTGAAAAGGGCTGGAGCATGAATACTGAGTCAACTTTGACCAAATCAAACAACGTTGTTATGGAGGAGTGGCATTCATGGTGGCACATCACAGTTTTGGAGGGATATTGATTGCATAGAGGTAGTGACCTAATTGAGTGGGGCCAAGGGTGAGGAAGCTCATAACTTATATAAGGAAGATTATGGCAGCCATATGGGGTTATGTTTTAGATTATTATTTTGTATATGGTCTGTTTAGACTTGTGCTCTCTTCAGTTGTTTAGCTAAGATTGTAGTGTTGTTTAGCACAGGGTGTTCCCGATAGGGAATCCCACCTCTTTCCTTGAGAGGCCTCTTGAGAGAGTATTGCACTACATTGTCCACTATCCGACATCAGGCCAAGCTACGACTTTCTTCATCAGCATAATTTCTTCTTAGAGTTGTGTCGTGTTGCAGGGTGTAGCAGTGGAGGATTATATTGGGTGTCTTCAGAGCTAGTTTTGCAGTGGAGGAAGGTTTAATTCCATTGTAAGGCTTGTAACGAAGCCCCTTGAGCCTTAATGACATATTTGCCACCAGGCCTAGGAATATTTATCCCCTACAACATAGTTTCAGTCCAGATCTGCGTTATTTTACGGAGGATTTGCAGGGGTGGTTGCAGTGGTTGTCTTGGAGGTGATTTCTTCAGTGGAGGAGCCATTATTTCATCCGGAGGATCTATTGGAGAAGAGTTTCAGGATTCTACATTAGTATCAACCATATATTCTCATTTCTGTTTTTGCAGCATACCTTCAGCCTTAGGGTTGTAGCTTACATTGGCACATTGTGTGCATTTTCTCAGAAACCCTCTTGGGTTGTCTTGGAAAGCTGATCTAGTGCCCAGATCTGTATTTCTAGTATCTATTGTGGCCTATATTAGTATTTTTATTTCATTTTATGATCTCCAGCTGTAGTTATGCTTAATATGACTGCGCTGTAGCAACTATCCGACATTTTGTATTGTAGCAGCAGCTCATATTTGGGAGTGATTGTGTATGGGAGGATTGTTTCCTCATTTCATATGATTTATGCCTCACTATTTTGTATTTATTTTCTATTCTTATAAATAATTTTATGGCTCCATATTGGTCTCCATTGTTGATGTGTTGATTTACACGATTATTTCCAGTTTTGTGTTCATATATTGTTGCTTCGCCATTTCGGAATATTACACAGAGTGCGGAAATGGTAAAAAACATATGGAAAAACTTCACAGAAATAAGAGACTGTGTCCTCTCATGGTTTTTACACTCTGTAGCACCATGTTCTATGGGCTCTACAACTCCATGAAAAGTCTTGCAAAAACACACACAATTTTTTCTATTGTTTAGTTGTACAAAAAAAAAATGTTGTATACAAATTCACCCACACTGAAATTTCCATAATTTCCCCAATGGTAGCTACTATTACATACAAAAATAAAACAAAATGTATTAATAATAAACAATCCACACAACATAATATATTAATCTAATCTATTAAAGCAATAAAATTAAACCTCTCTCACATTTTCTTGGCCCTCCCTTAAGGGAGTCAAGCCAATACCGGCTCTGATACTGTTGGTTCTTAAGAGGAAATCCCTTGGTTTTGAAAGGAATAAGTGCTTAAGAAATTTTAAAAGTGTGTCACAGAAATAATTTTATCACAAGGTCTTTGTTCTATCCCTCTGGAAACTATTTTTCTAAAACCATTAATGATTTGGAATTATAAAAGATTTCACAATGCCATTGATTGTTGATATCTGAATGGAAAAGAAGAACTATAGAGGAAACTCAAAGCAATATGATGTAAACACATAATCTATTACTTTTTAAGTTTTAGAGAGAATTCATGGAGAGAGAGGAAACTCAAAATAATATTTTGTAAACACAGAATCTATTACTTTTAAGTTTCAGAGAGAATTCATGGAGAGATTGTGAATTGCGATCTGCAATTAGGCCCTCCACATGTGATTGCGATTAAGCCTCTGAACACTGTTCTACACATATATTTGCATGACTCGACCCTGACCTATGTAAAATGTTCTGAACGCATCAATCGGCCCGACTCTTGAATTGTTCTACATGCGAATAAGCCCGACTTGACCCTTGCTGCATGTTTTTCTTCTTTGCTTCTCCTTTGGCTTAGATTACACTTCCAATGCTGCTGCTTCCCTGATTTTGGTTCCAGTGCACATGTGATGATGAATCCTCGTTGAGCTTGTGGTTGTCCTTTTGAGCATGTTGCAGGTATTCTTGAAATTTTAACAACTGTTCCTCAACAACCTTGAATTTCTCAGAACCTCTCTTGACTTTTAGCTGAGTCAAAATATGCTACAAAATCTGGCTCCAATTGGGGACAACACTTTGGTAGAAAAGTGCTGAGAACTTGTAGATCAGTAGCCATTATTGGACATGGATTCAATCCCAAATGGGAGTTTATCCAGTATGAAATCCTTCCGAAACCTGCTACACTTTGGACTTCTTCCTTTATTCTTAAACTGAAAATATCGCACTAGAAATACTACAACTAAAAATGCTCAACTTCTGAGCTTATTTATGCACAAATCCTATATATATATTCATGTATGAACTTAATTAGGTGAAGTCAGCCTTCCAATGGCACCAATACAATATCTACATGTTAGACCTAATTCCTCCATACTGTTGAAATTTGAAGATCACAATAGGGATGTACCATGAAATTTTTCCAGATACAAAGCTTTGCACATACCTTTAAATAAATGCTTGTTGCTGACAAAAGAAATTCTTCATATAGTCAGCCACTGGATCATAGAACTGATGAGACCAATTTTCTGCTACCTCCTTTTCTTGAACATCTTGACGATGTAGACTTCTTTGAACAAGGAAACTTCCTTCACTATTTGACTCCTCAATTTGAGGTTGTATGTGAGACGATTGCTTGTTTTTTTCTACTGACAACCATTTAGGCCGAAAAGAGAAATATAATTTTTGTTCCTCATAATGTTGATGTTCTTTGTATAATGCCAATTCTTGACAAAAATCTCCCCCCTCCTGCAAACACACCTGAGGAGCTCCACTAGTTTCTCCTCTATTCAAAAAATCATTAAAATTATGAAAATTGTAATAATCTTCCAGGCCTTCAATGTGTAGTTCAATTGTTTCAAAGAATTTTTTACCAGAATATTCAAAATGATTAAATTCTTGTGTTTCAGCAATACAGGAATCCTCTAACACCTTTTGAAAATCCTTGTTCATCTCTGAATTTGCATTCTTTTGTAAAGCAATTCCAACGTTTTCTTGACAAGCCCTCTTGTCTTCAAGAAAACTTGTTCTTTCAACATGACAAGAAAAAATTCTACAAGCCCACACATTATCTTCAATTTCCTGTGCATAAAGAAACATCAGCTCCAAAGTGCAAGGCTTTCTCTCCTTGAGATAAAAAGCCAAGACAATAGAAAGAGCCCTCAAATAGTATATCATAGTTGCATCTTCAAGAGGTTGAATTTCTTTCGATATGTTGAAATAGATTTTTTTAAGCCTCCTATTAAACACAACGATTGAGTCATTACTCTGCCTATGGATAGAATATAACTCCAAAATGTGCTTTTCGTATGCCTTGTGCTCGCCCCAATATCTAAGAAATATGTCTTGAAAACTTTGCCATGAACTAATTGAACTTTCCTTCGAACACTGGAACCAATCTTGAGCACCCCACTTTAATGAATAAAAAAACATCCTTAAAGCCACATATTCATAGATAATTTGAAATTTGTCCATAAAGTATTAAAATTCTAGGAGGTTTTGTTCAACTGCAACCTCATCACTTTCTCCAGAAAAAACTTGGCAGGAATTTAAAGATTTTTAAAGGATATTGATGAAGAAATGTAGGTAGCACCAAGGGTATGAAAATCACCTTGGTTCCAAGCTGGAAAGAGGCGGATTTTTTATGAGGCAGAATATTATCACCCAAAGATGATGAATCCTAACCTTTATGCCCGAAGTGTGACATATTATCTTCAGGAATTGTAATGCAACAATCATCTCTCCTCTCATATTTAGGAGATAAAGTTGTGTCAAGGTCAATAATACAAGTAGAAAAAAAATATTCTTTCTCCAATAAAGAATGTAAATTTTTGGCCTTGTAATCTTCTGAGAATATAAAGCAGGAAATAATCTTCTTGATATGTAAAGAAAAATAGACCACTAAACTGATAGTGAAAAATAAAACTTCCTTTAAAAGATTCAAACTCTGATACCCATTTTTTCCACGATGCTTTCTCATTTTATTGCTAGCAAAATTACTTATCTAATGAAATCTTCATCAGTGAGTCGCTACGTGAATAACAAATAACCAAATTTTATATCTAAATCTTGTTCACAATCAAGAAATAGACCTCAATACCCAGGGAAAAATAACTTCATGCCTTCGTCCCCTGCAACGACACCAGAAAATGTTGGTTCTTAAGAGAAAATCCCTCGGTTGTGAAAGGAATCAGTGCTTAAGAAATTTTAAAAGTGTGTCACAGAAATCATTTTATCATGAGGTCTTTGTTTTATCCCTTTGGAAACTAGTTTTCTAAAATCCTTAATGATATGGAATAATAAAATATTTTACAATGCCATTGATTACTGATATCTGAATGGAAAAGAAGAACTATAGAGGAAACTCAAAGTAATATGCTGTAAACACAAAATCTATTACTTTTAAGTTTCAGAGAGAATTCATGGAGAGAGAGGAAACTCAAAATAATATGTTGTAAACATAGAATCTATTACTTTTAAGTTTAAGAGAGAATTTATGGAGATAGAGGAAACTCAAAATAATATGCTGTAAACATAGAATTTATTACTTTTAAGTTCCAAATAGAATTTGTGAAGGAAGAGGAGTTGGAGTGAAGGAGCGCTTATTTCTCTCTACCTGCAACCAAATTTTCCTTTTCCTTGTATTCTTCATCACTCTGCGTAAAGGGAGAGTTCTCTTCAGCAATTTTTTAGCATTTGATAAGGCTTCATCATAATGATTAATTTGCTCATTCACTTTCTCCTTGAACTCCTCCACCATTTTTCTTTCTAGCTTAGCCTCTTCTAGCTCTAGCTTTGTTTCAATGACTCCCTCCCTAGCTTCCCTCAACCGCTCCTTTAAAATCTCCACTTTATATTTTTAAATGACATTCTCCTTGCCATTCCTTTGCTTAATGATTTATTCCTTTGTTTCGAATAGGTCAATGATTTCTTCTACCATAGGTTGTTTTCCTTTCTCTATCACTTCAGTATTTTTTTCGGCCTTGATACCTTTCGCAAGTTGCAATCTAGTGAGAGGTTTTCTTGGTTTAAATACAAAACCTGCATCTTCACCTGAAAAATCAAGTTTTTTGGTAGTGAGGCCTTTCTTTTTCTTCTTACCTCCTTTGACCTTCATAGCTTTGACCACAAGAGTTTCTTCTATATCTATGGCTTGTAAAATTCCCTCAAGATTACCTTTTCCCATTGTTTGGCTCCTAGTGATTCTCCCATGACTCTTTTTTCTAGGCTTTGGCTTGCTACTTGTAGGTGTGGGCTGAGGTATCTCTGTTTCTTGTGCATGTTCTATTTCAATCTCCATGGACTCTGTAATGGGATGAATTTCCCCTTCTTGTCCACCCTCTGCTTCAACTATAGGTTCATCATTCTTACTTGAAGGGCTGGTCTTTGATTTAAGTGTTTTCTTAGGAGTTAACACATCCACTTCATAACCACTAAGAAAAAGAAATGTGGCCCAGTCTCTATTTAACTTTTTCAATTCTTCCAAAACCAGTAGCTTTATTAATCCATGATGAAAGATTGAAGTTTCACTACTCTCAGGCCTAGTTTGGACTTTATCTGACATTTTTCCTAGGTTTCTAAATAAGAAAAATGGAAGGTCCAAAAGCTGATTACTAGTGAAATGGAGCAAAAACTTGAAGTGATACTAATATATCATGTGAAACCTCCCTTCACATGTGAAATATTTTTGAATCACCAGCAGAAGTTTGGAGTAATTTTATTTGAGGTAGCTTCTTGGGATCCCTGAGGCCATGTCCACTCCAATGTGCTCAGGCTTCAGGAACTCATCACAGTTCTATAATTTGAATTTGGTGGCTTTAAAAAACTCTTCCCCTGTCCTTGGAAATTTTGTAGCTTGGGAAATTGTTTCAGGAGAAACCAAGAAATTTAACACACCCACCTTTGATGCAGTGCCAACAAAATTCACTGCAAATTCCTTAGAAACTTGGGCATGATACCCCTGCAACTTCTGGAAAAACCTCATGAAACCATCACCAGTGAAGGCTGCTACAAAACTTGGATCTTCATTAACCAATTTTAAATCCACTGGTTCATACCTGACTACTTATCCTCCTTTGTTGGTCCTTTTATGCATGGCCATTCCTCTCAACACAACACTGGCCTGCTTGGTAATATGACACCTGCAAAGAACAATTCGTACAACAAGGAGCTTTCAGAAACATGCTAGACCTTTCTAAAGGTAAAATCAATAGCTATACTCAGAGGAAAAAGGAAAAGGTGGCAGACAACAACTCACAAGGATAATTTTTAAAAAGGTAAGTTCGAATGTGAAAGGGATGAAGAAAAATAGGGAAGGCTAAATGGAATGATGGGATGACAATGATGATCACACATGCTCCATGAATCCAAAAAACTAATCACATGACCTCAGACTGACCTCTATCCATTTTAAACTTGACACCTCACCCATTACCTTGTCGGTGTAGAAAAACACGAGTTCATAGTGTTTTCTGCTATGAGTTTGGCAAATTCGCTACGTACTTGTTAGGTGACTCTGTAGCAAAAACAACCTATTTTCCATAGATTTTGTTGCGGACTCAGGAAAAAGTAGACATGTGGCTAAAACCGAATTTGAACCAATGCATGCAGACTTTTTGATAGATTTTTATTGATATGAACATGATGACATGACATGTGAGGACTCTAAAAACTTAGGATTATAACCAATTCATAAAATTTCATAAATTTCATGAATTAATTTACCAACGCACTAAAACCTATACCAAACGACCTTCCTAACAAAAATGAAATTTTATTGGTGATAACAGAATGTATGGTTGTAGAAATGCTAGAGGCTGGTATATTTCAACCTAGTCAAAGTTCTTTCGCTGCTCTAGTAGTATTGGTGCACAAGAAGGATGTATCATGGCATACATGTCCAGATTATAGGGAGCTCAACAAGCTCACTATTAAAGATATATTTCCCATCCTCTTCATTGATGAATTATTGGATGAATTACATGGATAAATTTACTTCACCAAGTTGGATCTTAATTTTGGATATCATCAAATTAGAATGAAGATTGAAGACATTTCGAAAACAACATTTAGAACTCATGAGGGTCATTATGAATTTTTGGTCATGCCTTTTGGCCTTACTAATGCACTTTCCACATTTCAAGGTTTGATGAATTCCATTTTCAAACCCACCCTTAGAAAATTTGTGTGAGTATTTTTTGATGATATACTAATCTACAACAAGTCTTGGAAGGATCATGTTCAACATGTTGTCAGGGTGCTCAAACTATTGGAGGAGAAACAATTATATGCAAAAACCTCCAAATGTTTCTTTGGAGTACAGGAGCTGGAATATTTGGGTCATATTGTATCTCATGAGGGTGTTAAGGTAGACCCTAACAAAATTAAATCCATTAGAATGGAAAATCCCCACAACCATAAAGCGTCTTCGAGGATTTATGGGGTTAACAGGGTATTATCGCAAGTTTGTTAAGAATTATGGGAGAATATCAGCACCTCTAACATAATTACTGAAGAAAGATGCATTTCCTTGGAATCCATAAGCAACTAAGGCCTTTGAACATCTTAAAGAGGCAATGTGCCAAGCACTGGTATTAGTTACGCCAGACTTCACAAAAACTTTTATTGTGGATTGTGATGCCTCGGGAAATGGAATTGGTGCAGTTTTAATACAAGAAGGAAGGCCCATTTATTTTGAAAGTTGTCCAATCAAAGGAAAGTATTTATAGAAACCTATTTATGAGAAGCAAATGTTGGCAATACTACATGCACTAAATCAATGACGACCTTACCTAATGGGAAAAAAAAAATCCTGATAGTATTAAATACTTTTTGAAACAAATATTATCTTCAGAAGAGTAACAAAAATGGGTCACAAAGATGTTGGGTTATGACTTTGAAATCATCTACAAAAAAGGGAAGCAAAATGTTGTTGCAGATGCACTCTCAAGAAAGGATGAGGATGTGGAAGTATTGCTTTACGCCATTTCTATTATCCAACCTGTGTGGATAACCAAAGCAAGGGATGAATGGAAGAATGATGAAGAGGTGTGGACAATCATTCAAAATTTTCAGCAAGATCCCTATACATCTGAGACATTTAGCTAGAAAAATGATTCATTATGGTACAAATATCGCTTATATATTTGTAAGAATTCCCAACTCAAACAAAAGATTCTTTTTGAATCACACAACTCTCCCTTAGGAGGGCACCCAGAATTTTTAAAAACTTACCACAGGTTCAAGAAGGAATTTTTTTTGGCACTTATGATTTTTAAAAACTTACCACAAGGTCAAGAAGGAATTTTTTTGGGATGGCCTTAAATCTGATATTCAAAAGTTTGTGGCAGAATTTTCGGTTTGCTAACAAAATAAAGTTGAGACAATTAATACCCCAGTTCTGTTACAACATTTATCCATTCCAAGTCAACGTTGGGAGGAGGTTTCAATGGATTTTATCACAGGTTTACCCAAGTGGGAAGGAAATATTGTCATCATGGTGGTAGTTGATAGACTGACCAAGTATGCACACTCTTGTGCATTATCTCATCCATTTAATGCAAGTACAATTGCTACTATATTAATGGAAAAAAATTCAAAAGCTACATGGAAACCCAAAGATTATTGTAAGTGACAAAGATCCCATTTTTACAAGAATTTTTTGGACGAAATTATTTTCTTGTTTGGGTACTCAATTAACTCATAGCTCATCATATCATCCTATATTTAATGGGAAAATTTAGACAGTGAACAAATGTTTGGAAGGATATATTTTTTTCTTTGTATATGATAAAAAAACACAATGGGTCAAGTGGTTACCTCTGGCTAAATGGTGGTATAACACTTCCTTCCATACTATAGCAAAAATGACCCCATTTATGGCACTTTATGGTTATCATCCACCGTCCATCACATCATCTTTAAGAGACAATTCTAAGGTTCAAGAAGTGGAAGATCACATCATGCATCAACAACAAGTTCTCCAACTCTTAAAGGGTAACCTCACTTTTCCGCAGAATCAAATGAAACAACAGGAAGATCAACATCGCAGCGAAAGAAGTTTTGATGTAGGTGACTGGGTATTTTTATGACTACAACCATACAAAAAAATGTCCCTCAAGAAAGCTAAGAAAGATAATAAATTATCACCAAATTATTATGGTACTTACAAGGTGTTGCAAAAGATTGGTAATATGGCATACAAATTGGAGCTTCCTGCATCTTCCCGAGTGCACCCAGTTTTCCATGTTTCATGCTTAAAGAAGCTTATAGGTGACAAGCTCCCAGTTCAAACAATATTTCTAGAACTTGACGAGGAAGGAAAAATCATATTGGAACTTGAAGCAACCACGGAAACAAGAACTCGAAAGCTATGAAATCAATCAATTTGAGAATATCTCAACAAGTGGAAGAACTTACCCCCTAAAGATTCGACATGGGAGGATGAGAATTTTATACAGAAGTATCCAAAAATACTTAAGCCTTGAGGACAACACTTGTTTGAAGGTGAGGGGCATGTTAGGTCCACATAATACTAGGTAGCCCCTTATTATTATTAGTGTAGCCCCGTTATTGTTATTATTGTGCCCATGTAGTTCCCATATTGTTATTATTGTGTCCCATAGGTGTAGCCCCATTATTGTTATTGTTGTGCCCATGTGGTCCCCATATTGTTATATTGTGACCCCTTAGACTCCTATATATAAAAGGTAGGTTTTGTCATTTGTATCATCCAATAATTTTTCATTTATGTAATTTAAAGGAGGTTTCCCCCTCGAAGAGGTTGATTTATAAGTCGTGGTCTATATTTTATTATATTTTGTGAGCTAGATGCATAACACAGGTTGTGATTAGGCTTGAGAAACCATTGTATTTGATCTCTATTCTTTGATTAATGCAATAAAAATAGTAAGGGGTTTTGAGTAGTTTTTTTCTTCTAGATAAATATTTGTGAATGTGTGATGTTTCCTTTTGCATGTTTATGTGATATGTCCTCGATTGTGAATTAACTTCCGCATATCCATAGAGTAGCTTCAAGTCTTATGATTTAGTAAATTTCATGAGCATTTTAGAATCTACACATTAATTTCTAAATGGTATTAGAGCAATATTCACAATAGAGAAGAGATTTTGAAGTTGTCTTTGCAAGAGGATTGGATTTGCAAGATCAATTATTCAGAGCTAGAAGGATGGATTTCTATGAAATAAGAGTAAAGTATGCCCTTGAGGGAATCTATAATTATGTTTCTTGGAAGGACCACATGAGGTAGTATTAGAAGATAATCAGTTGAAAAAATTCATTGATACTGATATCCTGAAACCAACATCAGTTGATACTCAAAATCTAGCAGAATGGAAGAAGTGTGTAGCCAAGGAAAGGAGAATCATATTAGAGGGAGTACGAGACCATATTGTCTCAATATCCATGACAAAGAGACTTCGTATGCAAAGTGTCAAGTATTGAAAAATATGTTCCAAAATAACACCGACCACAGGAACTTGGTGCTCAAGGAAAAACTTTGAAATATCAAAATGTAGAAGAACGAGACCATTCTGTAATACCTGAGTAGGTTCACACAATGTCGTGATGAACTTGATCAAGTTAGTGTTATTGTAGTAGAGGATGATTTGGTAATCCTATCCCTTCTAAGCCTTCCCAACAGTTGGCACAACTACCAATATTTAGTGAATGGGAGAGAGAAACTGTTAGGTCTCCATAGTTTGCAAGATTGGCAAGAACAAACGCTGCAGAGCCTACATCAAAACCACTTTGGAATCCTAGGATCTAGCCCTCCTAGATTTAGAGAGGGATATATCTATATGAGTGTTTTCAAATATATTTCTTTAAGGCTTATGATATGATATTAGGCTAGTTATGAAGTACAAGGGTTTTGTTTGTTTTGGTTGGGATGGATATCATCAAAATGAAGGAAGTCAATTGAGGGGTAAAGGTGTAAGTAGGTTAAAATAATGGTTCAGCTGATAAGATAGGTAATAAATAGTATCACTCCATTGGGCTATGGAGTCACAAAAGGATTTAATTGCACAACAAGTTTCAAGTATGGTCTATGGGGCAAGTCATCTATATCAAATGATTTCTTTTAGTTGATTTATGGTGTGGAACATTAAGAAGTGTGGTGAAAGAAGCAAACATATAAGAAAACAAAGGGCAGCTTAAGATCAAGTAAGGACTTTTAACCTAGCCTGCTTTCAGTATACTCAAAGGAAAACAAAGAATAGCTTAAGATCAAGTAAGAGCTTTGAATCTAGCCTGCTTTCAGTTGCTTTCAGCATATTCTCAAAAGAAAACATTCAAGATAAAACAAAGAATAGCCTAAGATCAAGTAAGGACTTTTAACCTAGCCTGCTTTTAGCATATTCAAAGGAAAACAAAGAATAGCTTAAGATCAAGTAAGAACTTTGAATCTAGCCTGCTTTCAGCATATTCTCAAAAGAAAACATTCAAGATGAACATAAAAAGTAGCCTAAGATTAGGTAAGGACTTTGAACCTATCCTGCTTTTGACATACTCTTAAGGGATCTTTTCAAATCAACTGTTGGAGATAAACTAGAGGACAAGGCTAACCATAAACTTCTCTAATTCAATCTTTACTTAGCAGACTTTTCAAGAACTTTCAAAGACAATATTTCAAGCTGTACTCAGTAAACATGGGCTCACCAACACTTCACTGGTTATACTCTATTGAATTATCCTCAAAAACACAGTTAGAAGAAAACATAAAGATAAATATTTGTCAGTGAGAAATAGGGTACTTTACATTAAATCCTAATCTATATTTTCTATTCTTTATCAGAGAAAGTGGACAGTATGGAAAACATGAGAAAAATGAAAATTTCAGTAAGAAAAACATCACCATTGACATAGACCAGGATCCCATAAATCAGCTTGTATATTTGATGTTCAAACCAATTACAATCTTCAAATCCAGTGGGTATTTACAGCTTCAGACTTCTCTTCTCAACCTATATTTTTTCAATTACAAAACAGAGCTTCAGCAGCCTCAAAAGCTATTTACATTCAATGAGTATTCAACCAACAACAATACTAGACTCCTCATGTGATATATATAGGTAAATTTGAGGAGGTGGAGTGGAAAGAAGGTCCAACTAATCAATTAATGCAGAGTAAATGCTTCTCGACCTTTGGGAGGCCTTATGGAGAAGATTTCAGATGTTTAACTCTGTTTTAATAAATTTTACATTAACTCTCATCTACTTCAGTCACTTTTGTTGACTTTGGAGGCTTTTGGTAGGCTGGCAATTACTTCTGAGCTGTCTTTGGAAAATATCTCTGACTATGCATTCAATTTGTATTCTTTTGAGGAAAATGAACTTGTAGGTGGCATTTTGAGGATTAATTGCCTCACTGATGTGGCATTTGGAGGCTCTCTTTGTTGATCTATCTACTTTGTGGCTTTAAACACTGATTTAGGCCTTGATCTTGCTTTTGGGCCTTCTTTAATCATCTTCGGGCTTTAAACCTTTTCTAGTGACTGTTTTATCCTTTAAACATTTTTCTGATTTATTCACTGTGTCTTTCTCCTTTAAACTGTAGGATTAAGTCTTCTAATCTTCGGTCTCTTGAATTCAATCTCCATCTTTTAACCTTTTAATCTCTGTCTTTGTGTCTGCAGGGGTTTCCTGCTGCTCTAAAGGGTTTTATTATCTAACCAATGCTTATGAGGCACTGATGAAAGACTTGAAGGCGGTGCATCTCGCCTTTTGCATTTAAAACCCCAAGGATCATCATCCTAGAGGGTTTCCGCCACTGGTCTGGCTATGGGGTGGTCTTCAACTTTGACAGCCATTGCACCTGCAACAAACAAAACAAACCGTTATAAAACCTGTGAGGGATGGGTAGGCTGTTATTAGAGGTTAAGCGGAGGGCAGGAGGATCAAGGTACAGAGGAGCGGGATATGCAGGAAGAGGAAGAAATTCCATGGCAGAGAGGTGAAACAAAGCAATTTTTGAATATTGGCGTGGAGACGGAGGATGGCGGTTTTGCAAAACCACGGGCAGTTTTTGCGTGGTAGATGGACGGTAAGTGGTTTTGACCTGATCGAACGAAATACTACACGTTGATCGCCATGTGTCCACCCCGAAACCGCCTGTTTCGCATGGATTTGGGTTGTTAAACCCCAACACGAAAATCCGCGCAAAACGCGATGTGAACCATTGGATATGGAGGTGTTGATCCAACAGTGGGGGAGGAGCGCGATGGGGAAAGGTGCATGGTGGAAGGGAGGTGGTGGAGGCCAGGTGTCAGACGGAGATTGGACAGGCGGTTAAATAGTGGGGGGTGGGACCAATGGTGACGTAGGCTATTTTGTTTGGTAGCATGTTTGGTTGATCGACGGGGTTGGATGTCGGGAAGATTAGTGGTCGTCAGATCAATAAGATCTACGGTGTAGATCAATTGCGAGGGTGAAAGGATAAGGGGTAGCCCAGAGGATGAGAGGGGATTGCAGAGTTGTTAGATCAATGAGTTCTACGGTGGGGATCAATGTGGGTTTCAACAAGTATGGCGAGGGAAATACAAAGGGAAATGCATTTTACAAGGGGCGTGGGGGTAAATAAAAGGTAAGGGAAGGGGGCTTAAGGAGCGGGGAAGGTGCGGTTCTGTGGAGGAAAAGGAATCAGGAATGGAGAAATAAGGGGCTTGGGATAGCAGGAAATCATGAAGGAAAGGAGGCTTGATAGCCGTCGGATTTCCTAGATTGACGGTGCAGATCAAGTCGGAGTTTGGATCATCGGCAGAGGAAAAAGAAAATGAAATGAAGAAAAAATGTGTTTTTCCGATGCGATGGGGGCTAACGGTAGGTGTTGGGGCACGGTCTTATGGAAGAGTAAGGGGATCGGGAGCCAGGGAAAAAGGGGCTAAGCCAAAGGGGAATCACATCGGCAGGGAAGAGGGAGCGATGCGATGAAAAGTGATAGCGCCGATGCAATTGAGCGCTGACCGTCGATCTCGGGGAGAATGGACGGTGGAGATCAAATCGGCGGATCAGCCATTGGCGGGGGAATGGGTCCGGTACAAAGGAAAAGGAGACTGCCGATGTAGCGAGGGCTGTCAAATTGGAATGAGATCGACGGCTCAGATCGAATCTGGGGAGCGTATCAACATTTCACCAATCGGCAGGAAAAAAGGAAAAGGCATGAGGAATATGAAAATGCCGATATACGATGGCGCGAAAGGGGCTTAAGATCTCAGCCGACGGTCTTGGGCCTTGGTTTTGCGGTGAAAAAAGGGGCCAAGGGTTTAGGAAAAAGCGCTTAAGGCCTTATGTTAAAAAAGGTTGGAATAGGCCAAAAAAATGGGTTTTTTAAGCCTTTTTTAAAGTTCTGATAGGGTGAAAGGAGATGTTTTAAACCATAAAAATGGGGTTTTCATGGTTTAAAAGGGATTTTTGATGAAATGGAGGGTAAAAAAATATATTTTTTCAAAGGGTATAGAGGATAAATGAGAAGAAAGGAGAGATTTTACAGAGGAAAATGAGAGATATGTAAAGGGAAAAATGAGTGATATGGGGGGATTTTTAAAGGAAATTATGAAGGTGAAAGGATGGAGAAAATGGTGAAAACAATCTCCTTTATACAACAGGTCTGCTTGAGGATTTTTTGAAGGAAACAACAGTGAATATTACTCTTTATAAAACATCAGAAGGCTTCAAGGATGAGTAATTTTCTATGAAAATAATCTCTTGAAGGCTCAAGACCTGTTTTAGCCATCATTTGCTATGACAAAAATTTACTGATGGCTAACAGAAACTACCAAATTGGGAACGCATATGGTCTGAATTGGTGCAAGAGGAAATAAGGTGGAATACCAAATATGGTACCTTATCCAAAGAAGAGGAAGATGAATTTGTATTGGTCAAAAAAGGAATGAAGGCCAAGGGGAATAAGTCCCAAGGTGAGGCTGATTACAACCAAGAGGGCAAGAAGAAAGACTTATCTAGAATCAAGTGCTTTCACTCTCATGAATTCAGGCACTATGCCATGAAGTGTCCACACAAAAAGGCAAGCAAGAAGGACATTGCAGTAGTAGCATCAAGTGAAGCTTTGGCTTCACAATTCAATTTTGAATTTATTATCATCGCATGTATGGCGAGCGCAGTATTGGGGAGTATGTGGTACTTGGAAAATAGTGCCTCATTCCACATGATGGGGAATAGAGAAATTTTCAGTGACTTGGAGGAGAAAGATATCCAGATGAACATTGATTTTGGAGACGATGGAAGGTACTGTTATCACTAAGTTGGTACAGATGGGCTGCTCCACTAGACAAGCTAGAGTAACTCTTTCAAACCAACTTCTGGCTGAAAATTAGCCTTTTCAACCTGAGAGGGCTCTCTCAAAGGTAAATATGATTTATTCAAATGAAATTCAATCAGATGGCTAACCCTGTAATAGTGTTTTGAGTGTATTTGTATCTAGGTGAAAAATGTATAGGATTTACTACCATTGGGCTTATGGATTCAGTGCTAAGAAACTCAGTGACAATGGTTCTTCTTGTGGAAGCTGAGGCATATAGATGTCTTAATGAAAGGACAACACACACAGATATACAATGGTATAATGCTTGAAGGAAGTCACAGCATGATGTACATGAATTATGAGTAATAACACATTAAAATTATACTGAAAGAAAAATAGCAAGACACATGTGACAAGTACTCATGAAAACATTAGATGAATCTCAGGTGAAGAAAGAACCAAGAACTACTATATATTACTGCTCAGAAAAAGTTTACAATAGTAGTAGTGTAAAATAACATCATTCAACCTTGTATTCTTCATAAATATGCCTATTAATAGGCTGCATCCACTTTATATTGGATCTTCCTTCATGGCTAGATCGTCGAATTCCTTTGCTGACACCTATCTTAAAAACAAGCAGAATACATGGAAGAGAAACTAACATCTACTAACTTTAGGAATTAGAGACCTACTAGACTCTTCCACCTATTTATTACATCAAATAATTGAAAAAACTGCGTATTTACATCGAATATGGTCATGTTCTTGAGTGGCACTGACCATGACCAAGAGATTAATGTCCTTACTAACTTAGGAAACTAATCCTCCTACTTTTAAGGAAGTGGTGTCATGATAAATGCTGATTGTCTTCATGATGAGATGGTGAGTTGGATAGCCTTGTCGAAGACCATGCCTCCAACAAAATATTTCTCTAATACTCTTTAAGCTTTCCAAATGGTTGGCTGACCTCCAATGAACCATCAAAACTCAAAATTGCTACAAAAACTTTCACGCTACAAAAACAGGGGAGTTAAGGCAATTTCGTAGTGAAATTTCGTAGAAAATTGATTTCACCAATCTATGCCACCTGTTAGCCCTCTTTTCTGATTTGGAAGTGTTTGTTGAGTCAAATGAGCTAAATACAAATTTTTTCCCACCTTGATTTTGATTATATCCATGCTTTTAAACAAAAAGTCACCTACAACGATTTCGTAGTGAAATCTGGGCTTCAAGCCTGGGATTTGCTACAAAATTTCCTAATTGGCAGAAAACTAAAATATTTTTCTTTTTCTTCAAAATTTTGCTTATGGATCTGCAAATGCTGATTTTTGAATGATGCAAAAATGTCAAAAAGGTATTTAATCTACTCTTCAACATTTGGAAGCTTCACCTTTGGCAGTAGGAGGCTGAATCTCTTCAAGTTCATTTATGACTGTGATTTTAAGGCCTCTTTTCTTTAACTCTGACTGTATCATCTCCATTTTCTCCTCTAGCTCTTTGACATGGCCTTTAAGTTTCTTTCTTTCAGCTTGCAACCATAAATTTCCATTTCTTGTGTGCTTCATTACCCTTCTCAAAGGAAGTGTCCTTTTCAGTAGTTTCTTGGCATTGGTTAATGATTCTTCATATTGATTTAGCTGCTCATTTAATTTTTCTTTGAAATCTTCCTTCAACTTCCTGTCTACTTTGGCTTCTTGCAACTCCAATTTGGTCTCAATAACCTCTTCTCTAGCCTCTCACAACTGCTCTTCCAACTCATGCAAAGAAACAAATGAACAACAAGTTGCTTGTGATGGAGTTGGATTCTTCAAGGATGATAATCAATTGATGCATGCAAAGGTCGAAAAGATGATGACAGATAAGAGCTTTGGAGGTGAGTTTAAAAATATGAAATTCAAATATAGGAGGGATAATGACAAATGGGAGGAGTGAAGTGTAATTATGAAAGCCACTCATGATTACACATGCTTGGATGACACTAATAACCGATCACGTGACCTCACAATCACCCTAAACCTCTAAAAAATTGACAACTCATCATCCCCTTGATTGGTGCAGAAAAACATGATTCCGCAACGTTTTATGTTATAAATCTGAGTGGTTTGCTATGGATTGGTCAGGTGAGTATGTAGCGAAAAAAACCTGTTTGCAGTTATATTTGCTACGGATTTGGGAAAAATTAGATAGGTGACCACTACAAAACTTTAAACCAATGCATGTGAACCTAAGGTGATGGGAATGACAATTGGACTTTATAAACTTAGAATAGTGATCAATTCATGAGTTTTCATCAATTTCATGAACCAATTTTATGAGACAAACGACACTTATACTAATGACCCTATCAATAAAAAATTAAATGTTATTTTTGATAACAGGTACAATGTTACTGGGATTGGTAAAATAACCTTTCCAAGGGAGTCAGGCTCCCCTCTCACACTCAAAGATGTGATGTTTGTTTTGGGTCTAAAGAAGAAACTTATATCTGTTTCAGTTTTGGAAAACTGTGGTTACGATGTGATATTCAGCAAGACACATACCCACGGGATAGGTGAAAAAGATCAGGGTTTGAGTCAAGAAACTATATGCAATTGAGGTAGAAGATGCATTCAAATATTTGAGGAGCAAGGAATATACTAGAGATATGTTGGTTGAGAGGAGCATGTTAGACCTATCAACATGCAGCCTCAGAAGAAGCCTCAGGAATTTGTGGAGCAACCACAAATCGAGAAGAAGACAGGAGGAAGAGTGGATATATATACTCAAGAAGATGCCTACAGCAGGGGTAGAGTTTGAGAAAAGTGGGTAGAGGGAGCACAAGAAGCTATACCTCCAGGATCGAGGTGGAGTGATGTAAATCCTTAGTCCAAGAGTTGCAGTAATTTGGCCAGGGTCCACTGAGGTGTTCTCATCATGGATCATTATCTTACTATAAAGGCCCAAAATATTCAGTATCAAGGGGATCAGTGTCAGTCAGATACTGAGGAGTGCATAGGAGTTTTGACAACATAGTAGGAGGTTGAGTATTAGAGTCAACATGAGCATAGTATTCCTAGTAGAGAGTTGCAAACACAATTAATTCAGTTTGTTTTTGGATGCTTCTTAGTGGCAGGTGTTGCAGTAGTGGGAAAAAAAGTGAGAGGTGTTGCATGTAGTACATACCATAGATGAAATATAGGGGTGGTTGATAATCCCTTTATTGCTGAGAGGGATTGTTAAAAATGTAACAGGAAAGTCTCAATTTTGATTTTTCCTTAATAAAATTGAGGAAATTTGAAACTCCACATCAACAGACAACTTGGAGGAGTTAACTGAGGTGACATGGCTCTTTTCACTGAGTGAAGAACACTCAATTTGAGTTAATGAGTTGAAGTTTGGTTTACTTGAGTTGATTCCTAAAAATAGGAGTCTAGTTCAGTTAATTTGAGTTAGGTGCATGAAGTTAAATTTGTTGATTTTTGGTAGCATCAGATGTGCTCAAAGTCTCAAATTTTGTAGAGAAGCTTAGGAAAATGTATTCCAAAGAACCTAGAAAGAATTTTTGGAAATTCCACCCAAATTGTGTTTTATGAAAATAATTAATTATTTTTAATGGGACCCTAATTCTAAAGTTAGGTAATTAAAATAATTAAAGTGAATTAATTAAAATAGGGTGTGATTCTTCTAGAAAAAGAGAGATATCAAGTCGAGTTAATATTAGTCGTTGATTAATGATTTAATATTTTCCATTGAAGTCTCAACGTGAATATTATAAGAAGAACTTGATGGGGCATTTGGAAAAGACACTGACAAAGTCTAGAGATCGATATTATTTAGTGAGCAGTTCTTAAGGAGAAGATCGATCGAGTCGATCCTTACAGAGAGGTATAGAGCTAATTTCTGGTTGGAGATATTTCCTATTCTGGAGAGTACACGGTAGAGAGGGAAAAGAGTAGTCCAGAGAGGCATTGCAAAGCCAACCACACAAAGGTTGCATAGAGCTTCAAAGGGAGTCGGTATTTCTGCTATTAGACAATCAGTATCTAGTTCCAGAGCTGGGGTGTGATACTGGGAAGCCAGAGGGCTGAAGTTTCCAGTTGGGAGAGAGATCAGAGGAGGTGCAGTGAAGTCCCAACAACATTGACATAGTGACTGCATAGGTGTGATGCAGTACTGTGCATAGACAACACAAAGGCTCATCTCCAACGTAGATCAGTACCGTATCTTCCAGTAATGAGGTGAGATAATTTCACCAAATCTTTGTTTAGTTAGAACTCTGTATAGATTTTCCAGTCAGAGAATTTGAATAATTGTACTCATAAATTACTACAAACCCTCAGCTGCTGCACCGGTTTTATCACATTGGGTTTTTCTGGGGAATTAGTCCAAAAATAGTGGTGTCATGTGTCTATTATTTCTTCTTGCTCAGATTCATTTTACGCACATTTTTTTTCCATAGTTTATTTAGTGAAGGTTTTAGTGTGATGTATTTAGTGTTTTCCATAGATAACTGCAAATAAATTTTGAATTAAAAGTTAACAATTAGGTGAATATTTTCTAGTTGTTGTAATAGGATTCTAGATCTAGGAATTTTCACATGGTATCAAACCTTGTATATCCATGCAGGAGAAGAAAGAGATCATACTAGAAGGATCCAATGTTGAGCAGAAAGAAGGAGGTCAAAGTGCTGTGTAAGAAGCAGAGCGATTTCCCAAGGGATTGCGCATTCCAAGCTAGGAGGGTTAGATCTGCAAGGAAATATTTCTCTGAGAGTCAAAAGAGAGGTAGGATTTTCTAGTTTGTAGTTTGTAAGAGGAAGAGGGAGCAACACAGTAGATTCAGTGCAAATCAACTGCTGGTGGGGCGTAGTTTTCATATAGCAACAGTTGTTGGTGCAGAAAGCATTAGAAGAGAGAAAAGAAGATACTTTTGAGGGAATTTCGATCTCAGAGAATTTCTTACCCAAGAAATTATGATTTCCCATGCAGAAGTAGCAAGATCATGACTTATATGGTTGACTCCAGCAAGGGATACATAGAGCTAGTTTTGCAGAGGGTTAGAGGTAGTAGTTTGACATATGACAGTGTGAGATGGAAACTAGTGGGTTTTGTGATCAAGATTAGTTGGAGGGTGCCTCCAACTATGTAATCTAGAAGGCAAGGATCTCCTTCCTTTTGGATGAACATGAGCTCAATGCCTTCATTGACAGTGCAATAGCTGAACTTGTAGATGCAGCATTATTGAGATCCTTCAAGAATAACATCGAAAAATCCAAACAGGGAATCCTCAATAGAGTGAAGGATCACATTGTCTCAAATATTTCCAGCAAAGGTACTACAAACGAGATGTGGGATGCATTGGCCACACTATATCAGGGGTCTTCTGAGCAGCGAAAGATGTTCTTGGAGGAAAAGTTGTAGTCTACAAGGATGTAAAAGGGATAATGCATTGATCCATTCCTTGCAAAACTTTAGGATATCTGAGATCAGTTGACAGCTATAGGAGTAGCTCCTCAGGCCACGAAGATTGTCAGATTGAATCTAGATTATATGTTCGAAGAATATCAAGTCTTTGTCTAAAGTATCTTGGGCAAAGAGAAGTTGTCGGACTAGGAAGGAATGCGGGCATCTCTTCAACAGGAATATATGAGGAGAGACTTACTCAAGTACAAGATTCATGGCAACAACAACAATGTGACGAAGCCCAAGGAGGAGGATGAGAATGGAACCCTTGCATCAAAGGGGCAGCAGGAGTAGCGCAGGCATAAAAAGGACGTCTCAAAGATTAAATGCTTCTGATGTGGCGAGATGGGAAATTACTCTACACAATGTCCTTTCAAGAAGAAGGGAAAATATGAGAAGCATGATCCGCAGGATGCAATTGCGAGGATCAAGGAGCAGGAGTTTGTGATGATTGCACAAATATCTCTAGGGGAGAATTGGGGTGATCTAGAACTGTAGTTTGAAAAAGCTGAAGTTGGGAAGGATCCTTGAGGATTCCACATATTGGATTAATACCTTGCTATGGGATCCTAAATCATAAGTATCAGGATGGATGAGTTTCGGTTGGTTCACAGGAGTGCAGAAATGAAAACGCAGTGGCTAGAGAGCACTAGCGTTTGAGCAACATAGAGCAGAGTTTGAAATAGTGCAGGGAGGCACAACGCAGAGTCAACAACAATGCAACAAATTCCGAGGGAAAACACATAGACTAGTAGCAGTTAGATATTTATTACAAGATGCATCATGTTGAACACTTAGTTCAGTACTTGGATGTTTTTTTGTTGCAATAAGTAACAGAGTTGCAGTGCAGTAGCAGTTGGAAGCAGTATACAGGGTCAGCAGCAACACATATGCAACATCGCAGTAGTTGGTGTGCAGCAGTGTCAGACATCAGCAACGCAGAGGGAGCTGTTACATAATCAGTGTATTGCTTTAGCAGGATGCATTACTAGAGCACATCCCTTAGTAAGAGGGAGTGTTGATTTCTCGTAGCATCATTGTGTTCTAAGTCTCAAATTTTTCAAGGAGGCTTAGGCACATGTATTCCAAAGAAACCATAAATAATTTTGGGAAATTCCCCCCTAGATTGTGCTTTTATGAAAATAATTAATTATTTTTAATGGGACCCTAAGTCCAAAGTTAGGAAATTAAAATAATTAAAGTGAATGAATTAAAACAGGGTGTGAATCTTCTAGAAAAAGACGAATATCAAGGCAAGTTAATATTAGCCGTTAATTATGTGCAAACATTTTCTGCTGAGCCACGCATTTAAGTTGTACAAGGGCTGGATCCATTTGATTCTTTCAATAGTAGGAAATCAAGGCAGGCGGAGCCATGTTGAAACCTAAATTCTTCAAATGCGATCCTTTTCTCCTCGCTGTCACCAAGCCACTGCATGGCTATGCGAATCACGAATACCAGAGCTCCAGATCACCCTAGTCTCCTCTCAGCCCCAGGGATGAGCACAACATCGATGCCAACTAAGGGAAGAAATCCAGGGTTGCGCTAAAAAATGGTTGTGCACTCTCTACAGCAGTCACAAAATCGACTTCACCTTTTGCGCAGGCCAGCGGCGACTAGGTAAGACAAATTGGGACGACTCTCCATCCCGTCGGTAACTCGCAGAAAGCCACGAATCTCTGCACAATGACGGCCAATGCGCAAGGCAACGAAGTTACCTGGAGGCCTTTGTGCTCCATCTGCTCACTGCACCAACGCGAGACCCATGATTTAAACAGGCAAATCGGCCTCAGTGTCAGGGGAAAAGGAAAATGCAAAGAAACTGCACCGGGATGTAGCGATTCAAACAAGACATCCAAACTGGTCTCTTCGATGCGTTATGACATCCAGGGAGCTCTCAATCTCTCTCCCCCTCCTTTTCAGATATAGATCTCGCTTCTCTCGGGCAAATCCATGCTTCACTAGGTGCGATAAACGTATCTGGTGTAGAACCTCTCGCATGCTCTTGAATATAGGCTACGAATCCCCTCAGCTTCTCAGAGAATACTATACAGAGGTAAAAAACTAGAGGAATCTCTCCTCCTTTCATTTTATAATATAGAAAGATATGCTTCTGTAGTTTTATCCCTTCGTCTGCGAGGGGGAGCAGCCAGGCAACCATCCTCTGCTCCAAATTTCTCCTACAAGTATGTTGTCCATGCACAACCTCCCAAGAAAGTTTCTCAACCCTCTGAGGTACCCAAGCCATTCTTGGTTTATAAAATGGAGGATTTTCCCTCTATAGAAATTTCTCATCTAGGACTTAACAACCAATTTCAAACATATGCGAAAAATTCCATCATTTTCAGATTCAATGGCTTATGGCCCCACTCAGCAGATCTCTACCAATGGATTTACTCCACTGGACCAATAAAAACAGGATCTTCTTCTGCTCAAAGGGTTTCTTCATAGTTCTATTTGCATTCAATGAATACTACCAAAAAGCCTTAATAGGGGGCCCTTATTTTTGGGGAAAAGCAGGGCTATTCCTCACACCATGGTTCCGAGATTTCGACCCTTCCATGGAAGTCATCACCAAACTTGCCATTTGGGCCAGGCTCCCAAATTTACCAGCTCTTCTATGGCCCTTCTCTATCTTTCAAAGTATTGGAAACACCCTGGGATGCTTTCTGGAAATGGATACCTCCAGGGGGGAGACAAGCATATATACCTATGGCAGAATATGTGTTGAAATAGACATAAATAAAGGCATGCCCGATCAAATCAATCTCAAAGTTGGATATTTCCACTGGAAACAGACCCTGGACTATGAAACTACTTCTTTCCGATGTCGTCACTACCATCAAACAGGGCATCTTCAGAACTCCTGCACAACATTCCTCACCCAAAAGAAGAAAATCATCCCTAAAACAATCTCCAAAAGCTGGAAACCCTGTGTTCCTCCTCCCATGGACGACATTAATACCCTCAACTCGGATGAGGAGGAGATTGAAGAAGATGAGGAAGTTTCCATGCAAGAAAAGGACATGCTCTCCACGGATTCGGGAGGGCCCAATGATTCCGTTAGCACCCAGAAACGGTCTCATGAGTCCTCCTCCTCAAATTTAGATAAGGAGTCTAATCCTTTAATCAACAACAATATTCAAATGGTTTTAGCTCATCCACCTCATGAAGGATGGGTTAAAGTTTCAAAAAACAAAGGAAAAAAAATGTCGTATTGAGGACTCTACCCATTCTGGGTAGATCCCTATGTTTGTGTCTCACTGCTCCCTTGTTTATCTTCTAAGCTTTCTTTGTCTCTCTCTTGGCTACTTTCGGGACCGAGGTTGATAGTTCATCATTTACGGCTTGCCCGCTTCTCCAAAAAAAAAAATTAGCCATTAATTAATGATATATTCTTGGCTGTTGAAGTCTCAACAAGAAGATTATAAGAATGAATTTATGGGGCATTTGGAAAAGACATCAACAGAGTATAGAGATCAAAATTTTTTAATGAGTAGTGCTCAGGAGAGAAAATTTATCGATTTGATTCTTGAAGAGAGGGGCAAAGATAATTTCTAGTTGGAGATCTTTCCTGATCCAGAGAGTACAAGGTAGAGAGAGCAAAGAGCAGTATGGAGAGGCGACCCAGAGCCAACCATTGAGAGGCCATGGAGAGGCTGCGCAGAGCTTCAAAGGGAGTCTGTATTTATATTGTGAGACAGTCATGATCTAATTCTGAAGCTGGGGTGTGAGACTGGGAGGCCAGAGGGCTGAAGTTTCCAATTGGAAGAGAGATCAGAGGAGGTGCAATGAGGTCCCAGTAGTAGTGACGCAGTGACTATGCAGGTGTGATGCAATACTGTGCAGTGTTAGTACAGAGGCTCATCTCTAACGTAGATCAGTATTAGATCTTGTAGTGATGGGGTGAGATTATTTCACCAGCTCTTTTTTCAGTTATATCTCTGTATAGGATTTCCAGTCAGGGCATCTGAAGAATTGTACCAATAAATTACTACATAATAATCCAAACCGTCAGTTGCTCCACTGGTTTTCCTGTATTGGGTTTTCCGGGGACTCAGTCCAAAAATAATGGTGTTGTGTGTCTATTAATTCTTCTTGATCAAATATTGTTTACGCACTTATTTTTTTTGCAGTTTATTTAGTGAAGGTTGTAGTGTGATGTATTCAGTGTTTGTCGTAGATAACTGCAAATAAATTGTTAAGTAAAAGTTTAAAATTAGGTGAATATTTTCCAGTTGTTGCAATATGATTCTAGATCTAGGAATTTTTACACAATTGTGTGCAGTGGGTTCCTAAATTTTAGGAGCCTAGGTTGAGTTCATTTCAGTTGTAGAAATTTGATTCAGTTAAATCGAGTTATGGTAAATTAAACTAGTTCCAATTTTTAGAGGAACTAGTGGAAGGCCAAGTTGTGGATTGTAACTTCAATCACACTCAATGATCATCTAGATAACTAATCAATCAACCTAAATTATATCATGCATGTAGAGAATTCGAGTTACCCAGTTGAGATGGAGATTCCAAGGCAGAGTACTATTAGTTGTAGACTAGTCTCTGTGTGTAGGTGGTGCATGCAATCAGAGGAAGGACCTACTGTAATTGTTCAATCCAATTGAGGAATTTCCATAAAAAATAAGGGCTAATTCCTCAAGGAAAAACACAAGGATATAAGAGCTTTGAGGCTTGGAAAATTTGCTAAGTATTGGGTTGGTTCAGTCAATCATGTATAGAGATAGACTATACACTTATAGGTTGTGCTCAAGTTTGAGAAAGCATTGTATTTCATTTCTATTCTTTGATTAATGCAATACATATAGTAAGGGGTTTTGAGCAGTTGTTTTCCCCTAGACAAATATCTATGCATGTGTGATGTTTCCTTTTGTAGGTTGATTATATGTGTTCTTGATTATGAATTAACTTCCGCAGATCAATAGAGTAGCTTCAAGTCTTGTGATTTAGTAAATTTCATGAGAAATTTAGAATCTAAACATTAATTTATACATGGTATTAAAGCATGATTCCATTAAGGGAATTTCGAGGTCTAAAATGGGCCTCCTAAGAAAATTGTATAACCAAAATAAAATTTATACGAACCAATAATATTCAGGATGATGCTTTCAACAATGGGGGACGACTCACCATTTTTGGAGTAAAAAAGTAAAAAGATTAAAAAATAATAAAATAATAAAACTATTTTTTCAAGTCATATTTTCAACTTATCTCCTTAAGTTTTTACTCAAATTTTGAGTGGGAGTACTCATTGGATGCAAAATTTAATTCCTCATCCAAGGAGTACCCATGTTGCATACTTTCAATGGACCCTACTACACGAAAAATGAGATATACATGAAAATTGATTGCAATAATGTTTTTCATGTATTTCTCATTTTTCGTGTAGTAGGGTCCATCGAAAGTATGGAACATGGGTAATCTTGGGATGAGGAATCAGATTTTGCATCTAACGAGTGTTTTTGCTTGAAATTTGAGTAATCCCATAGGGAGATAAGTTTAAAATACATGTTGAAAAAATAGTTTTTTCTTTTCTCCCTATAAAATTTGATGATGTAATATAATTATATTTTATTATTTCCACTATTATTTTATAATTTCCAAGGAGGCCCATTTTATACATCGAAATTCCCCTAATGACAGTAGATAAGAGATTTCGAAGTTGTCTTTGCAGGAGGATTGGATTTGCAAGATTAATTATTCAAAGCTAGAAAGAAGGCTTTCCGTGGACTAAGACTCAAGTATGCCCTTGAGGGAAGCTTGAATTATGTTTCTTGGAAGGACCGCATAAAGGAAGTACTGGATTTTAATGGGTTGAAGGAATTAATTGATAATGATATCCCGAAACTAGCAACAACTGATACTCAAAATATAATAGAATGGAAGAAGTGTGCATCCAAGACGAGGAGAATCATATTGAAGGGGCCGGTACAAGACCATATTGTCACAAATATACATGGAAAAGAGACTTTGTATGAGATGTGGCAAGCATTGATAGATTTACTCCAGAATAGCAACAAACACAGGAAATTGGCAATTAAAGACAAACTTTGAAATATCAATATGCGGAATAACGAAACCATTCCGCAGTACTTGAGCAAGTTCACACAATGTCGTGATGAACTTGGTCAAGTTGGTGTTACTGTATCAGAGGATGATTTGGCAATCCTATCCCTTCTAGGCCTTCCATAGAGCTAGTACAACTACCAATATTTAGTGAATGGGAAGGAGAAACTACCAAATTGGGAGGGATTATGGTCTGACTTGGTGCAAGAGGAAATAAGGTGAAATACCAGAGATGAGACCTCATCCAAATAAGATGAAGAGGAATTTGCATTATTTAAAAAAGGAATGAAGGCCAAGCGGAAGAAGGCCCAAGGTGAGGTTGATTCTAGCTCAGAGGGTAAGAAGAAATACTTGTCCAGAATCAAGTGCTTTCATTGTCATGAATTCGAGCACTATGCCACAAAGTGTCCACACAAGAAGGAAAGTAAGAAGGAGCTTGTAGTAGCAGCAGCAGGTGAATCTTTGGATTCATAGTTTGAGCTTGACTTTACTGTCATCGCATGCATGGCTAGCAAAGTGATGGGGAGTATGTGGTACTTGGACAATGGTGCCTCATTCGACATGACGAGGAATAGATAATTTTTCAGTGACTTGGAGGAGAAATATCTCCGAATGAATATTGAGTTTGGAGACAACGAAAGGTACATTGTGACTGGGATTGGTATAATCACCTTTCAGAAGGAGTCAAACTCCCCTCTTAGACTTAAGGATGTGATGTTTGTTCTGGTTCTAAATAATAATCTTGTCTCCGTTATAGTTTTGGAAGAAGGTGGTTATGATGTGATCATCAAGAAAGGAAAGGAATTCCTATGACACATAGCCACATGACAAGTGAAGAAGATCAAGGTTTGATTGAAGAACCCATATTCAATTGAGGTATAATATTCATGAAAAGACTTGAGCAACAAGGGAGAGACTAGAGATATGGTGGTTGAGAGGGAGCATGTTAGACCTATCAATATGCAACCTTAGAAGAAGCCTTAGGAAGTTGTGGAGAATCCACAAATGGAGAAGCAGATGGGAGGAAAAGTGGAGACATTCACTCAAGCAGAGACCTCCAGTAGGGGAAGGGTTTGAGCCAAGTGGGAAAAGGGAGCACATGCAACTATACCTCCAGTAGCGAGGTGGAGCAATGTAGATCCTTAGTCCAAGAGTTGCAGTAATTTGGGTAGGGTCCATTGAGGTGTTATCCTCATGGATCATTGCCTTGCTACAAGGGCCCACAGTATTCAATAGCAGGAGGATCAGTGTCAGTCAGATACTGAGGAGTACAGAGGAGTGTTGACAACAAATTAGGAGGCTAAGTAGCAGAGTCAACAACAACACAAATTTCCCACTATACAGTTGCAAAAACAATTCATTCAATTTGTTTTTGGATGCTTCTCAGTTGTAGATGTTGCAATAGAAGCAACAACAGTGAGAGGTGTTTCATGGAGTAGATTCCATAGGTGCAGGATATGGGTGGTTGATAATCCATTTCTTTCTGAGAGGGGGTGTTGAAAATGTAGCAAGAAAGCCTTAAGTTTGATTTTTCCTTAATCAAATTGAGGAAATTCGAATTTTCACTTCAACAGACAAATTGGATGAGTTAACTGATGATCTGAAATGACTATATTATTTTTGTTGTGCTAAGTGTCTTTTCAGTTTATAAACATGTGCATACTTGTCTCATTATTTTGATTAAGGATTGAGGATTTTAACCATGAATTGTAGATGATTTTAGGTGAATTAGAAGCATAAAAAAGGCTTAAATAACACTGAAAAATAGTGTAAAACATAGAAATAAGTCACCACATATAATTTACACAGTAGGCATGATGAACTAGTTCACCCCTCCTGGGCTACATCTGCTGGTCCAACTCCCAATGGCATGTCCATCTTTCATTATGCTCAAAATTTTGCAAATACATGTAGTTACAGTGCTCTAATGGTTGTTTTCTCTAAACCAATGGTTCTAGAATTCTCCAATTAGTCAAAAATGACTCTTCATTCACTCAGAATGGGCGAAACTCAAGGCTCCTACTCTTGTTCCTAGTTACACCTAGAAAAACTCCACTAAAAGGGGAGAACTCCACTTAACTAGAGTTAATTTAGTAAATCCTGCCAATTTGGGTGCGTTGGCCAAACTTTCGTTGTTTTAACTGTCACATTTTAATGGTTTGGGTTGGGGTGGCCACATGCCAACCCAAAAAATATGGTTAGGCTAACAGTTGGGCGGACTATAGGCAAAACCTACGACATTAACTGAGGATAAGGTTGAACCCCGGTTAAGTTTGCGATAACCGCGATAATAATAATTGTGACCGTTGCCATGTGGAAATCGTTGTGGATAGGCTGGCGGGTGGTTAACATAGACCGTCGGTTGGAGTTTTTTGTTACGTTTATATGCCATGTGAGCAATACGCGGGAACCACTGGTGGGTTAGGACCACTAGCGATCCCCAACCCCCAATCTCCAATACATGAAACTTGAACTAGAACCCATGAAAAATATATATTAAGAATCATGGGTAGCTCGGGCAGTGTGGCGTGTGCTTGCTCTGCCAGAGTTCACGGGGTCAAGCCCTGCAGACGTCACCAAAATTTTGATATACCATTTTGGGGACACGTGGCGGCCTCAGGGCTAGCCACGTGTCACCCTATGATTGGCCCAAAACATAAATGTACAACCTCATTCAACAAAAAATGAAGTGAAATTTGTCACACACTATTTGGTTTTGAGGAAAGGAATATTCCTCAAAATATTATTTTTTGCTGACTGTACCACCACACTGCTGACTGGGTATCCCAGTCAACCCTGGTCAAATTGTCACAATTTTACTTATTTGGCATTTCGATCATAACGCGATATCTCCCTCATACAACATCGATTTTTCGAACCATTTGCAGTGCCATAATAAGGAAGACGAGATCTACGTAACCATCCTAGTTTCAACCCAATCCTGTAAATTTAAATTTTCAGCAAAATTTATGAACTCCTGATCACTCCTCCCCATTGGGAAGCTTTTGGACCCCAAAAGAATTGATTACCTGTTCAGTAGATGAGGGTACATCTCCCTCACCTTTCTAACCTCCATCCACTTTGCCTTGCTTGGTTTAGTGCCTTTGAGCCCAACTCGAAGGTAGTCAACACTTCCTGATCTGAAAATGGAATGTACTTGTTTAAGGGTGCAAGGTATCCATTTCCCATAATTTCAAATGTGAGCTATACACTCCAAGTGACCTCTGAAAATGTGAAAACTTCTTATTTCTTATACAGAGATAGACTGTAGGGGCATTCACCGGACATGTCACCTCTAAAAAGAGGATGAGTTCCAGAGGCTACTTGGCCCTCTACAGGCTCTGCCTAAAGAAATAATGAAGTTAACACTTAGAAGTCTTTGACATACACATACTTGAAGTTTGATGTCTTGCGGAATAAGACAAATAACTTTCTGCAGCTGAGTAGGTGATTATGTGTGTATGCAAGTTATGTATATTTGTTGTTTAACACTTTATATCAGTTTTTTTTAGCATATCATCTTCAACAAATAAAGACATCAAAATGATAAAGCAGTTCACCCCCCCTCTGGGCTACATCTGCTGGACCAAGCCTCTCAAACTAGGCTTGTCCTCTTGTATTAAAAATGCTACAAAGGCTAATACAAGAATAAGAGTGTCTCGAAAGACAGATCTGACTGTAAATACAGAATCAAAAGATAGGAATTAGCTAAACATGCTATTTCCCAAACACTAAACAGTGAAATTGTACCTGATACAATACTTTTCCCCAATTGTCCTTGGTGGCCCTTTAGACTTGCATGGAGAATTTCGAGGTGAAGATGACCTCAATTGGTTCTGAAACCTCTGCCATTAGACTCAGAATGTCTAAAATAGCAGAAACAGGCTTTTGAATCACCAAAAATGGATGAACATAGCCCCCAAACAGCTCCAACACTGAAATGGCCCTAGTGGCCCTGAAAGCTTCCCTGAAGCTAAACAGTGAGAAGAATTCCTCAAAACGAAAAACGAGCTGTAGAAATGGATTCAGAATGCTGAAAAACTTCAGGAATGACTTTTGTTCCACATTCACTGTCTGCACAATTCCCAATGCAGCTCCCAAACTGATTTGGCCCTAGTGACTCCTGGAACTTCCACGGAGCAAAATCACCTGGAAACGACCTCAAATGACTGTGAAACCTGTGCCAATGGCTTCCGAAGGTCGAAGAGACCCAAAATAAAAAAAAAAATTCGTCTTCAAAGGCCTCTCCTAGCAGAAGTTATGCCCTCTTTACTAAACTGCCTGTTTCCCCTTGAGAAACTCCACTAATTGTGGAAAGACTGCAGATAAGGGCGCTAAAATAGGTGGGGGCGCCAAAATAGGTGGAGGCCGCCAAGTGCTCCGAACGGTTAACTGCTGGCATTAATTGTAATGGTTATCGGCGTTACGTTCACATATGGGTCGACGGTTATAACAAAAGGGTTTGTAATAAATATAAACGTTTTATAATAAACAACCCACGAATAACACCATAACCAAAGTTTGAAACCGTTGAACTGCGCGCCGACTGATTATGGTCAGGGTTCCCGGGCCCCGGTTCTATGTAGAGGGGGCTGGCCCTTAGGGGCTGGCCCCCTTTCGGGCCCCGCCCAACATAATATACACCTTAAATAAATCCCCGTCCGCCACATAAACAACGAACAAAGCATTGGTCCGTTGATTAAAACGCTTGGTTAATACACATGCGGTCGCGGGTTCAAATCCCATCCGACCCAAAACAAATTTTGCCATGCGCCATTTCAATCCACCTTTGGGGTCCACGTGGCGGCCTCCGGGCTAGCCACGTGGCGCCTCCTCATTGGCTGCCAAGGAATATTCCCCAGAATATTCTGCGGAATATTCCACGGAATATTCTCAGAATATTCTGTGGAATATTCTTTTTTTAATAAAATTTTCCACAAAGTCAAATTTGGCAATTTTTTATGGAAATTGAGAAATCTTCAAACTTGAATAACTTCTGCATACGGCGACCGTTTTTCGAACCGTTCGCGGCGCCGGAATCAGGAATATGAGCTCTATCTGGTCGTTCAGGTTCAAACTAGTTCTGAGCACCTTCATTTTTGACCATTTTACGACACTTGGTCCTGAGCTCCTGATCACTTCCCCTCTTGGATGCTCTTTTCCTCCTGTCAAGAATTGTATCTTCCTTGAGCTCATCCAAAAATTATGGCGAGAAATATTCAATAGAAGGTAGTTGAATATCACTTCCTCGATCATTGATCAAAGGTGGCTCATACAAATGTAAGTTTTCAACATTAACACCTGAATACATTTTCATATAAGAAGGCAAATCAAGTTGAAATGCATTATTACCAACTTGCTTTATGGTCTTGAATGGACCATAGAAAATGGGTTTGAGCTTTCTACCTTCCCCTTGCATCCTTTCTTTGCTAATGTGCCACCATACCTCATCTCCCTCTTGAAATTTGTGATAAATCTATTTTTGTCACGCCTCTCTTTGTATTTGCTTTGACTTTTCTCAAGCTGTTCTTGAACTTGTTGATGTATAATCTAAATTTGCTCAATGAACTTTCGAGCCTTGTTAATGTCACTATGGCCATATATTGTAACATTCTTCTCAAAGATGAAGTCTAATGGAAATTTTAGAAAATACCCAAAGCATACTTCAAAAGGTGATGTCTGTGTAGAAGAGTGCTTTGCTCGGTTGTAAGCGTGCTGAATGTAATGCAGTTGTTCATCCCACAACTTAGGATGTTTGTTGCAATATCCTCTCAATAGATGCACAGCGGTTTTGTTCACCAACTCAGTTTGTCCATCTATTTGTGGATGGAAAGCGGTACTCTTTTTCAACTTTGTGTCCATCATTCTCCATAGATCTGACCAAAAATTCCCAATGAACTTGGAATCCTTGTCACTAACAATAGAAGTTGACAATCCAAAGTGAACCCAAACATGTTGAAAATAAATTTCAACAGTTTGTTCAGCAGTAATGGTTTTCTTACATGGCACAAGTATACACATTTTACTAAATCTATCCACAACTACATAGAGATAATCATGCTATTTTCTTGACATAGGTAGACCTCCAACAAAGTCCATGCAGACACTCTCCCATGGCCTTGATGGTACCGGTAGTTGTGTGTACAATCCAAGCTTCCTATTACTAGGCTTACTTGTTGCACACATAGAACAACCTCTTATAAAACGCAACACACTATCTACCATGTGAGGCCAATAACAATACCTCTGTAGATGTGCCACTATTTTTCTTACCCCAAAGTGTCTAGCAATAAGAGATGAATGATCTTCTCTCATGAAAATTAACCTCTCTCCTTGTGGTATACACAACTTTCCCAATTGAAACAACAAATTTTTATGCATGTGATAATATTTCTCTTCAACTTGATTCCCTTCACTCAATCTATCATACACATTTTGAAAATCAATGTCATGTGCATATTGTTCTATGTAACTATCATGTACAATAGAATTATTTTTGAGTAAAGTAGATGCACTAATGATTGGTCTTGAAAGCATATCATCAAATTTATTGAAAATCCTTACAAATCCAACCAAATGGATATGGTTTTGGATGTAGTATGGTCTCAAGGTTAATTTTCTTGACCAAGTATTCAGAGATTAAGTTTTCTTGTGACCCACTGTCAAACAATGTGTCAATCTTGGTATGTTTGGATATGACCCTGACATGAAATAGTTCTATTCTTTCTTCTTCATTTGGAGCATGTATGTGACAATTTGATGTGATAGTATTGGGTTTAGTTTCAATTTCTTTTCCCTTCATGTTCTTCAACCCCATGGCTATAATCTTAGATTCATCACTTGAATCATCTCCTAAATCATGTTGAGTTGTAGCTGCACTTTTTTGTTTTCCTTTGTTATTGGGTTTCTTTAGCTGCATTTTAGGATGTAATTTCCAACAATGAGTTTAATCATGGCCTTATTTTGAACAATGTTTACAAACCACTTTTTCTCCCACTTTCTTAATAGATGCATTCTTTTTGCTTTTACATTTTGAGGCCTTCTCTTTGTTTTTACCCTTAAAAGGTTTCTTTCTACCCTCTTCAGAAATGTTCTTCCCTCTAGCTTCTAGATGTGTGGCCTAAACACATAATTCATCTAGACTGGTGTGGTTAAACATGAGAATAATATGTTTTAGGTAGTTATGCAAGTCTCCTATGTACTTGAGAAAAGTATCTTGGCTCTGAAAATCTACCCCTAATAAGAGAGATTTTCTCCTAAATTCTTGGGTGTATTCTTGCACATTTTGTCCCTTCAATTGCCTAAAGTTTTTCCAGTTCATTATGGATTTCTGCATATGAGCTAATGGATAAAACTGTTTTTTTATAGCAGTAATGAAATCTGATCATGATAGAATAATATTACCATGTTTCTTGATCTCCTCCTTTGTCTTGGCTTCCCACCAAACAAGTGCTACACCTTCCATTCTCAATGAAGCTAATTTGATTTTGGTATCATCATCTTGAAGGTCCTGCATTCTCAAATAGAGCTCCAATTTCCTAATCCAATTATCAAGATTTTCTGCATTGACTTCACCATTAAACCTTGGCAATTCAAACTTAACATCAAGTTTTAAAAAAGGACTTTTACCAATGTTCTTTGAATTGTGTGGCTGATGTACTGAAGTAGAAGTAGAGGATGATGATGATGAGGGTGAGGATGAT
This sequence comes from Pinus albicaulis, assembly GCA_034641835.2. Taxonomy (NCBI): domain Eukaryota; kingdom Viridiplantae; phylum Streptophyta; class Pinopsida; order Pinales; family Pinaceae; genus Pinus; species Pinus albicaulis. The sequence continues at coordinate 116,461,392 of CM076575.1, forward strand.
GGCTCTCCATTGCCTCCATTTCCCCCATTTCCCTTCTTTGACTTATCTTCACCATTGCGACCTCCTTACGATCCTTATCCTTCCTTGTGAAGTTTGGATCCTTCTCCTTCTAGTCTCTCATTCCTTTCTTGATAAAGGATTATAACCATCTCAGTCATGTCAAGGAATGCTTTCCTGAACACTCTTTCTTCCTCTTTGGGATCAACTTCTTCATGGATTTCTCTTTCCTCATGAGGCATACTTAATGTAGCTTCTGCTTCCTTAGGAGGTGAACTAGGTGGTGGATATTGTGGCAATCTTGCTCTCCTTTTCTTTGGATCTTCTTGAGACCCTTTTGCTCCCACCAATTTTCCTTCTCCTATTTTGAGCTTAAGCCTAGTAAGCATCTAAAAACTTGCAAACAATTAAAAAATTCTTTGCACAAAACAAAACTAGAGAATAAACTCTAGCTTCGATACCAATCTGATCGGCAATGACTGTATTAGTTTTTATGTGCTAAGTGTCTTTTCAGTTTATAAACATGTGCCTACTTGTCTCATTAGTTTGCTTAAGGATTGAGGATTTTAGCCATGAATTGTAGATCATTTTAGGTGAATTAGAAGCACAAAACAAGCTTAAATAACACTGAAAAATAGTGTAAAATAGAGAAAAAATTCACCACATATAATTTACACAGTAGGCATGATGAAGCAGTTCACCTCTCTTGGGCTACATCTACTGGTCCAACTCCCAATGGCATGTCCATCTTTCATTATGCTCAAAATTTTGCAAATACATGTAGTTACAGTGCTCTAATAGCTGTTTTCTCTACACCAATAGCTCCAGAATGCTCTAATTAGTCAAAATGTCTCTTCATTCACTCAAAATGGGTGAAAATTGAGTCTCTACTCTTTTTCCCAGTTACACCTAGAAAAAATCCACTAAAAGTGGAGAACTCCACTTACTGGAGTTAATTTAGTAAATCCCACCAATTTGGGCATGCTGGACAAACTTCTGTCGTTTTAACCGTCGCATTTAATGGTTGGGCTTGGGTTGGCCACATGCCAACCCCACAACCGCAATTAGGCTAACAGTTGGGCAGACTATAGGTGGAACCCACGACATTAATTGAGGATAAGGTTGAACCCCAATTAAGTTTGTGATAATCGTGACAATAATAACTATGACCGTTGCCATGTGAAAACTGTTGCGGATAGGCTGGCAGGTGGTTAACATAGATCATCGATTAGAGTTTTTTGTTACGTTTATATGCCATGTGAACAATATGCAGGGACTGTTGGTGGGTTGGGACCGTCGGCAGTCCCCAACCCCCAATCTCCAATACAAGAAAATTGAAATAGAACCAGTGAACAATATATATTAAGAATCATGCGTAGCTCGGGCGGTGTGGCATGTGCGTGCTATGCCTGAGGTCACAGGGTCGAGCCCTGCAGACCTCACCAAAATTTTGATATACCATTTCGGGGACACGTGACGGCCTTAGGGTTGGGCATGTGTCACCCTCTGATTGGACCAAAACATGAACGTACAACCTCATTCAACAAATAATGATGCGACACTTGTCACACACTGATTGGTTCTGAGGAAAGGAATATTCCTCAAAATATTCTTTTTGCTAACTGTACCCCCACCCTGCTGACTAGGCATCCCAGTCAACCCTGGTCAAACTATCGCAATTTTACCTGTTTGGCATTTCAATCAGAACGTGATATCTCCCTCATACGACATCGATTTTTCGAACCATTTGCAGTGCCATAATAAGGAAGACGAGATCTATGCAACCATCCTAGTTTCAACCCAATCCTGTAAATTTGAATTTTGAGCAAAATTTATGAACTCCTGATCACTCCTCCTTATTGGTAAGCTTTTGGAGCCCAAAAGAATTGATTACCTATTCAGTAGATGAGGGTACATCTCCCTCACCTTTCTAACCTCCATCCAACCTGCCTTGCTTGGTTTAGTGCCTTTGAGCCCAACTCAAAGGTAGTCAACACTTCCCCTCTTGGATGCTCTTGTCCTCCTGTCAAGAATTGTATCTTCCTTGAGCTCATCCAGAAATTATTGTGAGAAATCTTCAATAGAAGGTAGTTGAACATCACTTCCTTGATCATCGATCAAAGGTGGCTCATACAAATGTAAGTTTTAAACATGAACAACTGAATACATTTCCATATAAGAAGGCAAGTCAAGTTGAAATGCATTATTACCAACTTGCTTTATGATCTTGAATGGACCATAGTGAATGGGTTTGAGCTTTTTAGCTTCCCCTTGCATCCTTTCTTTGCTAATGTGCAACCATGCCTCATCTCCCTCTTGAAATTTGCGATCAACTCTATGTTTGTCATGCCTCTCTTTGTATTTGCTTTGACTTTTCTCAAGCTGTTCTTGAACTTGTGGATGTATAATTTGAATTTTCTCAATGAAATTTCGAACCTTGTCAATGTCACTATGGCCATCTATTGCAACATCTTTCTCAAGTATGAAGTCTAATGGTAATTTTGGAAAATACCCAAAGCATACTTCACAAGGTGATGTCTGTGTAGAAGAGTGCTTTGCCTGGTTGTAAGCGTGTTGAATGTAATGCAGTTGCTCATCCCACAACTTAGGATGTTTGCTGCAATATCCTCTCAATAGATACACAATGGTTATTTTCACCACCTCGGTTTGTCCATCTGTTTGTGGATGGAAATCGGTACTCTTTTTCAACTTTGTGTCCATCATTCTCCATAGGTTTGACCAAAAATTCCCAATGAACCTGGGATCCTTGTCACTAATAATAGAAGTTGGAAATCCAAAATGAACCCAAACATTTTGAAAATAAAGTTCAACAATTTGTTCAGCAGTAATGGTTTTCTTACATGGCATAAGTATACACATTTTACTGAATCTATCCACAACTACATAAATATAATCATGTTGTTTTCTTGACATAGGTAGAACTCCAACAAAGTCCATGCAAACACTCTCCCATGGCCTTGATGGTACCGGTAGTGGTGTGTACAATCCAAGCTTCCTATTACTAGGCTTACTTGTTGCATACATAGAACAACCTCTTATAAAACGCGACACACTATCTACCATGCGAGGCCAATAGAAATACCTCTGTAGATGCGCCATTGTTTTGCTTACCCCCAAAGTGTCCAGCAATAAGAGACGAATGAGCTTCTCTCATGAAACTTAACCTCTCTCCTTGTGGTATACACAACTTTCCCAAATGAAACAACAAATTGTTATGCATATGATAATCTTTCTCTTCAATTTGATTCCCTTCACTGAAACTAGCATACACATCTTGAAAATCAATGTCATGTGCATATTTTTCTATGTAACTCTCATGTACAACAGAATCATTTTTTAGTAAATTAGATGCACTAATGATTGGTCTTGAAAGCATATCAGCAACTTTATTGAAAATACCTTTCTTGTGCCTTATAACCAAGTGAAATGGTTGAAGAAATCCCATCCACCTGAAATGTCTTGATTGCTGCAATTTTGTTTGTGACTGCAAGTATTGTAATGGTTGGTAATAGATATGCACAATAGTCTCTTTACCCATCAAGTAGTGTTTCCACTTCTTGAAAATTTGTACCAACGCATATAGTTCTTTGTTATATAGTAAATTTCAGGAGCAGTTTAGAATATACACATTAATTTCTATTGTAAACTCCTTGTTCGAAGGGAATTTAGTCATCCAATACAACAAACACTTATGTATCTATCCTTAAATAATGTTAAAATAGTTAAAACATTTAATAATTTTTTTATAAACATTGATGGATGACATCAATTTGAAATTCCAACTTTGATTATTATGATGCTCACATTAAAATATAAAATGGTTGAAGAACCAATGTTAGGTGGGCGAGCCTTATTTCAGCTGCCATAGGCCCATTAATGCGCCCAGGCAGGAAATGGCCGCCGTCGGATTAAAGTTGTAGATCATCGTGCAGCGGCCATTTCCTGCCTGGGCGCATTAATGGGCCTATGGCAGCTGAAATAAGGCTCGCCATGTTAGGTGCATACACCTTTAAGTGAAAGTTACAACTAATGTGGTTTCCATCTAATATTTGGTGATCAATATCCACCCAACATAGCCTTTAATAATTTTTTTGTTAGATAATTGATGGACATCCATAAATTATGGTCATCCATCTACTACGAGAAAACACACATATTTTAGTTTCTACATCCTTTGGCAATGCCACTCCATTTCTCTAATATCTGTTTAAAGAGCATGGAGACTTATTAAAAATTATTAATTGTAAGAAACTCTCTTATGTACAATTTTTCTTTTTCATTAATAAAATTTCCTCAAGTGTCCACATTGGCTAGGATCATGGATTTTTTCCATCTTAGAGGGTTTAAACCACATAAAAATACCAGTGTTATGAACTTTGATCTAGTTGCATGAGTGGTTTCTAAAGGTGTCAATATTATAACGAATACCCTATTTTTTTTAACAAGTCCTACCTCCATTACACCAAACCCATCTCACCTTCCCTAAAAACTAGGTATTGTCCCATGAATAGGTGGCACAAAAATTAATTTGAATTCCTCCACAACTAGCATTAATGTGCCTTTGCTCACACTCACCATTCCTAACTCCATTTTAAGGCTTCCCACTTCCATGTATTCATTTCCCAGAGGAGACATGAGTTGTTTGCTTCTCTTATCCATTCCTCTACAAAATTATGGAACACCTTATTCCCTTGCCACCATCATCTTCCTCCCAAACCAAAATTCATGTATCCGTACCTCCTCCCTATATGATGTTCCTAGGCAAGCCCCCCCACCCCTAATCACTTCATATAGAAGCCCATTTGGATGATGAATACTATCAAATAATTAAATGATAAATGGTTCCATGTATAACTATCCAAGAAGATTATTCATGCTATGCATAGCCACCTATCTAAATTATCCAACCATGTGATCTTCACAAAGTTTCGATTGGTTACGTTACACTATTCACATGATCCACAAGTCGAGCTCTAGTACTAATTAAACAAATACATTAATTTCAAGGTAGGCCACATATTTTCTAAACAAATTTGCTATGATCCTTCGTTTGAAGTTATTTGGTGAGTTTTAGAGGATGTAGCTTAGAGCTAGAGGACAAACTAGACTTCCACTCAATCACTAAATCATTGATCATATCCTTACACTTTGTCCATCATTGAGGAGACATGGCATCACTCTTTGAAATTTCACTATTACTTTATGGGATTTTAGAAAAAAATTTGATTCCATATTCCAAGAAGCTTTGTTGTAGAGACTCAAAGACATTACTATCTCAAAGACCTTTCTCACTACCATTGTGCACCAATACAAGTTGATCGTTGGTCACCTATGCATATCACATAAGGTAAAAGGTATCATATTTTATCATGAGTTCCATTAGGGTAAAAAATAAATGCCCCATTGTCCCCCACATTATATAGGATCTAGATTCACGTGCTGGAGTCTTTCTTGCATGAGAATATCTAGGATAGAGGAGGGTGTGTTCTCCACTAGGTCTTAATTTCTATCCTATTTTTACAGATGATGTGATAATTTTAGCCTCATTCCTTGAAGTATTGTAGAGATAACTAGATTCCCCAACCCTTTTTTTGTGACCTATATTAGTTAATAGTCAACTTGGATAAAACCAATGTCATGATCTTCAATGGGTTGAAGAAGATATTCTTTAATCACTATTATTTTTAAGAGTAGAGGATATTGGGATCACCAACACATATAATTATCTCAGGGTAATGTTTATACAACCTCACTTTAGTCCATGGGATTCACTTCAACCATGAGTTATTAAAGGCAATCAATCCTTTTCCCTTTTTGAGAGACATTATCCTTGAAACCATATATAGGACATACCATCTAAAATATTGTCATGAACACTATTTTCCAATGCATATTTTTTTACAGTTATAATTTTTAAAGACTTGGTTACTAGAGTTATATTGGTCCTTAGAAGAGAGGGTATAGATAATTTCCCTTCACTACATCATCATATGAAATTAGATTGTTCCTCAACCCATCATGTGCATAGAGTTTGGTGCTCGTCCCTTTAGGCTTGAAATAGTGTTTGGTCTCATCTTACTGCTACACCACATTTGAAGTTTCATTGATATAACAAAGGGACAAGACCTCATCAAAGTCCAGTGCATCAACTAGTTCTTTAATTCACCCTCGTTGCTAGTATCTTGGGATCTCAGATATCTTAGCATTTCGTAGGACCCTAGGGGAACATATATGTCCCATTGGGGTTATACCCATATTTCTTGGTATTGCAATGGTTGGGATAACTCAATTTATTCCATTGTTGCACTTGGCCACCTTTTACCTATTAGACAAGGGATGAGCATAATCATCAGAGAGGATATCTACAGGAAGTTTGGACAAGTCACTTAAATAAACCCTTAGGGAAGGTTAAATACAAAGATGGCCTTTTATGTTGAGTACTTCATACTACTTATGGATGGATTTATTTTCTTGACCCTGTTACATATTTAACCATTGGCTACACACCCTTAGAATCCCCTTAGGATACTTCCCTGTTGGTTCTCATTGACTATGAGTTGAGACTGACCATGAAATTGATTGATGATATGTGATCTCCTAGTTGTGCCATCTTCAATAGGTTGAAAATGATGAGCACTTCATCTTCCACTACCTAGTTTACTAATATATCCAAGGGTCGTTATGTTGTCCTTTTAGATAGTTACAGATGATTTGTATTTTTTTTGAGTAACCTAACTAGAGATTCCTAGTCTTATACATGCATGAGGACCTCCATCTTTATTCTTATATCCTATAGCCACACCCACATCTTGGCCTAGTTCCCACCTTAATGGATCACTTCATTTAATATCGTGCTCCAAACTAGGGTAACTAAGCAACAGATGGATAGAGATGAATCCATATTATTGAAGAAAAAAGACACTATTTGTACTTCCATGAGAACCCAATGGTGTTGCCAAACCATATCTCATATTAGAAAGCATACTAGCAACTAGATGATTTCTTCCAAACCATAATAACATTTTATTCCTTCTGGACAACAGCACAACACTCATTCCATATCCTCTTCCAATTATTTTTCCAAGAGAAATATATTTTTCAGTTTTTACTATTTAGACTTGGATGCTAGGAGAGATGGTATGTATGGACTAGGGTAGGCTTGTACCATTGGTGTCATAAACTCTATATCTGATCACCTTGTACATCTCATTTTTGGATTTCCTCTCCATCCTTGGAGTTGGATTTCTGGATTTTATATTATACTTCTATTATATTTTATTTTCTACTTCTTGCTTTTTAATAGGATCCACTTGAGCACTCCACTTGGAATACGAATCATTGTACCTAATAGTCATATTGACCTGCTTTGAATAGTCATTTGTCAAACAATGACACATTTATCTTATCTTATATACCTTAAAGTTTTATAGCATCACTAGATGCTTCCTTATCCTTTAAAGCACTCCATTAAATTTATTTTGTTCCTTTACCAAGAAAATTTGCTAGTTGTGAGTCGTATTAGACTGGCATTAATTATAACAAAATTAATTTGCAATAATAAATGCATAATTCACCTACTTATTTTGTAGTAGTATGCAACACACATGTAGAGCAATTCAAAGCATCTTCTTAATGATGATTGAACCATAAGCATGATCCATATGATATTATTATAAAGCTCATTCACATAACCATTCATTTCACAATTGAATTCATGGAAGCACATGACATATCATAAACTAAAATAATTCCACACATAAAATAATATGAAAACTGATCTATAATTAAATGGATTCCTGTTGGGAAAAATACTGAGAGGGGGGGGGTGAATCAGTATTTACTGCATATTCAAAACTTTTTACTTTTTCATTCCTTAAAACCCATACGCTACTTTGCTGAAGCCAAGTAGCGTATACACGCGGATATCCTTCATAAAACTCGCGTATACAAAGAGATCTAATTATGCCATTAGTTCTTCACTTATATCATTCCATCATTCATTCATTAGATGTTCTATAAACAGTAAACATGTGCAGTAAGAACAGAATAAAACCATCACACAAAGCATCACACATGAACACCAGGATTTTTAGGTGGAAACCCAAGTCGGGAGAAAACCACCGCTGCAGTTGCTCAGCCTTCAATATTTTATTATAGAGAAAAACATCTTACAACATATGTGCTGGCGCAGACTTGACCAGCACGCAGGCACCCACCTGCGCTCGTTTACCAGCCTCTCCTGGAAGGGAGCTACGACCCCCTGACTCGTTTACCAGCCTCACCTGGAAGGGAGCTACGACCCCCCGATCTCGTTTACCAGCCTCACCTGGAAGGGAGCTACAACCCCCTGACTGAAGGCTACAACCCTCAGCACCACCTTGGACCACGTTTCATCAATTTTCACACTGGATCCAACAACTTCAAAAGAGCACAACTTGTAGGCCACGTTTCATCATATTTTCAGACTGGACCCTCTCCATACATTTAAGCACAGTCAAAAATCAACAACAGATAGCTAAAACACAGCAGATTAGATCAGAGATTTCATACCCCATGCTTCAGCAAACCCTAGTTTGCATACGCGCTTTCCTTTCACTGCTGTCGCGTATATACGCGCTTCTGTTCACATAAACCAGCGTATACCTCTGTACATATTTCATTGCGCATACGCGCTTTCTCTTCAGCGAAGCCGCGTATATACGCGCTTCCTCTTCGGCGAAGTAGCGTATAGATCTTCAACCATCATAGAGCAGCATACTTCTTCAGATCAGACATTCAGTTCAGATTTACCCTTTTACTTCAGACATATGTTCGCCTCATTTCATATCTAAGCCTTTCATAAACAGATCTAGCAAATACAAGTACATTTCAGATCTAGAAATCCCGCTTCATCATTTCTTCATAAGTGCATCATAGATTCAGATCTATCATCAAACCTTTACCCTTTCCATACAGATATACTTCACAGAGAAGTATTCATTCAAGCTCAGACATCTTGCTCTCACACTCATATTTTGCACAATGAATTTCTTCTCCTTATATAGGTTTATCCTTTTTCAATACCATGAGCCCCTTTTTCAATACCATGGACCAAAACAATACCATGAGCCCAAAACTACCTGGACGGGGTCAATTAGGCGGATCATTACCCAATACAATGGGTTAATACCATGGTGGTTACCCCTGGTTTTGCACTTTTTGAGCGCTTTTGCCCATACGCGACTTGGAACGTTCCTTTCCGCGTGCATACGCGACTTTCCCTAGGCCAATCCGCGTATGCCAAGAGACATACTCTTTTTCATCATAGAATTAGCACATGTTGAATTCCTTTCTTCATTGCCTTCTGTACACACTGTAGATACATCAGATTTAGTTCATCAAACCATATTCTATCAAGCACAACTTCATCAAGTAAGTTGCCATCATCTTCATCAAGTGGGTTGCCATTCATGGACAACACTCATCACCATAGTGCATTTACCAAGTCCATTACGTCAAGAATAACTTCATCAGGTGGTTTGCCATCAAGGACAACACATGTCAACAATCGCATGTCTTCATCTTCATTTAGTGGGTTGCCATCAAGGACAACACTCTGCATCATATTTCCAACAATCTCCCCCTTTGGACTTGATGGCAACCACGATGGTGTTTGGTTACCACAAAAGATAAGTACATTGACACCATGTCACTCTCCCAATTCTTTGACACCATTATCTGCATTCAAACACCATGTCACTCTCCCCCTTTGACATCAAGGGCAAAGGGCGGATCAAAACCAGCAGATCAAAACCAACACACTCTCCCCCTTTGACATCAAGGGCAACGGGTGGATCAAAACCAACATACTCTCCCCCTTTGACATCAAGGGCAACAGGCGGATCAAAACCAACACACTCACCCCCTTTTCTCCTCATGTAGAAGAAGCGTTCTGCAGATCTGATGTATACTGAAGTGACCAAGCTCCCCCTGAGTTCATGCTGAATATTTTTCAATGAAGTACATGACTCTATGAACTTCCTACCAAAAGACTCATACTTACATCAAATATCCAACCAAGTGGATTTACATATAAGACTCAAGTACGCAACCAAGTGGGTTTACACATTTCAACTCAGCTACCCAACCAAGTGGGTTTACAAAAATTGACTCAGCTACCCAACCAAGTGGGTTTACAAATTTGACAAGTCCTTACATGGCTGAATATTACAATTTTACAACATGAGTCTCAACAAGACCTTTTCATCAAACTACAAATATAACTTTTAAGACCAACACCAGAAAGTCCTCAAGAAAGAGAACATATTTCAGAACCATCATAATGCCAACACTGCATTATACTCAGCAAAGCTAATGCTCCCCCTGAATCTGTGCAACCAAGCAATCTTTCCAAATGACTAAGGCTCCCCCTTAGTTTGTGCATCATGAAAACTTCCACCAACAAATCATCAAGGCATCTTCATCAAAACATTAGAAACAGAATTATGAGAACTGGAACACTACCAGAGATACCAAACAGTATCAGAGATACCAAACAGCACTGCAGCTGTGCTGAAGAGAGCTGAACCAACCAAAAATTGCCAGCAACCAAACATACGCGGTTTTCTGTGTAGGAACTCGTGTATATACGCGACCGTGTTTCATGAAACCCGCGTATCCAATGCCATCTTCTAAATTTCAACCAGATCTGATTCTCTGTGAGGCAAAGACAGTGTTCATCTTCTTTCTGAGATATTTGAATGCTTCCCTGGACTACAGATGGATAGAACAATGTAGTTGTGTCTTCAAGCGTCATCCAATGGTGGTAGCATAAGCACATTAGTATCCAAGTCTTCAGATTCTTTGCAGCATCAATACATTCTTTCCATACCAGAACAGCATCTTCACATAAGTGTCAAGCAATCATCCATGTGGTCCAAAATCACCATGATCTTTAAGATTTAACATGACGTAACATATGTAGGCAAAAGATCTCAACCATAGTAACAAGCTCTGCATGAGCTATTCTTATCTCTGAATCATAAGACTTCCAATTTCATCCAAGTGTGAGCACAAAAGATACTTATCAGCAACCAGGGCTCAAAATCTCATCGTAATAATCCATGTACCAAGTCATCATCATTTGAGCATGAGTATCATAAAGACCAAAGAATAAGCAATCATATTGCCAACAATGCAATCATCAACCTGCTACTCCCCCTAAACCAGTGCTATTGCTTAACTTGTGCAATCCTGAATACCTTTATCAGCAAGTCATCAGCAACCATCTCTACATGATCTGTCCTTATCTCTGAATACTAAGACTTTCATCTCAACAACGAATGCTCTTCATCATAAAGCAACCAGGCTTCATCCATAATCTTCAACACAAGAACCCATGTATCATTTCATTATCATGAGTATAACCAGAATAATGCTAACAGTGCAATCATCAGCAGTCAGACTGATGCTCCCCCTGGACCTCTGCTCCAGATCTTCAGCTATCAGATAAATTTTCTCATCATCAATGCATACGCAGCTGTGTCAGCTGGAACTCGCGTGTATACGCGACTTTGTTTCATAGAACCCGCGTATGGAAAGTGAAGCATAGAAAATTTTCATCTTCCTTCATTTCCTTCTGAGCTTGTACCTCCTGTACCTGTCCTTTCCACATCAGAAGCGTTGTCAGAAGTAAACATAACCAGAATAATCAAATCAACCTTGAGAGTCATCATGCATTGCTCCCCCTGTGACGATACATTACTAAATCTCATAATGTATCCCACATCATTCCTGCAGTCAATAAGAAAAGTCAGCTTCAGAAGCGGATGACTGCAGTAGGGTCAGAATTCCCTACGTTTCTGATTGGTCCTCCTTCCTTTTCCAAATTTGCTTGAACTTCCTAACAGTGTGCTGAAAATTGTCCACTTTCTCAGATCTGTTCAACCTGCATTCTTTTTCTACATGTCCATACTTGTTACAAGAATAACATCTCATGTGTCCAGAGAAATAAGCATAAGAATCATAATGAGTATTTCTAATCTTACTCCTTTTGCAATCAACTGCTTTATGTCCATACATGTTACATGAGAAACAATATCCCCTGAAGAAACTAGAGTACCTTTCTGAGTAGAACCTGTTTGTTTGTGGCTGAAATGATCTGCTCCTGCAATTTGCTGTAACATGCCCATAATTATGAAATTTAAAACATTCAATGTTCTTGAATGAATTCCTTTTAGAATTCATGATTGTTGGTTGATCTTTTGTCTCTTTCAACACTTCAGGTTTTGCATTGACATTCTCTGAATTTTTGGCACTTCCTTGTGAGCTAGATTCTCCTTTAACAGTTTCATGGAAACCAAGACAAGTTTGATAGCAGGAGACCTTTGATTACTCAGAATATTGTCCAAAATATTAGTACTATCTTGAAATCTCAAAAGTTTAACCTTTTCTTCTAATTTACCTTTGAGAATGTTTACCTCAACCTCCAAGGCTCGACATTGCTTTGTCATGCTTTCTTCTTTCCTTCTTCCATCTTCTACTTGGTCCTTTAGATTTAGAATCTCTTCTTTCAACCAATTTTCGTTTTCTTCACATGTTTGTTCCAGCTCTTCATTCTTCTTCTTTGATGCTTCGAGATTTGCTTTCAGAGAGATGATTTCTGCTTCAAGTCCTTCATTCTTCTTATTTGATATTTCTAGATCCCTTTTGAGAGAAATGATTTCAGCCTCAAGTTCTTCATTCTTCTTATTCGAGTCTTCCAGATCTTCTTTGAGAGAGACGATTTCTGCTTCAAGTCTTGCATTCTTCTTGTTTGATTCTTCGAGATCTGCATTTAGATCGTTGACTTCTACTTCTAGTCTTTTAATTCGAGCAGATGCATAAGCATGAAATCTTTGGTACTTGTCTGTCTGTCCATTTAGTATTTCCATTTGTTCTTTCATCCCTTTGTACAAAGCTTCGCTTTTAGAAATTGATCTTCGTTGATCTTCAATTTTCTTGATAGCTTCCTCTAGATCCAAAACTTTTCTTACACTATCTTCATCATTACATGAACCAAAAAGTGAGTCACAAGAACAACTATCAATACCTGATTTATCTTCTTCATTTTCTGCTGCACATGTTTTCTGAGATATCTCCTTTCAAAGGGCTCCTCTTCTTGCTTTGCTTCTTTCCATTGCGACGAACTCTTCAAGCGATCGTTTTGCGAAGAACCCGGCTCGATACCAATTGTTGGGAAAAATAACGAGAGGGGGGGTGAATCGCATATCGTATATTCAAAACTTTTTACTTTTTCATTCCTTAAAACTCACGCTATCATTGGCCAAGTAGCGTATACACATCGATATCCTTCATAAAACTCGTACACAGAGATTCAATTATGCCATTAGTTCTTCACTTATATCATTCCATCATTCATTCATTAGATGTTCTATAAAAAAGAACATGTGCGTAAGAACGTTTTGACCATCACACAAAGCATCACACACAGAACACCAGGATTTTTAGGTGGAAACCCAATTCAGAGAAAACCACGGCTGCCGTTGTCTCAGCCTTCAATATTTTATTGTAGAGAAAACATCTTACAACATATGTGGTGGCGCAGCCTCCTACCAGCACGCAGGCACCCACCTGCGCTCGTTTACCAGCCTCTCCTGGAAGGGAGCTACGACCCCCTGCTCTCGTTTACCAGCCTCTCCGGGAAGGGAGCTACGACCCCCTGATCTCGTTTAGCCTCCCCCGGAAGGGATCTACAACCCCCGACCGAAGGCTACAACCCCTCACACCACCTCGACCACGCTCTATCAATTTTCACACCGGACCTCAAACAATACTTTTAAGCTCAAACATACATCACTACCGTATACTTATCAATGTGACGATAGCAAACATAAGTAACGTACCGTATATTTCATACCCTTTGCTTCAGCAAACCCTAGTTTGCATACGCGCTTTCCTTTCTCTGATGTCGCGTATATACGCGCTTCCTTCCATATAAACCGGCGTATACTTCAGTACAAATTACAAAGCTAATTTTATTGCGCATACGCGCTTTCTCTTCAGCGAAGCCGCGTATATACGCGCTTCCTCTTCGTCTAAGTAGCGTATAGATCTTCAACCATCATAGAGCAACATACTTCTTCAGATCAGACATTCAGTTCAGATTTACCCTTTTACTTCAGACATATGTTCGCCTCATTTCAGATCTAAGCCTTCCATAACCAGATCTAGCAAATACAGATACATTTAAGATCTAGAAATCCCGCTTCATCATTTCTTCATAGGTGCATCATAGATTCAGATCTATCATCAAACCTTTACCCTTTCCATACAGATATACTTCACAGAGAAGTATTCATTCAAGCTCAGACATCTTGCTCCCACACTTATGATTTGCACAATGAATTTCTTCTCCTTATATAGGTTTATCCTTTTTCAATACCACGGGCCCTTTTTTCCAATACCATGAGCCAAAACAACATTACTTCCGATGGTATTCCTGGACGGGGTCATTTAGACGAATCATTACCCAATACAATGGGTTAATACCATGGTAGTTACCCCTGGTTTTGTACTTTATGAGCGCTTTTTCCCATACGCGACTTGGAACGTTCCTTTCCGCGTGCATACGCGACTTTCCCTAGGCCAATCCGCGTATACCAAGAGACATACTCTTTTTCATCATAGAATTAGCACATGCTGAATTCCTTTCCTCATTGCCTTCTGATCACACTGTAGATACATCAGATTTAGTTCATCAAACCATATTCTATCAAGCACAACTTCATCAAGTAAGTTGCCATCATCTTCATCAAGTGGGTTTCCATTCATGGACAACACTCATCATCATAGTGCTAACAAACATCATTTACCAAGTTCATTACGTCAAGAATAACTTCATCAAGTGGATTGCCATCAAGGACAACACATGTCAACAGTCGCATGTCTTCATCTTTATTCAGTGGGTTGCCATCAAGGACAACACTCTGCATCATATTTCCAACAATTCCACCAAACCAATTGTTGAGGAATAATTCACTCATATGAATTGGATATGGATTTCATCCCAAATCCAAAACATAATACCATCAAGGCGAAGTAAGCTCTTACGTGACTCTATTATCACTTAACCAAACCTATTACTCTGATAACATATCCACTATTATCATTACAAAGCACTCTAGGCCCTCATCTGACCATTAGTCAACCATGCCACTCTCTCCTCCCACTATCATACAGAACATAAGGTTATGTTTCTCTGCTTAATGGTCCCTCAAGGATATTCTTCCCTTCTAGTTATCTTTAGTGTAGGTAACAAGGGTCCAAATTATTGTTTCCTTATGGGAATAACCTAGAAAAGAAAAACTTAGCTCCAAACAATTAATATGAAATAATATCAAGGTCACAAGTTCAATGGTGTTTACTTAATATCTTGTGGTCATTTCAATAATGGTTTTCCCCTTAAATCCATCCCATTCACGCTCATTACTCATTAGAAAATATATCACATCCACAAGCTCTTAGCAAAAATAATTCCATGGGGTTCTCTTATCAGGTCAAGCACAAAAATATGGTTTCACACATATTTCCTTACTCACAAAGAAGAGAAAAATCCCCATGACATGGATAGTAAAAAATTTCAATAATTGAAGAATGATATATAATAAGTATGGAATTTTCCAAAAATTTGCACAAGATATCCTCCTTGATACATGAGAGCACATGCCTTCTAATTACGTATGGGGAAAATTATGAAGGAAAAATCAATTCAAGGTTGAAGCCCAAGCTTTAAAGGAAGCTTGGGGTAAAAGGTGGTACTTCTCAAGGACAAGTATCAAAGTAAAATAACTCATGCATATCCTTTCTTATTCCCCATGTTGTTTCCTTGAGTGACCATTTTTATAAATATTATATTAATATGTTTCCTTTCTAAACATGTTTTTATATAAACATATCATCCAAACCATAATCTAGCTCACATATTGGACTCAAGAACATTCACTAGTTAGGTCTTTGCTTAGTATCCATACTAAGAATGTTTACATTATATTTTACATATAAGCAAACTGGTCATTATAACTTATCCCACTAAGATTGAAATCAATGACATAAATCTCATCATACAATAATACATCATTCAATGCATTGTAATGCAATTGTCAAAATTGAGGCATTACACATTGCCCAAGGTATGCCTTAATGGATATGCAATGGTAGAATATTGATATTCCTTTTCCAAAATAAGCTTCAAACCTTGAGAAAGCACAATCATGCCGATAACAAATATAATGTAAACTTTGGATGGGATGTATTTCCTCAAGTGCTGCAAATATGTAGGGATGGAGGATTGTATTGAATTGATGTTTTAGCCACCTAACTTGGCCTATACACTCATCAAATATTACTTTAATTTTGAGAGATATTGTATCCAAAGCCATATGTAGGAGTTAATTTGTGTCAAGTCTTCTCATACATGTATTCTCATATGAATCTTCAGAGGTGCATTCAATATCATAGTATGAAGTAGATGTGTCCTAGTGTGTGTGTGATGAAAATTTAAACATTTTTATAAACTAATAATACACCATGCTAAATTAATATTAAACTTATATCTATAAAGCATGAGAGGGTTCAAATCCATCAAGATGCAAACCTTTCCTTAAGTTTTTAACGTGAAAAATCTCAACTTTATAAAACTAATAAAATAAACTAGGCTAGATATAAGGTTTTATGTATTTCTATGTGAGGTGGACTAGTTTATGCCATGATTTTACGTAGAATTCCATGTGCAAATGCATCCCTACATTTGTGGTTGCTGTTATAAGTAAGCACATGGAAAAAATAATTCACCTCCCCAAGGGGGATTTGAACTAGGTACTTGCCAACACAAACCTAACCAAATATCCAACAACATTAGCGACAACTAAGTAGCTAACCTTGTGGACTATGTGTGTGTAAAATCTTATTGGGATATGTCATTGGATGAAATCTTGATTATCCAAGGCATAGTAAAAAAAATGTGGTGGTATCAAGTCACATTAGGTGACTAGTTGTTAATGTGGCAAATAGTTACTCTACCATTTGTACATACATACATACATATGTGTGCATGTGTGTGTATACATACACACACTTACACATATATGTAAGCATATGTGTACACACACACATGAAAGAATGGATGTATGTATGCATTCATGCATGTATACATGCATACATACATGTATATATGTACATATGTGTGTGTGCACACACACATATATATCACTTGTGATTTAGATGAATGGTTTAAGCATCCAATATGTTTTGATCCAACACAAAAACTTGAAAGTTATAATATAAATTTAAATATATGGGACCATTATTGAGAAGGGCTTGCATGGTTTCAATTAGTACATCAACATACTTAGTGTTTTGAGAGTCCATTAAAAAATCAAGTACATAAACAATTAATCCATGACAAACGAGAGGGTAATTTCCAACTTGGACACATCCAAAATGAAGGAATCTATAACTAACATTCATGTATTTTTGAAGATTATAATTTCTCATAAATGGAAATAAGTGATTGTTGAAGTTAGTATCTTAAATGTAGATGAAATTCTCAAAAATATGACATGGGTCATGGCTTTGAGGAAAAATGGATTTAATTTATACTATTATAATGACTACAACACTCCCCAAAAAAATTTCTCCCTATGCATTTAAAATTTTGAGTCCCCCTTGCTTTCACAAGTTTTCATGGATGTTTCTATTGTGCTACTTAAAAGAAATCTCAATCATCACTGGATGCAATTCCAAAATGAACCTTTTTCATGGCTTTCTTGAATAAAAACTCCTCCACCACAACCAAACTTGCATGATAGATGTTTTAATAAATATGGAAATCATACATCCTTCATAAATGTGCTTGTTCAAGCTCTAGCTTTAACTAGTGATGTTATATTGGCTTTTGTTGCAACCTGTACTTTTGAGGATCTTGGATACTTGAATTGTTGATAGCTCAGAGAAAGAAGACCAAGGCCCAAGGATGGATAACATATTAAAAATTGAATTAGGGAACTGCAGGATATTGCACCAAATGGAACGAAGTGCAGTATTGATTACTTATTAGATCACACCACCAAGCACAAGATTGCCTTGCTAAGTAAATCAAATCATGGGGATAAGGATGGTAGAATGATTGCAGAAATAATCATGGTGACTTTGTAAATTGGGTGATTGAAAGCATGGAGTTACCCATGACAAACCCTTGTAGATAGTTTGTTAAACAAGTGCTTTGAATTTCCATTAAATACAATTTAGAGTGAAATTCATAAAGATGAATAAGCTATCAAGTATAATAACAAGAGAAACCTCATAAGCCCATGGAAGAAGAATATTATACGAGAGATTCATTAGAGAAATTTTGAGGTCTAAAATGGGCCTCCTAAGGAATATTATAAAATATTAGTGGAAATAATAAAATAATATTAGATTACCTTGTGGTAGTGTATTTGGCACAAGGGCGTGCGAAATACACTTTGCTTAGTAGGCAGGTTGCTTACCTGCATAAGAGTCACATGTCAAAATGGTTTGTTAAACATTTGTGGAACAAGTTCAACATGTAATAAGCTTGGTTAGAGAGGAAACATAACATACTACATAAACAATAAAACAAAAACAAAACAATATGCACAAGATACACGCTCGATAGAGAAAACACACTAATAACTCAAAATGGAGAGCTTATCCCTTTATTAAGTGCTAGTGGTGATAGAAGATAGAATGCTAAATCTCTTGTAGTGGATCCTTTGAGATATGGAGCTCAAATATCGAAGACAAGGACGTCTCTTCCCCTCAAGTTTTCTGCAAGCTTCTCTTCCCTCTCAAAGGATGGTAGATCGACGAACATGTGGTGAGCTCCTATATCTTGGACTGAGATGTTGGGTGGCCAACAACTGATTCCTTCCAATCCCTCTACTGCTAGACTACACACGCTGGTTTACTATGGAGAAATTTGGCCAACATAACAATGTGTCTCCAATTATTCTTCCTAAGGCTAGCTTTTATAGACCATTTTCAAATTCTCCTTCCTCTTGGCTCAAGATGGATGGTGACACAAGAGTGGAGGTAGGATTCCTTTGTGTGCTACATTAAGGCCTCAAGGTGGATCAAATACAACTATACTTGGTTAGGTTGAGTGACAATATTTTTAACCCAAGTGTTCCAAGTGGTCTCGGACGGTGACATTCCATCATCCCCAGGACCGCGCGACTATTGTGCGCAACTATCAGATGGATAGTCACATTGTGCGCAACTATTGAAGAAATAGCTACACTGTGTGCCAAAAGTCTTTATTGCCTATGCACTATCCATAAATTTTTCCTTTGACCTTAGGAAGAATTAAATTTTTTGATTCTTCCTAATGTATTACTTCTCCGGAAACCTTTATCTGTACCTTTTGGTTGAAATTTTTAATGTATTTTTCTTGTATGATTTTACAGTGTTAACAGTGTTATCACTCCCTCTGTTTCCCAAGGCTGAGAATGGATACTGAAGGAGGTAACCTCAAACCAATATTTAGGTTTGGTAGCTAGCCCTACCAATACCAGAGAGGGCTCTCTCAATGTCACTTTTACAATCAATGATGATACTGGAAATTTAATGATATTAGGCTAGATATAAGCTCAATGACTTAGGGTTTTGTTTTGAATTTTGTTGGATAGGAATGTCACTCAAGGAACTAGGTCTAGGTTTTAGGTCTGATTTCAAAGGTTTAGTTGCAAATATGAAGATGAAGCCAGGTAGGTATACTTAATAAAATACTTAAATTGTCATTGTGTATAGGGTTTGAAATGAGAGAGAGAGTCAGAATGAGCATGTTACATGAATTCATTCATCAGAGGAATTAGAACACATTCATGAATATATTATAAAATAGAGCACAAAAAGCAAGAATTATGCTCATATACTCATAAGATCATCATATAGAAGCATACATGTGATGGAAAGAATTCATAAACATTCAAATTTATGATGTTACTAAGAAAAAACAATGCTAATAAGCATACCACTGGAGTCCCAAAATTATAGCTGCAACATGTCTTTGATTTCACTGAAAAAGTTTGTACATAAGCTCCACACTACAAATAACAACTATCCAACCTATAAAATTACTTGAGTTGGAATACATATAGAAAATATAAGATATGACACCTAATTGGGTCAAAACCTGATCCAAAATACATAATAGATGCACCTAATGAGTCATAACCTAGAATCTAGGGAAGTTAGAATGAGTCTCCCCAAATTTAGCGAATAACTAGGAGTGTATGTCTCCTTATTAATTACATGATTCCTCCACAATGAGAGGAAAAAACAAACTCTCTTATCCAAAATACACCTCATAGGACAACTGCAACCTTGAAATTTGAACCATTATGGCTTGACAACTATCCAAAAGGAATCCAAGAAAGAAGTGTTGCGCTAGTTAGTAGAAGCGTCGGGCCTCCCAGTAGAAGTGTTGTGCCACTTTGAGGGTGATTTTGGTTGAATTTAAGTCATCCATATGAAAATATGAAGATTGGGCTAGGTATCTTGGTGTTTCCGCTATCCATCCCAACCTTGAAACTAATAAAATACCTCCTGGAAGGCCTTCAAAAATCCATTCTCCCAACCTTACACCAGAAGCGCCAAGCACAGGTAAAATCAGTGGCAGAAGCATGAAAAAGAGGCTATGTTTTAGGGTTTTCTTCAAAACTGGAGGGTGTCATCGAAACATGAGACCATATTTTGCAAGTAGATGTGAAAAGTTATCTATCCATGTAAAAATTTCCTCATTTGGAGTCTCTAAGGAAAAGCCTCATGCCACTACGCGACTCTTCTACAAAGGCAATTTTCCAGAATTTATCAAAAATCACAAAAAAGACTCAAAATGCTCAAAATATGCTGAATTTTCTTCCATGAAATCCTTGGATGATAAAATAAATAGCTAGGGATGCCTCAGCTAGAAAATCAAATTTATATTTCTCCTTTAGCTTAATTAAGTTTTCCTTAAGATTTTTCCTCAAATTTTTAACCCTCACTTTGGCGATTTGGTTCCTAGTGAAATAATGTCTCGCCATATGCCTCTGGAGGTTATTATCCATTTATTCCTTCTTCAAAATATTCTCAAGATGCACATTTACCCTGTCAATCCATAACTCTTTTTATTTCTCAATTTCAACAGCGATCAACTCATAAAAGGTTAGTTGACCTAATGGAGGAGATGACTCCCTTTCTTGCTCTTTGTGCATGGTTGAACCTCTTGTTCTTGGCCTCCTTGGATTTGTTTCAGCCTCTATGTCTTCCAACTGATCAACATCTACCACTTCTTTTCCTTTACCTTTGTCTACATGAAGGTTTTCCTTTGGTTTTCTTTGAAGTAGTTGTTTCACCTTCACTTGCATGTTTTCTTGCTGTAGGAAGGTAATCAAGAAATTTTCCTTTGAGAGGCTATCCTTAAGCTCTTCTATCTCTCAATCCTTTTCCCTTATTATCTCCTCAGTTGTCTTGTCTTTCACCTGCTCTGCCATGTCAACCTCCATGGGCGCTTATTCCTCATGCTGCAGCAATGGTGACTCATCCTCATGAATAGGTGGCTCACTTTCATGAATAGGTGGATGCTCCATGGTTTCTCTTTTCTCAGCTATAGTTTCAGGTGAAAGTACACCTTTAGTGGTCTTAGGAGAAAAAACCATCCTCTTACCCTTCTCATTAGTTTGAGTGATTTCAACCTTAGGCGCCTTTGGAACCTCTTCTTGCCTACTTGAAGAGACAACCCCCTTTGGTTGTGTTGATGATGATGGTGTGTTATGAATGATGGGTGTACTAGTAGTAGGCACTGATGCAACTGTATCCATGAAAGTTTCCCAAGACATATTGATTCCTGAGAGCTGATGCAAAACAGTAAGATTGACCAAACCATGGTGGAACAAACTAGGGTGATGATCTTTGCCTTTACTTTGTACCTTTCAGTCATTTTGACCAAACTTTGGAATAAATAATTAGAAAAATTGAGTGGTTTAGTAGCAGTGAAGTGCATCAATAGCCTTATATGGTACTAGCCTACAATCTTGAGAATCTCCCTTCACATGTAAAATAATTCATAATTAGCTTCATCAAAGGGGCATACTTATCAAGTAAATTTCTGAAAGGAAATATTTTCTGAGGAGCATATTTATAGTGAGGTTTTAAGAACATTTTGTAGCTCTCAATGTCCAAGTCCATCCCTTTGAACCATATTTCTCCATGGTTCGGGATACATTTTTTTGAAGCAATAACATCCGCTAATATGGTGAATTCAATACCTCTTATGATAGCCTTATCTCTCCTGCAGCTAGTGGACAAAATGCTTGTCAATTGAGCATGACAACATACCTCTTGGATTCTCTCACAAAACCTCAAAAAACCACTATTTTTAAAAGACCTCTTAGCATAAGGAGAAGCATTTATCTCCTGCAAGTTGGATGGCTCAAACCTGGAAAGATGACCTCCCTTATGGACCCTCTTTTTACCCTCCATGATGTTTTTAAACAAGGAAAACCCTAGCTTGATTTAGTGGATATGGAGGGTGGAAAATTAGGAAAATGGGGGATAGTGTTAGAGTGGTTTTAGGAACATAAATGAGATGGAAGGAAGATAGGGAAAAATATATAAAAATTTGGGGAGGTATGGGTGATGAGTTGGATACAATATTCAAGTGGAATGTTTGGAAATGGGCATGAGAAAGGTGCCCAAAAGGTCAAAACACAGGGTTTTCCTAGTTTTCCTGCAAAAACGTAGTGAAAACTAGGGTTTCAATGAAAATGGTGGCAAGGAAGGATGTGAGTGATAGGGAGTGTTTGGATAAGGTATATGGAATATGTATGAAGGTTTTAGATGGTGAAATAAGGGTTTTTTCAACCGAAATCAGCCAAACATGGAAGAAACTAAAAACGTAGTGGAGAAAACCTAAGGAGGTAATCCACCCTTTTGCTGAAAATTTTGACTTGAAAGAGGTATAAGGAGCATTCACTTACTGATTAGGAGGTCTCTGAACCTTGAAACAAGCTTATTTTACCCTTGGATGGCTGTTTGGAGCTTGGAATGAAAAATGTAGCACCCTTTCCAGAAGCGTAGCACAACAAGGCAGAAACGTAGCACAGCAAGCCAAAAACATAGTGCAACACAGTTGGATCAGTTTCTTGTTGGTTATACTTGACCTTTGATAGATGTGGAGTGTGGTGAGGATAAGGAGCTCTTCAAAAATTAAAGGATGAAATGACTTCAAGAAGCTTCATTTCCCTTTATAACATCACAAAATTTTCTTTTTTGTCTTCTAGTGAAATCATACATACGTTGAGAAAAACTTCTTTTTTGAAAAACTAACTTGATCATGTAGCATACTCTTTCGAAAAGAAAATTTTCCTTTACTTTATTTCGTATCTTTGCTAATTTCCAATGTAAATGATATGTATGGTGAAAATGACATCTTTTTCGCCTTCTTTCATGATATGATTGGACATTGTGGTGGCAAAACAAAAGAGACCTAGACCATGACATAGATCAATGCATGTTGATTGGCCTATGACCCTAGGTGATAATGGATGACATGACCTTTAAATGATGACGAACATGAATGGAGTGAAGGGAGTAGCATTTCAGACCTAGAAAACATTCAGTGAACACAATTTTATCTGAAAATTGATTTGATAACATGAAAATTTGACCTAGGACCACTACCAAGTAAACCTAAAAGAGTGTATTTGATCACTAAACATTTAGACACTAAAAAACAGTTTCCCCCTAATGTATGAGGTCTAGGAAGAACTGTATAGCCAAAATACATTATGGTTTATTTTCTCTGTAATCCTTTTGAGAGAGAGAGAGAGTGGGTAACTTGCTTTGGAACTGAGTTGGGAGACTCCTTGTATTAAGTAAAAAAGACACCATGCTCTTGGAAACCTGCAAGAGATAGAATGAATAAAATTTTTCTGAGGCAGGAATGTCCCATGCTCGTGGTTTTTTGACTAGTTAAGATTATCTGAGAGATAGTGTTTTTGTTTATGCCACTTTTGGTGGTGGCCTGCTGCTGGTTGATGATGACGATTGCTGATGCCCTTGGGGGCGTTTTTATTTGAAACAAGGTTGAATGTGGTGCCCACATGCATAATCTTGGTATGACACGTTTGTTTATAACAAGTGCTCATTGTATGCCTGGGTCTTTGATTTTTGGGGACCTTCCCATGTAAGCATTTCTGAAAGAGATACTTACCAAGTCACGGGTCTTCGATGAATTCTGGCAGAGTGCAATGGTTACGATACCATATTGACATGAAAGCTGATATTGAAGTCAAATGTCAAGAGGATCGATGACATCAATGGGAAATGATGATTCCCATAGTGCCATCCGGGGATGCCCTTATTGAGGTGAGGGGTCATCCAAGGTACTTCCCCTTTCTTGGAAAATGGTTGTTGTAGTCGACAAGAAGGAAGCATCAACCAATCGAAATGAGTGTTGACGCAAGGGACCAGGGTTTCTAATGTAGTAGGGCATGGTGTGATGGGTTAACTAGGCATTATGAAGAGAAATGATTTTAACTGATGATGGTAGTTAAGTGGCTCGAGGTCAGAGCTGTAAATGTGAGTGGCGGAAGTCATAACAATTTCTGGTGAGGAAATCCCTATTGTCGGTAGGACATCCAGGGTGGGTGTATGGTTGCTATGAGTGTCATAGTTGGGTGTGGTAAAAGAATATGTATCTCCAACCAAGGGTTATTAGGGACTACTTCGAGGTGAGAAAAGTAAATGGATGGGTGGGAGTGCTCTCCTAAAAATTCTTTGTACACTTTCCAAAATAATATAAAATGGGTATGGATGTACAAGCACGGAGACAGGTGCCCTTATAAACGTGAATAATCCTTCACTATGATGTGAGGAGTGTGGTTTGCTAAGGGTTGGGGGCCCCGTTGGTTGGTCTCGGTGGGGGATTAATGAGGTGGATTAAAAATTTCGTAGATGGGCTATTTCTGATGGGGGTGTGATAGGCCCAATGTGAAACATGGTGGTGTGTTTTTTCTGACCAGCTTGTGATAACGATAGCCTGGGAAAGGGGTTTTAACATGACATGGGTAAAAATTGACTTGATGTATGATGGATGAATGAAAATGAAGTGCTTCATGGGCTTGGGGTTTTATGGCCATGGCTCCAGACCTTTGGTGTATGGTCTACATGATTGATGGATGCCATGGAGGGTGAGGCTCTACCAACCTGCAAGGGTGTTTATCATGTGAAATGTGGGGTGATGATAAACATGGCCAGGTGAAAGAATCCTATGGTCTATTTATTTGAAGAAATGATGTTAGGATATACAAATCTTCTTGGGGATCCTATCATGCTCGGTGTAGAATGATACCTGCTCTTGTACCTTTGTTGGCTGGGACATATGGTGATTTGGCATGTTTGTAATACCTGCAACCAATACCCCAAGTAAAAAGCATATTTTTCATACAAACATATTCGAAATAACTTGAATGTAAATAAATAAGAGAGGGCATACCTAAACTGTAGTATGGTGGACGTTGGGCCTGAAAATGAATTTTTCCGAGGCATGGATTTATGGGGCCTAATTTAAACATGATGAAGGGTTGATCGCTATGTTTCTCGCGGTTTTGCGATTAGGTACACTGAGCTTCAGATATGGTCTGTTGAAAACTGAGAAAAGGGCTATATATGGGCTAATATGGTTCATTTCAACTCATTCCTTTTTTTAAGGTCTAAGGTGTTATCTCAAAATCAGACCCTGATAGGTTGCTGATCAAGAAGACTCTGAGTAACTATTTCAAACCAGACTTTTAGTTGAGGCTTAGCCTCCTCAACCTGAGAGGGCTCTCTCAATAGGTTTATGATTTTCAAATAAGGATTAGATGGCTAACTCTATGAGTAAAATGGATAAAAATGGATAATTGGTTGTACTACTAATCAACAAACATCTATTGGGCTTATGGAGTCAAGTGTGTTTTCACAAAACATGAATATCAGTTTCATTTGGAAGTCAGGGCATTTCAGGGTTTAGATGCATCAAAGAACAGTAGGACAGAAAATAAACACAGTTCATGAACATATGAAGGAAGTTAGAGCACCTTCAGTGAATTCTAAGTAACATACATTCATGCCACTACAAGTAATTGAAAGAGGAAAACCATGAGAATATCAAACATCAATAACCCTTTCTGAATCCTGAGTGATGAAACCAATATCTCTGTATTAATATAAAAACACAGTTTCTGCTACAACAAAACAATATGCTTGTTAATGAAAATTGCCAACCCTATGAAATTTGACCTCTTGTCTCTTATAGAGTCATCATTACATTCTTGGATTCTCTCCAAACACTTGAGAAAAATTCGAATTTGCTAGCTTGACACCTATCAACTGCTAAAACAAACTTTTAATTACATATGACAGTTAAACTGTCTGTTCTAGAGTCCTAATACAACTAGGATTAAAATTATTTATTATAACTTAACAACCTTATCTAAACATTAAATCTTCTATCTGACAGCTGCTCCTCCTAAACTTCGACCTTGATGATGTCCATCTCCTTGTTGTTAGATTGTATTGATTTGCCTCTTATCTACCCTAAAAGATAGGAACATGCTCCCTGCAAAATAGCTATAGTGCTTCATTTATGTTTCTTCAAACCATCTGCTGACCAACTTGTGCTCAAAAACATGTGGCAATGTCTTATTAAACGCATGTGACTTCACCCTTCCAGCTGTGCCCAAACCAAACTTTTGAAGGAGTGCCAAAACTGTTAACATTGTTGTGCTACGAAACTGTCTGCTGTTTTCGTAGTGCAGAACTTTACCTTTGAAAACTTCACTTGGAACTTTCCTTTTTCTGTGTTTTGCCATTGGATCTTCACTTGTGATCTTTATACATCCTTCAAAAGCATCAAGGTTTAAAAAACAAGCCTTTTCACCCTTTGAAACCTTGCAAAATTGAAACTGCATCCTACAGTAGTTTCGTAGCGCGCTACGAAACTGCTTTGCATGACACCTACAGCAGTTTCGTAGCGCATTATGAAACTGCTATGTCTATATTCTCATAGAATTTTCCAAAATTTTAAGTTTCAAACCTTTACTACCATCCTTCGAGTTATATATAAGCTCTCATAATCAGCAAAAATCAACTCTAAACTGCTTTCAAAAATGAAATCTTTCCACATAACCCCAAAAATGTGTTAGGAGATGTCACTTACTGTTTACACTCATTTTTGTTGTGGTTGATCTTCAGGCTTTGCTAGCTATATTTAAAGATCTTCAACCTGCCTTTTAAGCCTTCTATTATTAGCTCTTAGTTTGGTATTAACCATCCTTATGAACTTTGCTTCCTTGATTGCAGGGACGGTCCATATATAGAATTGATCCTCACTGCTGATTGACTCAATGTTTGAAACATTTTCTAGCTCCCACGGACCTTTCAGCCTCTCAAAGTTTTACCTTTCTACAGCACGCATTCTCACTTTCTTCTTCAATTTATCAATTTCAATGTTTGCAAGTCTGAGTTTGTCTTTAACCTCCTCATAACTACTATTTTCTCTCTGAGTATTAAAAACTCTGTTTCTGTCTTCTTCAAGCATTGGAGATGATATATTTATGGGTTCTTAAAAAACATTTGCATCCTCACCTCCTGTTTGGTCTATCTCCATGTCTGGCTGCTACAATTTCTTAGACCGCCTAGTCAAGGGTTTTCTAGGCTTAAAGACAAACTCAGACACTTCATCCTCCAAATCTAATTTTTTGGATGTTTTCAATTTCTTTGATTTTCCACCTGTATCTAGTTTGATGAAATCTTCTTGAACCAGGGGAGACTCTTCAATGTCAATAGCTTGTAATATATCATTCAAGTCACCTCTTAATTCCAAGTTTTCATTTGTGACCACAGCCTTACCCTTCTCGTTTGACCTTTGACTCCTTGTCAACTTCTTCTGAGTTGTTTTACTAGTTGACTGCTCCTGATTTGTCTCTTTGACATGAGTTCTCTTCTTCTGTGCAGATTGATGAGTCCTTTGGATATTCAACGATGTGTTTATCATTGGTTCCTTAACCAGTTTCCTGGGCTTAAGCTTGACAAACCTCCTTGATTTTGTTTCTGCAGGTTCAGTAGTCTTTGATGGAGATGTTTCTTTGACTTGAGGGCTAGCACCTGTTCCTTCAACCCCTATTCCACTCAAAAAGAGAAATGCAGACCATTCTCTATTCACTTTCTGAAGCTCATGCAAAACTATTAACTTGACTAGACCATGATGAAATAATGAGGTTTCACATGCCTGAGTTTTCATCTGTACTTTGTCTGCCATCTTGGCCAGACTTCGAAATAGAAAGAAAGGTAAGTCTAGAGAGATTATTCCTGTGAAATGCAATAAGAGTTTAAAGTGGTAAGTGTACACCTTGTGGTATCTCCCTTCGCAGGTGAAGTACCTTTGGATGTTGTAGAGCAGATTGGAAAATGCATCCTTGACATAATTGCTTGGCACAACTTTGTTCAAATCAGTATCCATAAACTATGGCTTCAAAATGATTTTGCAGGGTTTCATTTCAAACCTAAAATTCTTGAACCATCTATCTTCCCCCCTTTGAATTTCTGTGACTGCTGATATAACTTCAGGAGAAATTGGTAAATTGAGAAAACCAACCTTTGTGTTTGACCCTGTGAAGTTAATAGCAAACTCTTTGGTAACCTGATTATGCCCTCCTTGAAGCTTTTCGCAGAAATTCCAGCACCCTACCTTCTTAAAGGCTTCTTCAATAGATTTATCTCTTGTGAGAGCTTCTAAACCTTCAGGTTCTGTTCTTAGACAGTGACCAGACCTGTGATTTATTTTTTCTTCTGTCATCTTCCTCCTAAAAACCCTGTGTCTTCATCAAATCTGTAATAAACCTCCTTGTTGGATGAACTGGCTTGCTTGAAAATTTGGTTCACCACTTGATTTGAAATTCTGCCTCGCTTGAAAACTTAAGGAGAGCTCTGGTTTCTTATCATGAGTTTCTCTTTCAAACAATAGATATGCATGCAGTGTTTTCTTTGCATGAGACAAAATCGATGATAACCAACCCTTTTTCAAATTTGAAAAGGACCAATGACAAATGACCCCTAACGAATCTCATAATGAATTCATAATTGCTTTGGATGGTTGCATGCGTGAGGGAGGATTCGAGGACTAACACCTAATTTCATGTGTGAGGGAGGATTCAAATCCCCAATTTCGTAGCGCTGGTAATGTGATTTTGGGATTTTGCGTTACGAAAAGACCAACATTTTCGTAGCGTAGAAGCAGTTTTTTACACTGAGCGCGCTATGAAAACGTGGTTTCGTGGCTTATTCAAAAAAAAAAAAATTAAAGACTTAAAATATGGTTTTCAAAATGTGGTATGAGACTTCTAAAGAGTAAAGCAAGGTATATGAACTTTATTTGGTGATGAAATGAGACCTGTAACCTATGGCTTAGACCCTATAAAACATAAAAATGACTCAAACCCTATCTAATACCATGACTTAGGAGCAAGTATAAACTGACCAAGTTTAGAAAATTTTAATAGTGATAAGATAAGGTCAGAGTCGAGCTCTTGTACCCAAGCTTCTCTTTCCATTGCGGTCAACCTAAGTACCCAGGATTCGTGCTGTCAGTGTCAGGTAGGACCTTAAATGTCTCGATTTTCATTTTTGTCATTTTCTGAAATGGGGAATTCTTACAAATATGGATTTGTACATATTTTATACCCATTTTTGGGTAAGACTACGCGAGTGTGTTGTGTAACCAGCTCCAAAAATAGAAGAAAAGAGATATCAATGCATTATAAATAAGCCACTTCGAGGGGGCAACCTCCAATACATTACATAAATGAACAATTCTTGGATGATACAATTTACAAAACCTCCTTTCTATATATAGGAGTCCATGGGGCCATAATGTAATCCTAGTGGGCCACAATGTAATCCTAGCCGACCTAACAATAATAATTTAAGGGCACGATAATAACAAAATGGGGGTTACAAGGGTACAATAATAACAATAAGGGGGTTACACTAACAACAATAAGGGACTATACTAGTAATATAGGGACCTAACATGCCCCTCTCCTTAAAAAAGTGTTGTCCTCAACGCTTGAGTAGCTCTGGGTGCTTCTGTATAAAATTCTCATCCTCCCATGTAGAATCTTCAGTGGGTAAGTTCTTCCACTTGATGAGATACTCTGAAATTGATCGATTCCGTAGTTGTCGAGTTCTTGTTTCCGTGACCACTTTAGGTTCCAATATGATTTTTCCTTCCTCATCAAGTTCTGGCAATATTGTTTGAACTGGAAGATTTTCACCTATAACCTTCTTTAAGCATGAAACATGGAAAACTGGATGTACTCGCGAAGAAGCAGGAAGCTCCAATTTGTATGCCATAGTACCAATCTTTTGCACCACCTTGTAAGGACCATAGTACTTTGGCGATAATTTATTATCCTTCTTAGCTTGCTTGAGGGACATTTGTTTATATGGTTGTAGCCGTAAAAATACCTAATCTCCTACATCAAAACTTCTCTCGCTGCGATGTTGATCTGCCTGTTGTTTCATTCGATTTTGTGCCAAATTCAGGTTATCCTTTAAGAGTTGGAGAACTTCTTGCTGATGCTCGATGTGATCTTCCACTGCTCGAACCTTCGAATTTTCCCTTAAAGATGATGTGATGGATGGTGGATGATATCCATAAAGTGCCATAAATGGGGTCATTTTTGCTGCAGTATGGAAGGAAGTGTTATACCACCATTCAGCAAGAGGTAACCACTTGACCCATTGTGTTTGTTTATCAGATACAAAACAACGAAGACATCCTTCCAAACATTTATTTACTATCTCAGTTTGACCATCAGATTGAGGATGATAAGATGAGCTATGAGCTAATTGAGTACCCAAACAAGAAAATAACTTCGTCCAAAATTTCCAGTAAAAATGGGATCTCTGTCGCTCACAATAACCCTTGGGCTTCCATGTAGCTTTTGAATTCTATCCATAAATGTAGTAGCAACTGTATTTGCTTTAAATGGATGAGATAATGCACAAAAGTGTGCATACTTGGTAAGTCTATCAACTACCACCATGATGACATTCTTTCCTTCAGACTTAGGTAAACCTGTGATAAAATCCATTGAAATCTCCTCCCAACGCTGACTTGGAATGGATAAAGGTTGTAGAAGTCCCGGGTCTTAATTGTCTCCACTTTATTCTGCTGGCAAACCAAACATTCCGCCACAAACTTTTGAATATCAGATTTAAGGCCATCCCAAAAAAATTCTTTCTTCACCCTGTGGTAAGTTTTTAAAAATCCTGAGTGTCCTCCTAAAGGAGAAGTGTGCAATTCCAGAAGAATATTTTGTTTCAGTTGGGAATTCTTACAAAGATATAAGCGATCTTTGTACCATAAGGAATCATTTTTCCAACTAAATGTATCAGATGTACTAGGATCTTGCGGCAACTTTTGAATGAGTGTCCATACATCTTTGTCCTTCTTCCATTCATCTCTTGCTTCGGTTATCCAATCTGGTTGGATAATAGAAATGGCACAAAGCAATGCTTCCACCTCTTCATTCTTTCTTGAGAGTGCATCTGCAACAACATTAAACTTTCCTTTTTTGTAGATTATTTCAAAGTCATAACCCAACATCTTTGTGACCCATTTTTGTTGCTCTTCTGAGGATAGTCTTTGTCCAAAAAGTGTTTAAGACTATCATGATCAGTTTTTACCTTGAAGTGTCTTCCCATTAGGTAAGTTCGCAATTTCTTTAGTGCATGCAGTATTGCTAACATTTCCTTCTCATAAATAGGTTTCTGTAAATAATTTCCTTTGATTGGACGACTTTCAAAAGCAATGGGTCTTCCTTCCTGCATTAAAACTGCACCAATTCCATTTCCTGAGGCATCACATTCCACAATAAAGGTTTTTGTGAAGTCCGGCGTAGCTAAGACCGGTGCTAGGCACATTGCCTCTTTAAGATGTTCAAAGGCCTTAGTTGCTTCAGGAGTCCATGAAAATGCATCTTTCTTCAATAATGTTGTTAGAGGTGCCGCTATTCTCCCATAATTCTTAACAAACTTGCGATAATAGCCTGTTAACCCGAGAAATCCTCGCAACTGCTTTATTGTCTTGGGGACTTTCCATTCCTTAATGGCTTTAATTTTGTTAGGGTCTACTTTAACACCCTCGCGAGATATAATATGACCCAGATATTCCACCTCTTGTACTCCAAAGAAACATTTGGATGTTTTTGCATATAATTGTTTCTCCTGCAATAGTTTGAGCACCCTGTCAACATGTTCAACACGATCCTTCCAAGACTTGCTATAGATTAGTATATCATCAAAAAATACTAGCACAAATTTTCTAAGGAAGGGTTTGAAAATGGAATTCATCAACCCTTGAAATGTAGAAGGTGCATTGCTAAGGCCAAAAGGCATGACCAAAAATTCATAATGACCCTCATGAGTTCGAAATGTTGTTTTTGGAATATCTTCAGTCTTCATTCTAATTTGATGATATCCTTAACGAAGATCCAACTTGGTAAAATAAATTGCTCCATGTAATTCATCCAATAATTCATCAATCACAGGAATGGGAAATTTGTCTTTAATGGTGATCTTATTGAGCTCCCTATAATCCGGACACATTCGCCATGATCCATCCTTCTTGTGTACCAAAACTACAGGAGCAGAGAAAGAACTTTGACTAGGTTGAATTATACCCGCCTCTAACATTTCTGCAATCATACGTTCAATTTCGCTCTTTTGGAAGTAAGGATATCTATAAGGCCTGATGTTTGGAGGAACACTTCCTGGAATCAAATAAATAGCATGATCATGTTCACGAATAGGTGGGAGTCCTTTGGGAGTTTCAAACACCTTGGAATGATTGTCCAAAACTTGTTGGAGATCTGCCGAAATAGATGATTTTGATGTCGGAACGTCTAGTGAGTATAATTGTGCAATTACGCCTCGTTGTTCTTTCTTTATAAGCTTTGTCATGACATTAGAGCTTATTATCCTTCCCGACTTCCCTTCAATACCCCATAATTCGACTTCCTTTCCTTCTGAAAAAAATTTCAAGAAAAGTTCTTGAAAATTAAAAGCTACCGTCCCCAAAGATTGTAACCATTGTACTCCTAGTACAACATCAACACCTCCCATAGAAATGGAAAGCATTGGACTAATCAATACATATTCCCCCATGGTTAGCTTGATATTATGGCATTTTCCAGAGCAATTTATAGTTCCTCCATTTGCAACCATCACTTGACATTCTGGTGCTGGGTATAGGAAACAATTTAATTCCTTGGCTACCTTACAATGAAAAAAATTATGGGTGCTACCTGAATCAATCAACACTATTACCTTTTTCTTCTTGATTTGTCCTTCTATCTTGAGAGTTTGAGGAGTGGTAATTCCTGCCAGTGCATTACACGATATGGTCCGATTCATTTCTTCCTCTTCTAGGGTTGGTTCCTGGTGTATATCCTCTTCTTGTTCATTTTCTTCTTCCTCTTCACAATCTATGTAAAATAATTTCTTCTCAGCACACTTATGACCTTTAGTGTATTTTCTATCACAACCGTAGCAAAGCCCTTTTGCTCTTTTTTCTTCCAATTGTTGTGGTGTCAACCTTGTAGGTTGTGGAAATCTAGGCGTAGCAACACTTCCTTCTTTATAGAATTGAGTGGTAGGCTTCCTTGTCGCCATTATTTTACATTCAACTTTTCTTGCCAACCCGAATGCCTTCTCCAATGAATCCGGTTCCAAAATGCGAACTTCATGTTGGATGTTATCCTTTAAAGTGCCTATGAAGAGATCGATCCTGTGTTCCTCCGGAATATCAGTTACCCTTATATTCAATTTTTGGAAGTCCTCAATGTGCTGCCCCACTAAACCCTTTTGTTTGAGATTTATCAATTGGCTAAAGAAGGTGTTGCTCTTTGTATCCTCATAATGTGCTATCATTTCCTCCGTAAAAATTGACCAAGTGACAATTTTTTTACGGAGCAAAGCCATCAATACCATACAAATGTATTTTGTTCTAAATGTAAAGTTGCAATGCGTACCTTTTGTGTGTTTTGCACATTATGGAGATCAAAATATTGCTCCATCTGTAGTATCCATGTTACAAGATCATTTCCATCAAACTTTCTCATATCCATTTTTGGAATATGGTGGTTCTTCCCGCCAACATTAGAGTTTATGAAATCACAATTAACATTTATTTTGTTCTCATCATGAGGTTCTTCTACTATATTTTCACCATTAGAAACCTTTCTTGTATCAACTTTGTCAAACCTTCCATTTCTGCTTTTAGAAAATTCTTCATGTTTTCCATTTTCTCATCGATCTTAGCTTCCATGTCATCCATCTTAGATTCCATGCCAGCCTCCATGCCATCCATCTTAGCTTCCACGCCTTTCTTCAAACCGTCCATCTTCACTTCCACGCCATCCATATTAGCTTCCATGCCTTTCTTCAAACCGTCCATCTTCACTTCCACGCCTTTCTTCAAAACTTCCATTTCATTTTTTGTTGCTCTTTGCGAGAGTGAAATTTGTTGCTCTTGCTCTTGTAATTTTGATAGATCATGTTGCAATTCTTCATCTTCATGAGTCATGGTAGAGCCTTCTGAAGGCTTAATGGGTGTTGAATTCTTTTTAGGCACCATTTTAGAATCCAATATTGATACCTATTCTACAATATTCCCTTGGAATCAATTCAACTTGATTCTTCAAACAAGACTTATGCAATTCGGAAAAAGAATACACACCTTTTACTTGCTTTGAGGAGCTCGATATTGAAATTGAATTATCTCTATAATTGAAAATCTTAAATATCTGAAATTCAGCCCTGTAGTAGCCCTCTGAAGCTTCTTTCAAATGCCACAGGTCTGATCTAATTTGGATTCCCCAAGACGAAGTTGTGTCCAATCTCCCACAATGACCTAATTTTGGACTGGTTCAGTAGAGCAAACTTGTAGGACTTGCCACGTGTCACTGTTTCTTCCTTTGTCTCTGAAATTGATAGCCAAGAAACTACAGTCCGTGTAATTGCGACCACTTTTTACGGCACTCAAATCCACTGCTCAGAGAGAGAGTTATTGAACTTTTCCCACGATCACCTCTTTGAGATGAAATTCAGGAGTCTGAAAAAGCACTACCTTCCACAGATCATATCTCCAAAATATTGCGGACCAAGCTCTGAAATTTTTTGACGAATTTCCTCAGGATTTCAGCTTCGCACCATACGAATTTCAGATTCTGAACCTTCGTAGAAAAAAATTTATAGCGAAAATTCCTCGATGACCTGTTTAGGAGCTTGAAAAAAGACCTAACTTCCACAGATGATATCTCCGAAAATATTGCGAACCAAGCTCTGAAATTTTTAGAAAATCTTCCTCAGGATTTCAGCTTCGCACCCTAAAAGTTTCAGCTTCTGAAACTTCGTAGAAAAAAATTTATAGCGAAAATGCCACGATGACCTGTTTGGAGTAGCGAAACCCTAGATTCTCAAGCCTCTGATACCAAATGTTATGTAACCAGCTCCAAAAATAGAAGAAAGGAGATATCAACGCATTAGAAATAAGCCACTTCGAGGGGGCAACCTCCAATACATTACATAAATGAACAATTCTTGGATGATACAATTTACAAAACCTTCTTTCTATATATAGGAGTCCATGGGGCCATAATGTAATCCTAGTGGGCCACAATGTAATCCTAGCCGACCTAACAATAATAATTTATATACACACAATAAAATGGGGGTTACAATAAAAGCAGCCAATAAAAAATAAGGGGGTTACACTAACAACAATAAGGGACTATACTAGTGATATAGGGACCTAACAGAGTGATCAAGGATGACCCACACAGTCCTTGTGCAAATGGTAATTTTTACGCGAGACCCTCGCGGTTGAGAAAAATTATGTGTGAGGGACGACATGCTTGTATCTGCTACAAGCATGCGGTCACCGTGGCTAAGTTTTTTATAGGCGTAGGGAAAGTCAATTTTTTAAATTTTTTAAATATTTTTTGGTAAAAACTGATTTTTGGTGTTTTCTCTGATGGCAGGATATTGTGGCGGGAGAGGCACTGGCCTGATCTCTATGCGGCAGTGGCCCAAGACCCCCATGTTCAGGGGGTCTTGGCTTGGTATGGTTTACTGAAGTTCTTAGAGAACAACATACTGAGGTCCCAGGATGGGTTGTTGCGCTACTTGGTCCAATGCTAGAACATGAGATGGCGCGTTATGGTCCTGCGTCGTAGGGATGTCGTGATCCAGTCGGAGACTAACGTCTATTTTGTGATCGGTCTGTTGCATCAGGGGGAGGCCCTTCCCTATCCACTCCCTCTTGGGGGAGTGAACATCCAACGTTGGGTCAAGGATGAGGATCACTGTAGTCTTGATGCAATCACCCTGGGATGTATTTGTGTGAGATCTGTGACAGACCTGGCTAAGAAAGTAGCCTTGGCAATGATAGTTCGCCTATCTGGGTCGACAGGGACCCATCGAGTGTCAGGGCTGCAACTTGCAGTTTTGCGTTGACTTTAGACCGGTCACATTTTTTATTGGGTTCACTATGTTTACTAGGGCATGGTCACTCAGCTATCCAAGGACCAAAGGGGGGATATTAAGACTTTCGTTTATGTGAGCATCCTCTGTAGTATCATGCACGAGAGGTTCGTGATGCTTCGACCTTGTGTAGCAATGCCCCTGGGTCCTCTGAGGGATCCTCAGATGCGTCGGTGGGAACCTGTGATGCCCCATGGTGGTGGAGGAGAGGCAGGTCATTACTGGGATGTGACAATTGAAGCAAGGTTCAAGTTGAACCCAGAGATGTTCCTTGACTTCCCGTATTCAGGGATGGATTTCCAGGGGGATCTGGATATGGGTCTTCCTATAGGCTATGAATGGGGTCTGGTAGGTATGACTTTTGATGTTTTCTGCATTTTGAGGATTTTTATTGTGTATAGATCTATATGTCTTTAATGGTGACACTTATACATTTTTTTGGTTTCTCTTATAGATGTGGGTTCAACAAGGAAACCTACCACTCATTACTGACCCAGGAGGAGGGACTTGCTTGGGGATGGTCGGGCCTAGATTGGGGTACAGGGTAGTGTAGGGGGTCCCTCAAGAGAGGGTAGCAACACTTCAACTACCGGTGGGGATGCTAAACTTCTTGCCCGTGCTGAGTCAACCGAGGCACGGGTGGTGACGATCAAGGAGTTGTTGGCTGCTATCGAGATTAGAGTGATGGCAGCTGAGGCTCGAGTTGAGGTTGTTGATGCTCGTGCTGCAGGTCTAGCCGATTCATGGAATCGGTTGGAGAGGTTGAACCGAGACATGCCGATCAGGAGTTTTGATGACCTGGACGACATATGGCTGGAGACGGTGATGGCTCGAGAGAGGGTGTATCACCCAGCTTTATGCATGGCGGCACTTGCGGTTGTGGCTGCTGCTCCTATACTGGAACTGGGTGCTTCTGTGGGTACTGAGGACCCACTAGGCAAGGCTCAACCCTATAGATTTTTTTATGGTTAGGGAAAGCATCCATTATGAAGATGCTTCCTTGTATTGATGACATGTATATTTTTTATTGACATGATGGTTAGTGACCTGTTTTGTGTACTGGGACTCATATATTTTTTGATGTATATATTCGAGATGTATATTTTTTGCGGCTCTTATGATGTTTCTATGTTTATTATGTGGCTTATGTTTACATATGTTTATGATGGATGTTATGTACCTATGATGGATAATTATGCTTTATGCCTTTTCTTTTTATGGATGATGGTTTATACGAGATGCATTCCATTCTAGGATATGGTTATCTATGCGGTCGGTTATCTAATTTTGATTTCTTGGTATATGTGTAAATGCAATGTGATCAAAGTGACGACTCAACCTCCGTGCATGCAAGTATTTCCTAAATAGGTGTGAATATTGTACTTGAAAAGCTTGGTTTAATTGCGATACCACTAACTGGGAATCGAGAAAGACATGTATATGGCTAATGCCCTGGTTGGAGGCATCGCTCAATAGCCGGATGACTGCATCATATTTTTCTTGATTATTGGTAGTTGATCCGATACATACTCCATTGGTGAGGAACGATGACCAGTTAGGAGAGTATATGTCCAAGGCAGTTGCTGCTAGATTTTTTGGCCATCGAGAGGCTCGATTAGTGAATCTAAAATAGTGGATGGGGGGCTATCCATCTCTGACATAAGATCATTTTTTAGAACAAGTAAACGATGATTGTGATCATCTCAAAAGTTTATGTTACATTCATTTTATCTCTAAGGATGAGGCTTTTTGCTCTATGGGTGGAATTTTTTGAGGTAGAGCCCATTGACGGGGTTAGCTAGGCATGTACCATCAGGCTCAGACAAAATTTATGCTCCTTTGAGGAGGCAATATTTTATGATGTAAGGACCCTTCCATAATGTTTCAAACTTTGCAGGCCCTAAGGCTTCTTTTGCAATGTCATGGTGGAGCACTAGCTCCCCCTCTGAAAATGAGCAAGGGGTCATGTTGCGGTCAAATGATGTTTTACCCTTTTCTTGTGAGCCTCATTATATTAGAGATACTCTCGTCGACTTTTGTCCACAAGATCTAACTATACCAATTGTTTCTCTAAAGGCTGGGTATCATCAAGGAGTTCGATAGATGCGTGTAAGTTGGGGATTTTGCATTTAATGGGAAGTAGGACCTCCACTCTGTATACCAATTAGAAAGGTGTGAATCCTGTTGAAGATTTAACCGCTGTGCGATATGCCCGTAAGGCTAAAAATACCATATGGTGCCAGTTAGTTATATGGTTGTTGACCATACACTGTAACATTGTTTTGAGTACTTTGTTAACAACTTCTACCTGACCATTGGATTGGCGGTATTATGGTGACGCAAACTTGTGCATAAATTATATATGATGGGATAGCTCCTGGAATATTTCGTTCTCAAAATTCTTTCCATGGTCGGAGACTAACTCCTTAGGTACACCAAATCGTGCAATGACAAGGTTGAAGAGAAACTGAGCTATGGTTTCTGTTGTGTTGTCATATGTAGGCATGGATTTTGCCCACTTGGTGAAATAGTCGACAGCTACAATAATATATTTATGGTTGCCAGAAGACGTAAGGTTGCAAGTCATAAAGTCAATTCCCCATTTATAAAAGGGACCTACTACAATGACCGGGTGCAGAGGAGCAGGAGTTGCTCTTGCTTTGTGGGCGAAGCGTTGGCATCGTTTGCACCTTTTGACTACTTGAATGCAATCGTGGAATAAGGTGGGCCAAAAATAACCAACCCGTGAGACTTTTTGCGCAGTGGCCATCCCTGAGAGTTGGCTGCCGCAAGCCCCACTATGGCAGTCATTTAGGGCTTGCTCAGCGTGGTCATATGTGAGGCATAAACGTAAAATAGTGTCAACACCTCTTCGATAAAGGACTTCCCCCATGAGAAGGTATCTGGGGGGGAGGGGGGGTGGGCGGCTTGACGGTGTATGTGTCTTCGATTGTCACTGGTGAGTTGTGGTTTGAACTTTTGGGTTCGTAAAAATAAAAAGATGTCGCCCTACCAAGGGTCCATGGTTGTCATTGTTAGAAAATGATAAATTTTGGAAAATTTACACCCTGGGCATACATAGTTTGGTATGCATATTTTTAAGTTCATTAGTGAAAGGTGGACAAATTAGAAATGGATTTTTGGCCTTATCAAATTTTAAACAAAGTAAAATTGATTTTATTTGAGATATAGAATTAATTAATTTAGTTCTATATTTTAGTGAAATGATGATCAAAGGATGAAATTGACGGTTCAATTTCGGACCCCTTCTATGTTTCGAAGTTTAATGGAGGAAGGGGGTCCAAAAAAAGATGTTTTCACAAAAAATTCAAGATCAAAGGGCCTTCAAGGTTTTATGATCATCTTTATCCACCATAGGACCAAGGAGCCGAACAACATCATCGAGCCACCAACACTAAACAAGCACCACAGCAGCACCGAGAGTCAACACACAAGAGCCTAGCACCAAGGAGAAGGGGCATGAGTGCATTGCTCTAATCAAATTTATGTATACGTTGGCATACATATGCACCAGATACTTTATATCCCCAATGCATGTGGGATAACTCCCCACGACCAAAAAATAAAAACGCAGAGTTGAACAACTGTTCAAACCCCAAGCTCGCAATTGTCAAAACGCTCCAGGCTGAGATCATAGATGTTAAAATAAGATTGTGCCGAGATGGAGGGATATGTGTGTAGGTGTTCACTTGATGTTAAAGGAATTTGCCACTAAAACAAGAGACCGCAGTTGTTAAAGTATTCGGAGTCGAGATTAAAAGTATCCAATTGCAGTCATGTATCAAGGAAGGTTGGCATACATATGCACCAGACACTTTATATCTCCAATGCATGTGGGATAACTCCCCACGACCAAAAAATAAAAACGCAGAGTTGAACAACTGTTCAAACCCCCAGCTCGCAACTGTCAAAACGCTCCAGGCTGAGATCATAGATGTTAAAATAAGATTGTGCCGAGATGGAGGGATATGTGTGTAGGTGTTCACTTGATGTTAAAGGAATTCGCCACTGAAACAAGAGACCGCAATTGTTAAAGTATTCAGAGCCGAGATTAAAAGTGTCCAATTGCACTCATGTGTCGAGGAAGGTTGGTGTCATTTCGGGTCTAAATGTATAAGAAACCCTAGTTGAGGTTGTTTTATATACACCATCACATGTTTGTTTTCCTACTTACTTTAAACTGGTTGTGGTTATGGCTAAAGTGCGTAATATAATCTTATCACAGTCAAGCAGTAGAAAGATGAATTTGAAGCTATTCCAAGTGTATATGTCTTGCCTGCACGTAGAACTGCAAGTTCTCAGATCTCTATTAAGGTTGCATTTAGATTGAGTAATGGGATTTTCTGGGGGAAATATGAGGTTTTGGCTATTGAAAGGAGGAAAACCGGTAAATCTAGCATAATGGGTGGTTCCCTGATTGAAGCGGCTAACCAGAGCAGACAATTGTTTTCTCCTGAACTACAAAATGGTACCCTCGTCAAAAGAAGGCCTCGACACATATGTAGGGCCCCTCAGGACATTGCTGCTGATGCGGGTGGTAGAGATGCATAGGAGTTTGTGCCTACCCTGAAGAAATTCCTGGAAGTTAGTCCATCACACTGAAGAAGATGATCCCTATTGGAATGATGTTCTTCTGCATTCTTTTCAACTACACGATTCTGAGAGACACCAAGGATATGCTGGTGGTGACTGCCAAGGGAATAAATGCTGATATCATTCCATTTCTTAAGACACGGGTTAATTTTCCAATTTCCATTGGGTTCATGATTATTTACACCAAGCTTTCAAATGTTTTATCAAAGAAGACTCTTTTCTATTCCTGTATATTTCCCTTCATTTCCTTCTTTGGGGCATTTTCTTTCGTGCTATACCTAAAGAAGAGAGTGCAACTGAAGAAGGTTACTTGCCTGAGGCCTTCAAATAAGGACTTTCAATGGCCAATATTCTAGGTCGTGCACAGGGTATTCCTGATTCACACATGATGTACAATGAACACTGCAATATGAAAGAAGCTGGAAATGCTGATTCTGGTTGGTTGGTTTTCTATTTGGATGGAGCATACAGTCCATAAACCATCGATGTGTGTGCAAATTGGTTTTCACATGCGATAAAAAAAGAGGCACTGATTTCCAGAGAAGACCAAAATTGACTCTAGTAGACTATTGGAAAATTTTTGCCACCAACATAAGAGTACTGGAAATTTCAAAATAAAGTCAATTTTTTTTTGTTATTTAACTTTTTGTCTGTGTGAGACCCTCGATTACTCCTCTCCCAGCTATTCAACACTTGTGGTCTCCATGGAGTGCATTTTCATAGAGCCCTCTTTTGTGCCAAGTCAATCATATTTTACACAATTTCATTCTAGTACAACACATGATTCGCCAGAGGTTGGCCTTTCATGGAAATTATTGCCACAAAGATCATGGGAGAATCTAATCCATGGAGAAGAAAATGATCTAAATATAGGACCAAGCTTCTCAAAGAAATTACCATATTGTGAGTTCTTGCTTGGCTCTTCACGGGAAATATATCCAAGTAGCACAATCATACCATATTGTGAGTTCTTGCTTGGCTCTTCACGGGAAATATATCCAAGTAGCACATTCATTTCTTCAATGCTAATGACAATCAAATGACTTAGAGAGTGTGTTCAACAAACCCTTCTTTGCAGTTATAGGTGCTTGTGACTGGCTCTTTGCATCTTATAGGAGATGTATTGAGGATGCTTAGGAAGTGACCATGTTTAACAGGTGGAAATGCTGCAAAAACAAATTAATTAGAACATCAACTAGCCTAAATGCACGAAGTTCTTCTCGGTCAAGTCTGTTGAAAGTGTCAAGTCCTCGCGTTCTATAAGACATAGCCAAAGCATCCTTCACAATCCGAGACTTGATATGACCCATGCCAAGAAAAACAATTATGGTTCAAGATATTCTATATCTAAACGCAACTAACACAGCTAGTGGACAAAGGAAATCGAAGGGGGACAGATGTAAATTTTTTATCTCTAATCTTTAGGTATCCAAAACAAACAGATCCAACATTTCATGGCACAAAATCAGCAGCTATAGGATATCGCGGAGCATCAATTAGAGATATCAGGAAGGAGCTACCAGATGGAAATAATTTGCTGGAGATAGTTTTTAATAATTAACGTTGTCATGTTTTGCAAATTTATGGTGTAATTATGAACTGGTAGTTTCATAACTGAAACTCTCTCATGTAATAGACTTATAAATATAGTTTTGAAACAGTGAACAGGGGTTTGACCCTTTGAAGAAAAATCCCTCTGTCTTGTAGAAAGACTTGTTTATTTGTTTGAAAACTAATGTAGAAGCTATCTTTTTTACCCGAGATTCATCATGGTATTGATTTTCAGTATGTTTTCCTGTATTTCATTTTCATGAGTGTGTTTCTCTGCTAGTAATAATCTTTAAGTAATAGAAGGGATTCATCTTGTTGGTTCTCCTTCTTGCATTGATTATACTTTCTTATCAGTTTATTAGTTTCTGGTTCAAAATTCACCCTTAAATTGGTGCTCTGTTTTCGATAGCTAGCCTTCTTGTTCTTTCTTCTAAAGATATATCAAGAGATTCATCCCCTTTAGATGCCTCTTGTCATAGTGGGATTTCCTTTCTTTCCAAATGCCATCACACATTCTTATTTAGCTGAACACAATGCTTACTTTTCCTTGGAGTTTTAAAAATAAACCTACTATCCATTAAGTGAAAACCATTATATTTAAGTTATGACTCCATACTTTAAGGATATTTCTTTAAATTTTCCCCACCACGATTAATTTAAAAACTCTTACCCTACTGATGATCTAGTCATTGAGCTAAGTATATAGCCTCTCATTCTTGATTGAGTTGTTTATGAGGGATCCCAATTTGAATTTGGAAGGACTAGATTCCTGCTGTAAAGTGGCTTTGTGGTTACCTAGGCTAGTCTCCTTCACAGCCTTGGAGTATTGGTTTAGTGATAACATTTTGGCGCTGTTGTCGGGGAGTGAAGGTAAAATATTCCCTGGGGTTAACGAAAAATATTAGCTCTGATTGCTGATGGTGAAATAGTGGTTGTGCATCTTTCACCTGGTGACTCCACTTCCAAAGAATCCTAAAGTTCAAAGTTGCATGGTGACTCCACTTTTCAAAAACCGGTAGCTTGAATAATTTCTTGGTGATTTCACTATTTTCAAAATGTATTCAACTACTATAATGTATGCTCCTATGAATAATGCTCACATTCCTAGTTTTCCAAATCGAATTCCTTTCATATATTGGAA
This sequence comes from Pinus albicaulis, assembly GCA_034641835.2. Classification (NCBI taxonomy): domain Eukaryota; kingdom Viridiplantae; phylum Streptophyta; class Pinopsida; order Pinales; family Pinaceae; genus Pinus; species Pinus albicaulis. Next base: position 116,505,349 of record CM076575.1, read on the forward strand.
AAATTATCTGCCCAAATTCATAGATGGAAACAAGGATGAGGTCGTTCTACATCTGGTTAGATTTCACATGCATGTATGTAAACTGAAGATTGAGTTTCCTGAGGATTGCTTGATGGAAATTTTTATGGGCACCTTTGAAGACAAAGCAAGAACATGGGTTAAAATCAGGAAGCTTAAGTTCTCTTAAGGATTTTCATAGAGTTTTCTTTGAGCATTATGGAAAGTATTATTCATCTTTATTACTATTTCAAGATTGTTTTCAGAATTGTAAAGATTTCATTCAATATCTTGAAAGCCTTGATGATCTAGAATATATGGATGATGAGGACATATTAGAGGCACTTCGTGATTTTTATTCTCAACAACAAATAGTAGAGGATAACTTCCTTGGTACACAAGATTCTTCTCAACATATAGAAGCCTCTACTTTGCTTGAAGATGAACTATATCACTTTGACAATCAAGTCACACCCCAGGCAATAAATCAACAGCTTGAAGTAGAAATCCATGTTCCTTCTCCCGAGATCAATGATAACAATAAAAAACCATGTCAAGTATTTAGTGAACAAGAAGAATATCATGATGGTCAATCCATTTTTCCTACCAACTTCTTATCTCCCAAATTAGTCATTGAAAAACAGACTGTTTTGAACTTCTTGTATGGCATTCCAATCATTTCTAAGTCTTCATCATTGGTGGTCACAAATTCAGAAATTTTAAAGGTGAAAAATAAAACTTTGGTCAAGATGCATGAAGAGTCATTTGAAGAATTTCCAATAACACAAGAAATCACTGTCTCAAATGAATCCTTACAAAAAAATACTAAGTCTGCCCTTGATTTTGATCATGAAAATATCGAAAAGTCTAATGCCATAAATTTCGAGAATGATGTTACAACTGAAGGCATAAAACAGGGAAAGATTGTAGTTGTAAATAAAGAGGATGTTTCTCTTTCTATTGGTATTCAAAATCAACTTATGTTTCATGCTTTTGAAGATCCTCTGGCCAACCAGTTAGAACCATCGGGAAAATTTGTTTTTACAGCAGTTTTGGATCATGGAGGTCTTTCCAAATGGAAATTTAAGTTGTCATCTTTCAGCCTTTTATTTCTTTCTGAAGAAAGTATAAACAAAATTATTCTTTATAGTCATCTAATTGACTGGGTTTATTGGAAGTTTTATGTCGCTTGAATCAACATGCATATTGTAGTTGTTATAGTAGGTTTCCATGTACAAAAATAAGCTCATAGGAAGGAGCAAGTTTAGTTTTCAGTTCTCGGTTTCAATTATCAGTTTGTAGTTGTTGGTTTCAGTTTGAAATTTTGTTTCCAGTTCGAGAGCAGGTTACAGATCAACATTGCATGGCCGAAGGAAAATATGTCAAAGTTTGGAAAGCGCCCAATGGATAAGGCACTGATCAACGAGTTTCAAGAGGTCTGCGCTTCTAGACATATCTGTTGGAGTTATCTTCCCCAGTTGGAGCCGATGTTAGCACATGATAAATTTTGAAGAATTTACACCCTGGGAATACATAGTTTGGTATGCAGATTTTCAAGTTCATTGGTGAAAGTAAGAAAAATTAGAAATGGATTTTTTTGCCTTATCAAATTTTATTAAAAGTAAAATTGATTTTATTTGAGGTATAAAATTAATTAATTTAGTTTTATATTTTAGTTCCACTTATTGGTAATGATCAAAAGATGAAATTGACGATTCAAATCAATTTCAGATCCCTTCTATGTTTCGAAGTTTAATGGAGGAAGGGGGTCTGAAAAAGGATGTTTTCACAAACAATTCAGGATCAAAGGGCCTTCAGCGTTTTATGATTATCTTTATCAAAAGGAAAACCTGAGGGCTAATTTTGGACAGCCACCACAGGACCAAGAAGCCGGACAGCATCAATGAGCCACCGAGATCGAACAAGCACCATAGCAGGACTGAGAGTCAACATGCCAGAGCACAGCGCACAAGCGCCAAGCACCAAGGAGAAGGGGCATGAGCGCATTGCTATAATAAAATATATCAAGTATAAGTTGGCATACACATACACCAGATACTTTATATCTGCAATTCATGTTGGATAACTCCCTACGACCAAAAAATAAAAATGCAGAGTTGAACCGTTTGTCAAACCCCAAGCTCGCAATTGTCAAAACGCTCCACGCCGAGATCATAGCTATTAAAAGGAGATTGCGCCGAGCTGTAGGAATATGTATGCAGGTGTTCACTTGATGTTAAAGGAATTCGCCACTGAAACACAAGACCACAGTTGTTAAAGTATTCGGAGCCGAGATTAAAAGTGTCAATTTGCACTCATGTGTTGAGGAATGTTGGTGTCATTTCGGGTCTAAATGTATAAGAAACCCTAGCTGAGGTTGTTTTATATACACCATCGCATGTTTGTTTTCCTACTTACTTTAAACTGGTTGTGGTTATGTATAAAGTGAAAATATAATCTTATCACAGTCAAGCAGTAGAAAGATGAATTTGAAGCTATTCGTAGTGTATATGTCTCGCCTACACGCAGAACTGCAAGTTCTTGGATCTCTGGTAAGGTCACATTTAGATTGGGTAATGGGATTTTCCGGGGGAAATATGAGGTTTTCGCTGTTGAAAGGAGGAAAACAGGTAAATCTGGCATATTGGGTGGTTCCCCGATTGAAGCAGCTAACCAGAGCAGACAATTGTTTGCTCTTGAAATTCAAAATGGTACCCTCGTCAAAAGAGGACCTCGGCACATATGCAGGGCTCCTTAGGCCATTGCTACTGATGCGGGTGGTAGCGATGCACAAGAGTTTGTGCCTGCCCTGAATAAGTTCCTGGAAGTTGAGCCCATCACACTGAAGAAGGTGATCCCTCTTGGAATGATGTTCTTCTGCATTCTGATGTGCTGGTGGTGACTTCCAAGGAAAGCAATGCTGAGATCATTCCATTTCTCAAGACATGGGTTAATTTGCCAATGGCTATTGGGTTCATGATTATTTACACCAAGATTTCAAATGTTTTTATCAAAGAAGACTCTTTTTTATTCCTGTATATTTCTCTTCATTGCCTTCTTTGGGGCATTTTCTTCCGTGTTGTACCTAAAGAAGAGAGTGAAAATGAATAAGGTTACTTTCCTGAGGCCTTCAAAGAATGACTTTCAATGGCCAATATTCTAGGTCGTGCACAGGTTATTCCCGATTCATACATGATGCACAATGAACACTGCAATATGAAAGAAGATGGAAATGATGATTCTGGTCGGTTGGTTTTTTATTTGGTTGGAGCACACAGTCCAGAAAGCATCGACGTGTGTGCAAAGTCTTTTTCACATGCGATAAAAAAGGAGGCACTCATTTCCAAAGACTAGAGGTGTGATCAGCGAGACTAAAATTGACTCCAATAGACTATTGGAAATTTTTTTCCACCATCATCAAAGTACTAGAAACTTCAAAATAAAGTCAACAAATTTTGCTATTTAGCTGTTTTTCTGTGCGAGACCCTTAATTACTCCTCTCCCGACTAGTCCACACTTGTGGTATCCATGGAGTGCATTTTCATAGAGCCCTTTTTTGTGCCAAGTCACTCATATTTTACACAATTTCGTTCCAGTACAACACCTGATTCTCCAGAGGTTGACCTTTCATGGAAATTATTGCTGCAAAGAACGTGGGAGAATCTAATCCATGGAGCAGAAAATGATCTAAATATAGGACCAAGCTTCTCAAAGAAATTACCATCTTGTGAGTTCTTGCTTGGCTCTTCACGGGAAATATATCCAAGTAGCACAATCATTTCTTCAATGCTAATGATAATCAAATGGCTCAGAGAGTGTGTTAAAAAAAACCCTTCTTTGCAGATAGAGGTGTTTGTGACTAGATCTTTGAATTTTATAGATGTATTGAGGATGCTCAAGAAGTGACCATGTTTAACAGGTGGCAATGCTGCAAAAACAAATTAATTAGAACATCATCTAGCCTAAATGCATGAAGTTTTTCTCGGTCAAGTCTATTGAAAGTGTCGGGTCCTCGCGTTCTATAAGACATAGCCAAAGCATCCTTCACAATCCGAGACTTGATATGACCCATGCCAAGAAAAACAGTTATGGTTCAAGATATTCTATATCTAAATGCAACTAACACAGCTAGTGGATTAAGGAAATCAAAGGGGGACAGATGTCAAACTTTTATCCCTAATATTTAGGTATCCAAAACAAACAAATCTAACATTTCAGGTCACAAAATCAGCAACTACAGGATATCGTGGAGCATCAGTCAGAGATATGAGGAAGGAGATACCAGATGGAAATCATTTACTGGAGACAGTTTTTAATAATTAACATTTTCATGTTTTGCAAATTTATGGTGTAATTATGAACTGGAAGTTTCATGGCTGAAACTCTCTCATGTAATAGACTTATAAATACAGTTTTGAAACACTAAACAGGGGTTCGACCCTTTGAAGTAAATCCCTCCGTATTGTAGAAAGACTTGTTTATTTGTTTGAAAACTAATGTAGAAGCTATCTTTTTGACCTGAGATTCATCACGGTATTGATTTTCAGTATGTTTTCCTGTATTTCATTTTCATGAGTGTGTTTATTTGCTAGTAATAATCTTTAAGTAATAGAAGGAATTCATCTTGTTGGTGCTCCTTCTTGCATTGATTATACTTTCTCATCAGTTTATTGGTTTTTGGTTTGGAATTCACCTTTAAATTGGTGCTCTGTTTTCGGTATCTAGCCTTTTTGTTCTTTCTTCTAAAGCTATATCAAGAGATTCATTCCCTTTAGATACCCCTTGTCATAGTGGGCTTTCCTTTCTTTCCAACTGCCATCACACATTCTTATTTAGCTGAACACAATTCTTAATTTTCCTCAGAGTTTTAAAAAGAAACCTGCTATCCATAAAGTGAAAACCATTAGATTTAAGTTCCGACTCCATACTTCAAGGATATTTCTCTAAAGTTGTCACACCACGATCAATTTAAAAAATCTTACCCTACTGATGATCTAGTCATTGAGCTAAGTATATAGCTTGTCATTCTTGATTGATCTGTTTATGAGGGATCCCCCTCTGAGTTTTGAAGGACTAGCTTCCTGCTCGAAAGTGGTTTTGTGTTTACCTAGGCTAGTCTCCTTCACAACCTTGGAGTACTGGTTTAGTGATAACAATCACTAAGAATAGATGTTCATCTGGTAGTCAGTGATTAACTAGGGATCCTCAAGTCAGACTTGGAAGGTTAGTGATGAACTTAGCTAGGATTAATGCTTTTTTTCTCTTGGGGGAGCAAAACTGTAGTTAGAATTCCTGCAGTATGACTACCCATTAAGTGTACTTATGATTCATCATATGGCGGGATAGTAGGTATCACATGGGGTTGATAGTTGCTATGACTGTTTTAGTCCTTAAGATGATGTAATGCTGAAATTTTTGTACTGCGCGTACTTGTGCTAGGGTAGTTTTTTCTTCTAGTTCATATTTTAAAGCAGGGCCAGATAGGTTCTTGTTGACGTAATAGATTACATGCTCTTTATTATCTGGTCCATCTTGGATTAACACCCCAACTATTGTAGTGCCTGATGAAGATAAATATAAGGTGTAGTCTTTGGCGTAATTGGATGGGTTGATCAAGGGGGTTGAAGACAATGTGTCTTTCAATGCCTCAAACGACTTTTGAGCCTGATCATCCCATTCGAACGGAATGTCTTGATGGAGTAGGCATAGGAAACCTTGTGTGAAAGTGGCATAGTTGGGGACAAAGTGTCGTAAGAAGTTTGCTTTCCCATACAGGTTTTGAAGTTTCTTGAGAGTTTTAGGTGGTGGTACTTCTTTTAATTCCTGGACCTTGAGGGGGTCAACTCTGATCCCTTCTTGGGATACAATGAATCCTAACAGTCTGGCTGCATTAACACAGAATACACACTTGAGGGGATTCAAGTGTAGGTTGTAGTGTCGACAGCATTGGAATATCAACCGTAAGTCCTCCAGATGGTCACTTCGTTTCTTGGATCGTAATGTAAGGTCGTCCAAGTAAGCTAAGATGAGGTGAGACAGATTGTGGAAGATATAATTCATCGCTCACTGAAAGGTGGCTCCTGTTGGGTATGTGTTATATTCTTTCCACGACTAGACCCACGCGCTGTACGTTGCGCCGAGCGCAGCAGGGGGGGCGGCAGCCCCCCCTGTCAGGGTCCGGGGCAGCACCCTGGCGAAATTTTTTTTGGTGTGCAGTCCCACTCATAGGCGGACCCACCCATGTTTCGTGCATGAGTTTGCACATGGTTTTTTGGGTACGATGGTTTTCGACCCTTGGTATTTTGTAGATCTGGTGAAGGGAACTACGGTTATGTTCTAATCCAGGGTTAATGGATTGGGGTTTATGTATGCTTCGGCATGCATATATATGTGTTGTAACACTAAAAGGAATATAATGAAAAATCAAGTTGGTCGTCCCGATTTGGGATCCAAGGGAAAATCTCAGTGTTTATCTGTTTTATGTTTTATGCTCTCGCTATTTTTTATTTTTCTGTTATAAGATTTGTGTGGAGATAATTTCTGTTCAGGGTTAAAACCTACATTTGGTATCAGAGTTGTTTCGGCTTCAAGGGGATGCCTTTGCTGCTGAGGGTTTTTCGCTTGGGCCTGAGGTAGGCCCTGTTCAGTGGGAGATCTGCGGGATCGATTCTTGCTGTGAAAGAAGATGGCGAACGGCGGAAAGATAGAGATCGAGAAATTTAATGGTCAGAGTTTTGAGTTGTGGAAGCTCAAGATGGAGGATCTGCTGGTGGATAAATATCAATGGATCGCGATAGATCCAGGTACTAAACCAACGACAATGTTAGATGAAGACTGGAAGAAACTGGATCGGAAGGCTAAGAGCACAATACGGTTGTGTGTCTTAGATTCAATATTGTTGAATGTATCTGGGGAAGCTACGACGAAGAATTTGTGGGAAAAACTTAGGACTTTGTATCAATCTAAGTCTCTGGTGAATAAGTTGTTCCTGCGAAAAAAGTTGTATAACCTGAGGATGAAGGATGGAGATTTAGTGACAGAGCATTTGAACGCTCACTGTAGAGTCACCGTCATCTCATGATATTGCAATCTCTGTATGAAGATAAGTGCATCAACTTTGTTAGTACTCTCTACTGGGATCGTGGACACTGTTATTGCAATAGGTAGCAGGCCTACAACTACCTGAATTTTGATGACATTGTCTAAAATTTCTATTACTGAGGAAGGTGAGACCAGAACAGTGGAGAGAACAAATGTAATGAGATGTCTTATCTCAGACAGAAAGGTCCCAAAACAGAAACAAGAATAAGGTTTCGAGTGAGATCCAAATCTGTAGGGATATCTAAACTTCCTGTAAGTTTGTAAAGGTGAAGGCTGAGCAGAAGTGAAGAAGACTACAAAAGGAATGCAGATCTAAAGCTCCTGAGAAAGGAAAGGGATCTGATGAAGGTCCTTCTGCAGAGGCAAAAACCACCTCGGATGAAGGTGGGGATGTGTATTTGGCTTCTTCTTCAAATACACATGTAGATCATGAGTCATGGTTGATTGACTCAGGTGCATCCTTTCACTTCACTCCCCATAGGGAGTGGTTCTGCTAGTATGAGAAATATGATGGTGGTGATGTCTTCCTAGGGGATGATAGGAGGGCCAGAATCATCGGACGTGGAAAGGTCAAGCTGAAGCTGCAAGGTGGAAGGATTAGAACACTTCCCGGTGTTCTGCATATTCCTGCATTGGCCAGAAATCTGATTTCTGTAAGCAAGATGGATGATGCAGGTGTAAAAACAGTGTTCGAGAAAGATGCCTGCAAGATGGTTCAGGGAGCACCGGTATTAATGTGGGGAGTTCGGACTGGAATCCTCCAGATGCTGCCAAAGGTGGCACCACCACATACGGCACGCTCGTGGTTCCGAACAGTATGGAAAGCCTAGCTATCTCTGGAGAAAAGACCATGCTATGGCATTTGTTGATCATGTCGGCCTCCTACTAAATTCTGATCAGCAATTCTTCTTAAACACCCCGGATCCCCTCTTTTTGCCTTAAGAATCCATTTTTGTGCCTATCGTTGCCTTTTTCCACCCCCGAAATACATTGTAAAAGGCTGAAAGTCAATCATTTGAAAAATATATAAGGCTTAGCCCCTTCGGCCCTAGCCCTTTTTAATCTTTTCCTCCACGTGACTCAGGCGCTAGATCAAGCGCTAGCCCGGAAGGGCACTTATCACATATGGATATCGGACGTAGTATCAACCGTCGATCTGTATAGATACGACGGTCTTCGCAGATCAGCGCCGCACCCATGGCCCACTCCATTCATCGCCCAAATCACGTCCTCACCGTCCGATCAAACCATAAATCAACGGTCTGTAGCTCACCCGCCTTTGTGGTCTCCGCACCCAAAAACGCTGTTCAAAATTGGTGGTATTCATCACACCACCTTTCTAGGGCGGGCAATATTTCTCAAATTGGAGCTATTCCACATGCCGCCAGACACGTGGCCCAGCGCACTATTGTAAAACTGCCCTCCATTGCACGTTATTGTTCGACCAAGGATATGGAGCGATATGCATATCAGCCGTCCAATCTGAAGCTCTTCATCCAACGGCCATCACGCTCCGAAACTGCATGAGGTTTAACCATAGGCAAATCACACCCCTGGCCCATTGCCCATTGCCTCCGACGCTCTTTCAACCGTCGATCTCCTCCTGAGATTGGACGGTCAAGATTTGATCATCCCCGCCTTTGACCGGCCCCCACAGTCAGCATTCTACGCCATCCATTTCCCGTTGTCCT